>JAJTUV010001747.1:0-673861 GCA_021653895.1 Mastomys natalensis | reverse complement strand
AATAACCCAGAGCTCACTTGGTTGTAAGGCCAGAGCAGTGGTGAGGCCCAGTGATAAGGTTTTCAATCATACAGACCACTTCACAGATAGTTGTTACCTGGCATGACAGGCTCTGGGGTGCGGGGACCCGTGGCGAGCCCGCAGTACTGGAAGAAGAGCAGGGGGGCCTCCTAAACAAAACTGGGAAGGGGGTTTTGGGAAAGGGCAGGGGGGACTTCTCATGTGGTCTAGCCTGGGAGAGCAAGGAATGAAAAAACGGAAGGACTCTCAGAAAGGGAAGGGACCGAATTGCCAAAGGGCCACTGTGCCTACGGTGCTAACTCAGCACCTCCTCTCCCGACTCAACCCCAGCTCACTCAGTGCTAGACCCTCCTGAAGCAAAATTGTATTGTACAGTTTCATGTCGGAGGTGGCTACTGAGTGACACTCTTTCTCTCTGTCTCATTTCTCTCTGTGTTTCTCTCTCTGTCTCTCTGTGTCTGTCTGTCTCTCTGTTTATCTGTCTGTTTATCTCTCGTCTCTGTCTCTCTTTTCTCTCTGTTTATCTTTTATCTGTCTGTCTCTCTGTTTCTCTCTCTCTCTCTCTTGTGAGTGTGTGTGTGGTCTGCGCGCGCGCCACCGCGCGCGCGCATGCGTCTGCCTGCAGAGGCCCAGGTGAGGATCCCTCGGAGCTCAGCTAATGAATTTCAGAGCTCTTCAAAAGAGCATCAAGCACCCTAACCATTGAGCCATCCCTTCAGTCCCAACTTTAATTTTAGAGACAGCTTCTCACTGAACCTGGAGCTCAGACTGGGTTCCTCAGATCCACCTGTCTTCACCGTCCCTCAGCCCCCCACGGCTAGGGTTACACACGCCTCTGCCGCGCCTGGCATTCATGGTGGGGATCAGAAGTCAGGTCCTCCTGTTTGCTTGTGAGCACAGTACAAACTGGGCCATCTCCCCAACCCCTCTTTCTTTGTTTATCAGATGAACTCGCTCACTCAAGCAATCCCCCTGCCTCTGTCTCTCTCTCTCTTTCACACACACACACACACACACAACACACAGTAGTTTCCATGGCAGGTGTGAGCCACTGTGCCTGGTGATTGTTTACTTAGGCTTTGCTGAGAGAGGACGTCACTTCTTCTTGAATGAAGAAATGTCCCCATCCAGTGGCCGATGGTTTTTCACAGGCTTACCATTATGCTGGCTAAAAGCAGGCCCCTGCCACATCCCAGCTAGCCTCTCCCGTTCTGGGGAGCACCGTCTCTTCCTCCTCCCTTATTTCTGGGATGACTGATCTCATTGCCAACTGGACAGGTTTTAGAATCCCTTAGGTGGCATACCTTTGAAGGTGTGTCTACAAGGCTGATTCCAAGGAATAACTGAGAGGATCCCTGGCCAGACAGCCTAGCCATACTGGAAGTTCCTGACCAATAAGAGACCCTGTGCCATAAAATAAAGTGGACAGCACCTAAGGAGAGACTCCTGTGATAGACACATGCACACAATGAATGCACACACCTGAACACACACACCATGCACACTGCCACATATGAACACACACACAATGCCTATAGCATAAAAACCACCTTTATTTTTACCCTTCCTTGTACCAAAGTGTGTAAAACAGGTCTTAAAAGGTTTAAAACACACAGCCAGCAGAGAGACAGACAGACACAGAGAGACAGAGAGAGAAACACAGAGAGAAATAGAGACAGAGAGAAAGAGTGTCACTCAGTGCAAAGCAGCTTCATACATGAGACTCTGACTCCAAGCTTTTCCACATGGTGTTGGGAACACCTAAAAAATCCTGTGAGCTCACAGAGATAATAAGGCAGCCATCCAAAGCTGCTGAATCCTCCGTGAGAGTTAACAGTAAGCCAGGAAGTGCTTCCTTTAAGGCAATATGTTGGGCTGGCGCCCTCTGTTGGGTATCCAATATAACAACATGTTTTCCTACAAGTGCCTTGAGGCTGTACTGGGGATACCCATTAGGTCCTATCTGGGGTACAAAGGACAGGTCCTCAGAGTATACAAAGGCTAGTTATATACAAAGGCTAAGTCTTTAAATGGAAGCCTGTCAGCATGGGGGCTGGAAAGGACATCCAACTGTCAAGGCAACTAGTGCGAGGGTCTGGATCCAGTGCTCCGGCTTGGCAAAACAATAACCAGAGAGCCTCGGTAAAGTAGGCAAGCAAGGTTAAGCAGTCAGTGCAGGACTTATCTGGAAGATGGAGCCTTCTCCAGAAGGCTTTGCAGCTGAGCTATCTCTGTTGCTCTGAGAGAGAACGTTGAGCAGCAGAATGAACGGGAAACGGGTTGAATGGTTTCTGGTGGTCAAGTAGTAGGTGAACATGGCTGTGCCCCAGTGGGGTGCAGTCTACAGGCAAGTTGTACAGTCACCTCGTGTCACCATTCCTGAGCATGTGCAGTGGGTACCCATTGCAGTGGCTGTTTCATGAGACTGCATTGCTGCGAAGTGGTAGGCCCGCCTCTGGCAGCTAAATCAGAACATTTCGAGTGCTAACTTTCTGTTCCAAACAACACATCCGTCAACTCACAGCTATCTGCTCAGAAATCTGGGTGGATCCAGCCTCTACTCTGGGTCACTCAAAGCCAAGATCAAAATGTTGGTCTACCTGGAGTCCTCTCCGACGTCTTGGGAGAGTGTGCTTCCCAGCCCATTCAAGCTTTTGGAAGAATTTGATTCCTTGCTGTAGCCATGATGAGACTCTCTTTCCCCGCTTACTGTCAGCCGGGAGCATCTTCAGCTTCTGGAAGCTGCCCACATTCCAGGGCTTCTGGCACCTTCGTCTTTAAAGCCAGCAACAGTGGCTGGGTGCCTGCAGATCCCCCTTCAGACTCTTCTCTCTAGATCCAGCTACTGAAAGGCCAGTCTGGTTTTAGAATGTGTGTGTGTGTATGTTTGTACGCATGTGTGAGTTTGTGCACACGTGAGTGTATGTGGAGATCAGGTGACAACTTCATGTGTTAATTTTCAGGTACCACTTCCCCACAGCACACACATATTTCTTTTAACTTTCAGTGACCCAAAGCTCACCAAGTAGGCTAGGCTGGCCGCCCAGTGAGCCTAAGGGATTCACAGTTGGGATATGCCACCACACCTGACTTTTTACATGGGGATAAACTCAGGCATCCATGCTTACAAGACAAACAAGCAGTTTACCAACAGAGACACCTCCTCAGTCTTTGAAAGTTCTCTTCCCCCCCCCCCAACTCCTCTGATTCAGGTAGTCCCAGTTGGATAAACCAGGACTGCCCACAGATTAATAGTCTTCATCATATGTACATGGTACCATTTGCCAGACAGCAGAGGGTAGCAACAGATCTGTGGGTCCTCTCTACTCTGAAAATGTCAGTCTGTCCAGAAACTTCTTGTGGCTGATCTTCGTTGTCAACTTCACACCCCTGGGCAGAGGGAAGCTCAACTGAAGAACTGTGTCCATCAGGTTGGCCTGTGGGCGTGTCTGTGGGGTATTTTCCTGATTGCTGACTTATGTGTGAAGGCCTAGCCCTCTCTGGGTGGTATCATCCCTTAGAAAGTAGGCCTGGGCTATAAAAAAAAAAAAAAATGGTAGCTGAATGTGAGCCTGGGAGCAAGCCAGTAAGCAGCACTCCTCCATGGCTTCTGCTTCAGTCCCTGCCTCCAGTTTCCTGCCCTGACTTCTGTCGGTGACAAACTGTAACTGTAAGCAGAATAAACCTTTCTTCCCCAAGATGTTTTTAAAACGGTCAGTGTTTATCTCGGCAACAGAGACAAAAACTAGGCTAGGACCTGAGCTTAGATTCTCATCTCCCATAGGAAAAGCTAGGTGTGGCAGCACACACACACACACCACACACACACACACACACACACACCATTAAGGCAGGACTTGGGATGTGCAGACAGGAGGAGCCTTGGGCTTTCGAGTTGCCAGGCTGTCCAAATGTTAAGGCAAGAGTTATGATGATAGATGTGTGACACTGTTCCTGAGGAGACTTGAATGTCTATTCACCCCAGATAAGGAACAGACACAGACCAAACTACAGTACCACCGAACTCCGATGTGGTGAACCAATGAGTTTCATTGGGTTACCTCCAGGAATATGGTGAGGGGTCACTTACGAGAGCCTACCCCAGTATGAGTGACAGCTCCCAAAGCTGGGAACCTGGAGCTCACTGTACAGCCTACAGGCAGCTCAAGAGATTGGAGTGTCCTTTCCGGGTGTCTGCTTCTTCCAGGCAGCTCAACTTGTTTGAGTGTCTGTCCCTGCGAGCCTTACTGCTCATATAAGGTTGGGGAGGGAATGAGGGCGGGACCTAGTGTAGCTGGTCAGTTCCAGGAACTTCCTGAACCATGCCTTTGAGTTGTTTACTTCTTGAGCTTAAAGAGTTCAAATTGTTTCCTCTCCCTTAGAGCATTCTGTTGTTTTTATCTCCCTTTTAACATCTGGTGTCTGAAGTATCTTCCCTCCAAGATGGACAGTTGTATCTTGGTGTAAACTTAAGCACACTGCCTAGTGTTGGTCTCTGGCCTCCACACATGCGTGTGCGCGCGCGGCATACACACACACACACCCCACACACACACACACACACACACACACAAATGAGGATTGTTGAGGACCAAGCAAGGAGGCTCAGTGTCGTCCTTTTCTGGAAACCCGTGAGCAGCAAGTACCAGGGATGTTGCAGTTTTCATTTTCCTGACCGCACTTCCTCCATCTCAGTCCGCAGACATCGACAACCACCATGCGCTCATCGAATTCAACGAGGCCGACGGCACCTTCGTCCTCCAGGACTTTAACTCCCGCAACGGCACGTTTGTCAACGAGTGCCACATTCAGAATGTGGCGGTGAAGCTGATCCCTGGGGACATTCTGCGGTTCGGGTCTATGAGGCTGACCTACGAGCTTGTCATTGAGAACCCGTCCCGGTGAGCCCAGCCTCTGCGTGGTGGTGTGTGGGGGTGGGGTGCTATGCTGGCTCGAGCGTGCAGTCCCGTTCTCAGATAAAGCCACCGGAAGTACTATGCAACCCCACACTGCCCACACATGGCATAGCAACAAGACCCCACCCAATCCCAGTTCTGGTGCCCCCCCCCCCCAGGGCTTGGGGAGGGAGGCGTGTCAGCGCCCCCTGATGGGCACTTCCTGCATAACATGCAACTGCTGCGAAGTGCCCAGTTCAGACCCTAAGTGGTTTCAGAGAGGCTGGAAGCAGCCGGGATGGTTTTTGAGAGCAGAGAGATGGGCACCTCACTTCCGGGCAGCTCTGCTCTGCTGCTTCTCTCTGGTTGCACACGGATCCTCTGTAGGACAGAGTCTTCTCCGTGGTACCTGGCGTCAACAGGATATATCTATAAACCGTGGACGCCCATGGCCAAGTAGATGACCGACACATGCCAGTTGTTATTTTGGCCCAGATCAGAAATAGGTCTGAGGTCATAGTCTAAATTATAATCAAGATTTAAGTTAAAGAGAACTGAAAACTCAGGACGCCTCAGGCTTAAGGAAGCTGTGGTTATCAGGTTCGGAGGCAATCTTTATCCACTGAACTCTCTGCCCGGTCCAGTACTGCTGTCTAAAAATGACACTTGATCAAGGTGAAATAGTATTACAATGAACTACTTGGTTTTTGAGGGCTGGGTTGGTGGTTTTGAGGTGTGTGTACCCCTAGGAAAATATGGCCACAGCTACAACAGGGAGTGAATGTCACTATCCCCGACCCCCATCACCCCTGACCGACTCCTGAGTGTGGTCATTTGCTTGCCGGCTGCTATCAGGAGCTTCTCCCAAGGGTGAGTTACTCAGCATGAACTTCACCTATCTAGTGCATGGGAAATCAAGTAAATTCTCAGTAAACTTAAGTCCTGAAGAGGCATGGAGCCTTTACCAAGTGCTTTCGAAGCCCACGCCCCCGTAAGAAGCCCGCGGTGGTGCCGACTCCTTTGATCATCTGCTTCTATTTCTTTCTTTCTTTCTTTCTTTCTTTCTTTCTTTCTTTCTTTCTTGTTGTTTTTTTTTTTTGTTTTTAAACTATGGCAAAAATACACTTGTCATGGAACTTAGCATCTTCCCCACATCCATGGAGATGAGTTTGTTTGCTTTAAGTCTGTTCTTTCCTTTACGCGGCCATTCATAGAACCAGCTTATGAAAGTAAAACCTCTGGCCCCTCAAATACTAACCCCACCACCCCTCACCTCCACACCTGTCCCCACCCCCACCTCACCCCTCAGCCCCCTTGCCACCCCTTACCCCCTCACCTCCACCCCTGTCTTCACCCTCACCTCCCACCCCTCACAACTCACTCTCCACCCCCACCTCATCCCGCCCCTCCCCCTTCACCTTTCATCTCCTATCCCTCTCCCCTCCCCTCTCTCCCTCCCCAGTAGCACAGACCATCATTATGCCTTCTGAGTCTGTAAAAGCAGCTGCCTGGTGTGTATCAGTTACTTGTACCAAAAGCCATGACACAAGCCTCTCAAGAGAGGAAGGGTGGTTTTGCCTCATAGGCTGAGGGTAGCATAGTCCATTACGGTGACAGGAGTGTGGGTAGCTGGCCACATGACACCCACAGTCAGGAAGCAGAGAGCAATGAATGCCAGTGCTCTGCTCGCTCTCTGCTTTTCGTGAAGACTTAGAAGCCTGTAGGATGGTACCCACATCAGGTACATTCAGGCTGTGTCTCCCCTGTAGGATGGCACCCACATCAAGTACATTCAGGGTATGTCTCCCCACCTCAGGTAACACTCTAGATAGCTCATCACGGGCTTGCGTAGAGATGCATCTCCTAGGTTACCTTCCACAGGATGTATGATGGGCCGGGTGGGCTCAGCTGCTTTCTTGTGAACTCACTTTCTGTTGGTCTCATGACCTGGACCTCTATGCTACGAAAACAAACAAAATGGCAGAGGGATACAGAGAGAGTGTCTCATGAATCTCATCCAACATTTGGGGTAACATTTTCCTCCATCTTGCATTTGAGGCCAAACTCACTATGTAGTCAAGGATGTCTTTAAACTCCTGATCTTTCTTCCTCCTCCTCCCAAGTGCTGGGATCACAGGTGTGTGCCACGGCAAGTGGGCTCTGTAGTGCTGAGGGTGGAACCCGGGGCGTAACTCACGCCAGAGAAGCATGCCACTAACCGAGCCGCATCCCCAGCCCTTCAGGGCTTGCGTTTCCAACTCCTGCCAAACAGATCCACGAACTCAGCAAAGCGGAGTCCAGTATCTGTGCTTGTAAATGAAGTTTTATTGGGACACAGCCTTGCCTGTTCATGTGGGTGCTGCATCCATTTACCTTCCTGATCCACTGGCAAAGTGAAACACGCTTACTTCCAGCCCTGCTGTGAGTTTACCAACCTTCCCTGGGAACACTCTGCAGTGCTACCTCTTGCTTTACTCAATCCCACAAAGAAGAATTTTAAAACAGAGGCAGAGAGAGAAGGGATGAACTCGAACTGAGCCCTCCTCTGTTTGCCTAGGCTGTGCCAGTTAATAGTTTACTCAGCTAACTAAGACGTAAGGGGGAAAAATTAGACTTTGAACAGTCTTTCCACTGTCTCTTTAAAACAGCAACGGTGGAGATGCATATGCAAATATGTACATTTGCATACAAGGCAATACAACCACATAGAGGATAGAGGTAACCCATAAAATGTGCTCGGGCATTAATATACAACTGTACACCAGGAGTGGTCCTTTGTCCGAGAGGGTTTCTTTGAGAACTTTAGAATGCTTCAGAACTGTAACTTTTGAAGAGGAGAGGAGGAGTGGATTTGTTTGTGCTCTGAAGCAGGCTGTCAGTGGTTCTCAAGTGGGGGTTGCAACCCTAAAAGACCATTAGAAAAACAGTAACAAAGTTACGGTTACAAAGTAGTAACTAAAATAACTGTAAGGTTGGCGTCACCACAGCATGAGGAACTGCGTTAAAGCAGAGATAGGAAGGCTGAGAACCAACTGCTGCAGCTGGAACCGGGGTTTGTGGCTGTAGCTGGAACCAGGGTTTGTGGCTGTGGCTGAGTGGCTTTTTATTTTCTTCCCGTTTCTCTAAGTTTTCCCTCCCTGTCTTACTCTAAATCTCTCCTTCCCTGGGCCACTGTTTTACTTTTAAGTTTCGTGTGCAATAAGCCTGTCAGAACCTGTAGAGACCTTGCCTGTGGGCACACAGTGACACTTGCTTAAAGTCTCAGGGAGCTTATTGTCCAGGAAATTTTACTGTTGTCGGGTGTCAGAAACCCAGATCAAACTGAGCAAACAAAACCACATAACTGGAAAGCCTCTGCTTCAGGTCTGGCTTGATCCAGATGTTCCAAGGATGCTCAGGAATCTATCCCTTCTGGCTTCATTAGGTCACTGTCTCAGACGATTCTGCACCAGGCTCGCTGGGAGCAAGGTCCCACCAGCAGCCCTGGGAGCAAGGTCCCGCCAGCAGCCCCTGCACCAAGTTTTGTTGTTTTGTTTAACCATTGATTTGGCTTAGGTGGTCATGTCATTATCTGGAACTTCTCACTGATACCAGAGGCTCTGATTGGCCACACCCTTTTATAGGCATTTTCCTGGGTCTGAGGGGATCAGCCCTCTTGGGATTATATGGATTCAGAACTGAAAGGGATGACGATCCATGGGTAACGTGCTGGCTAGCAAGCATGAATTTGATTTCTCTACATTTTTCATATTTGTGGGGACATGGATGTGTCTAACAGCGTTCATTTGCATGTGTGTGGTGCTTTGAATATACTTGCCCTGGGGAGTGGCACCATTAGGAGGTGTGGCCTTGTTGGAGGAAGTGTATCACTGTGGGAGTGGGCTTTGAGACCCTCCTCCTAATCACATGGAGTCAGTCTTCTAGCTGCCTTTGGAACAAGAGGTAGAACTCTCAGCTCCTCTAGCGCCATGCCTGCCTTGATGCTGCTATGCTCTGGTCTTGATGATAATGGACTGAACCTCTGAACCTGTAAGCCAGCCCCAATTAAATCTCCTTTATAACAGTTGCCTTGGTCATGGTGTCTGTTCACTAAGGCAACCCTAACTAAGAAAATGTGGAAGCCTAAAGTGTACATCAGAAACCATCCTGAGCGGCACTCTGACCTTATTCATCGAGGCAGGGTCTCTCAATCGAACCCAGAGCTCACCAATATGGATAGTCTCAGTAGCCAGTCTGCCCTGCCTTCTAAGGCTGGAGTTACAGGTGGGGCCACCATGGCCACCAAACATTTACGTGGGTTCTGGGAATTCAAACTCCAGTCCTCACACCCTGTGTGACAAATGCTTTAGCTACTGAGCTGTCGTCTCCCCAGCTCTGAAGAAGTGAATTTGGTCTCCAGCATTCACATAAAAAAGGTGTGTGTGAAGGCCAGCCAGGCTAGCCGAACCACAAGCACTAGATTCATCTAGAGACTCTGATTCAAACACTAAGGTGGCGGGTAATTGTAAAGGACAGCTGGTGTTGATCTCTGGCTTCCACATGTATATGCGCTCACAGACATACGTGCTCCCATACATACATCCATACACACGTGAAAATTTGAAGAAATAAAAGAGTAAGTATGTGCATATATATTCATACAAACATATAGAATTGAGAGAGGGAAAGATATCTCTTCCATAGGAAAGTTAAGTGCATCCCAGTGCCACCCAGAAAATAGGCTAAAGGATACACACAGATAGGTCATGGGGACACACAGATGGTGCCATAGCAGGAAGAGCTCCCACTGCCTGAGGAGAGCATCCTGTCAGGATCCAGAGAGTAAAATGGCTTAATCTGCTTCTCCAATGGAAAAAGTCTCCTCGGGAGGCAGCTGGAAGGAAGGCGGGGGGGGGGGGGGGGGGGGGGAGACCTGGCGAGAGCCTCCATCCAGGCGCCGTCCACTCAGGGATTTCTGTCTTCACTGACTCTAAGTAATCTCCGCTCTTGAGAAGGCCACCGTGTCTGCAGCAGGGTAGAGTAACAAGGACTGAAGGGCTGGTGGGTTCAATCAGGACAAGTGTTGTCTTCGCCCAGCTGACCCGTGCTGTTTCCTCTGTGCTGAACTCGACAGCTTCTAGAGGGACCTGATGATTCCTATGCAATCCAGAGCCAGGGCATTTTCTATCAAAGGAAAGTTCCAGAAACTGGAACGGGAGGCCCTGGGACAGCAGGCAGCCCTGGGCATGGTGTGGTACTGGCTACAGCCCACATAGATGGCATCAGGGCTGGGATTGGGGGACCAGAGGGACGGCACAGAACCGTGAGCATCCCCTGTGGCTTCCTGTCTCTACTTGTGGTCACATACTTAGTCCACCTTCCACCCGGAAGGGAAAGCCTTCAACCTGAAGATTTACAAAGAGGAGAGAACAAGAGAAGCCAGATGCAGGGAGACAAAGGACAAAAGAAAGGCTCTGGGAATAGGCAGATTCAAAGCTTAAGGACATCACTTGGCATCTCAAGGTCATACAAAATATAATCTTGGTCCCTCAGATTAAAAAACCCCACCATAATGTTACTTTGAGGGGTGGGGCTTAAATATTATTACCCCATTTGAAATTATGGACCCACCCCTGAAGGCTGTTTGCCCAGGGTTCAAACAGCGCCCTCTGCTGGCCTAGCTCTGAAACTACACTTTTGTGTCCCGCCTACCTGGCAGCAAGACTTGTCATTGCTAGGGAGCACAGGCTGGGGAGGAGGTGTCGGGGATGTTGTACTCCACCGTCTGCTGCCCTGCATGTCCGTCCAGCTATTGTGTAGTAATGAGAGCAAAATCAGAGGAAGTAAGGCTTGGCAGTGGATCCAAGGAACGCCCCTACTTGGTAGAATTTGCGTTCTATTTGTTTGTTTTGCTCTTGTAACTTAAAGATCTAAAAATCAAACAAACAAGCAAACAACCCAGGGCTGAAAGGGCTATCTCAGTTGATAAAGTATTTGTTTTGCAAACATGCAGAACTGAATTTCATCCCTGGGTGGTGGCTCTTGCCTTTAATCCAGCACTCAAGACCGCTGAGCTGGGTAGCCTGTGAGTTCAAAACCAGCCTGGTCTATGTAGGGAGTTCCAGGACAGCTAAGACTACATTGAAAGTAGAGTGATCCCGTAAAACAAAACAAAACAACAAAAACTGAGTTTGATCCTCAGGACCCTCAGGGCGGCACATTTATAATCCCAGCACTAAGGAAGTGAAGACGAGACGGGTCAATCTCCGAGGCTCACAAACCAGACAGTCTAGTGTCCTGTGCCAGATCCAGGGCAGAAAGAGACTTTGTTTCAAAAGAAAGAGAGATGGGGTGGGAGAGAGAAAAGAAGGAAGGGAGAGGGAGAGAAAGAGAGAAAAGGAAGAGGGAGGGAGGGAGGGAGGGAAGGAGAGAGGAAGGGAGGGAGGGAAGGAGAGAGGGAGGGAGGGAGGAGGGAGGGAGGGAGGGAGGGAGGGAGGGAGGGAAGGAGGGAGGAGGTGGAAGCTGAAGTTGTCTTCTGGCACACAGACATACACACCCACATGCACATATACATATGAATTCACACACATATGAACACACATACACACATGCTTACGAACACACTAGCCTTATTTTGACATAATTACAGAAAGGCTGTAATGGTAATAGACACCTTTTCCAGTTGCCCCATTGTCAACAAACATCAGGAACAGAGAGGATCCACTGTTTCGTTACTACAGCTGCACCCCAGGACCCATGTCCCAGCCAGGACCTATGCTGTGTTCAGCCCCTTCACTCCCGCACTGCGTAACCTCTTCTCTCCTTGGCAGCCCTGAGGAGCCCTGGCCAGACATCCTGGAGACTGTCCCTTAGTCTGAATACACCAGATGCCTTCCTCTGATTAGACAGGGTCAAAGCTTTCGGAAGGCCCTGACCCACTAAGGTGACATAGACTTAGTGCTCCACCCTCTCAGGGTGTCGCCTTCTGCTTGGATGAGGGCAGTGCCTGCTGGCTTCTCTGTGACAGAATCACTATTTCTGTTCTCTGGGAGCAAGTAGTAAGTCCCTAGTTATAGCTCAGCCCCCACGGGGGACCTGAACCACCTATGGGCAAGCATAGCCACAGGTATTCCATTACAGAGGTTTCTGCCTACCCTGAGGTCTTCTGCAAGAGAGATTCCTCCTCTCTCCCAGTGTTTATTTTACTCAGTTGTATGTAGCAGGACAATCTTGGGTCTATTTATTTTACACATTGAATTATAATTAACCGTTATTTATTTTTATGGTAAGAGTGTGAGGTTTCCGAACATGTGTGGGTGTGTGCGGAAGTCAGAGGACAGCCTTCCATGTTAATATCATCTTCCTTACTTTGAGACACGGTCTCTCAGTGGCCTTGAGCTCACTGACTGGGCAGTGAGTCCCAGGGGCCCTTCTGTCTCCTCTTCCTTGGTGCTAAAATTAGACACGTGAGCCAGCACATGTGACTTTTTATGTGCGTGTTAGTATTGAACTCAGGTCTCTGCAAGTACACAGCAAGCATTTTACCAACTACAGTCTCCCCAGCCCCTGGGCTTGTCTTTTATTATGGTACCCAAATTGGTCTAGCCTTGACTACTGGGTGCTTCTTTCAGGCTGGGTGCTGGTCTCTGCAACACACCCACACTGTTTTCTCAGTTGCTTTTGTTTTGTCTTGCAGTTTCCCTGTTTTCAGCTATTGCAAGATGCCCCGGGGCTCAGTGTGTCTTTTCCCTGCCCCAGCCCCAGAATCAGCCAAATCCCTTTTTCGCCAAGTGTGAGTCCAGGTGGGTCAGCAGACATCATCAGTGAGTGTCCGGCACTACGCCAGGCCCCAGATCCAGCCAGCAACCTGTCAGTCAACATTTAATCAGTAGCTCTATAGAAAAAAACGAAGCCTGTGTGGATAGCGTGGGGTTACCGGTAGAATGTACAACGCGTCCTTACAAACAGTAATCACATGGACACTTGCTCTTGTGACTCCCAGAATTCACTGAGTCTCAACAAATGTTGCCATTGGGTTTTGTCTAAAACCTCAGATCCCTCCTCCAGCTCACAGTGACAACTCATGAGTGAGTTACACAGGCTAAATATTGGTGTGTGAAAGAAGACATGATGGAGAGCGTACCTCACCTGTCCATCAACAGCCCCGGCTCCTAACAGCCTTCGCATCCGCTGTGCAGAATATAGCGGCTGCAGATACGACTCTGCCCTCTGCATGTTCATGTTTTTTCCATCACTGACTTTGCAGGGAGCGGGGGTGGCATGAGTGGGTGTGGCAAATGCACACACTCTGGCCTGTGGAGGTCAGAGGCTGACGTTGGGGTCTTCCTCCATTACTCTCCACGTTAGTCCGGTTGTTCCCTGAACCTAGAGTTCACTGTGTCAATTTGACCAATCACCCAGAAGGCTATAGGGGTCTCTATGCCCAAACAACAAGGTTCAGTGTGAGACCCCGTCTCAAAAAAATGATTAAGATGGAGACACAGCGGAGGAAGACACCCCAACGTCAACCTGTGGCCAACATGCACATTCACACAGGTGAACACACAGGAACACAGAAATGCACATACAAACACACACAAGCACATACATGTACACATACATGTCTCTCACTCACACATGCACATACATATACACATACACGTGCAAGTGCGTGTGCACACACACACACACACACACACACACTTTTTTAAAAGAACAAAGGCTATCATCCATCCCAAAGTGTAGTCAAGGTCTGGTGCTCAGCTAAGTCTTTGAGATCCATGGTATCTGTCTGTCTGTCTGTCTATCTGTCTGTCACTCTCTCTCTCTCCTTCTCGCTCTGGCATTCTCCCTTCTCTGAAGTTAGGGAGTGTGTAATCCTAAGGCCGCACACCCCTCCTAAGGCACCATCCAGGTCTCATCTAGATTAGAAATTGACTGAGGACAGACACGCTCTTACCAGTGTCACATGGCTTTAGAACGTGCGTGTGTGAGAGGGTCCTTCCTGGGGTCTTACAACAGGGAACACAGCACACCCATTTGATTCTACCACAGACACCTGCGACAGTGCGAACTCTTGAGGACGAAGCACTAAGAGAAATAAGCCAATCATAAAATGGCCCAGCTCGGTCTGGAGAGGTGGCTCAGCAGTTAAGAATATGTGCTGCTCCCTCAGAGGACCCGAATTACTTCCCCAGCACCCATATCAGTGTCCGCAACTGCTGCCCCTACTCCAGGAGCCCCAGCGCCTCTAACTTCCATACACAGACATAGACACATCATCTTTTTAAAGAAACATTGTTCCATTAATCCATATTTGAGTCGGAAAGGGGTTCAGCTTGTATGGAGTACGCAGAGCAGTCAAGTTCAAAGGGGAAGAAAGGAGAAGGGGGTGGGAAAGGACGTGGGAAGAACGAGTTTCTAAGACACAGTCCAAAGCAGCTTGAGTGATGTACTGAACACTATTCATAAGCACACTTTAAAAATGCTTCCGAAAGGGTGAATTTGGGGTGTTCTTTGAGACACATAGCCCTGGCCATTGCTCTCCTGGTCTCAGCCTCACAAGCTCTGGGTTACAAATGTGCACCCTCACACTCATCATGTTCTCTGGGGTTTACAATTTACAATTTTTAAAAGTCCCTGAATCACCTCTCCTCCCTTGCTCCTCCTCCCTTGACATTGCTACATTCTCAAGCCTAGAGAGTCTAGGAGACCTTAGGGTCTAGCCTAGTCTGCTCAGTCCTGTTTGGAGCACACGTTCTTTGAACCAATCCTTGTAGTCAAATCAGGGGATATGACTGGCTAGTTACTTAGTCTCTCCCATGAAACAGGGACAGGGAGATTGCCCAGAACCACCCCTGACCCAGCAGCATAGAGTGGTCTGGGAGGTGGCTTTCCTCGTTGCTTAGAACTCTGGCAGTTGGTTCACTGAGATCCATTCTGCCCGCCTGTTCAGCAAATATCTGTTAATCCAGTCAGAACAGTCTAGAAAAAAGTGAGGCCAGTGGGCCCAGCCAGAAACAGGAATCAGCCATGTTCCCTTCCTGTCAACAGATTCTAAGTGGGTCAGTGGGTCAGTGGGTTAGCATTCCCAGGTGACTCGGTTTCCCTGGATGCTTTTCTCCTTGCTGGCTCTGAGTCTTCTGGGAAGCCCAGGACCCTTGACCTGTTTCAGACCAGGTCAGGCCCCTGTGCAGGGGGCAGCCTTCCTTTGATGGAGACGCTGCAGAATAAATCCCAGCAAGCTCTAGTTTAGAACCTGCTGTCTGTTCCTCAGGTCCAGTGTTCAAAAAGTGGAGCTTGGAAATACTGGGGTCACCAAGCTCCTAGTGCAGGCTGGTCCTTGCGAAGTATCCTGGGTATTCCCAGAGAGAGGAGACAGAGGTAGGCATGGGCATATGGTGTGGTGGGGGCAGGGGGCAGGGGATAGACATAGAGAAAGAGGGAGAACAGAGAGGAGAGGAGAGGAGAGGAGGAGAGGAGAGGAGAGGAGAGGAGAGGAGAGAGGGAGAGGAGAGGAGAGGAGAGGAGAGGAGAGAGGAGGTAAAAGACAGAGGGGGAAGGAGGCAAGAGAGAGGGAAGCTGATAATCTAGAGCCGGCCCTCTCCCATGTGCCCTGAACCTGGGTGACTCATCCAAGGACTTCATGGGAATAGGTGAGCCGTGTGCAGCAGACAACAGCTCCGTTGCCGTCATCACTGAAGGAAGGACAAAGCACAGGGGAGACACCTCATTACAAGTTCTGCGTCAGCTCCACACCATATTGCCTCTCCCGAGGGGACAGATCCTGACGTTCCTCCTGGGGGAAGGCTCCTGCCAGCATCTCCACCGAAGCAGCCACACACCTTCATGAGATCCCAGATTCAGGTGCCCGTGAAGCACCTGCTGCAGCCACATGTTCAGGAGGCTGAGGATGAAGGGGTGAGGCAGCGTCCCACCCCTCCCTCCACCCCGAGTTCTCAGCCTTGGGTCGTGTAGACGGACCATAGTGTGTTGTATTGAACTCTCTGTATGTTTGTATTTTTCCTCCCAGTCCCCAAGCTCCCAGAATAACAACTCCAAGTCTTAAATATCTTTACAAATGCCCTGGCCAAATGCTTTGGATCATTCTCTGACTAGCTCATAACTTAATCATCCCGTCATTCTATTCAAAGTTCGGTCGTGTGACTAGTTACCTGGTCCTCAGTTACATGCGACCGACCGTCTTCCTCTGTGTCTGGGGCCGAATCCTCTCTCTCTACCTGTCTCTCCCCCAGAACCCTTTCTCTGTCCTGTAACTTCCACCTCCCTGTTTCCTGCCTAAGCCAAAAGGCCAGCAGCATGTTTATTGACAGGTGATTCTTCCAAACAGCACTAGAGATGCTCTCAACACTAGTGGGAGAGAAGAATTGACTTGGGGTGGGGGAGGGGAACTAACTGACTCAGTGACCTGCCTCGCCCTTCCTTTCATGCCCCAGTCTGTGTGCCTAGCATCCGCTGTAGGAGCTGCAGACACAGGGTTGGGTAAGAAGGAGGGAAGGCCTGGTCCCTGCAGTGGCATCCCATCAGTTCAGTGGCTCAGCGCTCTGTCCCTGGCTTGGGAGATGTCACGTGTGAAAAGTCCTGGTGGAGGATTCAGGAGGGCACTGAGATGGATCGTTGAGGGTCTAGAACTTATTAGAATCATTTGCTAACACCATGGGCAGACAGAGAGATTGCAGGATGGCAGGGTCTCTGAGGAGAATTCAGGCCCCAGAACCAAGATTCACAATGTGGCAGAAGCTCTGAAGAGAGGACTCAAACCCCGCAAACCCCGTGGTGAAAGTGAGGTCCCCGGTTATCCGTTCTGAGGATGAAGATTTCCCAGCACCGGCCCGAATGCCAGGTTTTCTGGTTCCCAGGCAGGAGCAGGAAGGGGTGGGGAGCAGGGTGCGGCCACCAGTACCCACTTGATGTGAACTCACTTGGCCCTGGGAGTCCATTAGGTGCCTGTCAGTGTCTGTGAGAGGGGGAGGCCTTGCAAGTGCTCCGGCCTGATTCTCAGGTCGTATCTTTACAACATGACCTTGCCCAGCCTCAACATCATCAACACGAACTGCACTGAATGGAGACTGGGATCTCTTCTTGGTGGAGTATGTGTTGACCTAGGGTCCCATGGCAGGGAGGGAGCGACTCCAAATTGGGTCTTAGGACAAGCCATGCTGTGCCTAAAACTACCTTCCCTGAGCCTCCGGTCTGTCCCGCAGGTCTCCTGCCCATGGGTGACGGGCCCAGCACCTTGGCCAAGTCCACAGCCACACCTGTCATCCTCGCCACCTGACATGCCCTTCCACCACGGCATCCAGCCAACAACAGTGCAGAGAAGTTGGTCGCAAGGCTGTCCCAGACCCACCATGGCCCCGCCTGCCCCTCACCAGCGGCCCATGAGTGCCAGTGGGAAGATGTTTTCCTTTGTGATGGACCCAAAGTCCCCTGTCATCAAGCAAGGTAGGTGCCAGGCTCGGGGGGGGGGGGGTTTCCGGCAAGGGTTTAAAGCC
This sequence comes from Mastomys natalensis, assembly GCA_021653895.1. Lineage (NCBI taxonomy): Eukaryota > Metazoa > Chordata > Mammalia > Rodentia > Muridae > Mastomys > Mastomys natalensis. The sequence continues at coordinate 656,451 of JAJTUV010001747.1, read as the reverse complement.
ATAAAGATAGATTGGCCTTGGCTTTCACTCTTCTCCGACTCTAAATATAGATTATAACTAGCTGTAAAAAGTATAATGGTGGGCAGGGGAAAGGGCTGAATAGAGAAAGGGGCCTGCCACCAAGTCTGGACAACTCGAGTTTGATTCCCAGAACCCTTAAGGTAGAAGGAAAGAACTAATTCTTGTCCTCTAACCTCCTCAGAAATGCTATGGGCCATAAGCACATGTCCGTGTGGGCACACACATATGCACACAGAGTTAAAAATCACTGAAACATTAAAAAAAAAAGTTACTCAAATAAAGAGGGAGAATAGGGGACATAGGTCAGCAGAGTGTTTGCCTAGCATGCATGAAGTCCTGGGTTTGCATAAAACCAGATGCGGTGGGGCTGGACATGATGGCGCACGCCTTTAGTCCCAGCACTCGGAGGCAGAGGCAAGAGGTTCTCTGCGAGTTCCGGGCCAGGCTGGTCTACATAGTGGGTTCCAGGGTAGCCAAGGCTACTCAATGAAACTTTGTCTCAAAAAATAAAAAGAGAGGAGAGAGAGAGAGAGAGAGAGAGAGAGGAAGAGAGAGAGAGAGAGAGGAATAAAAAAGTTAGAGATAAACATAAGGAAACATCCAGCTGTGCAAGTCTAACATCTGGATTCCTCCTTTGAGCTCCCGGGTTTGTCTCTGAGACTCTGCAACAGAGCCCCGGTCCACACCGCAGTTCTCGGTGCAGGGTATGGGCGTGCGCGCATGCGTGTTCATGGACCTCTTCAGCAGGATCTACACGATTCTCTTTGGCGCATGAGCAGACGTGTTGTTAACGGAAACCCCATTTGCCCACCAGGGCCCCTGGGAAGTGTAAAATGATTGGTCACTACAGTGCCTGCGAGAAGAGAGTGAGGTTTACCTGAGAAAGTGCCTTCTCCGGAGGGTAGATCGTGCGCTCTAGTCTAATTTAACATTCTGCATCATGTGAGCGCCCACTCACAGCTTTGTAGTGTGGGGAACACACAGCCTTTGGAGTGGTGTCCAACTCCTACCCCAAACCATCCTCAAAAGTCTCAGAGTATTTGTCCATGGCTGTCCTCTTGGCCACAGTAGCCCTAGCAACAGAGCAAATGTCAATACAGGCCTTGGACACGGTCCCCAGGCCTCCTCCATGGTGGCTTGCCCTGAGTCCCCCATCTCTTGGTGAGCTCCGTTTCACCTAGTCGCCCTCCTCCATCACTAAAATTATACTTACTGCTGTGGAATGTTGGGACGAGGGAGGAGGCAAGTGGACATGTAGGACCGACATCCCCATCATCAAATGAGTCACCAGGCTCTGGAAGCAGCCTGTCAGCCCACCAACATTTGGACTCAAATATTTCCAAACGTACAGAGTGGGTCCCACGGGAAGGCTGAGGCTGGAGGATTGCAGCTTCAGCGCCTGCTTGAGCTACAGAGTGAGTTCGAGACCAGTCTGGGTAACACCACAGGATCCTGCCTCCACAAATAAAAAGTAGAAAGATCCCAGGGTGTCTTCAGTGGGAGAATGCTTGCCTCTTGTGCCTTGGCTCTATCCTTACTGCTGACAAACAGAAATGATTTTTCAGAGAGCCTCCGCCTAATTCAATCTATAATATTCTGTTAAACTATTTTATTTTATAGTAGTTTATTTTATATGTTTGGGTGTTTTGCCTGCCCATAAGTCTGTGCACCTCATGCATGCAGTACCTATGGAGGCCAGAAGAGGGTGTCAGAGCCCCGGAACTGAAGTTATTGACTTTTGTGAACCACCATGTGGGTGCTGGGAATTGAACACAGTTTGTCTGGAAGAATAGCCAGTGCTCTTAGAGAATGCTGAGCTATCTCTCTAGCCCCTTATTATTTATTTTAAATCTATTTGTTTCATCCTTCATTAATGCCCGACTTGTTATTTTATGCATTTCAAAGCACATTGTACAATACTGCAGTATTCTCCCTAAATGTTTTAGCATGGACCCCAGAAACTAAAGTTTAATGCGTTTGTCTTTTAATGTAGAGTTTACACATACAGTGGGTATCAGTTGTTAATTGCTGTGTGACAAAGTATCCCCATGCCCAACAGCCTGGCGCCGGCGCCACACGCCACACACACACTGAGTGTTACAGTGTCTTTAGTCAGGAATTTGGGGGTCACTCCACCCATGCTGTGGATAGTCATGAGATAGAAGTTATGGAGCTGGCCGGGACTGGGGTTCCTAAAAGCTTCACTAGAGCTGGCGAGTCTGCTCCAACATGACGCTGTCACGTGGTTGGGGAGGAGCCTCCTTCCCACATGGATTAGAGTAACTTCTCTGTTGCTGTTTTCAAATGACCAAAAGAAATTCAAGGAAGAAAGGGTTACTTGGCTTACACTTCCAGAAGGACAGAGTCTGTCTGGTACAGTTGTGCAAAGGTCGTTGAGGTTCCAGGAATCAGACCCAGGGCCTCCCGCCTCCTAGTCAAGTGCTCTATCCCAGAGCCACGGACTCAACCACAGCCAGTTTTACTTTCTTAAATTTTTGAGACAAGGTCTAATTAAGTTACCTAGGCTGACTTTGAACTTACTATGTAACCTATTAGGCTGATCTTGAACTTGGGATCTATCTGTCTCTCTGTCTCTCTTGTCTCTCTGTCTCTCTCTCTCTCTCTCTGTCTCTCTCTCTCTCTCTCTGTCTCTCTGGTATTTTTTATTGAAATAGATCTTTCCATACAGTATATTCTAATTATGATTTCTCCTCCCCCAACTTCTCCCTGATCCTTCCTTCCTTTTCCACCCGCCTAGATCCATACCCCCTTCTTTCTCTTTCTCTCTCTCATCAGAATACAAACAGGCATCTAAAATAACAACAATAATTGATAAGATAAAATAAAAAAACAAACCAGATTAGGACAAAACAAACAAATGGGGGGAGGGGAGTCTAAGAAAAAAATCACAAATATGTACATGCAAAATGTGAGCTATACACATCCTCACACACAAAAAAATATGAAAACCAAAATTAGAAACCATAATATATAACCAAACCAAAAGACCTATAAAGTTAAAAAGAAAAAGTGTCCAGACAAAGCACTGTGAGACAAACCAAAGCCTCCAAACCCACCATTGAGTCGGTTCTGTGTTGTCCATCTACTGCTGGGCATGGGCCTGCCCTTAAGTGTGGTTTGCTTACCCATTGAGACTCCACTAGAGAAAACTCATTTTCCCTTTGCATGTCTCAGTCCCTTAGGTAGCTGGATTACAGGTCTCTGTCCTTGTGAAGCAAGAAGCAGAGGCTGAAGTGAATGATTGGGGCCATGTTCCAGTAAAACTTTATTTTTAACAGTGTGTGGGTTTGTTTGGTTTTGCAACAGAGTCTCAGTATGTAGCCCTGGCCATCCTGGGACTCACTATGTAGACCAGGTTGACTTCAGACTCACAGAGATCTGCCTGTCTCTGCCTTCCGAGTGCTGGGGTTAAAGGTGTGTGCCACCCCACATGGCTGAAAGCTTTTTAAAGATTTGCTTGTTTGGTTTGACGTGCAAGGATGCCTTGCTTGCACGTGTGCCTGTGCAGCTCACGAGTGTTGTGGCGGTAGAGCCAGAAGAAGGTAAGGCGTCAGTCCTCCTGGAACGAACTTGGAGACAGTTGTGAGCCACCATTCGGTGCTGGAAATTTAACCCAGATCCTCTGGAAAAGCAGTCAGTGTTCTTAACCACTGAGCCATCTCTCCAGCCCAAAAAACTTTATTTAAAAAAAAGGGGGGGGCAATAGGAAACTGAAGAGATCGCTCAGTAGATAAAAGTACTGGCTGCTCTTGCAGAGAACTGAAGTTCAGTTCCCAGCATCCACATGGAGGTTCAAGACCATCTGTAACTCCAGCTCCTGGGGACACAGTATCTCAGACCTCCTCCAGCACCCGCTCTTAAGTACGCCTATCCACAGGCAGACACAGACGCCTACATATAGTTGAAAATAGTAAAACCATATATATTTTTTCAAAGCATTATATGAGCATGGTGACTTGTGTCTGTGATCCCAACACTCAGGAGGCTGAGGCAGGAGGATTGCCATGTGTTCAGGGCCAGCCTGGGTTACACGGTGCATTTCAGAGCCAGCACAAACTCTATATCTTATGTATTTAATCTCATAATAGCTCTCCGTGATAGAGATTGTTAGCGTCACTGAATTATTTATGTGGAAACCAAGGCAGAGAGAGGCTTAATGTTCGCCTCGTGGTCACCAGATCTTGGTGCAGCAGAGAAGGGAGTATCAGTGATTGGCAGGCCACGGAGCAATGGAGAAGTGAGGAGAGCTGGCTGCTGTCCTGGCTGTCCTTCCACAGTGATGGCGTTGCCTCTCCACGTACACAACGGCTCCGAACTGTTTTAAGTCAGAGAAGCATCTGGGAACAGGACCGGGTGGATAAAACAGCTGCTCCCAAAGCAGGAAGACCTGAGTTCAGGTCCCCAGAACCGTGAAAAGCAGCGTAGTGTTCATAGTAGTCACAGCAATGGGGAGACAGAGACAGGAGGATGGCTGGAACTTGCCAGCAGCCAGTATACCCCAAACTCCATGTTCAGTGAGACACTGACAAAAAGCCAAGATGGTCAGTGAGGGAGGAACACAGGAGATGTCAGCCTCTGGCCTCAGCATGCACCTGCACCACCACACACACACACACACACACACACTTTCTCACAAACATGTGCACAGGAACACACAGGCATACATACAAACACAAGGAAAAAAATATAATAAGGACTGGGCATGGTGGCACAAGCCCTTAATCCTAGCCTTGGGAGGCAGAGACGGGTAGACCTCTGTGAGTGTGAGGCCAGCCTGGTCTTCATAGAGAATTCCAAGCAGCCAGAAGAGCTACATAGTGAGACTCTATTTAGATGATGATGATGCCAGAGAGAATATAAAACACAGAGCAAGGTGCAGTGGCTTAAGTGTGTAACCCCAGCACTCAGAAGACTGAGGCGAGAAGACCACAGGGAATTTGAAGCCACCCTGTGCTACATGGTGGGTTTTGGGTAGCTTGGGCTATATGACAAGGCCCCCTCTCAAAAGCAAAGTGTAATATGACCTTCAAGGGAAAACCACGAGTAGCTCAGGGTGTGGGGCCCCTCCAAGCTGGGGAGCCCACAGCGCCCTGTTCTCTGTGGATGTCACACAGTATGGGCCAACACCATGGATATGTCAGAACAATGCATGATGGACGGACTCTCCGGGGCAGTACCTCCCACCGAGATCTTCATGGACCAGGACCTAGGCCAGCAAGACAAGGTAAGGGGGAGCCTTTGGGGGTCTAGCAGTCAGAGGCCATGGGAAACTTGTCACATCTTCTCTGTGTCCTATGTCCAAGGAACCACTTATTTAATAGACAACTGTGTCCTAGTTAGTAACAGTCTCCAGTTTGTTGAGCACTTACTGTGAGCCAGGCTGAGCCCCTGACTTGACACTCATCAGCTCATTTCATCTCTGAAGGCTTCAGAGCAGATTTCGTCACCTCCACTTTACTGACGAGGGGACTTCAGCTCAGAGAGGTTAGCTGACATGCCCAAGTCTGCACAGTGTGAAAGGTAGAAGGAATTCGAACCCAGGTCTGGCACCACTCTCACCCGGTCAACCCCAAGAGATGGCACAGCAGTGGGGGAAATACTCCCCAGCTGTGGGCGGAAGGGGGAGCTGAGGTAAGAATAGAAGAGCCACAGTGATGCTGTTAGAGGCGTGAAACAGAGAAGTCGGACGCTCAGCACAGGCCAGCTCAGACACTGACCACGCCCCATCCAGCCGCAGCTTGAAAACAGAGAGGAAAACAGGAGTCTGCAGGAACAGCTGTAGCATAAACACATTCACAAGGATCCAGAGAAGGACACTTGGCAAACCAGCAGGCTTCCTCCTGCCCGTGACACCATCCGTTCCCCCGGGCATGCAGCTAGAATTCTGTCGTTCTGGTCATTCTATCATTCTGAGAGGTTTGAGGTACCTTTTCTGGCCTTGGAGAAACAGAAACGTCTTGGTTACTGTGATTTCCTAGTGAGGAGGTGCATTGGCTCCACCCATGGGAAGCTCCGCCCACACCTCCCCCACCTACCCGAGTGTTCTGTTTCCTGACTCCCCGAATACATATTCACTGAGGGCTGCCCCGGGTGAACAGAGAATTCCAGAAGAGAAGAGAGAAATGACCCCTTCAGAATACATAAAAACTATTAAATTAATAACGCCCTTGTTATAGTCAGATCGTAGCCGGTTGTGGTGGGCACGCACGTAGGATTTGCTGAAGGAGGCAGAGGCAGGAGGATCACTGAGTTGGAGGTCAGCCTGGGCTACACAGAATGCATTGAGACTGGATCTCATTCTCATTACCTGTACTGGGCCTCGTAAGGGAAAGCTCAGGATGTCTGCTGACCTTCCCAATAGGGTGTGGTTTACCACGTGAAAGTATTTTCTTTTTTCTGGGTAAAAAAGGTTTCTGTACCTGGGAGGCTCCATCGTAAGCATCTAGGTACAGACAGATATATGGTTCTAACCCAACTCTAGTCTCTCCAGGGCCTTCCAGGAAATACAGTCAGCAAATGTCTCCTTGCCCTTCTGCCTGCCCACTCTCCGCCACCCGCCTTTCCCAGAGTGACACCTCGTTCGCCCTAAATTGTACAAACAGGCCCAGCTTGCCACCCATGCCCACTGCTACTAAGCCTACCTCTTGTCCCCCTCCCCCACAGGACGAGATCATCCTGCTCCTGGGGAGAGAGGTTAACCGGCTCTCTGACTTAGAAATGGAGTCCAAATATAAAGATGCGCTGATCATGAACCTGCGGGCTGAGGTGGCCGACCTGAGCCAAAGGTTGTCAGAGGCAGCACCGCGGCAGTCAGGCAGAGCAGCAGGTGTGAGCCCAAGTTCCAGGGCCTGGATGAAGGCGACGATCCCAGGCAGAAGGAGATTGAGAGCATGAAAAGCCAGGTAGGACTCTGGGACAAGCCCATCAAAGCGTAGAGACACCACAATCAGAGTGGAGCCCGGGCACAGATGGGGGGGAGCCGGAAGAGGGCATCTGGGGCATCACGGAGTGAACAGACAGAAGGCCATCAGGGGCCCTGTTTCCCAGGGCGGCATGTGTTGGGCCTTGGAGAATGTTCTTTAGATCTGTCACGGTCCTCTGACACATCCCACCAAGAGACTATGGTGGTCCCAGAGATGCCCGGATCTTGCACCGTTCACTGGAGGTAGGGGGCGTTGCAGACTTGCATCTGCCCTGCCTCTCTGCGCCAGTACCCTACCCCGGCTTCTCATTTCTACCCCAAAGCATGGTTTTCTTGTCTTAATGACTGCCTGTCACACCCCGTGCTGCCCCAGCCGAAAAGAGCTACAGGCAGGAGGGAAGAGCCCCCAGCTCCTCCAACCCCGACACCTCCTCAAGCCCTGAAGGTGGCAGCTGGCTTCATCATGGGCAGTGTCATCAAATGTAAGCTCCCCACTCGGAAGGGCTCCATTTCCCAGCAGTTTCAGTTCTCTGGAAACGAGCTCCAAATTCCTCTGCTTTATAAAAATAGCAGTTGGGCCGAGGAGACGGCTCAGCTGTTAAAGTATGTGCTTTGCAAGTGCAAGGACTCGAGCTGAAGCAAGGCACAGAGTGATTGGGGACTCACAAGGTCCCACCCCCGGATAAAGAGCTACAGGCAATCGGTGGCTGCTGGGTCGCTGCTGAGAGACTCAGTCTCTTCCAGGGATGAACTTCCTGATAGGTTATCTAACCCCAAGTTAGCCCTGAATACATGTGCGGTGAGCAACACTAAATGGAGTTGGCAGGGTTGTGTGTGTATGTGTGTATGTGTGTTTGTATGTGTGTGTATGTGTGTACGTGTGTGTATATGTATATGTATATATGTATGTATGTGTGTTTGTATGTATGTGTGTATGAGTGTTGTGTTATGTGTATTATGTATGTATTTATGTGTGTGTATATCTATATGACAATAGTTTATTGTATATATAACATATATGTGTGTATGTATGTGGTAATAATCATATATATAGCATATGTGTGTATGTGTGTAAAATGAAGAAGTCATAAATTTGAGAGGGATGGGACATGGGAGGAGTCAAAGGGGAAGGGAGGGGTAGGAATGGTATGGATACAGTACTCATGTATGAAATTCTCAAAAATGTTTGATAATGAGAAATATTTAAAATAGGCAAGGCATGGTGGTGCATACTTGTGGTGCCAGCACTAGTTGGGTAGAGACAGGCTTGGGGCTCCTCAGCCAGCCAGGGTGTCCTCTATCCAAAGAGGCAAGCCAGATCCCAGGAAGAAACCCTGTCTCTAAAAAACATGGTTGATGACTCCCAAAACATAAGGTGTAAGGTTGACCTCTGACCCCCACATTGTGTGCATACCCACACACAAGAACATGATACCTGTGCATGCATACCTGCATACACTCCTGCACACATATAGTTTCAAAGTGTAATAATAATAATGAGTGGCCACTTTGGTTTTGTACATAAACTATTCATGGTTGACCTGAGAGGTCCCAGTTCACTGTGCTGGTGCCATCCCTGGGCTGGTGGTCCTGGGTTCTATAAGAAAGCAGGCTGAGCAAGCCATGGAGAACAAGCCAGTAAGCAGCACCCCTCCGTGGCCTCTGCGTCAGCTCCTGCCTCCAGGTTCCCGCCTGAGTCCCTGTCCTGACTTCATGATGGACTATTCACTGTAAAATGAAATAAACCCTTTCCTTTCCTTGTTGCTTTAGGTCGAGGTGTTTATCACAGCAAAAGAAATCAAACTCGGGCTGGGTGATGATGGCACACACTTTTAATCCTAGCACTCAGGAGGCAGAGGCAGGCAGATCTCTGAGTTCAAAGCCAGTTGGTCTACAGAGCAAGTTCTAGGACTACACAGAGAAACCCTGTCTTGGGGGTGGGGGGGAAGGAGAGGGAGAGGGAGAGGGAGGGAGGGAGAGAGAGAGAAAGAGAGGGGTGGGGGAGAGAGAAGAAACCAAATTAGGACAGATGCTCACCTATCTTTGAGTCCATGGCAGCAGGTCACAATTTGATATTGATTCAAGCAACTAGTAACATCTGGAAATGATTTTTTTCACTTGGGAACAATTTAGAAACAACCACACTCATTTATTAAACGTTCAGTTATAATTGAAGGGGTGTTTTGTTTTTGTTTTTGTTTGTGTGTGCATGTGAGTGTGTGTGTGAGTGCACGCATGTGCTCGTGTTACAGCACACATGTGGAGGTCAAGGGACAACGGGCATGCCTGTAGGTTCTAACTAATGGGAACACCCCTCCTCACTGTGGGCAGCACCATCCCCCGTGCTGGCATCCTGCACTGAATAAAAGGGGGTAAGCGAGCCAAGCACCAGCCAGCATCCTCCCTCTCTGCTTCCTCATGGGAGACGTGATGTCACCAGCTGCCTCACCAGAGCTCCTGTTTCCAGGATGGACTGTGCCCTCAAAGTGTGAGCCATAAAAAAAAAAAAAAAAAAAAGACAGCCCTCCCTTCCTTAAGCCGTCATTGTCTGGAATTTTGTCAGAACATGTTTGAACTCAAAGATGCAGCAGACTTAAATCCAAACAGCTCTTGTTTTAGTCTCTAACCCATTTTATTGCCAGCTGAACCCTCGAGCAGAAGTATAATCTGTGTAGCAGGTTGATTAATGGCTCTGGTGACTTTACGTGTTATCGAGGTGTCCCCTGAAAGCTGGTGCTCTCAAGTCTCTTGCATTCGCCACCATGCCACCAGAACGCACTCACCTCCTGCTGCGCCTGCCTGCGCTAATTAGTAGGGCGGTTATCACTCCAAGCAGTCATTCTTCCCGGCACTGCTGACTTCCTTAGGATCCAGTACCTGTTTTATTATGCAGCCTAACCAGGCAATAAACATGCCCCAGGGTTTGTGCCAACAACAGTCAATCTGGATATTGATTTAGGTAAAGAAGGCGTGAAGAAGGCTGAAAAGTGTTTGCAATTTGAGACCTGAGGGTCGGCAGGGTGCTTGATTGAAGTGTTGTCTGTCTGTTGGCCCTGAATTCTTAGTGGCCTCCCTTCCCAGGCCTGCCCCCCAAGCTTGTCTTCAGAGAATGCCTTTGATGTCCTGTGCAAGAAAGATTTAGGCTAGAAATTGGAAATGTTTGTTTTTATGTTTTATTTTTGAATGAGTGTAGTGTATGCCTGCACATGTCCGTGGGTGTGCACGCCTGTCTGTCTCAAGCTTATTCCCCTGAGACAGGGTCTCTCAGTGAGCCTGAAGCTAGGCTAGCAGCCAGCAAGTCCCGGAGACCTCACTGTCTCTGTCCCCCATAGGGGCTGGGTCTTACAGGCTTGTGTGCTGACACTGTTGTTTGTTATGTGGGTGCTGGGATCCGAACTCAGATCTTCATGCTTGAGCAGCAAGCACTCTTACTCACTGAGCCATCTCTGCAACCCCTAAAAACATGTATTTTAGCTACAGTGAGCAGGAAGAGGTGAGCTTTCTTCATCCATGCATTCAGGTGTGTGGCTTCAAGGATGGTAAGGGGACACATACACACACCAGAGAGACACACACACACACACAAACACAGAGACACACGCTGGCATTCACCTCTCTAGGGTTTTTTTCATTTTAAAAAATTTAGTAGATTCAATTTCATGATGATTCAATTTCAATACATCACCTCTCTAGGGTTTTTTTCATTTTTAAAAAATTTAGTAGATTTCAATTTACATATTTAACCAGTGAAAGATAAAAGGGATTTAAATGTACATAATAAGAATTAACAACAGTAGGCATCAAGACCCAGATACAGCCTAAACTCACTGGAAATCGTTAAAAGTGTAAAATCACAAAGAAACAATAGCAGACACTGTCCATGGTTACTCCAAGGAAGTGAGTTTGAACAGCCTAATGAGGAATGTGGGGGGGGGGGGTGTTGCTTCCTGTGATTGGTCTAATCTAACCAACCACGACTTTTGGGGTTTAAATGAAGTGCAGTTAACAGTCACTGAGCTTTAATGATATGGTCATATCCTGCTGGAAGTAACCTTTCCTCTCTCGGGGCCCCTCCTGGAATTTGCCCTCCCCCACCCCCACACAGATAGATTGCCCCCCCCTCCTTCTCTCTCTCTCTCTCTCTCTCTCTCTCTGTGTGTGTGTGTGTGTGTGTGTGTGTGTGTGTGTGTGTGTGTTGGAATAAGGGTAGCTTCAAATAAAATATAAAATATAATTAATTTGGTTGCATAAAATGTTAAGTAAAAATTGGAGGCTAACTAATATAGAAATATAGAGTTTTGATACATAATTTTCTCCTTTATGTAATTTTGACTGCTAATAATATTAGAGGAAAGAATGATTAGTGGGGTGGATAAAGGGTCTGAGGAGAATATAATTGAACGTTTTAAGTTCTTTTCATCATTTTGTCATAATAATGATAGGCTAATAAGGCTTACCAGAATGCTGTATGAGGTTACATTAGTTCAGGGTTTTTTTGTTTTTTTTTTTTTTGATAGCTGAGTTAGTGGAAGGGGTATTAGTGATGGGAAGATAAGTTAGCATTGTAGAAGATTAAGGTTTTATACGTAGTCAGTCCCGTAGTGTTAGAAACCTTGACTGACTAGTAGGTCTCATCCCACTGCTGCCTCACATGCAACAAACACTAGGATAGCAACGGGAATTGGTGGTGAAATTCTGGAGTTACAGTTTAAAGTAGATATTGAGGTTATGATAAATAAGGAAAGTATTATACCTTCTAGGCAAAGGAGGGTGAGAGTGAAATATGGAAGTCCCCAATAGGGATGGAATAAAGGCTAGCGTGTAAAAGATCCAAAAAGAGAAAGCAGGTTGTTATTGGTATATGAAATATATATTAGATCTCAATCCAACAAGAGATGACATTGTTTTTTTGTCTTTTGGGATCAGTAGTCTCTTTTTAGAAGATTTTCCGAGCCATGCATCTCCTGAATTTCATCTTTATTGTTTTATGGCTGAATCAAAATTACCTCCCCCATTGATTTACACAGGATTTCTAATCAGGGTCAGCAGGAAGCCCAACACAGGCCTGTGGGCGCCATCTAGTGGTGTGGTGTGTGTGCACACGTGCGTGTGCATGTGTGCGTGATGCAAGCCTGTGGTGTGTGTGTGTGTGTGTGTGTGTGTGTGTCGACTGTTATTGTGTCTGTGTGTGTCTGTATCTGACTGTGTCTGTGTGTGTGTGTGTGTGTGACTGTGTTGTCTGTGTCTGTGTGTGTCTGCCAGTGTGCATGTATGCAAGCATGTGTGTGTGTCTGTGTCTGAATTATCTGGTGGGACAAGACCTACCCTTTGTCTTTTTAAAGCCAAGCCTGTGACAGGGTGTGACAGTCAGCCATCACTTGGCAGCTAAGTTTGCCCAGACAAGATTCACACACACACACACACACAAAAGTATGATAGTCTGTCTTCCCTCCTCCGATGCAGCCAGAAGCTAAAGCAGGATAATCATATAATCGTAGCTAATATCTTTATGTAATGCACCAGGCATTGTCTGAGCACTTTTAAGTCTGTTAGCTTATAAAATCTCTCTGCAGCCCTCTAAAGTCAGGACTAGCATGAGCATGCTCATAGAATGAAAAGCTGAGACAGGACCAGGCTTGATATGGTGGCACACTCCATTACTCCCAGTACTTGGGAGAGCAGAGGCAGCAAGATCTCTGTGAGTTGGAGGCCACCCCAGACTACCTAGTGAGTTCCAGGCCAGCCAGAGCTACATACAGAATAAAAAAAGCCTGTCTTAAAAAAAAAAAAAAAAAAAAAGAGACAAGACCCGGGTGTTTCTTATGCCAGCATAGCCTAGACATGGCAGGGGCCAGATGTGGGAGACATTCTCCTCCAAGTAGGGGCTACACAGTATAAATTTAAATTTCAGCATGCAGTCTCTCAGCCAGTTTCTCTCTCTCTCTCTCTCTCTCTCTCTCTCTCTCTCTCTCTCTCTCTCTTTCTCTCTCTCTCTCTGTGTGTGTGTGTGTGTGTGATGTTAATGTGATGGTGCACTCGTATCTGTGTGTGCATACAGGTGTGTACACATAAAGGCCAGAGGATGAAGCCAGTTACCCTTCTCCGTCCCCAGTCTGGTTTCTCAAGACAGGGTTTCTCTGTGTAGCCCTGGCTATCCTGGAACTTCTTTTATAGACCAGGGTGGCCTCGCAGTCAGAGATCCACCTCCTAAGTGCTGGGCTTAAAGGTGTGCATCACCACACCCGTCTCGGGTGTCTTTTCCCAGTCACTCTCCACCTTTATTTTTTGATTGGTTCTCTTAATGATCCTGAAGGTCACGGTCCAGCTAAACTAGCTGGACAATGAACTTCACAGACCGTCTGCCCCCATCCCCCAGGGCTGGGGTTACGGGCACATGCCACTCTACCAGGCTCTGTGACATGGATGCCGGAGATCTGAACTTGGGCCCTCAAGCTTGCAAAGTAGGCACTTTACCAACTGTGACATCTCCCAGCCCCCAGACTCTAGTATCTAACATCAGCTCCTCTCGGCCTTGTGGTGGGGAGCTAGACACCTGTGGGTGGGGCTTGACTGAAGCTGTACCACAGGCTAGCCCTGAGGTCCAGGCAAGCCCAGCTCTCCCGCTGGAGCCAGGTCTGAGAATATGTCTGGGGCACTGGCAGGTGTGTCCAGCTTTTTGACATTGCAATTCAGCAGTGTCACTGACAAAATTCATGTGTAAGAACTACACTATAAAAAAATGATGAAGATGGTGATGGTGGTGATGATGATGATGGTGGTGGTGGTGGTGATGATGATGGTGGTGGTGATGATGATGATGGTGATGGTGGTGATGGTGATGGTGGTGATGTGATGGTGGTGATGGTGATGGTGGTGATGGTGGTGGTGGTGATGGTGATAATGTCATCTTGGGCCAGCAAAGGTTGCTGCCCCCAAACCTTGACTACTGAGTTCAATTTCTGGAGCCCATAGGATGAAAGGAGAGCGACAAGTCCTAAAGATCGTCCTTCGAGCTCCACATGTGCACTGTTCCACGTGCATGACCACCATCCCCAAATAAAATTGTTTTAAAACCTCATATTGCTTTAAGCAAGTCTCTGGTTTTTGTGTTAGATCACATCCACAGCTGATCTGGGCACAGACAGGTCATGGGCTGCAGATTGAACAAGTCTTCTAGAGAGTTCTGTGAAAACTGTCTATTGTCATCTAAGGAAAAGGTTACAACCTGTGTCACTCTCTTGAACTCTACTGGACATCTAGCCAGTGGTGCCTGATGGGAAACCCCAGGGCTGGTCTATTTATGGCTCAGAGTTCCAGTGGCATGAGGATGTACATTAAGGGGACAGGTATCCCTGGGACAGCTGGGCCTCTGTACCTTTGTCATCAGCAAGACAGAATCGTGTGACAGATCGGAATCTCTGCACAGACTTGGGAAATACCCATGTGTCTTGGAGCTGGGCTGGTGCACTCTGACTATGTGCTGCTCCTCCCACAGATCAATGCTCTTCAAAAAGGCTATAGCCAGGTGCTGAGTCAGACCCTGGCGGAGCGCAACACGGAAATCGAATCCCTGAAGAACGAGGGCGAGAACTTAAAGAGAGACCATGCCATCACATCAGGTGAGCTCTTCCTGGAGGCACTACCTCACCACCACTGCTGAGGCCCGAGCAGACATCACCAATCGATCACCACACTTTGCTCTCTGAGCTTGGACAGAGCCTCAGAGTTCTCAGGCCATACCATTGGTGATCTTCCCCAGAAGTGTGCTCACCAGCCAGCTTTAGCACAGGCACTACCTCCATAGTCTATGCTTGAGTGAATGCCAGCTCTTAGCTAGCACCCATCTCAGCAGGGAGGACAAGGATGCTGAGTGACCTGTAGTCCTGAGAACCATCTTCTTGAAGTGCTCTTGGCCCGAGTGAAAACATTTTGCTAACCCATCAACTGAGGTAGTTCAACACTGAAGATTGTGGGAGGGGGACAGTCAACTCATGGGCCATCCTGCCATGCACATTGATTACTTAGCCTGGATCCACATGACAGGAAGACAGGTGAGTAAGCAAGCGTGTCTGAGGGACAGAGCAATGCTGTAAAAGACAATAAAATGGGGCAACATGGTAGTGGAGGGCTTCAGGAGTGAGGAGAGGGATGTCACATGTGCAACAGGAGGCACCCTGTCGGAACAGTGTTCTCGGGGCAACAAGCACATGTGCAAAGGTCCTGGGAAAGAAATCAGATAGCTCTGTTGAAGGACGACAGGTAAGTGTGTCTCAGGGAAAGACAGGGCCAGATCCCACGGGGGATCGTCTCCTGAGTGTGCCGGGAAGCCATTTTGGGATATTTGAAGCCGAGAACAATGTGTCTAGAGACCAGAAGAGGACAGAGGCATTAGGAGAAAGGGAGGAGTGTCGAGAATTCTGAAACAGAGGTCTAGGGACAGCCACACAACATGGTCCCAGCCCCATTCCAGCCCCTGGGTCCCTGGGCCCAGCACGTTCCTTGGTGCTAGGGGTCTCACCAGCGGCTGACAGTGACAGCAGTGGGGTGATCCTCACTGAGTCTTTGGTCTCTCTCTGGCTTTGTTTAAAACAGGGATGGTGACAACTTTACAGAAAGACGTGTCAGCGCGCAATGAGCAAGTTCAGCAGCTGCAGGAGGAGGTAAATCGACTGAGGATCCAGAACAAGGAGAAGGAGTACCAGCTGGAAGCCCTGAGCTCCAGGGTGAGTGTCCAAGGTACCGTCTCCTCGGGGCTCAGGGAGGGGACCTGGTCATGTGACATGCCCCTCTTCATTTCCCTTGGACCTTGACTTTGAACACAGCCTCCTTCCACATCATGGGGTCCAGGAACATAAGGAGAATCCTGAAGTGTCCTCATAGAAAGACTAACATAGAGAGCCAAGTTCCCCTTTTCTTTCTTAAGATTCATTTTCTTTTGGACTATGTGTATCTATGCATGAGTGTGTGTATGTTAGTGCAACACCTTCGGAGGCCAGAAGAGGGCGCAAGATCCCCTCGAATTGGAGTTAAGATATTTGTGAGCTGCCGTGTGGGTACTAGGAACTGAACTTGGGTCCTCTAGAAGAACAGCCAGTGTTAAGCACAGAGCCATCTCTCCAGCCCTCTTCTCTGCAGTTTTTTAAAGAACAGTGGGAATCAGGATCAGAATTAACACAATATAGAGTCTAACTCAGTAAACATGTTCATTTTGTTCATATGATATGTAACCCTATAATCCTAGCACTTGGGAGGCTAGGACAGGAAGATCAAGAGTTCAAGGCCAGCCTCTGCTGCATGAGACTGTTTTCAAAAAAATATTAGGAGGCTGGCAGGTAAAGTACCTTCTATGCAAGCATGAGGACCTGAGTTGGGGGTGTCCCCATAGCCTCAGGAAGCAGAGAGCAGACAGGAAGTGAGGCTGGGCTGTCAAATCTCAAAGCCTATCCCAGTAACGTCCTTCCATAAGAAAGGTTCCACCTCCTTTCAAAGGTTCTGTAAACCTTTGAAAACAGCACCACCAGCTGGCGACCAAATGTTCAAACGACGAGGGACATTTCACAGTCAACCCATCGCACGAAGGAGATGGAGGGGGAAGTCCTTAAGCCTTCAGATTCACTGACAGGATCCAGCCACTGGCTTTAGGGTGCACTCTGCCTGAGTTTCATTTCTGTTGCTGAGATAAAATATCCTGACCCCTCCTCCCACCGCCCCAAGAAAGATTTATTTGGCTATAGTCCATCTCTGAGGGGCATCAAAGCAGGAACTTGAAGCATCATGACCATAGTCAAGTGCAAAGAGAGAATAATCCCAGAGATCCCTCTTGCTTATCCTCTCTCACACTGCTCAAGACCCCTTGCCCATGGAATGGTGCCACCCACAATGGGCTGTCTCCTTAAGTCGATTAAGAATCACAACAATCCCCCATCGATGTGCACACAGGCCAACCTAATACAAATAATTCCTCACACTATTCCCAGATGGTTATAGGTTTTGGAGTTGACAGTTAAAACTAAACAGCACCTGTTCTTAATTGGAAGCAAAGTGCACCTCTTCATGAGGGTTGCATTTCCCTTCTCACTGCCGGGTGGTCACATCCTATGAGTAACCGATGCGGTCCTTAGAGCCACTCGGGTTCCCAGTGGCAACACATACATGCTCCTTCACCCAGCCCTTCAAAGACGAGTTTTTCTCATGATTGGGTTTCTGGCTTCCTAAAAAGGAATTTAGACTTGGGATCTCAGAGAGGCAGGAACCCAGAGGCCCTGAAGCATCTGTGTGCCTGTCAGACACCAGCTGTCTGCCCTGCTGGGACGTGGGTGTATAATTGAGATGGAAACAGCACAAAGTGCTCTCAGGGGGTCTGGGACCCTGGGAACGCCCTCCCCCAGACACCTCCACCACCAGCTTTGGTCTCTTTCTTTGCTGCCCTTTCTCTCCTCAGTGTTCAGTGATGAAAGAAGAGATAAGAAAAGAAGGGGCTCAGAAGGATCGCAGGGAGGCTCAGGAGAAAGAGCTGAAGCTATGCCGAAGTGTAAGTTGAATGTCTTCATCCACGAGTGCACCAGCAAGCGAGGTTCTGACCCTGTGGGACCCGCGGCCCTCCCCAAAGCACAAGGTTCTGGCTCTGCTGTTTGGAGGAAGCCATGGGGCTCTCTCCAGGATTCTCAGGCTAGTTCCTCTGTTTTTCCCATGGGTTTCCCCTGGGGCGAGCAGGGACAGAGGGAGGCCACACCTGCTGCTGAGATAGAAGTTCACTCGGGTTCCCTGCCCTGGACCTTCGTTTACATAAATCTAAATTCTACCATCTTAAATGTGGCCACAGGCAGTATCGTGAACACAAATATCTCCTGTATTTTTAACAACGGAGATTTTACAACACTGAGTAAAAATGAAAGAAAGAGAAAGATTTTTGCCTTAGAGAGAAGGTGGCCAGAAAAATATCTGCCAAGGGGCTCAAAGGATGGTTCAATAGTTAATGCTCTTGTAGAAGACATAAGCTCGGTTCCCAGCACCCACACTGTGTGACTCACAACCACCAGTAATTCCAGTTCCAGGGTATCTGATGCCCCCTCCTGGTTTTAAAGAACATCTATGTTTGTACACACACACACTTAAAAATAAACCTCTAAAAATTACAATAAAAATATGACCTTTATTTCAATACCTCAGTCCCTCTTGTCCTTAGTAACCAGGTTGCTCTGAGTTTGATTGAGAGGCCCTGTCTCTGGATTTGATTGAGAGGGCCTGTGGGACTACAGGCCAGTTGCCAACATCAGGCTTTTACTTGGGTTCTGTGGATCCGAACTCCAGTCCTCCCTCATTTCTTTTTGCACAGCAAGCGCTCAGCCACCGAGCCACTCTCTCAAACTCTTCAAACCCCTTCTGCTGATTGTTTTTTCCAAGAAATTAATTCTTTTCCTTTATCAAGTACATTGAATATATTAATTGGGGATGGGGTGGGGAGAAATTTACTTTGCCTGCAAATGTAGAGGAAAGAAGGATTTAGCTGGCTGGTATGGATCCTACCTGTATGAGCCCCAGAAATATGGGAGGGCTGAGGAAGGGGAGCCTTCCATTTAGGAGGTGACTTGCTATGCCTAGGGAACTTGAATTCTTCGTGGTTGCTTTTTTTTTTTTTTTTTTTTTTTAGCAAATGCAAGACATGGAGAAAGAAGTGAAGAAGCTCAGAGAGGAACTGAGGAAGAACTATATGGGTCAGAACATCATCTCCAAGACGCTACGAGAAAAGAACAAGGTGCGTGCTTCAAGAAAGCTTGCTTGGGTCCATGACCACGAGACAAGCTCTCCCGGTGAAGCGTCTTGCTCCACCCACACAGCGCCCCCGTGTGGACGATGCCGGCAACTGCGCTCTCACGGATGGGAGAAGGTAACCCCGGGCGAGCAAGATGCTCAGACTAAACCGGTTCCCGCTTTATCTCAGTGAGACTTGCCCCTCCCTGCGGATCCTAGGGGGTCTCGTGTTATTTTCCTGTCCTGGGAAATGTGACATCCATTTCAGAGGGTGGCAGCCACACAGGGCCATCTAAATTTTAAATAAACTAAAAGCTAATGAAATAAAATTCAGGGCTGGGAAGATGGCTCCGTGGGGAAAGTGCCGTTGTGCAAGCATGGGAATCTGAGTTTAGATCCCCAGAACCCATGTGAAATCCATCTGTGGTGGCACATAGCTGTAATTCTAGCACTGGGGTGGATGGAGAGAAACAGATCCAGGGGCCCTCTAACCAGCCAATCTAGAAGAACGGATGGGCTCCGGGTTCAGTGAGGCCTCTGTCTTAAAAAAAAAAAAAAAAAAAAAAGTGGAAAACAATAAAAACTCAAAATCCCAATATGGCTGCGGGAGGGACTTACGAGGTCCCACCCCTTGCTGAGGAGCTAATGGCAGTTGAGGGCTGTTGGGGAAAGAGAGTTCGTTTCTTCAAGGATACAGTCCCTGAGAGGCTGTCCGTCCCCAGACGGTGGACCTACAGCCATGCAGATATTGGCAGCACTGAATAAACTCACATACACACATATAAACATTAAAAATGAAATTAATATTTTTAAATGGCAATAGCCAGAAAACCTTTTTTTTTTTGTTGTTTTTTTTGTTTTTGTTTTGGTTTTTTTTGTTTTTTCAGACAGGTTTTCTCTGTGTAGCCCGGCTGTCCTGGAACTCACTCTGTAGACCAGGCTGGCCTCGAACTCAGAAATCTGCCTGCCTCTGCCTCCCAAGTGCTGGGATTAAAGGCCTGCGCCACCACCGCCAGGCTTAGCCAGAAAACCTTAGAGACAAGTTAAATCCTATCTGCAAAATCTGCCCAGGAAAGAATTCATCTAGATAAAAGCTGTCCCAAGACAATGAAATATGGAAATATCTGGGAATGTACTGAGCCACTGGCTCAATGTATGTCATTCTGCAGAATATCTCTCAGCAGAAATAAGGTGACTTTGACTTACCTCCTCATTAAATCATCACAGTCACAGGCAACAGAACCAAGCTGCCTTCTGGGCTATACATTTTCCTCTAAATGAGGCTTTAGCTGCACCCCACAAGTTCTAGAATGTTCTTCATTATCGCTCAGAACCAAGTCCTTCCCAGTGCCCATTATTATTTCTCCTCTGACACATGGAGTATTTTGGAGTTATTTTCTAATATCTAAATATATGAGGATTTCTTGACTGCCTTTTGGTTATTGGTTTTAACTTCATTACATTGTGTACGAGATCTTACTCTGGGTATTTTAGGTCCCTAGTATCAACTGAGGTTTTCTTGGTGGTTTGCATGTGGTACACAGCCTGTTTCACATGTGCCTACAAGAAGAACATACATTCTTCAGAGGACACAGTGTTCTACATATCTCTTTTTGGTCAAGTTTGACCATTATATGGTTAGTTTTTAAGTGTCAATTGCTAGCTCCTGGGATAGCCAGAGATGAGAGCTTAGTTGAGGAATTATCTAGGTCTAATTAGGTCTGTGGGGGTTATCTTGATCATTAATCAGTATGAGAAGAACCAGCCCACTGTGGGTGGAACCATTCCCTAGGTTGGCCCCAAACCTGTATAAAAAAGAGAGAAATCTGGGACTAGAGAGATGGCTCAGAGGTAAAGAGTGCTAGTCGCTCTTCCAGAGGACCTGAGTCCAATTCCTAGCATCAGTATCAGGTGGCTCACAACCTGTGATTCTAGCTCCAGGAAAACCCAACACCTCTGTCCTCCAATGAAACTGCACTCATGTGTACACACTCTCAACACACACACACACACACACACACACACACATGCACGCAGCATCGCACGCACACACACACACACACACACACTTTAAAAAAATAAAAAAAAAACTTTTTTAAGTAGAGAACCTAGCTGAATACCAAGCCTCAGTGGGCAGCATACATACCTTTCTCTCTGTTTCTGACTGTGAATGCAGTGTGGCTAACTGCTTCAGTTCTTGCCTTGGCCTTCCCCGCCCCTCATAATCAACTATAACTAGGAATTGTAAGGCAAATACATCCTCCTTACCCCAGATTGCTTTTGTCAGGATATTGTGTTAATTTTAAAATTATTATTTTAGTGTTCCGGGTGTTTTGCCTACATGTATATCTATGCACTGTGTGTGTACAGTACCCAGGAAGTCCGGAAGGGAGTTGGATCCCCTGGAACTGGAGTTAGAGATGGTTGCAAGCTTCCATGTGGATTCTGGGAATTGAACCCCAGTCCTCTACAAGAGCAGTCGGCGTTCTTAACCACTGAGCCATCTTTCCAAAGTGCTCGGATTAAGGGCATGCAACACCATACCATGCCCACTTCACTGAGTTTTTCATTAGATATTTCCCCCTATATTCCTTTGGAATTTTTTCCTCAGTTCCTCATCTGGTAAAAATAGCATAAAAGCTATGTTATGTCTTCCCAAAATCTGATAGCAATTTTTTACTCTTTTTGTTTGTTTGTTTTCTTTTCTTTTCTTTTTCTTTTTTTTTTTTTTCCGAGACGGTTTCTCTATGTAACCCTGGCTGTCCTCGAACTCACAGAGTGCTGCCTCTGCCTCCCAAGTGCTGGGATTAAAGGCGTGTGTCACCACGGCCTGGCAAGTTTTTACTCTTTTGATATTCTTTTCACAGTTATTCTAAACATGCACTTTCATCTTATCAAAACCCGGTGTCCGTGGGTGATTTCACCCCACTCCAGATGACACAGTGGCCACATGTCAGCCCTTTATTATCACTGGCACCACACGGACTTAAGCAATGTAATCATCAGTACCTACACCTCACTCCACACTGACACCCCAAAGGCACCCCAGATGCTTTCATACAGTCAGTGTTCACACCCACAGGAGCTGTGCCTTCCCTACACCCCTGGGTATCCATCCAGGATCCTCCTCCTTCTGCCTAAAATATATCCCTAAGGATTTAGTCTCTACTCATGGCAAAGTCTCGCAGGGGTGCATGCGTGCATGGGTGCTGTGCGTACAATGGTGCGTGTGTATGCGTGTTGTCTGTGTATGTTATCCTCCTTTCTGGAACATATTTTGACTGTGCATTGATTTCCCCATTGACTGATTTCCTTTAGCACTCTGTAGAGGTCTATTGTTTTCTGACTGTAAGTCTGTTACATAATTACTATTACTACAAATGGCTATTATGTAACCAGTCTTCCTTGCCATTTGTTGAGATTTCCTTCCCCTTGACTCACAGCAAATGTGTAACAACTTTGCCTGAGGTGGGCTCATTTTTCCTTACTTCGTTTGCATTCCTATAGGCTTCTTACATTTTGGCTTTGTTTTGTTTTATTTTATTTTGGGTTTTTTTTTTTTTTTTTTTTTTTTTCATTAAGACCAGAGCCTGGGCTATGTACTGAACTCAGAGAGAAGCTACTGGAGCCTGTGACCGAGGCAGTGACCGCACTGGGTTTGTGGCCAGTTCTGAACGTGGAGATCAGAGCTGTTTCTGGCATTGCGTCAGTCATTTCTGTCTGTTCTCTCAGCCCACTCTATGATCTGGAAGCTGTTGTGTCCATTGACAGACTAGGACGTGAGGATCGAGGGAGCATCTTAGAACAGAATAGTTCATGTGACACCATACACTCAGTGAGGGGTAAAAACACTACGGCACTGTCACTAACCACATGTGACTACTGAAACTGAAATTAAATTCATTTTAAAATTCAATTCCTCCATATTCATATTTAAAAATAAAATGGTAAATTTTATTTTTAAATTCAATTGAAAATCCACCCCTTCCACTGAGCCAGGATGTAAATTTAAAACCCAGTATCCCTAAGCACTTGTCAGATATGATATAGTCAGAGATGGCAGTCACCAGGCAGCCCAGACTTTGATCATCTAGACCTTTAAGAGAGGAAGCTGATTCAGACACTGTTGCTCATGTCTGGCTGGGTCTCGCAGTACCGTCAAGAATGTTCTAGAAGGAAATAAATTGGAAGCAAGGAAACCAAAGGTCATTGGCGCCCAGCCTGAGGTAGTACACAGAGTAGGGACCTGATACACTTCTGAGGACTAAATCCACTCCTAAGTGTCTCTTCTCTGTGGCAGTGACAGAGGGACAGAGCAGGCAGGACACTTGAGGGCCAGGGTGGAGCTGGGCTGTGGCTGAGGCTGGCTCTGGGGCTTTGGGCTGGGAATCAGGGAGGAGAACACTGAGTTGAAGGATACAGAAAGGCCCAAGGCTGGGGATTGAAGTCCCACTCTCCTCAGAGCTGGAAGGACCTTCAGGGTGATCAATAAAGATCAAAGCAGCCTGAATCTGAGAGGCTCTTCCTGCCCCACAGGGCTCTGGAGAAAGTGCTGAAGGGTTTAGGGTGTATATTTGGGGTGCACAACCCTCTCCTGACCCCAAAAAGAGGCTTGTGAGGCTGCTTCAACATGAAGCCCCTTCGTTTAAAGACATACCCCCTACCTCTAATACGGGCTAGAACCGTGGTCCCCAGGGAAGTGGGGCAGACAAGTCAGGAAGAGGAAAGGACCGATGCGGGAGAGAGCAGGAGTGGTAACAAGAATGAGCGTGTTCTGAATCCATTATAAGCATGTATGAACATGCTCTCCAGAAGCCCATCCTGTCTAATTCAACATCTACTAATTTGAAAAACATAGTTGTTAATGGGGATGCAGCACACCCAGTGACCAGCAGAGGGTAGCATTGAGCACTTTCAAGCTTCCAGGGAGGGAATAAGTGGCCACGCCCCAAGCCCCCATCCCGTTTAATGCCTTTTGCAAGTTCCATCTCTTTCAAAGTCTTGCTTGGCTGACCTCCCTGAGTGGTCCCACTGACGACATATTCAGGACAGTATTCCTAGTATATTTACGAAGCCCCCTCCCCGTGGACTTAGGGTTTGAGGATAATGGCAGGTGGTCTATCTTACAGTTTTACAAGTGACAGCTAACACTAACACACACATAGAGCCGTTATAAAATCTCACCACTACTCCAACACTCTTTAACCCCACAGTAACTCGAGGCAGTCCTAGTAACATTACCTCCCAACCCCCCCGAAAACCCTAAACCAAGTCACAGCCCAACAAAACAGCCCTCTGAAGTCACATGACCTATTAAGGACTTCCCTCCGATTCAAGCCTGGGGTAGGTTAACTCAGCTGAGTCCAGGGAGTAAAGCCTGGTGCTTGGCCCCAGAGGACAAACCCTCATGAGCCGGCTTCCTAATTCACTTTTGAGCCCTGCCATGTGGGCTGCAGCTTCTGTATATCCTTCCGGGACCCCCCCCCTCCAGCCATTAGCTCTCACAGGGGGCTTTCCCTCAGATTACCTCGTGGCCACATTAGCTGCAGCTAGCACATGCTCTGATCATCCTTTCAGGTTGAAGAGAAGCTTCAGGAAGATTCCAGAAGGAAATTGCTTCAGCTGCAAGAAATGGGGAACAGAGAGAACCTCATTAAAATCAATTTGGAAAGGGCAGTAGGCCAGGTAGGAGTGTTCCACAGCCTTCCTTGCTGGACCATGTACCCCAGGGGTCTCCTACACCCAGGCAGCCAATTCTGGTGTCAGGGTAGGATGGGGTGGGATACTAAAGACTGGATGTTCCATCCATCTTCTGCTGGGAAATTCACATTCCAATAGCGTGTTGTGACTGTGACCCAAGACCCTGACCAGGTAGCCAACCCTTTCCCGGGGCTGCCTGTCCCCAACCCTTTCCCTCTCTGGAGAGCATGTCCCTATTGTATTCAGTGTAGGCATTTACCCTTGTCTTTCCTCCCTGGGAGCCCCCAGTAGATTCTCGGTGGCCATAAGGAAATGCCTCTTTTTAAATAAATAAGCCCTGAATGTCCAAAATCCATACTAGATAGGGATGATTCTAGGCAGGGTAGTGCGAGAATCCTCGCCTGGCTGGGCAGGAGGGCTCTTTTTCCATTGCTCTGGCCCAAGATAGCCAACGGGCCTTCCACCGTGCAGGGCCCTGCTGTGAAAGATATAAAATGCTGTAAGACTTTACGGAGCGCTTGGAGAGAGCCAATGAAAAGCCAAGAGCAGAGGCCTAAGCTACCCAGGATAGCTAGTTTGTTCATAGAAATCTCTGCTGACACCCCACCTGGTGGTGCTCAAGACACACTTTGTGTTGGGAGATGTTTGTGCTTCTGTGTCTGGGAGGGGCGTCTACTACAACCACTTAGCAGAGTCTCCGAAGGGTTGTGAGTCACCTCAGAAATGCCAAGGACCATAATTCCATATTGTCCCACACCAAGTTCACACATTTCTATTTCTATGGCAATCCAAGCTGTAACCCGGTTGTGTGAGCAGGCTTGGTCCTCGCACCCGGGACACATAGAGTATATACTCCAGTAAGCGGTGCTCATCATTTGACAGCTGTTAAAGCTTGTCATCAAAGAACACACCACAGCTGTGATTATATCTAATAGGTCCTCAATCCCTTGTCCCATCATGCAGTCCTTGGGCTGCCCTCTCATCTCCAATTGCTCTCTGACCCCCCCTCACCCCGAATACTTGAGTGCATGGCTGGTGCTCCTTGTCAGAGGCCTTCATTTCAGCTCCAAGCTGGGTCACCTAAAGGACCAGAGACAGCTCCATGCATAGATCCTAGGGGAAGAGAGTCGGCCTTCCTCCTGCCTCGGGCCTTCTCACTGTCTCTTTACCTCAAGACCCTACCAATCTGACATTCTCGGGCCCCGCCCACTGTCCCCAGCTCCCAGCACAGCTTCTAAGGACCTGTCACCGTCTCCCTCTCACTATAAGCAGTCACCTTGCATTCAGGGCTTTCCCACATGACCAACTTCTTGGCTAGCTTGACCCCTCCTTTGACCATGAAACCAGGGGACAGTTTGGAGCTCCTGGCTTGAAGGTCTCCTGTACTGTCATCATCTCTGCTTTCCCAGAATTCTGAGTTCTGTGGACAGTTCTGTAACTTTGAATGTCATCTGGTGGCCTTCCAGGTCCCCTTGGGGACATCTGTTAGTCTTTAATGCCCACATCTGTCCAGAGGGTCACAGGCACAGGTCATGGGTGCCGTGGGAAGTAAATTCTCAACCAGGCTTCTTAGCCTCTGCTTCCTGATGGAGTCTGGGGTGCCTTAGACTTGGATTCTCTAAGCTTTACACACAGGGCCGTCCCTTCCACCAAAAGCTAAAAACTCCAACCCATGGGAGGCCCCGGGTACCAGCTATAGGCCTGACTGATATGTTTTCATATCCAAGTGCCTAGTAACCGCACCCCTACCCCAAGTGCCCATTCCATGCCTGCACTGTGCTGTCTTCAGGGACATAGAAATGAATCACAATGGACAGAAGCTTTGGGACAGATGCTGTCCGAGGCTCCTGGAAACACATGTGTGCTTTCTCCTCTCCCTGTCACCAATGCTGATAACATTTATTTGGGCTGACAGCCTCAATATCTATTTCGCAGCGTAGCGATTATGAAAAGGCACTTCTGGACCTAGACTTCCCACTGGATAGCTGACTGCAGTGGCCTCCTTGGAGGGCCTTCGACGTGTGCGCAGGAACTGGGCGCCTGGGTGGGTTGGACACTAACAAGTCCTAGACGCCTGCCACTCTGTTCTGCTCATGGCTCGGCACACCAGTGCTTTCTAATCGTGAATGACCTGAACCCAGAGATGAAGACATCATTTAGCCTTAACCTCTGTCCCAGGAACCCCCATTGACCAGTCACCCCCCTTTGTGCCACAGCTAGAGAACTTCAGAAACCAGGTCATCAAAGCCGCTTTCGGAAAAAACGAAGCAATTCCGCGACAAGCCCATCACCGACCAGCAGGTTAGTGTGGCTGGCTCCCTGGTCACGTGACTCTCTCCGCTTCTGTCTCCGGGGATCCGGATGCCAGACCCTGAGAGCATATGCTTGTTTTTGTTAGTGGCACATATTTCTCACACTGTTGCTACACCATAAAGATTTGTTTTGATTTTAGGGGATTTCCTGGCTTTTGAAGTGAAAGCTGGGTAAAAAATCCCTTGAAAAGTTCCTTGTGGAAATCAAATCCAGCCGCTGGTCACAACACATGGTGCTCTGGGAGCAGAGGGGTGACCTGGCTTTGGTCCACATACCAAGGGTTGATCCCTTCCAAAGGGGAAGCTAGCCCACAGCAGTGTAGATAGGCAGCGTGATGCTGGCCTTGTTAGCTTTCCAGCCCTTTGTGGCCAAGAACAGGTAAGAAGTTTACAAGTGGGTGAGGGAAGTGGAGAGAGAACTCAGTAAAGTGTTGGCCTTGCAAGCATGGGGACCTGAGTTCAATCCCAGTGTGCCGTTACACACTTGTAACCCCAGTGCTAGGGAGAGACAGACAAGCAGGGTCCTCCACCCAGCCAGCCTTAGCGTACTTGGCAAGTTCTAGACCAATGAGATGCCTTGTCTCAATAAAACCAGGTGGACAGTACACGCGGAATGGTAGCCAAAGTATCCTCTGGCCTCCACATATACTCTCGAGTGCACACACACACACACAGATACACACACACACACATGCATACTCTCACACATGTACACCACACCCAGACACAGTATGTACATACATACATACAGTATTCACACACACACACACAAAAAAAAAAAAAAAAACAGGCAGCCAGGTACAGGAGACCCGTGAGTGCACACTTAGTGTCAAGAGTCATTGCTATAAGCGTGGAAAGATCTGGAACAAATTCAGAGTGACAGTATAGACCCCAGTTCCTGGGCGATGGGTCCTGGTGACAGAGTGCATGTTCCCCTCAGAGACAGCATCTCAGGGCCTGCATCCCTCCCCACCGAGCCAGGACTTTGCAATCACTGCCTCGCAGAGCAGGCTGCCCTGAGACGTCTTACTGTCTGTCCTCTGGCCAGCTGATAGAGAAGATTATCCAGGTCACTGAGGACAACCTCAGCTTCCAGCAGCGGAAGTGGACCCTGCAAAGGGAGACTCATC
Organism: Mastomys natalensis; assembly: GCA_021653895.1. Classification (NCBI taxonomy): domain Eukaryota; kingdom Metazoa; phylum Chordata; class Mammalia; order Rodentia; family Muridae; genus Mastomys; species Mastomys natalensis. The sequence continues at coordinate 628,594 of JAJTUV010001747.1, read as the reverse complement.
TGCACTCCAAGCAAGATGAGACCGTGCACAGCGTGGAGAAGCTGAGCGTACTGCTGGATAAGTGCCAGGTAGCCTCTGGGAGAGCTGTACCGGCTGCTAGCTTGCTGTCCCCCTTCTATGCTACTAGTCAAGAAATTGCCCTCCCCCTGTGAAGGTTGAGGGAAAATGTTCTCCTTTTTAAGACCCTACCTTTGACTCAAAATTGCCTCCAGGGAAAGAACGCATCCAGACTTATTTACTCTACTAAACTCAAAATATAGCTCGGACAGGAACATGCTCGCTACGCAAGCGTGAGGTCCCGAGTTTGAATCCTCAGCACCCACATAAAAAGATGGGTGCTGCATTCACCTAGTGCCCTAGTGTTTGGGAAAACAGGTGCAGAAAGAGGCCCAGGGGCTTGTGAGGCACCCAGTCGAGCCAAATAAGCTAGCTGTGGCATCAGTGAGAGACACTATCAAAAAGTCAGCAAGGGGAAGGGGGCAGGGAGGTGTACCACAGGTGTAGCAGGCAGGAAGCCCTGGGATGGATCCACATCACCACATAAAACTGGACATTCCGATGCAAACCAGGACTTGGGAGGTGGAGGCGCCAGGATCAAGGTGGTCTTTAGCTACACAGCAAGGTTGCAGCCAGCCTAGGTTTCCTGAGACCTTATCTTAAACATGTCAAATAGTTTCTTAAAATAAGGTGGAGAGTGATTGAGGATGACCCAACATTGACCTCTGGTCTGCATGTACCCCTCCCCACAAAGTCAGTCACATACCATATAAGGTTTCATTTTGTTTGGGGTGGACTCTCTGCTTTGGACCTTTACCCTTGTGCACAGTGGGCAAGTTCTGTACCACCAAACTTCGCTCCACCCTCAGACATTTCTTGCTGGTCATTTTTCTGCTAGCAGGTACGTTGTGCTGGGTATTGTAAGTTGTCTAGAGGCCACTTAGAGTATACAGAAGGGTGTGTGTAGGCCATGTACAGATGTCACGCCTCTTACTGAGGAGATTGAACTTTGTCAGAATTTGGCTTCAGTGTCTTGGAACTAATTAATTCCCCGCAGACAGAAGGAGATGACTGTACCAACTCCGGGAAGTCCCCGGGTCTGCAGCTTACAAAGGGAGAAAGAGAAACCACAGCTGGGGTGACGGCTCAATCGCTACAACGGTTTCTGTGCAAGCGAGAGGATCCGAATTTGATCCTGAATTTAAAATGTTGAGCATGATAGCACATGCCTGTAATCCCTGTACTGATGGAGACAGACAGACCCATGGGGCTCACTGGCCAGCCCACTACCCAGTGAGAGCCTCTATCTCAAAAAACCAAGGGGGTCCTGAGATTCCAGCCTCCATACCTGAATGTGCACACACATGCATGTACAGCCCACCACACGTGCGCGCGGCGCCACACACACACACACACACACACACACACACGAGAGAGAGAGAGAGAGAGAGAGAGAGAGAGAGAGAGAGAGAGAGACAGAGAGACAGAGAGACAGAGAGACAGAGAGACAGAGACAGAAAGGCAGAGAGAGACAGAGGGGGAGAGACAGAGAAATAGGGAGAAGGCAAAGAGGAAGCAGGGAGAAATGTTTTTGCTCCAAATTTCCATTTTTTGCCCAGCCATGAAAACTATTTTCAGCTATTGCCTTTCCCTGTAGAAGAGGGAAGAGAAAGGTCCAGGGTGCCCCTGGTGCCCCCACCCTGAGTGTCAGAATGCACGGCTGCTTCTGCTTTCTCTTGCAATCAGAAGCTGCTATTTAGGGAGTTTTGTGTAAATGCTGACTTGCCAGCTGCCTTTCAGACAAGTCAGGAAATGGCACTTTCTGTCCAGCACTCGCCTTGACAGGAACTCTGATGACTAGAAGTAGCCAGATTTGGTTCTCACATCAGACAGATTGGCAGAGACAGCTCACATTACCCAGCCTAAAAAGGAGATCCCTGTGTCTATCAAACGTCCAGACAGGGGGCTGGGGAGACGGCTCAGTAGGTAAGAGTGCTCATCGTGCAAGCACGAAGACCTGAGTTCAGATCCTCAGCGCCCATGTCAGATAGCCAGGCACGGCTGCAAAGGCCTGCAACCCAGCCCTGGTGGGCAAAGGCAAGTAATCCCAAGAGCTCGCTGACTCGTCAGTATAGGCTAAATAGTGAGCTGTTGGTTTGCTGAGAGACACTGTCTCGAGGCAGTAAGGTGAGAGTGACAGACAGACACACACACACATACACACACATGGACACGCACTCACACACGTGCACACACACATGCACACACGAGTGCACACACCCTCACCAAGGCCAAATTAAACTGGGAGAGAAGATAGGCTGCCAAAAGGGCCAGAATGAAAGTGGTCCACAGCCGGGCAGTGGTAGGCTGCCGTCCTGCTTCCTGGCCAGATCTAGCATCTCACCCCTCACAGGCCAGTCTCATCAGGGTCTGACTGCTCACAGCCTGTCTGTTCCCAGGCTTGCATGAGGGACTCCTGCAGCAGCATCGACCTGAAGAAGGAGGTGGAGCTGCTTCAGCACCTGCAGCTCAGTCCACCCGTGTCAGGACTTCAGAAGACTGCACTGAACATCCTGAGGGTGTCCCTGTCCTGGCTGGAGGAGACGGAGCAGCTGCTCGGGGACCTCAACATTGAGGTGTCGGATGCTGACAAAGGTAGCTGGTTGGGCCTTCTTCTCTCATAAAGTGTTTGGAATATCACCATGAATTCCCCTGGCATAGGGTATGTTAGTGAGGAAGGCTCTGTGGCATAAGAGCTGGCAAGATGGCATAGCAGGTAAAGTCCCATGTGCTGAGTTCATCTCCCCTAAGATCCATATGATGGATGGAGAGAATCAACTGCACAAACATTCATGCCAAATAAACATAAAATATAACTTAAAATGTTAAGTGGAGGGACTGGAAAGGTGGCTCAGTAGTTAAGAACACTGGCTGCTCTGGCAGGGGACCCAGGTTTGGTTCCCAGCACCCGCATGGCAGCTCATAGCCATCTGTAACTCCAGTTCCAGGGGATCCAATGCCTCCTTCTGACCTCCACAGGCACCAAACACACACATGACTCACAGGTTTGCATTCGGGTACAACATTCATAGGTGTAAAACTAAGGAAACAGACAATATTTAAAGTAAAACCTTTTTAAGTGGTGGCGCACACCTTTAATCCCAGCACTTTGGAGGCAGAGACAGGCAGATCTCTGTGAGTCAGAGGCCAGCCTGGTCTACATAGTAAGTTATCATTAAGGGTGACAGTGGCCACACTAGGGTCAGGGTGGGGCTGGAAAAAGAAGATTCCAGTGTCTTTAGGAAGTGGTAGACTTGAACTTTGTCAGCAAATGGCATGACCGTGAAGTCTCAGGCATGCTGGATGAAGCCCAGGCTCAAGAGACAGGCTACAGAGCTTGGGAGGCAGCTCCACCTGGATGGCTTCTCAGGAAGTAAGAGGCCAGCGATGCACCCCATCCTCACGGGGATCTGCAACACTGGGACAGGTTCCTAAATGGCTGTGGGATGGAGGGAAGAGAGATGGGAAGAGAGAAAGAAGAGGAGGGGAAGGAAGAGGAGAGAGACGGGAGGTAAAAAGGAGGGAAGATGGATGGATGGATGGATAGATAAGTGGATGGATGGATGAATGGATGAATGGATGGGTATATGGATGGATGAATGGATGATGGATAGGTGGATGGATGGATGGGTGGGTGGACAGTAGATTCATGGTGGATGAATAAAGCTGTCAGAGTGGAAGCTACATAGAAAGACACGATAGGGTGAGTGGGTGAGTGGAGAGAGCTCCCAGGGACACACTCACAGCAGCACCAACATTTTAGAAATTGTAGCCAGTCCTTGGGAAATTGTTCTTTCAAAGGGGCTTCATAAATATGCCTTCATATAGCCAGGAATGAGACCAGAAAGACATTTGCCTTCCAGTGTTTCACCCTCCCAGACACGGTGTCTCCAAAGTGATCCATAGGCTGTATGAAGTTCTTTAAAAAAAAAAAAAAAGGAAAACTAAGAATGAGCCTAATGTATCTAAGTGTGTACAGAGAAATGAGAGATGAGGACAGGGTCACGGGGTGAGGGAGCTGGCGTGTCCCCACCCACCAGCGGCTCTCCCACCAGGGTTGCCGGGGAGCAGCGGTCCAGGCTTCTGTTTGCTTGTCCAGGCTGGAACCAATAAGAAGCAGATCCCAGTCTCTCCCCCTATAACAGTTGCACCAAGCTGTGTGTACACTGTCCCCTCCTCACTCCCAAGACCATTTCTGTCATCGCTGTCTGTGTCTGTAAATGGAGCCATCTGTTACCGTAAAGAAATATGGATGTGAAGTTAAGCTGTCAAGACGGCAGTTCAGTTCCAGACGGCTGGGACAGACAGGCCTCGGGCAGCACTCAGGCCCACCAGTGTTCTCTCCTGAGCTCCGGGCAGTGCTACGCTGGGCTCCGCAGAACCCTCTCTGGTCACACATAGTGTGTATTATAGGAAGATAGGATGGGAGGTTCCGGATGCAGGGCCTTCTGTGCCCCAGATCCCCAGCGTGGTGCTTTGGGAAAGACGATCTGCGAATCAGTCTCGAGTGAGAAGGGGCTGCTGGTCGTGTCCCATGATTACAATGCCTTGGTTCTATGAAGCTGAGGGAAACAGACCAAGAGTAAAAAGAGGTGCAGTGTGGAAGAGGAGGTGGGGGGCAGCAAAGGGATCTCTCTCATCATGAGGAGGTCCCAAAGGACCAAAAGGAACAGGCAGTCTGGCGCACCCCCTGTGTGCGTCACCCTGTGCCTGTTTCCAGCACAAAGACATCTACACAAGGTGGAGAAGTGGGCAGAAGAAAGGGGGAAGAGGGAGGATGGTGTTGGTGATGATCGGGATGACAGTAGTGGTGGAAGTGATGGTGATGATGGTGGTGGTGGAGGTGATGGAGGAGGTGATGGTGGTGGTAGAAGACATGACAGTGGGGAGGAAGATGATGGTGATGGTGGGGTGAAGGTGCGGAAGGTGATTGTGATGGTTTCAATGAGAATGGCCCCCACAGGCTCGTACATTTGGTCACAAGGGAGTGTCACTATTTGAAAGGATTAGAAGGATTAGGAGGTGTGGCCTTGTTAAAGGAAGTGTGTCACTGAGGCTGGGCTTTGAGGGTTCAAAAGCTCACAACAAGTCCAGAGTGTGTGTGTGTGTGTGTGTGTGTGTGTGTGTGTGTGTGTCTTTCTCTCTCTCTCTCTCTCTCTTTCTCTCTGGATCAGGGTTTAACTCTCAACTACTGCTCCAACACCTGCCTGTGTGCCACCACGCTCCCTGCCATGATAAAGGACAGAACCTCTGACACTGTAAGCCAGCCCCAATTAAATATTTTCTTTGATAAGAGTTGCCTTGGTGCCGGGCGGTGGTGGCAAGCACTTGGGAGGTAAAGGCAGGCAGATTTCTGAGTTCGAGGCCAGCATGGTCTACAGAGTGAGTTCCAGGACAGCCAGGGCCACACAGAGAAACCCTGTCTCGAAAAACCAAAAAAAAAAAAAAAAAAAAAAAAGGGGGTGTGTGTGCCTTGGCCCTGGTGTCTCTTCACAGCAACAGAGCAGTGTCTAAGGCGGTGATGATGGTAGTGGTGATCAGAGTGGTGCTGACCACGGTGATGCTGATTGCAGTAGTGACAGTGACAACAGTGAGGATAGCAGTCATCTTCAAGCACTTGGACTTGATACACCATTCTCAACATTTCCTTGTCTTATCCCTGCTCACCCTCACAACAGCTCTCTGAGGCACTGAGACCAGGGAGGGTCCACCTCTGCCATCCCTTAATATGCAAAAACCTGTATCGCCAGAGTTTCAGGAAACGGCAGGAATTGTGGGTCATCTGACACTTCTGGGAACTTGCCACTGTGCTAAGTGTTTCACTGCTGGGTACTTAGCACTGTGCTAAGTGTTTCTCTGCTGAGTACTTGGGTACTTTGCTAAGTGTTTCACTGCTGGGTACTTACCACTGTGCTAAGTGTTTCACCACTGGGTACTTAGCACTGTGCTAAGTGTTTCTCTGCTGGGTACTTAGCACTGTGATATGTTCCACTCCTGGGATTAAGCGCTTGCTAGGTGCTTTTGTCCCCTCCCAACAGCTCAGTGAGGCAGGGGTTAATGCTGGCTGAATTTTCACTAATGTTAAAACTGTCCTGCTGTCGTCAGAACTCTGTGTGGTCAGACTTCCTCCAAGACCCAGCAGGGCACCAGGCCATGCCCACGTCCTCGAACACCCAGGCCTAGACAGACCTACGCTGTCATTCCCTAGGTGAACCTTGTGGCGTTCACACTATGAGTCATGACATGGTGTCTCGGCCCGATTTCTGTTACTGTGACAGAACAGCCGAGTCTGGAAGTTTGTAAAGAGAAGACACCTGGTCATCTCATGCTTCTGGAAGTCCAAGAGCATGGTGCAGTTCCGAGTGAGGCTTTCCCACTGCATCAGAGGAGCTGAGGGGACCGCACAACCAGACAGAGCCGGCTGCCAAGTGGTATCTACTGTCTTACAAAGCTGCAATGCCAGCTGGGAGCTCCATCTCCAAATGCCATGTCATATGACTCTGGAGTTTAAGTTTTAAAGTGCGTTTGGCTAAAGACAAAGTTCCACTCCGACTCTCTTTTGACTCTTCTGCATTTGAGCTTTGGACCCCAGGGTTGGGACTCCAGACCAGCACTCCATGTGGGCAGGTTCCTTGACAGTGCTGCACCTCTGTTTACCTGTCTGTAAAATGGTCAGGAAACTTCAGGAGTGCATGACTTGAAGCTTTGATAACAAGGAGCTACTGTCATCAGCAACCTCAAACACTTGGTGACATAATGTGGGTGGCAACCCATGTACCTGGGCAGGGCAGCCTGGCTTACACCAGAGAGACTTTATCTAGACCCCACTCTACCTCCAATAGGCAGTGAATTAGCACTTAGTAGGACCCAAACAAAAAGAGCCTTTCCAAGGCCTTCTTAGAGACATGGTCTTGTGTCCCTCCCTACCCCAAGTCTCTTTGGCCTCAGAGCTCTCTTCCTAACCCCCATGCTCCCTGCCACCCTTTACCACAGTGTCTCAAGAGAGAAAAGTTACATAGCGAACATGTTTGTAAGTCCTGAGATAAACCCAGAGCAATCCAGGTTGCCTAACATGGGGGAGCCTTGGAGTCTTGCTGCTCCACTTCTGGGCAGTGCCACGTCACATCTGATGGCAAAGGAAGTACTGGGAAGACAGGAAGCATCAGAAGCTCCCTTGACAGTCAGCAGCTTCGACTCTGCCTCTCAGGCTCCCTTGATAAGGGAGAAAAATGTCGCTTAGAGCTATCTTGCAAACGCACTTGTCTGTATCCATTTCTGCAACTGTGGGGAATCCCCACTTCCAGAAGAGCTGCGCTGTGCTGTAGCTTTAAGTGCAAAAAAGAAAAGAAGAGGGAAAAAAATCTTTCCCCTTTCCCTCCACCATCTTCACCATCATGGCTGCCACTTTGAGTGGTCAGCTGACTCCCCTGCCTCCGCGTTCACAAGACTTTCAGAATCAAGGGATCCCTGGCCAAGAAACAAAAGCCAAATCCTGTCCCTCTCCCATGGATATGGACTGAAAACTGGTAACAAGTCATGTCAGGTCTCTAGGAGAAGACAGCAGAAGGAGACCAGGCTGGGCCTGGAGGATTCACAGCAACAAGGCCATTATGCCAAATGCCGGGGGTCCAACCTGTGCTATCAGCCACAGCTTGAAGTTTTTATGGCTGGAAGTCCAGACTCAGCTGGAACTGTAATTTGCTCATTTATCCTATTGGAGTAAGCTGGTTGGTTGAACAATAAATGTGTAGAACCTTGGGGGTGGGGAAGAGAAGAAAAAAAGGAAAGAAGGAAGGAAGGAGGGAGGGAAGGAAGATAAACACAGCCATGAGTAAGAAGTGGCAGGTGGATCTGAGTTAGAGGCCACCCAGGGATGCATAATGAGACCCTCCCCAGTCTAAAGGGGGAAAAAAAGGAGAAAGAAAAGAATCAAGTTGCAAAACAATATGCAAACTATGTTCCTGGTTTTTTCTTTCTTTTTTTTTTTAGTGTCAGTAGCTGACCAGATTTTTCTGGAGGGACACACAAATTATGGACTGTCATGGCAACAGGGTGGGTCACAGAGGACCTTTGCTGTCATCCAGCTGTTTGGCAGCATTGTGATTGTTCTTGGTTTTTATGAGACAGTCTCATGTGACTCAGGCTGGCTTCGATCTTGATAGCAGCTGAGGATGACCTTGGATCCTCTTGTTTCTTCCTCTCAAACGCTGGGATTACAGGTGTGCATCACCAGTTTATACTGGCACTGGATAAACCCAGGACTTCATACCTGCTACCAACTGAGCTGTGTCTCCAGTCTCAGCAACTCTTGCATGCTGGCCTACTATGTGGAACTGAAGATAAAGCTATGAGCTACTTGTAACCTTTGGATTTTTCATGACTTGTAACCTTTGGATTTTTGCAATCAACACAAAGCTTTTGTAACTGAAAATACAATGAAATCTTGCTCTTCTTCCCAAAGGCAAAATCCCAACGTGATTACACTTCACCACAGACAGGGTCCCATTGCCATGAGGAGATACCATGACCACGGCAACTCTTATAAAGGGAAATAATGAATTGGGGCTGGCTTACAGGTTCAGAGGTTTAGTCCATTACCGTGATGGGAAGCATGGCAGCATGCAGACAGACATGGGACTGGAGGAGCTAAGAGTTCTAAACTTTGATCCAAAGGCAGCAGGAGACTGTGTGCCACACTAGGCATAGCTTGAGCATAGGAGACCTCAAAGCCCACCCCCACTGTGACACACTTCCTTCAACAAGGCCACACCTTCTAATCTGCCCCTCCCTGTGGGTCAAACATTCAAACACATGAGTCTATGGGGGCCATTCCTATTCAGACCAGCACACTATCTGATCTTGAGACACAGTCTGGTACCCCCCTCCTCCCCACTTCACCTTCCATCTCTCCCCTCTTCCTTTGGTCCTCTGTAGATCCCACCCATGATTTGGCCCTTCTCTTTGGCTCCTGGGTCACAGGTAGTAGCTGAGATCTTAGACTGACCCTGTCTACAGGTGGTGTCCAGTTCCTCTCTGACCAGCTGCCCTTGGGGTCCTCCCAGTTATTCAGATTCCAGGAATCTCAGAGCTGGCCGTTGTCCCTCACCCTTTCTCTCAGGCCTGCTTCTGCAGCCTGGCTCATAACATCAACCTTGACTGCTTAGGCACCCCTTTGGCTACAAGCAAACCTTGAAGTCAGAGCAGGAGTCTTTAACATCTCAAGGGTACCCATCCATGTCTAGAGTTCTTTTTGTTCTTATGATGAACTGAACAAGAGAGATACCTTGTGGGTCTGAGATCACTCAGACAGCTTCCAGCCCGGGACCAGCAGGGTGGGGTCGGGGAGGGAGCTCCAACTTGTCCCAGCAGTGATTGTCCTTAACTTCTCGGAGGCAGGCTTGGTGGCGGTTGCGGCTAGTAGCCCAGAGAGGCCCTCTACGGGAGAATTAAGCTGCGGCTCTGTAGTTGAGTGCCTTTTCCATGGCCCACAGGGGATCTTGATGAAAGAGACATGGTACTAAACAGTTTCTTGGCGGAAAATGAATCCATAGTGTACCATACCCACTTCTCAGGGTAGACCTGAGATTAAATACCTTTTGCAGGGAAGCTTATTGGCTAAGCCCTCCAGGCCCTCCAGGCCTCTAGGTACCTCATTAGCATGGAGAACTCTGTTCTGGGCCTATGTGACCATAAGACACGTTTCTTTTATGTGAGAAGCATGGCATGTGTTCCAGGCCAGGGGTCTGGCAGGAATCAGGAAGTCACCCTAAGTCACCGAGTCTCTGGGTGTCAACCTGCTCTACCTGACCAAACTTCCAGGCAATGTTTTACTGTCCAACAACACCTCTGGCCATAGAAGCTTCTAAACATCCTATAGGGCAGGGGTTCACAACCTTTGGGGTCACATATCAGATATCCTACATAGCAGATACTTACCCTACAATTCAAAACAGTAGCAAAATTACAGTTATGAAGTAGCAATGAAATAATTCTATGGTTGGGGGTCACCACAACATAAAGAACTATATTAAACAACATGAGAAACTGTGTTAAAGGGTCGCAGCATTGGGGAGGTTAAGAACCACTGCTCTAGGACAGACTCCTTAGCAAGGAAGGGGCCTGCCAGTAACAGGTAGTAGAGACATCAGGTCCTTCCTCTCTGGCCGGCCCAGCTTTTGTTGTGCAAACAGGCTCTTCCCAGAGCAGCTCACTGCTCAGCCAGGAGCCCAACAACCAGGACTCAGACCTGCAGTCACACTGACTGAAGTCCTGGACCTGCCAAAGGCAGCCACTGGGCTCAGAGCTCATCTATCAGTTGGGGCGATGCTGGGATGCTGGGATGCTGGGATGCTGGGATGCTGGGATGCTGGGATGCTGGGATGCTGGGATGCTGGGATGCTGTGGTGAGGTGTTCATCCATTCCCCATAGCACCAGGCATGTGGCAGGTAGGGGGTGTGGACTCTGTACATTTCGGAGATGTTTAAATCAGAGCTGGACATTTGCGGTTCCCCCCCCCACACACACACACCCCTAGGCCTGCCAGAAACGATCTTCAGGTCTTTAGCCTCCGGTTCAGCTCCACCAGAGCTCCCCACCTCCATCCTCCAGCTGTCCAGAGAAGCTCCCGCCCCTCCCTGGTCCCCACAGTTCTTCATCTTCTCATCTTTTTGCCGTGTGCTGCTCCAACAAGTCAACAAAGGATCTCTCTCTTACTATACTAGAGGCCAACAAGGTAGAGCAGTCTCACAGGACCAAGCCAGGGAGCCACTGGGCTGTTTCCTGCTACAGGTTCTGAGGAAACCCACCCCCTCCCCTTGCTGGTTAAGCTTTTGGAACCTCATTCCTTCATTCACGATCCCTTCTTCTGTCTTCATTCCCTTTTTTCATTAATGGGGGGCTGGGACCAGGGCCTTATACAAACATTGCCACTAAGCTGCATCCCCAGGTCTCCTTTACTTCTGATTTTTTTTTCAAGAAAAGGCTTTCTGGCTATCCTGGAACTCTTCTCTGTAGACCAGGCTGGCCTCAAACCCAAGATGTGCCTGCCCCTGCCTCCAGACTGCTGGGATTAAAAGTATATGCCACCACCTCCTGGCTTATTTTTACTTTTGAAACAAGATCTCACAAAGTTGGCCTTGAAGGGACTCCATGCATAGACAGGCCTTGAACTTTTTATCCTCCTGTCTCAGCCTCCCAAGATCCTAGATTACAGGCCTGTGCCACCAGGCCTAGCCCTTTATCTTCAAAGCCAGCAATGTAACACCTTCAGTCTCTCTAAAGCTTCAGATGTGGCATTTCCTAAGAGCACAGCCTGTTCTCCCAGATCAATCCCCAGTGCCTACATGGTTGCTCACAGCCATCTGCTCTAGTAAGAGGGGATCTGACAACCACTTCTGGCCTCCATGGGTACCAGGCGCATGCATGGAACACAGACATACACAGAAGTAAAACATCCATACACATGAAATAAATTAATCAAAATCTCTCAACCAGGCAGTGGTGGCACCCGCCAGTAATCCCAGCATTTCCAAGAGGCAGAGGCAGGCGGATCCCTAAGTTTGAGGCCAGCCTGGTCTACAGAGAGAGTTCCAGGGCAGCCAGGGCTACACAGAGAAACCCTGTGTCAAAATCCCCAACCCATCACTTCTATTACCTTCTCATCTGTCTCTGTCTGTCTGTCTGTCTATCTGTCACCAAGGCTCCCTCTGTCTCCCTCTTATGATAACGTGTGATTGTGTAAACTCTGCACAGATAACCCAAAGTAACCTCCACCTCAGAGTTTTTAACCTAAGCACACTGGCAAAATCCCTTCTCTGTGTAGCCTCAGGTCCCAGGATCTAGGACCCATGTATCAGTGACACCACTCAGCCAGCTTCATCCTCTGTTCTAGAATGCCCTCCCTCCCACTCTGCCCACACCTAGTGACTCCTCAGCCTCTGCCGAGACCCTCGCATTCCCCTTCCTGCCCTGTTGTCTGGGCACCTATGGTCCCTGTGTGTTTCTTATCAGTCAGGTTGACCTGTCTCTCAGACTACACTGTAAGACATGGGAAGGGTGTGGCTTCATAAAATTCCTGGCTCATAATTTTCATACAGGAAGTGGTGTTTTATGGATACATTTTTAGTGTCTACCAAAACAAAGCCATACACACCTTGGAGCTGTGCCTGGCCCAAATGTCTAACAACCATTTGAAAAAAATATTAGATGACAGCTTGTCCTGTGTTGATAGGATTAGTCATTATGCACAACTGGTGTGGTGGTGTGCACATCTTTACCGTTTGCACTTAGCTGAGGCTGAAGGATCACAAGTTCAAGACCAGTCTGGGCTACATAGCAAGACCACTTCTCAAAAAAGGAAAGGAAGGAAGAAATAAAAAGAAAGAGAGAAAGGGAGTGAAGGAGAAGAAGGGGAGGGCTAGAAGGGAGGGAAGGGGAGGGAGGGAGGGAAGAAGACACAAGGAGATAAACTGACCCTCGCCTCTCTTCCTGCCCCTCTTTTTAAGGGTTCTCTCTGTGTCTGATTTATCTTCTGGAACATTACAAGAAAATTATGAGCCAGTCCCAGGAACTTCGGGTGACTCTTTTGGTTCTTTTCTCCCCCAAACTGTGAATTTGAATTTGTTTCCCTGTGAGTGAGTCAGCAGCCACCCTCCTGCCAGCTTCAGAATTTTCTGTTTGCACAAAGGGATTGAGCCCAGCCTCTGAGATGGCCTACAAAGGAACAGACAAAAACAGGCAGGGCCCCATCCCCTACCTGACCTCCTGGATAACCACAGTGCTTGATTTCCTCCAAAACCTCCCAAAGAGGGCCAGTGAGGTGGCTCAACAGATGAACCTGCCGACCTGAGTTTAGTCCCTGGGACCCGAATTAGAGGATGGATATCACTGACTCCGCCCAGTCATCCTCTCATCTCCACACGAGCGCCATGACACACACATGCCATGTTTGGGATGGGGAGACATGAAGACTTAGCTAGAGCAGGGATTTCTATCTAGAACCAGGAGTGTGATGTCTCAGAATTCCTGCTGCTTTCTCAGTACTCATGTCTCCACAACGAGTGTGGTCCAGCCATGCTTTTAAGGAACCTTTATGGAAACCCTTTGCCCCTGGAAGCAGTGCATAAGGAAGTGGCTAAAAGATTCCTCATTCTCAGGCTGGAGAGATGGCTCAGCCGTTAAGAGCACTGACTGCTCTTCCAGAGGTCCTGAGTTCAATTCCCAGCAACCACATGGTGGCTCACAACCATCTGTAATGGGATCCGATGCCCTCTTCTGGTGTGCCCGAGATAGTGACAGTATACCCACATATAGGAAATAAATAAATAAATCTTAAAAAAAAAAGATAGTCACTCTCTCCCCTGTGAGCTTCAGTTGGCTTTTCCATCCATGCAGGCCCAGGTGAATGCTATTCGAGAAACTCAGCAGTCTCTACGGCAGGAGCACCTGGCTGAGAAGGAGAAGCTGACAGAAAAGCTGGAACAAGAAGAGAAGCTGAAAGCCAGAATCCAGCAGCTGACAGAAGAGAAGGCGGTAGGTGGTCGGTCCATGACAGTCCCTTTGAGCCTGAGAAGTGAGGTGTTTCCGTGGGCCACTGGGGGCTTTGTACAGAGCAGTAACCTCCCCAGCTTCCGGATTGGTGGACTGGCTCTAAATGAGTTACACAGGGTGAATAATTTGGCTCTAAAACTCCAGTAATGGTCTGGGGAGAGATGGCGCAGTGATTAAGAGTGTTGGCTGGGGTTTGCCTCCTAGCACCCATGTGGCAGCTCAGAATTGCCTGTAACCCCGGTTCCAGGTGATCTGACGCCCTCTTCTGGGCTCTGTGGACACTGTACACAGATAATATATTGGCATACATACACATAGGCAAAACACCCATACATATTCAATACAATAAATAAAAATAAATAAATAAATATAAATAAATAAAAAACTTTAAAAAGAAGAAAACACAGAAAAATCAACTAGAAAAGGCAGTCGTGTTGACATTTCAGGAAATGCTACCCTATTTGTCTCGTATTGCAGTTAACTATACTGCAATACAAGAGCATACGAGTCGTTCCTGTAGATCCTGGTTTATCAGTGGCCAAGTGTAAGCAAAACTGATTTCTGGCCACATCAGCCTTTTTTTTTTTTCTCTAGATAGAAATCTGGGAGAACAAGTTGGCCCAAATCGATGCTCACCCTCCTAGAATCCAGGCCAAGTAGAAACCTCTGTCTGCCGCAGAGCCTCGCCTGCTCAGGTGCCTGTGTGATCTGAGGGCCTGCTGGAGGTGCAGAGTCCACTCCACAGTTCTGACATCCCCACTAGAGGCTCATGACACCCAGATCTGCACCCCAGACACAGTGTTGGGGTACTCAGGGCATTCCCAGAGATGTCCCAAGAAAAGCAACTCTGATCAGATTCTGTATTAAAAATAACCTGTGTCACAGGCTGTAATTCACAGCTATGATCCCCTTCCCAAGGCCGGTGTAAGACTGGGCCTGTAGACATCCTGTCGGGGCGGGATGGGGAGCACACAAGGTCCTCCCCTTCCTGGGGATCCATAGGATGTGTGGGAAGAGGAGAGGAGGAAGGAGAAAGGGGAGAGAGAAAGAGAGAGAGGAGAGAGAGAGAGAGAGAGAGAGTTTCTTCACTGGCAAAATGACCACCCTGATAGAACAGACTGAGTTACAGAAAGAATGAGAGATGAAGAGAGAGACACGGGAGAGAAGAGAATGAGGAAAAGGTGGGGAGAGAGAAGGAGAGGGGGATGGTCTGAACCACAGTGGGGAGTACTTAAGAAGAAGGAGATCAGAGAGACTGAGGGGAAGAGATGGTAATGGGGTGCATGCAACCAAAATACACTATATACATGTGTTCTAATGTCATAACGAAACCCATTATTTGTGTGTTGTAGTAAATATTTACTCTTAGTCTGGGGTTTCTACCCTGCCTTTGAGCATTCCGTTCTCAGATAAAAGACACAAAGCCTTTATATTTATAATAAGCCTTTAATGCACTAGAGCTAGGCAGCCATCTACCACGTAAGCTGCTAAACTCTACGTCCCCATCAATAACCCCAAGTTACAGCTTCCCGTGTTCCATCTGGGCAGCTCTCAACTCCAACTGGCCAGCCTTCACGGCCACGTTTCCATGACTACCCCATGGCATCTCTCCTCTTTCTACCTTCTCTCTTCTCCTTGTGGTCTAGCCTCAGACCCTGAGCCTGGGAACCGAAACCCCACCTGCTTTTCCTGCCTCTCGTCTGCCCATCTTTATTCAACCAATTGGTTTAAGTTAAGGAGCAAGCTCACATAGCATCGCTTCTGTGAATGTGAGGCTTCTCTCCTCCCAGAGGCCACCAGGGCCAGTATTTACATTACAGTCCATGGCAACAGGCCGAAAAACGTGTCAACACTTGTGCATAATTAACATATGCTAATAAACAAGTGTTTAAAAAAAACCTATTGCCCGGGCCCACTCCCAGGACCCACCGTACCAGACTCTGAAGAAGATAAGAAATGTATTTCTAAAGCCAGTTCTTATCATTGCCCTGTGTAACATTTAGGGAGCTGCCATACCTTTCTTTGCTCTCCTCCTAGGTCCGTGGCTTATGATCTGCTGGGCTACCCTTTGTCATTCAGACTCTGGGGTCAAAGGTGGGAGTGTAGCTCAGACTCTGGGGTCTGTGACATTCCAAAGCACAGCCATAGCTGATAGCCACAATCAGATTGGTTATTGGGGGGGGGGGGCGCGTGCACATCATACCCTTCTTCCTGCCCCCACCTGCCAGACCCCAACTCTACCCAAACATCCCCTTTCTCCATGGTGAAAGACAAGGCCTTGCACTGCACTGTCATCTCCTGTTGGTTCCAGTTCAGTGAACCCCAACTAGGACAGTCCATCTCTGTCACACCTACATGTGGGGGAGAGTGTGTGTGTGTGTGTGTAAGTCTGAGGATAGCCCAGTAATAGACGTGGCTGTGCAGGGACCAGTGTAACACAAGACAGGATGCCCTGCTGACCAACTTTCTGCTACTAAACCCCCGCATCCTAAAATTTCCAGCATGTCCTAAGATGGCAGCACAGGTGGGGACCAAACACATTCATCATGGGGGGCCTGTGTTCCAGTCCCAAACTACAGGAGCAGAAATCCCAGTTGTAGACGCTGGAACACTTGGCTGTGAATGAACCAAACCAACCAAACAAACCTTTATTCCCACAGAAAGAGTCAAATCCAGAAAGGCCCTAAACCTTCAAAATTTCCCCAGCTTTCCACCTCTTGCTCTCTCTTCCTGACTGACGTCCCCACCTAACACCAGCCCTTCTCAGTCCGGTGTCTGTTGTTTGACTCAGGGGTTGGCTGTTCCCATTGGGGGGGGGGGGAGGGTGATGCTTCAGCCTGCATGGTGCCTACCCCAGCCCAGGGTCACCAGCCTGGGCTCCCTTCTTAGACTTTCTGAAATTATTCCTGGAAGGTGGCCTTTAAAGTGATGGTTTTGAACATCCTGTGTTTAACATAGGAACCTCAGGATCCCAGACAGACAGAGGGACATCCACACTCAGACAAACACGACAATCAGCCCAGACAGATTGCCATCCTGACTTCCATCCAGCTTAGCCCTTAAGATTCATATGAAAAAAACTTTGTGGGCCTCATTCATGATATGTGCATGTGTGTGTGCGTACGTGTGTGTGCATGTGTGCATGTATGTGTGTGTGTGCGTGTACACACTCATGTCGTGGTACATGGAGGTTATAGAACAACTTTCAGAAATCAGTTCTCTCCTTCCACCATGTGGCTCTCTGATATCTGGTCTTCTCGCTTGCATATTTTGCTTCCTGTGCCGGCTTTCTGGCCCCCCACCTGTTTTTAAGGGAAAGTTGGGCATCAGGTCAGGTCCTTGTGCTTGCAAGGTGAACATTGTACCGACCCATTGAGCCACCTTCCCAGCACTGTCCTGGCTTTTAAGTGACCCTCTCTGCTGCACCCTAATACCCCTCATCTCGCTATCTCTAAAACGAACTGATGTTTTAGCTCATCCCTCAGCCTCCTTCCCATGGATCCTGCTGCTCTGAGTACTTCATTTCCGGCGGCAAAAGAAATGCCAGGCTCCTTCATCGATCCAGACACCACCCTCCCTCCTTTTTATTATGGATCCTGTACAGTAGCTTCTTAATTTGTGCCCGCACTTCTTACTGCTATAGACCAATGTCAGCAAACTTGCTCCACAGAGCCAGATGACAAGTGTTTTCATGTTTGCGGGCTTCTCTTTGCAGTCTGTTCACAGACTCTGCCATTGTTAGAAGCAGCCGGAGACCACACATCAACAGAGGGCATGGAGTGTCCCAATAAAGCTTTATTTACAAAGCAGTGGGGCAGGCAATGTCTACAGGCCATTTACTAACATTGATCCTAAACTCACCCATCTTCAGTCCCTGCTACCCGGAAGCCTTCTTCTTTATCCGTCAGCCCAGGAGGAGATCTCTGTTATGTTGGTTTACAACACAGACTTCAGAGTCAATAACCCCGATTCCCCAGTATCTTAAAACTAAGCCTGTTTCTTCCTCTGTGTGTGGGGGAGGTGGGGGGGGAGCGTGGAGGCTGGCCACTGGCACTGCGCCAAGAATCTCACATAGATCATTTCATCATTTCTTCCTCACATCAGCCCAATGTACAGATAGGGAAACCGAGGCTTCCATGCCCAGAATCTCAGCTGCCAGGCCCCATAGCTGGAAAGGCTCCATCCAGAGTTCTTACCTGGTCCCCCGCCCCACCCCAAACCCCATGCTCCAGCGAATAGACTAATTCCCACCTTCTCTTTAGGATGTGGTAAGGTCTGAAGCACCAGGCTGAGTCCACTTTCCCGCCATGGAGACTAGGTGTGTTTAACAGGGTCCTTGACTTGCAAGCCCTGGAGACAACTATTGCCCAAGAGAAAAAGAGAGCATAGGAGGCTTTAGAGAGGGAGCAGATAAAAGCTTGAGAGGTGGAGAGTTGCTTGGCCTACCAGAAGAAGGTGAACAGTTCAGACAGGGGAGTTGAGTCGGTCTGGACTGTCAATCAAGGCCTACAGTTGTCAGGATCCAGCCAAGATTTTCTCATAGATCTGCTTCTTCAGAGCACGTTGAACCACCGGCCCCTCCACCCTGGCCCGCGTGAGGCATGCCAAAGATGGAAAAGCAAACCACACAGGGCCCAGGGAGAGTCCCCTTCCTGCCATGGCAACAGGTGGACTCAACGACGGCTGTTGGCTTGCAGGCTTTGGAAGAGAGCATCGCCCAGGAGAAAAACAAATCAGAAGAGGCCCTGGAGACGGCGCAAATGCAAATCCATGAGCTGGAGAACCACTTGGCGGGTCAAAAGGAGGTATGCCCAGCTGGGGGAGGCTGGCTTGAAGGGACTGCAGGAGACAGAAGGCAGGTGGGGTGGGGTGAGGGGAGCACTGTCCTGTGCTGTTTGCCCTAGCCTGGACTCTGCAATTGGGAGAAACACAGAGGATTTCAAAGAGAGCCATGCAGGTGTAGAGCCTTGCCAACCAGCTGGGCAAAACAATGTACATGTGACCAGCCGGGGTGGTGGCTTCTGCCCATCACCCAACACTGAGGTCAACTAAGTCAGGAGGTTGGGGATGATGGGATCTTGAGAGAACACCCCATCTTCAGGATCAACACCCAGAAGTTGTCTTCAGTCCCAGCAGAGTTATGTACAGGGCTGGCAGGAAGTCTGTCTTAGGTTGGGGTGAGTCAAGCTCTTTCTGGCCAAAAGATGGCCGTCGTCAACCCATCTCGGGCTTCCTCTACCTCATGGCAGTCCAGATGCATAAAAAGCAGGCACCTGCTCCAATACCTTCCCAGCCAGTCCCTCGTCCCCATCCAGTCCCCTGCCACCACGCACAGCAGGATGGGAGCCTGCTCTGTGTTCCAGAAGTTACCTGTAGTTCATCGGATGAAAGGGCTTGCAGATATATTATACCCAGAGTGTTTCAGTTTGGATCCATAAAATGCATAGCAAGGAGGCAGGTGTGTGTATGTGTGTGTGTGTGTGTGTGTGTGTGTTGTAGTGTGTGTGCTATGTATGTGGTATGTGTCTGTATGTGCTCTGTGTGTGTGTAGTGTGTATGTGTGGTGTGTGGTGGGTATGTTTGTGTGTGTGTGTGTGTGTGTGTATGCTTGTATGTGTGTGTATGTGGTGTATATGTGGTATGTATGTATATATGGTGTGTGTGTGTGATATGTGCTGTGTATGTGGAATGCGGTATATGGTGTGTGTGTGGTGTGTAGAGTGTGTGTGTATGCTGTGTATGTGTGTAGTTATTGTGTGCATATATGGTGTGTATGTTGTGGTGTGTGTATGTGGTATGTGTATGTGGTATGTGTGTGTATGTGGCATGTGTGCATATGTGGTGTGTATATATCTGTATGTGGTATGTGTGTATATGATGGTATGTGTGTATGTAGTGTGTACATATGTGGTATGTATGTATGTCTATGTGTATGTGTGTTTTATGTTGGTAGTATGTGTGTATTATGTGTGTAGTGGTGTGTGTGGTCTGTGAGGGATGTCATATTTCAGTCAGTAGTGTGCCATCCAGGTCATTCATCACATCAGGCTCAACGGTGAAGGTGTGGGTGGGTCAGAAAAATGTAAGCGTCTGGGCTGGGTGTGGTGAAGTGGATCTCTGTGAGTTTGAGGCCAGCATGGTCTACATGCAGAGTTATAGGCTAGCCAGGGCTACTCATTAATACCCTTGCCTTTAAAAAAAAAAAATTTTTTTTAAAGCATCATGCAGAGGGGCCTGGGCTTACCCAGTCCTTCAGAGGGTCACAGGACCTGACTGTGATTTCTTCCCAGAAAGAATTGAGCCACCTCCACTGAGCTTTTTTTGTTTGTTTCTTGGGGTGTTTGTTTTGTTTTGACAGAGGATCTGTTAGCCTAGGTAGGTTGTCTCACCATCACTACATAGTTAATTATAACCTTTGACCTCCCTTCTCCACATGTCGGGATCACAGATGTGAACCACACAAAACTATCTCAAAAGCGGGAGAGATTTAGCTCCTCTCCACCTCTTGTGGATTGAATGCCTTCCGAAGGCTAATCCTTTCCCTTTATGAACTCTGGCGGGGAAAGCTTGTTGCAAGTTCCAAATACCTGGTGCCCTGCTGGGTGCAGAAGGGAGGCCCTGTGAATGCTGGAGTGGCTTCTCTTGGGATTTTGGCTCCTGTGCCAGGACCACAGTTTCTGTCCTCCGTGGGGTAGAATCCGCTGTTGTGTCCATTAGCTGAGTAACAGCAGCAAGACATGGATGGACCAGATGAAATTCCATGGCTAGGGACAGCAGAGTGCTAACCCAGAGCTCTTCCCTTGTCCCAGGGCATTCCCCAGAAGGCTCACCCTGAACCTTCTAGATGCTAGGAGAATTCTAGTGACTGGCTAATTCATCCCCACTCCTCCATCCTCCTGAAACCAATTCTCCTTCAGAAATTTGCTTCACTAGTTGGAAGGTCCTTCGTCAAAGAGACTCTTCTCCCTCAGATCCTCGTCCCCTCCCAGAGCCTCTGTACTCAGCCTGCATGTTTGCTCTGTTCAGGACCTCAGCCTTCCTGATGACAGACATCATAGCCCTGAGCCCTCACCTTTTCTGGCTCCTGGTTTCCTTGTCTATAAACCAAATAAAAAATGAAAGTGCCCTCAGCAGCAGCTCCCCATAGGGGTGCCATGGGGATGAGGGCGTTCTGGGGGTAACGCGGCTGCCCATCCTAACTGTGAGCCTTGATGTTGGGGCTGGTATTAGTGACTGTGCCTTTCAGGTCTTGGAAAGCACTGCGGCTCAAGAGAAAAGAAAAATGCGGGAGGTCCTGGAGGCAGAAAGGAGGAAGGCACAAGACCTGGAGAATCAGCTGACTCAGCAGAAGGAGGTAGGAACAACCGAGGGCCCTCCTGGAGGACTTGCAGCCAGGCGTGCCCAGCAGCCCTGCAGTCCGAGGTCATGCTGCTGCTACTGCACCTCTGCAGGAAGTCGCCAACACTTGCCACTCACTGGCTGACCCCGACAGTCCCTGGAGCTCAGACCCCTGAAAAATGGGAATTGAAATGATCTCATTTTGTGCGACAAAGGTTGCTGCCTGTAAAGTACATGGCTCTTCTCTGAAGCTACCAGGAGTCATGCCAACAGGAACAGGAAACACTAAGCACTCTGCCCCACCTCCACCCAAAAGACAGGGACTTCCCAGGGTGAACCTGTCCTGGTGCCAACACCTACCAGGTTAGACAGGGGCTCAGCCCCAGCAACGGGACTGAACACTCCGTGACCAGGTCGTTTCCTGATGCTAGCCAGGAAACCAGGAACAAGGAGCCCCTCCCCACTTCAAGCTCCTGTGAGACTAACTGAGACATGTGGCTCCCTGCTCCCCGGACTCATCATATCCTCTCTTTCTCTCACCTCACACCCTAGCGGGCACCTTGTTCCTTGAGTTCTTGTCCCAAACCTCTGAGTCACTGGTCTTGATGGTGACTCACCTTGGCTTCCCCTTGCAGCTAGTTTGTCCTCTGTCTTAGTCACTGTCCTACTGCTGTGAAGAGACACCATGACCAAGGCAACTCCTATAAAAGAAAGCATTTAATTGGGGGAGTATGGTGGGGGAATGGCAGGAGCACGGCAGGAACACAGCGGGAGCACAGTGGGACCATGGTGGGAGCATGGCGAGGGCATGGCATGGCGGGGGCACAGCAGGAGCACTGTGGGAGCACAGCGGGAGCATGGAGGGAGCACAGCAGTACTCATGGTGCTGGAGCAGTAGCTGACAGCTACTTCCTGACCAAAAGGCAGAGAACAAGAGAGTGGGCCTGGAATAGGTTTTTGAGACCTCAAAGCCCACACCTAGTGACACAGTCTCTCCAACAAGGCCACACCTATATGAGCCTATGGGGGCCATTCTTAACCAACCCACCACACCCTTCTCTTTTGCGCTCACCCCCAAACCCCTCCTTGACTTCCAGATCTCAGAGAACAATACGTACGAGAAACTCAAAATGAGAGACACTCTAGAGAAGGAGAAGAGGAAAATACAGGACCTGGAGAATCGCCTGACCAAGCAAAAAGAGGTATGAGTCACAGAGATGAGAACCGTTGTTCCTACAGACCTGCCAGGCCCTGCAGCGGGGCTTCAGATCCTTCTGCTCCCCTCTGGCTGTGAGGCTTTGAAAAGGCTGCTTACCATCTCTGTGGCTTGGTGCTCCCACTTAGGAAACACAGTCGCTCCCCTTCAGAGAGGCACAGCAGCTGACCACAGCTCACAGAC
Source organism: Mastomys natalensis (assembly GCA_021653895.1). NCBI lineage: Eukaryota > Metazoa > Chordata > Mammalia > Rodentia > Muridae > Mastomys > Mastomys natalensis. The sequence goes on along the minus strand of JAJTUV010001747.1, from coordinate 606,251 downwards.
AGACAGACCTACACACAGCGCACATGTCTCAGCTGCTCCTATGGCTTTACTAGCTCCTGGCACAGAAGTGCAGTGGCAGGATCTGAACCCAGGACTCCTAAACCGTTCATCTTCACCCACTTCTTCCATACACTGATATGCGTTCCTGTTAAGACCCACGATTCTGACATGGTGGGAAAAGAGGAAGCGGCTGCACACAGTCTCACAAACGCAGTACCCTTTGCTCATCCTGGGTCCCCATCATGGAAGGGAAACACACACACACACACACACACACACACACACACACACAACTTATATACATAGGCACATACACCTTGGCCAATTTCTCAGTCAAAGTAGATGAGCAGCATTCAACCTTGCAAATGTGAGTTAAATTTAAATATGCAAATATGTGTCAGAAGGTTCTTCAGGGCTTGATGGACTAAGAAGGGCATCTAAGTCTCTATGCATTCATTTTGCGGGGTTTTCTTTAAACACGGGCACCCACACATTGACATGCGTGTGTTTTGAGGGCCCTGGCTATAGGGCGGATCCAGAATCCGGATTTTTAACAAGCTGCCCAGATAACTCTGGAGCATTTTGAACATGGCCACCTAATGAGAAACTGTCACCCAAGCTCTTGGGATTACACAGATGCTCTGGACCCCACTTTGATGGGAGGCCTTAATGGACAGATGAGTGTCCAGAAGAGACAGAGTCCAACAAAGTAAGGCAAGTCCCGGGAGCTCAGGACTGCCACACTCCCATGTGAGGGCCTGGAGCATAGATGAGGCCTGACCAAGGAGCTAGCTGTCTCTTTACCTGTTTCCCCGGATGCAACTTGGAATGCCGTAAACCGAATCGGCAAGGGGTGGGAACAAGTCAGTAAATGGCAAAGGTGGGAGGAAAAGTCGGGGTGGGGGTTGTGAAGAGAGTTTAAATTGTTTAGAGAAGACAAGCTGGTAATGAGACATATATATCACAGGCACCAGGCCCACAAGCAGTGTACAGCCATATTGGCAGGCAAAATACCCATGCACATAAAACAAATGTTTTTTGTAAAAGTTTATTATGAATCAATAAATAAACTACAATTCTATTCCAGCAGTTACAGGGGCAAGGAAAAACCTGCTGGCTGTGTAGTCAGTATATAAAAATACAGCAACCACAGCTGGACTGTCGGTGTAAGCCTGTAATCCCAGCTACTCAGGAGGCTAGTTCAAGACCAGTCTAAGCAGGGTCAGCTTAGAAACTTGGTAAAGCCCTGTCTCAAATAAAAAAGTAAAGAGACCTGAAAATAGAGTCCAAAGAAACATCATTTGTCTAGCACGTGCAAGGCCCTGGGTTCAAGTCCACAGGTAAATGTCAAACCAGCTCACAGAGACAAAGCCCTTTCCAGGTGCCAGCCCCTCAGAGCACTCCACCAAGGACTATCCTAAAAAGGATTCTACAGCAACAAGAAATATCCTTAGTGACACCCTTAAATCAGGACACCAGACGCAGTAAGTAGCTGGGAGACCTCGAGCTGGCTGTCAGGAAGAGCAGTAACACCCCACCCTGAGGGATCCGCCATCCACCAGGACAGAAAACAGACTGCAACGCAAACCCGGTGTGACTCCGGCAGGGATTCTGTATGCAATCTCTCAAACCCCAGGAAACAAAAACAAAAATGGACAAGTTAAAAGCTTCCGCCAGACAGAGGAACAGTGAGCAGAAGCAGCCCCTAGACTGGGCAGGAAATACTTTGGAGACACAGGCCAGAGAACTGGTTAATCTCTAAACCATCTGAGGAATTCAAATAGCTCAATGAAAGGGCGGCCAATGGCCCAACATTCACCAGGTACCTGACAGACTGGCCTGTTTTGCTTTAAGGTTCTGGGGACTGGGGCCCAGGGCCTCACACATGCTGGCCGGAATCTTTTCCACTGAGCTATATCCAACCTGTTTGTTTGTTTGTTTGTGTGTTTGTTTTATTTTTAAATGGAGTCTCATTCATTGGTCCAAATTGAGCTTAAACTCACTATGTTACCCAGACTTGTTTCAACTCTGTCATCCTCCTGCCTCTCAGCCTTTCAAGTAGCTGGAATTATAGACAAGCACCACACCTGACCTGAATACACATTTTTTTTTCTTTCTTTTAAAAAAAATTTTTTTTAATGTACATTTGAGTGTTTTACTTGCATGTGTGTCTGGTGGCAGCAGAGGCCAGGAGCGGCATCACTGGAGGGACGAATGGTTGTAGCACAATGTGCATGCTGGGAACCAAACCCTGGCCCTCTGGGAGAGCAGCCAGTGCTCTTAGCCACTGAGCCATCTCTGCAGCTCCCTGAATAGATGTTTTTCAAAGGAAGATCATTAGCAGATACACAGAAAAAAGAAAGACCTCAAGGCTGCCAGACCACAGAAAGACTGCTGCGGACACAGCTTAGTTGGTAGAGATCTTGACTAGCATACCGGAGTCCTGACTTCTGTCCCCAGTATCTCATAAACCTGCCTCGATGGCACATGCCTTTAATCCTAGCACTTGGGCATTAGATTTAGGAGAACCAGGACTTCAAGGTCATCCTCAACCACTAAGGGGATTTAAGATTCAGTCCTGAGCTATGTGGGACCATATCTCAAACAAACAAACAAACAAACAAACAAACAAAAAAAACACAACCAAAAAAAAAAACAAAAACCCATCAGACCTAAGTGGCTTATTTGCACACAATTTTATTCATATTCACAACAGAGTAATCAAAAGGTTGATGTCAAGCTGGGCATGGTGGCGTACACCTTTAGTCCAAGCATTTGAGAGGCAAAGGTAGATAGCTCTCTAAGTTCAAGACCAGCCTTGTCTACAGAGTGAGTTACGGGACAAGTCAGGACCACACAGAAAATTCTGCCTTGAAAAACAAAACCCAATAACAACGAACAGTTGATGCTTATCCACACAGGCAAAACAGATAAGAGAGAAAACAGAGAAGAAAAATAGCTCCGGCTCTGTGGCATGGAGCAAAGATGGCTGACAGTGAGTCTTCTCTAGACCTGTGAGCATGAGGCAAAGATGGCCAACATGGGTCTCTGCAGTATCTATGGATACGGAGCAAAGACCTATGGGTATGGAACAAAGATGGCTGACAGCAGGCCACCTCACACAGGCCAGCTTCAGCACAGTACAGACACAAGTGCACTCTGTGGCGGACAACTGGAGGAGTCCATTGAGCATCATGTGGCAGGTGGCTCTGGGTCTACATCCTCTTGGAAGGTCACTTGTCCCTCAACATGATGATGTCAAGCCTGAGGCAAAACCTTGGACACAAAGACCCCAGTGAGGGACAGGGACAGCCTGGGAACACCAGTGCCTGTATTTTTCTTTCTCCAAAAACTATGTTTTCTTTTCTGATTACGAAAGGAGCCTCACTCCTTCTGGAATATTTGACAAAACACAGAAAATCACTCAGAAGAGCCTTGACATCCACCCTGTATCTGCCAAGGAGCCCTATCACCAATGACACTGTGATGTGATTCTGTCTGGGATGCCTTTGTGCTGCTGTTAGGAACGTGGGTGAGGCCGACCAATTACCAAGATAGTGGGACGATGCTTACTGCTTCGAGAACTATTTTGATACATTATGTTTTCTCAAATGTCTCCGTGTCCCTGAACCCTCTTCTACAGCCTGCCACTGAGGAATGTCCCTGGTCTTCCCTGTGTAAGATGGACCGTGGGTTGCTGGCCCTTCCCTCTGCCAGGCTTGGGCTCATTTCCCACTTATTCTGGGTATAGAGGATTGGTGGCATGTGCCATGACGACATTCAGAAAACAGAGGCAGAGGCTCATGACTTTAAACCAGCCTGGGCTATTGAGACTTTGTCATTAAAAAACAAACAAACAAATGCCTTTAATCCCAGCACTCAGGAGGCAGAGGCAGGCAAATCTCTGTGAGTTCAAGGCCAGTCTGGTTTACAGAGTGAGTTCTAGGATAACCAGGGCTATGTAGAGAAACCCTGTCTCAAAAAAAATAATTAATCAATCAATTAATTAATTAATAAGCAAACAAGCAAAAGCTGAACAACTGTGCGTTCAGTGACCCATCCTTAGGCTAAATCTGCAAGTGCAGCTGCTGGACCCCAGGGTGTAAACATCGTCACTCAGTCTCTGTTCTCCCGTGACCTTCTAGAAAAGGTAGACTGATCCTCACCAGCAAAGCAGTTTGTGAGAGCGCCCAGGACTGTGTCTCAAGACTGTGTTTCATGGGGCTGCGGATGTAGCTCAGTCAGTAAAATGCTTGCGGGCAAGCATCCTGACCTGAGTTCAGTCCCCAGAAACCACATTTAAAAAGCCAGGCACGGGAGCGGGACAGATGGCTCAGCAGTTAGTAGCACATGCCGTTCTTGCAGAGGACCTAGGTTTGATTACCAACATACATGTTGGGCTGTGCACAACCACCTGTAACTCAGCCCTGGGGGATCCAAAGTCTCTGGCTTTGGGCACCTACTCTTATTCATGCAGACAGACAGACAGACAGACAGACACACCGCACACACACACACACACCCTGTTCATATATGTGCACCCCCAGAGGTGCAAACATATCCATGTTTAAAAAAATGATGTTTGGGACCTGACATCAGGCCTGACAGAGCCCATACTCTAGTCCTTGGAGGAAGGTCTCCTGGGGACAGTAGGGTTTGCGACAAAGATGGATGAAGGGGTTTTGAGGGAGGCATGAACTATGCCAAGGAGTTGGCAACTGGGATCCAGTCTGGCCAGGGACCTGGAGCGCAGGGGAACAGAATGTCTCCAGGGCAGGGCAGGTGCTAAAGGTCAAATGAGTTTAGCACATTTATCCTGGAAAATAGATTCACAGAGAGAAACACAACAGCCCGCCTCAGGTATTTAAAGGGCTGTCTCATAAAATAGAAATAAAACTTCTGTCCAGGTGACAGAATGAGGCTCAGAGACCAGAAATCATGAGGAGACAGATCTCCACTGAAGATCAAGGAGAGTTCTGCAGTAATTGGAACCTTCCAGAAAATCCTCAGGCTTTAGACTTAAGAAGCATCAGCAAACTGGAGTCTGTGTCCTCTCTGCAGGCACAGGGGATAAGGGGCCTTAGAGTAAATGTTGACCTTGTTAATTTGGTGTTTGCTGTTTGTCCAGGAGATAGAATTAAAGGGGCAGAAAGAGGACATCTTAAATAATAAATTAAAGGACGCGCTGGCCATGGTGGACGACGCTCAGCAGATGAAGACAACCGAGAGTCACAGAGCCGACAAGCTCGCCCTGAAGTTAAAGGAAACGTTAGACGAGCTAGAAATAACCAAGACGAAAATGGTGGGTTGATCTGAAAAACTGGTAAGCTCCCCTTTTCCCCCCCTCCCCCGGAAGATAACAGCATGTGCTGGCCAATGTTATGTCAAGTTGACAAAAGCCAGAGACATTTGGGGAAAAGGAACTTCAGTTGAGAAAGTATCCCTACCAGACTGACCTGTGAGGGAACCTAATAAGACACAGTATCAGGAGAGTTAGGAGGGGAGGGGAGGGGTGACACCAGGCCTGCCCAGCTGCTGACAGATACCTTCCCTCTCAGGGACTGACCTGTGCTTTGTCAACAGTAAGTAGCATTGTCTCCACCCACCCATGCCCAAGCCACCCCTGAGTGAATCAGACACTATCAAATGTCCCTTAGAGGCAAAACCAGCCGTGTTGGAGAAATTGCACCTTGCAGGACCTGGTGGTACAGGCTTCTCATCCTGGCTAATCTGGAGGCTGAGTGAAGGGAGACATACATTCAAGGTCTGCCTGGGTGGCAAAGTGAGCTCAAGGACAGCAGGGCAACGTGATGAGGACCCTGCCTCTAAATAAAATAACTCGGGGGATCTGGAGAGACTGCTGCGCAGTGCTAGGAGAGAGAACAGGAGTGGAGGAAAACAGGGCTGGCGACGTCGGAGGGACTGGAGGGGCCTGGGGTGGAGATGTCAAAAAGGGCTCAGAAAGTGGAGGGTGGTCACAGGTAGTGTCTGGTTTTCTGTCTGAAAGCCTTTGTTGGTACTTTTAGCTAATATGAATTCCAGTGGATCCCTGCAGTCCACCACCGGGGAATCAGAACCTAGCCAACCCCTGGGACTCACTGCCAGCCAGCCTAGCTTACGTGGTCAGGAAGAGCATCTGTCTCAATAAAAGAGGTGGATGGCGTCCAAGGTCATCCTCTGGCCTCCATACATAGGGCACACACACATACACACACACAGGCACACACGTACGCACATGCGCACACACAAATATAAATCAATTTGCTTTTTTCTCATCCAACTCTTTGTCCATTTATTAGTTCTTTTAAGATTCATTTATTTTTATTTGATATGTAGGTGCTTTGCCTGCACGTATGTCTGTGTGCCTGGTTCCCATGGAGGCCAGAAGAGGGCGCCAGATCCCCAGGAACTGGTGTTACATGTGGTTGTGAGCTACCATGTGGGTGCTGGGAATTGAATCCAAGTCTCTGGAAGAGCATCCACTGCTCTTAACTGCCAGGTGGACGGTCTCTCCAGTGCACACAGCTCCCACGCATTCATTTCCACCAAACATCTGGGTCTCGGTGCCGTGGGCCTAGCAGTAAAAGAGCGAGCAAGGCTCAGAAACAGAAAAACTCCAGATGTGGGTAAAGGTCTTGGGGACAAGAAAACAAACAACAGGAGTTGTCTGGGACTCTTCCATGAACACGTATGTAGGAAGGTTCTTCCAAGGAGGCGATGTTAGTTAGAGCCAAGACCTGGAAGACAATGGATTAGTCGTGCAGTGGGGAGGGGAGGAGGGTGCCAGCGGGGCCAGGGCATGCAGAGGCTCTGAGGTAGGATGCCATTTCACACCTGTGTGTGCCAAGGAGGCAGACTGTGGCCATCTACTCTGGCTGCCGAGGTTAGATCACTACCAACGTTTCCCCAGATCATGTCAGACAATCGGTTAAAGCTGCAGCAGCAGTCGATGAAGGCCCTGCAGGATGAGCGGGAATCCCAGAAGCACGGCTTCGAGGAGGAAATCTCAGAGTACAAAGAACAGATCAAGCAGCACTCACAGACCATCGTGAGCCTAGAGGAAAGGCTCTCCCAAGTGACTAAGTACTACCAGAAAATAGAAGGGGAGATCGCAACGTTGAAAGACAACAATCCAGGTAGGGCCGGGGCTGTGGTTGAAACTCCGAATCTAGCCACTCCTGCATGGCCCCAGGCTGGGCCCCGTCTAAAAGCCCCCACGTTCTCTCATTGCACACGATGCTAGAAATCCTCAGAGACTCAACAAAGCCAAAGTTACGACAATGAGTTAGGACATCCTTTGTACCAAGCCAGTGAGCCAGCGAGGCTCACGGGCAGCTGGAGCTATTAGGCTCCACTTCAAAAATGACAATCCGCCACTGGCCACTGTGACCTCACTTAACAGTTCTCCCCAGCAGCCAGGATCAGCCTCCTACCAAATAAGCCCAACCCAGCTAAAAACAGCAATCAGAGCAGCGCCACTCACTCACCTGAAATGACCTAGGTCATTCATGACAGGCATTAAACTCTGGGTGGAAAATTCTGGAAGCAGAGGCCTGCACGGCAAGGGGGGCCGGGGGAGGCAGGTCTCTGCATCAGCACTGTGGATATTCGGTGTGGGATAAGCTTCGCTTGGGGGCAGGGCAAGCCACCCAGCTTAGCCTCCACCCTGACCTCCACTACAGGCCTCGTTCCTCACCCACCTCATAGCCAAGTGTCTCTAGACGTCACCGAAGATCCCCCAGAAGCCTCCACTGGGCACAGAGGTTAGCTCAGGCTTGCTTCATGCATCACATCATTCCTTCAGTCCTCTCTTGCCACAGCCCTCCCCTTAGGCACCAGAGATCCATGGTAGACAAGCCAACCAATATCCCTGTGTGTCACCAAGTTAGTGCCCTAACAGTGACTTGGGATAAGGAGAGCCCCACCACAAGGGCACAGAGCAGGCTTTGTCTCCTAACCCAGAGTCCAGGTAAGAATGAGGATACTCACTGGGACCCAAGGGTGACAACATCTTTGTCATTTCCACCCTCTTCCATAAAGCAGGCATTAAATAAGTGTTTGTTGAGTGAATACGCGATCGAGCGAGAATTGGAAAGCAAAGGGCAGTGGGCTAAGGAGGGAGAGAGGAAGCCGGGAAGCCAGGAAGCCGGGAAGCCAGGAAGCATGGATTCTCTTAAGGCGTTTGTCTAGAAAGAGAGAAGGCCAAGTAATGTGACCCATCGGCGAGGCTGCACCTCTCGAAGCTCGGTTGGGCCATTGCTACCAGGTCCCTCATTCCCACAATGCTTCCTGGTCTGTAATGTCACCCAGTAGCCAGAAAGAGTCATATTTAGCCCATTTTCTGTTGTTGCTGACCCAGTGGACACCCAGCCCTATGAACGTTCAAGGGGTGGGGGTGCTCACAGCAATGACCTTGCCAGCAGAGTCCTGAGGGAGCCCACAGTGTCACATGTCAAGAGAAAATGGGTGTGCAAGGTTAGACATGTGGCTCAGTTGGCAGAGGACTTCCACGCAGGAAGCCCTGGGTTCAATCTGTCACCACGTAAATGTGATCTGGTGGTGCGTGCCTGGAACCCCAGCAGTTGGGAGGTGGAGGCAGGAGGATTGGAAGTTCAGTCATCCTCAGCTACACAGTGAGTTTGAGGTGAGCCTAGGCTACATGAGACTGGTTTTGTTGTTTGGTTTGGTTTTGGTCTAGTTTGTTTGTTTGTTTGTTTGTTTGTTTGTTTGAATGGGAGAAGGTAGAAAAAGACAAGACACCAGGGGCGTGAGTGTGTCTGGTCTCTGTCCCTCTTATAAAGCCGCTGGCATCCTGGAGCTCCACCTCCATGGTCTCAAATGACCAGTCCACTCACTGCTCTAACTCCACCGTGAGATCAAGTCTCCACCGTCTTAAACCTAACAATGCGGATGAAATGCCAACCTATCAGCCGCGGCCGTGGTGTTGGCAGGTCCCTTGCAGGACCAGCTGAGACCATCACTAGACCTCAGAGGACCTCAGCCCCACCCTACCAAAGCCCTGGCTCTTCCTCCAAATGCGCTAAGTACACACTATACTCGGGCTTCGCCCAGAGAGACAGCCTCCGCTTATCACGCCACACGTGTAAGGAATCTCAGGGTAGAGAAAGCTCAGGGAGCTGTGAGGGACACAGGAGAGGGCAAAGGGAAAGTCCACCGCATTCCCATTGTGATGACGTTAACACATCCTCCTGCAGTTCAAAAGGAGGAAGTGTCCCAGGAGCTCACAGAAGAACCCCCGCTGGACAGCAGCGCCAAAGAAATAGCGTGCGACCACCTGATGTGAGTACCAAGTCAGTCTCAGGCATTGGAGAAGCAGCGACATGGTCAGATCGGTGTTCTCCCGTTGCTTAGCCTTCTCAGTCCCGGCTGTGTGACCTGTAACCGTCCATGCAGGACCAGCTGAGACCCTCACTAGACCTCAGTGGACCTCAAACCCTGACCCCAACCAAACCCTCGGCTCTGCCTCAGTGTGCTAAGCACAAGTGCACAAAATTGAAGTTGTCTTTGAGTGTTTAAAGGCAGCCTGTCCCTGCCGGGGCTGGGGTCCCAGGATCCATCCCTGGGCATTTTGAGCTTTTTTCTCAAGGTCTTCCTATCTGGTCCTCAGAAGTCACCAGCAAAGTCGAGCACAGCCGGACTCAGGCATGTTTCCGTTTCCTTTCTTTTCTTCTCTTAAAGAGATGACTTACTGATGGCTCAGAAGGAAATCCTGTCCCAGCAAGAGATCATCATGAAACTGAGGACAGACCTCGGGAGGCTCACAGCAGGATGTCAGACCTGAGAGGTTGGTGTGAGTTCCTGGGTCACTTGACATCCTGACCCGCTCAGGCAGGAAGTGAAGGCCAGGAATCAGCAACCCTGGACTCAAAGCCTCTCCTGGACCTGCTTTCTTGTGTGCTTGTAGCCCCTGTCCCCCGGGGGATCACACAGACTTGGTGGACCTTAAATGTCAATGTCATCTGCTTCCGACCATCTCCACACGCACACCCCCGCCCCATTCCCTGGAGAGAGTAGTGGGGCTCCCCCTCGGCTGCGTGCAGGAGCCTGGGTGCAGTTTGGAGGGGCCTCGAAAGCTTCCTCTTCCTTATGCAAAAAGACCACACACCTTTGGTGATGGCCACCCAGGGTAAGGGTGAGAAAGCCCAGTGCACCCTCCAGTACCGCCACATAGCTTAGTCTCTCCTTGCTTCTGTCTCCCTCCTCTTGTGTTTTCCCCATCCTTCCTCTTGCTTCTTTTGGTTTTCTTCTCTTTCCCATCCCAGCCTCTGGCAGAACAAAAAGCCCAGACTCAGGAGGTGACAAAACTAGATTCCAGAAGTAGAAAGGAGACAGGAGAAGGGAGGGAAGAGAGGGAAGGAACAAGGTAGGGAAGGAGAAAGAGAGGGAGGGAGGGAAAGAGGGACAGAGGGGAGGGAAGAAAGAAAGGGAGGGAAGGAAGGGATGGAGGGAATCCAGGAAGAAAGGGAAAGGGGAAGGGAGAGAGGGAGGGAGGGAAGAGAGAAAGGTAGAGGAGGAAGAAAAGGAGGGAAGGGAGAGAGGGAGACTATCTCACCCATTTTAGCCTCTGACACCCCAAACCCTCAGGACTGTTTGCTCCTTGAGGCTACACCCATGGTTTTCCAGAAGGAAGAAGAATGATAAATTATGGTATCTTCAGAGAGTCAAAACCCAGTTCCAGAACCTGATTGCCATTAGGTCCTGGACCTTAGACAAGACTGTCTGTCTTTCTCTCTCTCTCTCTCTCTCTCTCTCTCTCTCTCTCTCTCTCTCTCTCTGAGCCTCAGTGTCCACATCTGTGAAGTGGGGCTTCCAACAATAATCCCCCTATAGCCCACAGCTGAAGTTTTAAGGCAAGGGTCCTAGCATGGGCCCTCCCAACAGCGGACCCTAAAACCGAACAAACAGGAACTCCACTATAGCCAGTCTGTTCTGGTCACAGCCCCGGGAAATGCCTTCAGGCCATGAAGTGGGGCCTATGACTTAGGAAGGACAAATAAGTATGGGGGCGGCTGAGAGAGCTAGGAGCGGGGACAGCTGTCTGTACCAGCTGTGGGTGATACAGAAGCAGCTGGATACTAGGCTCAGTCGGGAGAGCCTGCCTAGCCTGCGTGAGGTCCTGGCTTCAGGCCCCAGCACTAAATGAAAGTAAGCCTGGGGTCCATCACACACCTGTAGTCCCGGCACTGAGAGTTGGAGGCAGGATGAGCAGAAGATAAGGTCATCATCTCTGTCTATATAAAGAGCTGGAGACTAGCCTAGGATATATGAGACCCTGTCTGAAAACAAAATATAAACAAAAAGACTCAGAAGTAGGTAGCTGAACATTGGCCGTGTGTCCTAAAAGAAGGGGGGGTTGGGGGGGTAGGCGGTTGGGGACAGGGGAAGGGGTGGAGAATGTGGGTAGGCGGGGGGGGGCCGGGGGGGCGGGGGGGGGCGTGGGTAGGTGGTGAGGCCCTGATGGCGGCTACTGGTTTAAAATTGTCGTGAGGCAGAAGCAGGGGACTTACTATGCCACTCACTGTCACGTGCAGAGAACCTGGCAGAGCTCCTGGGGAGTACTAGAGCCCCTGAGAACCCTGGGGCAGACCTGCCTCATGGATCCCAGAGGGCTGTCAGGTAGCCCACGGCAGAGATCTGAGGTGGAAAACCACTCACTAACTTCCTGTCGCTCCCAGGGGAGCTAAGCGAGAAGCAGAAGACGGAGCTGGAGCGGCAGGTGGCCCTAGTGCGGCAGCAGAATGGTGAGCTGAGCTTGCTCAAGGCGAAGGTGGCGCAGACGACCGGCCTGGTGGAGAAGAAGGACAGGGAACTGAAGGTCCTCAGGGAGGCGCTCAGGTGTGGGAAGGGGTCCGTGTGACATCTGGCACAGAGAGGGCTCAGTAAATGCTGGCTGAAGCGGACGGATAATGTTTCATTGCTTCCTAGATTCATTAATTAAAACAGAGCCGCGCTTTGCTCTGGAATGCACATTCTCCCAGGTAACCCCGTGGGGCTCGGCTTAAACGCAGGAAGTCTGAAAGAACTCAGTCACCTGTGATAGTTTGACTTCCAGGTTTACAGAGGGATGCAAAGGTCCCTGAACCCTGAGCTGCCTGATACCCATGATGCCCCTCTCTGCCCCAGGGCTTCCCAAGAGAAACCCAGACCCCAACTGAGCATGGAGCAGAAGCCTAGGAATCTGAGCCAGAAGTCTGACATCTCATTGCAGATAGAACCAGCCCACCCAGATTCATTCTCCAGCATCCAAGAGGTCAGTGTCTGTGAATGGGGCTCCAGGCAGCTCCAACAGGCCCAGGGGCTAAGGGCTTTCTTTCCTAAGAGTATTGCTGTCCACTGTAAATAACAAAGTCAAACGGAGCTCTGCCCCCATGATCAGTGTCCAGGGCCACACTATCAACCATGGAAACAGCGCCCCAGGTCTTCCTGCCATCATGAATGGGCAGTGGCTGGCTTCCGCCTTGGATCAAGCTGGCCTGGTTTGAATCCCAATTCCCTCCACTTAGAAAGTCTGTGACCCTAGGGAGGTCACTGTGCACCAGTTCCCCACTCTGAGAATGACAGTCCCACTTCAAAGACTTGTTGGGAAATATATTTTATTTATGCATCTCACAAACACACAACCTGTGTGGAGGCCATTGGATATCTGTCTGTATCTGTCTCATCACCCATGAGATAGAGTCCCTCCCTGAACCTAGAGACCTCCTTCCCCACCAGCTCTGGGGTACGACCATGCTTGCTTTTTCTAAATGGGTGCTGGAATCTGAATTCCCTAATGCTTGAAAGCAAATGCTCTTAACCACTGAGCCATCGCCCAGTCCACCAACTCCATTCAATGGCATCTTTTCCAACTAAGTCTTGTAAAAGTCGCTTTGTTCCTATAAGTGGCTGCTTAGAGTTCCATTCTGTGTCCATTTACCCATCGGTCCCCACATGATGGAGATTTCAGCTGTGTGGTAGCTTGGTTCTTCCTCTCAGCCCCACACTCCCAGAAATAAGACGCAGACTCAAAACGTATTTACAAATATGTTGGCCATATAGCTAGGCTCTTCTCTTACTAGATCATAACTAAAACAACCCAATTATCTTAACCTACATTCTGCCACGTGGCTGGTTATCTGTGTTCAGATACCATGGGTCCATCTCCTCACATCTTCCTGGGTGGATCTTCCTGTGCCCCACTCTTTCCCAGAATCCTTTCTGCCTCCTGGATGTCCCACCTTCTATTTCTTGCCTAAGCAAAAGGCCATAGACTGTTTAACTGACAGGTGACACAGGACATTCTTTCTACATAGCTGTGTCTCCCTTAACCTGCTGCTGTAATTAGTATGGCTGCCACATAGAACTCGAGTTTGGCTATGAAATGGCTGGGGCTGAGGGGCTTCCTAAACTGCGTGGAACAGAACCAAATGACCTTCCAAGAGAGCCATGCAGCTAATGTGACCTCTGCATCACCCATACCATGGCAGTCACTTGATAAGGTCTCCCTGTGTGACTGCCCAGAAATCCCAGCTGCTCATCCAGTGGGAAGCATGCCTGAGTGGTCGCCGGGTGGTCCTCAGAGCGGATACTGATACTGTGTGCCGTGCCTGGTGCTGGGCCTTAGCCATCACTAGTAGGCTGACTGTGGGGTGCAGTGGTTCCTTGAGGTCTCAGTTTCCTAGAGTTCAGAGTATCCTTTCCTTTCACTTTGGGAAACCAAATGCTTTTGGGAAGCGTCTGCAGAAGAAACAAAGCCAAATATGTCAACAAAGACACCGTCCCTGCCAGACACCAAGTGAGCCAGGGCTTCAGGCAGCCGAGATGAAAGGGCTTGAGGTCCAGCCAGCCATCCCTGGTCCCTGGCACTGATTGCTATCCAGAGCACTTAAATAGAAGTGTTCCCCGTTGCTCAGGGCAACCAGGAGGAGGAGTGCAATGACCCAGGTGGCTGGAAGCTCAGCTGGGTCGGAGATGTCGATCACTCCTGTTGGAATCCTAAGCCCACAAACCAGGACCTGACACACAGCCACTATTGAGCACTTGCTGTATACCAGCCTTGTGCTAAAGACAAGGAAAGGCACAGAGGAACCCCACACGTAGCAACCCTCCCCTGTACCCTGCCTGTGTTTGATGGAGACACTCAGTTGAATGGTTACTTTTAGTTTCTATCTCACAGTGGAAGCTGCCGGGGGAGGGAGGGTGCAACATAAAAGGCGTTGGGAACAGCGGTCCTCATCCAGGCTACTTCCTGTTTCCAAAGCCAGCGAGGGTCAGAGGGCTCAAGAGTTGTATGAGAAAGAATCCCAGTCCTCTCTCAGTAAGAGAGTTCCCAGAGGGACATGAAGAAGGGTCACGTGGTACTTCCTCTCCCAGTGCATGGAAGACTAAGAGAGTCCGGCCTGGCTGCTGAGCCTGTCCTGCCCCAGTTCAGCATCTCCTGTCTGCTTCCATCCAGACGGAGGGAACATTCAGGTGGCTCCTACCGGGACAAACAGATGTCCTCCAACAGATGGATAACAGAACCAAGCCCTGAGATGGACCGGCTTCAGGGCAATACACGAGAGTAGTTGGGTCGGCTCACTCACCTGGCAGCTCTGAGCTGGGATGGGCTCCTCTCTCCTTCCAGACTTGGCACATCTTGAGCACCATCCTGAGAGGATCAGTCTCCACAGGAAGCATGCTTGGCCCTCATGGAGCCTGTGTGCATGAAAGGAGGAGACAGAAAGAAAATAGTATAGAATAAAATATACTAGGAAGGAGGTGGGGTCAAGTGGTTTGTGGAGCTGTCATGGCGGGTCTTAAGACTGTCCCAGCTTGCTTGTTCTTGGTGTGATCAACAGGCTGATCAAGAACAACTTACAGCTTACAGTCCATCATTGAAAGAAGTCAGGGCAGGAGCTCAAGGCTGGAACCTCTAGGCTAGGACTGAAATAGAGGCCATGGAAGAGTGCTGCTTACTGGCTTGCTCGCCCTGCTTTCTTATATAGCCCCAGGACCCACCCGTTCCAGGTTAGCCCTATCCACAGGGGGCTGAGCCCTCCCATAGCAATCATTAATCAGGAAAAAAAGGAGCCCCAAAGACCAATCTGATAGAGGCTTTTTTTTTTTCAATCAGTTGAGGTTCGCTCTTTCTAGACCATTGCTTGTGTCCAGAGACAAAATACTGACCAGAATAGTGGTTAAGAGCGTCATGGTAGGAAAAGGGTTCTCTCAGAACTATTGATCAGAGACCTCCACAGGGGGAGATCTGTAGCAGAATCATAAAAGTGTGAGTGACCGAAAAGACAAAGGGAGGGAACAGGTCCCAAGAGGGCCTCAGGCAGCCTTGCTGAGACCCTTGAAGAAGACTGTAGGCCTTGAACTCTGGGAGAGCCAGTGTGACAAGCACAGAGCCTAGGACTCATAATCCCATTGGCCTCAAAGAATCACCAACATCAGCAAAGGAAGAATAAATGATTCTTGTTCCCGGGCCCCCACTCTGTCTGTGGTTGGATTTCTCACTGAAGCTAGGGTGTCTAACGCCAAACTGTCCATCATCCGTCGGCTATGCAAAGTTCAGCTCCTTGGGAGAACTTAGCTTGGGGTCCTTGATGGAGGCGCCTGGAATAGCATCTAGCATAGGGGAAGGGCAGGGTCAATGAATATGAACAAGAGTATGGGTAGGGAGTAATGAAAGACTAAGAGAGTCCGGCCTGGCTGCTGAGCCTGTCCTGCCCCAGTTCAGCATCTCCTGTCTGCTTCTATCCAGGCGGAGGGAACATTCAGGTGGCTGAATAGACAGAGGGCTGGACTTGTAGCTCAGTGGGTAGAGCTTGTTGGGTTTCCAAAGCTGTTACACTGTAATACACTGTATTAATACTGTAACGCTGTAACACCGCGCAGACTAGGCATGGCAGGACTCGCCTGGGATCCCAGCACCCAGGAGTTGGAAACAAAAGAACCAGAAGTTCAAGGTCATCTTTGGTTACATAGAAACTCCTGACGGCAACCTGGGCTGTGTGAGATCCTGTCTCAAAGAATAATTGAAAAGGGAAAAAAAAAAAAACATTTAAAAAGAAAAGAAAGACCAAGATGCCTAGCTATATAAAATTTCAATAATTTCTGTTCACCTCATGCTGTGTGTGTTGCCTCCGGTATCTATATCCGCAACCTAAAATGATCCAAAAATTGCTATTTTAAAAGTAGTTATAAATGAGACAGATCGTTGGTTTCTTCCCATTCTTGCCAGGTTGGCTGAGGTCTCCCCCTAGCAACTGTCTGACAACTGAAAACCACTCTCAGCACCCCAGCCCTACTCACTGCACCCCCATCCATTTTCTCAGTACCCCATCCCCACTCACTGCACCCCATCCCAGTCCCCTCCTTAATTATCCACTAAACATCTGTCACTTCCCACCGTGTCTCTCCCAGTATACCTTACCCACTATCTCCTTGTACTGGGATACGAAGTCCAAGACAGCAAGGATTTGACAGTGTCACTCACTGATAGCGCCCCAGAGCCTAGAGCAAGTTGGCACTCCCAAGGTGTGGAATGAGTGAGTTTATGACTCACTAGAGAACGGAGGCAGGATCTCATGTAACCTAGGCTGGCCTCGAACTCACAATGTAGCCCGGAAGGACCTTGAACTTCTGATCCTCCCACTTCCACCCCACGAGTGCTGGAACCACAGGCATGTGTCACCTCCGTATATACAGTGCCGGGAACGGAGCCCAGGGAACGGAGCTTTGTGCGTGCTAGGCATGCACTCTGCATTACTGGGATGTATCCCCTCAATTCTTTTAAGAGAAAAATAATCCTAAATTCTTCTGAATTTGTCTTAAAAAGGAGCATGACCTTTCCAGACCATCCTTGTCTGTGCCCTGAGCAGACCCCACTCTAGTCTCAAATAGTCCCGTGGGGTCCTCATGTGGCCAGCAGCCCTCTTACTGTATGCGGCAGGCATGGGACGTTCTATTGTCACAGAAGGTTCTGTTGGACCTGCCACTCTAGAGATCCTAGAGTCTCAGAGGATTCTCTCTCTCCAGACCAACCAAGTGCTAAGGTATCCACTACCCCAGACGGGAGAAAACCATCTCTGTCACCAATGTAAAAGGAACCTCATGAGGTCTCTTCTCCAATGTTCTTCTGGGACTCACAATACAGCTGAGCAACCAAGCAAGATCTTAGTTATACAGGAGACACGGGCCCCGCCCTCAGCACCACAGAAGGGGGAAAGGAGAAAGAGAAGTAAAAATGCCCCCTAGAAGCAGAACCGGGGGTGCTGGAGAGAAAGCTCAGCAGTTAAGTTCACCTGTGGCTCTTGCACAGGACTTGACTTCTGCTCTGAGCAGCTATTTCAGGTACTTCTAACTCCACCTCCATGGGTCTGACGCCCTCCTCTGGCCTCCACAGACACCTACACTCAGGACACACACACACACACACACACACACACACACACACACTTTAAAGAGCATAAACAAAGTCTTATTCAGAAAAAGGTGAGATTGTTAACAAAACTGGGCGTGGTGACACACACCTTTAATCCCAGCACTCAGGAGGCAGAGGCAGGGGGAATCGCTGAGTTTGAACAGACAACCTGGTCTACACAGTGAGTTCCAGGACAGCCAGGGCTGTATAGAGAGACCCTGTCTTAAAAGGGGGCAGGGAATGAAGACCCAGGCATGAAAGTCTATTAGAAGAAGAAATAAAGGCTGCAGAGGAGAACAGGGATGTTTTATTTATAGCAGTGCTAAGTGGGAAGGAGAACTGGAGGTCCTCCTACATAGGACTTGATATCTGCGATGAAAGATTTAAATGCCCTCTCTGCTGAAGCTCTTGTGATATTTTCCAGAAGTGCTAAATGACAGGGTCTCTGCTAAGCAGGAGTTGTTTAAGTCACTGGGAATCTATGGGAAATCCCTGGACGCTTATGGAGCTGCTGTGTATGCTACCCTGTCCCCAGGAGCAGTCCTTCAGTGACCTAGGGGTCAAATGCAAAGGGTCTCGACACGAAGAAATCATCCAGCGGCAGAAAAAGGCCTTGTCGGAACTCCGATCGCGAATCAGAGAACTGGAAAAGGCCAACTCCTCCAGTAAGTTCTCTGCCCCCTAGTCCCAGCTCAGGGAACCCAGAGCCTGGTGTGCACACTGGAGATTGGCTGGTTGGCTAAGATACCCCACCATCTAATAATCAGGACATTATAACACAGTGATGGGCCAGGTTCTGTGTCTGGGTCAAGTGCAGGCCCTGACGTTATATAAACAGAACATATAAAGACTCACTACTACCTTCTTATTTCCCCGTCACCTGGTGGGAACTTTGTTATGGTCTGACTACACTGAGGATGAGCACTAGGGGGTCCTCTTAGAGCACCCCATTCAAAAGGACTAGGGCTGGCTCAGAATGGGCAGCTGATGGCTAAGAAAGACACTGGGTGCTAGGGTGTCCTGGTAAATGTGTCATTGTCACCTCTGTGGCTGGAAGGCCTGTGGTGACGTTCACTATGGAGGCCTCTGCAATGATGGCCAAAGCCTCACACTCACTGTGTGGCCTTGGGCAAGTCGCTTAACCTCTCTGGGCCTTGGTTTCCTCATCACGCTCCCCGCGAGGTTGTGAGGATCAGAATGGTCCCGTGGTGAGTGTCCTGTAAACCGTAGCTACAGCGAGGATGTGAATGCCGCCTGCCTGAGAATCCGTCATTTCTTTTATAGATCATAAAGACCATGTGAGTGAATCATTCCTGGAGCTCAAGACCCTCCGGATGGAAAAAAATGTCCAGAAAATATTATTAGATGCCAAGCCGATTTGACAACTCTCACAAGAGTAGAGATCCGACCGGTAATCAAAAATCACTTATCTCTGAAGTGACTGACATGAGAGGGTGGGCATTAGGGCTGGCGTGAGCTGGGCCTTGAGACAGTGTGCCAGAGGTTCGAGGCCAGGGACCCCTGATAAGCAGGTGTCTGTCTACACGCACCGGCCAGCCAGTCAGTGGATACTGGCACAGACAGTGGCCTTCCATCTGCACGGCACGGTATATCATTGCTTTAAGTCTGGGCCAGGTCGGTCACTGAAGCGACAGGGCCCCTCCTTCTCCTGTGAGACCTTACATTCTACAGAAAATGAGCTTATGCCAGGAGTTTGCCAAAGCCTGCCGTTCCCTGTAAACTGAAAGATGCAAACACACACAAGTGTAAGAGACCTGAGGTGAGAGGACCAGAGATGAGCCCTGTGAGGGAGCCCAGCCTGAGTGCTGAGTGTCCCCCACCTGAAAGGACAGCCGGCTGTGGTGACACACACCTGAGGGTAGAGGCAGGGGGATCAGGAGTGCAGGTCAGACCTCACTACATGGCAATTTTTAGGCCTGCAGGGGCTACTTCAACAAAGACAGCAGAACCCAAGAGAACTTTACAAATGCTTCCCGCAGTGCCTGACTCAGAGTTCAGGCTGAATGACAGGTAGCTGTGGCTCCTCTATAATGCTATCCCAGGGAAAAGTGGGACTTCGTGCCAAGATTCTCAGGAGTGATTGGTGGTGACATTGAAGGTGACCTTGTAACCTAATGGATGTGAGACCGAGTGATAGGCCGGGGTCACTGTCAGTCACAGGGCCCACTGGCTACCTACTGGCTCACACGACTGGGAATGAAGCACACAGAAGCTTCTAGAAGGAACAACAAATTTATCCTATCTGAACCAATGTCCTGTCTAATAATCTTTCTGGACACTGACTGTCCCTGGAGAGGAAGGTCTTTGAAATGAGCTGGTTTTCTTACTAAAACCATACACCTGTTCTCCAGGGTTGGGTGTGGCTGGACAGTCTCCAGATGGGGGGTTCAGCTAGATCTCATAGCCTAGCTCTGCTTCCCAGACTGGTCTCCCCTTTGTGTGTTGACCCAATCCCACCTCCACCCCACCCACCCCACCATTGCTGCCACACAGCAGGGTATCTCACAACCCTCCATCCTCCAAAATTGGAAGCAAGTAAAACTATAAGGGGAGTCGGGCGTTGAGTTGAGCCCTTCACCTGCTTGGAGAATCCTTGCAGTAGCTGACCTGTAGCTTTCCAGTGTCCCTGTTTTACAGATTAAGAAGTAGGGCTTCAGAAGCTAAGCACCTCATCCAAGGGCACAGAGATAAAGAAGGAGGAAGCCTGTACTCCATCCCTGGCTGTCTTCCTCTAGCACCCTGCCAGGATAAAAAGGGGGGGTGTCCTGGAGAGGGGTGCAGAGGACTCTGGTCAACTTACTGTTATCTTGAAAGACCCTCTTGTCAGGACCAGGGAAATGGCTCAGTGGGTGGAAGCACTTGCTCTTCAAACATGAGGACCTGAGTTCAAATCTCCAGTACTCATGGAAAAAGCAGGGTGTGGCCTCACACCCACCTCTAAGCCCATGAGAGATGGAGACGGGAGAATCACGGGGCTTGCAGGTTGCCAGCCCAGCTCCAGGTTCAGTGAGAGATCCTGTCCCAAGGGAATGAGGCAAAACGTGACAGGATAGGACTGCTGACCTCCTCCGGCCACCACATGGGTTACACACCCATACACATGTACATCATCCATGTGTACACACAGAAGACATGCATGTGCACCACACACATGCGCACATACACACATACACACACACACACACCTTTTCTCGTCTCAATGTATAACTGTGTCCACTCTTACCAGTTAGTTACTGTCAAAGGTTTCTGGTTTTACGGTCAGGGTTTTTAGTTTTGCTTTAGTCTCCAGGGGGTCACAGAGCAGCACCTGAAGATGCTGAGGGCCAACCAAGATGCCCGTGATGCACCTACTGAGGACTGAAGTCCACCTGGGTCCTGACGAGGTGTATTATAGTCACCCATGCCTCTCTACATTCTCTGCCTGGCCTGATTGCTGTTCGGAGCTTCCTGTCAGAAGTCAACTGGCTGATGCAGGGCGTAACAAGTGCGCAGCTGGAAGGCCAGACCTGCATCATCTCAGGAAATGCTCCCAGGGAGCCTCCCCAACCCAAAGAACACTTGACCGCATCTTCTGAAGGACTCCGTTTCTACCGTGAGAAAATGAGGTTCTTCTAACAAAAGGAGAACATATTGTTCCTGTGTTGCATTCATTCATTCATTCATTCATTCATTCATTCCTCAGGCACATCTTGGGCCACCATGTGACCAGTACCACTCTAAAAGCGGAGTATACAGGCAGCAACATGGTCCCCGTCTCTATGGACCTTGTCACTTGGCCCAGGGCTTCTCAATATCAACACATTAATACTTGGCGTCAGTGGCTGGAATACCTTAATTGGTAAAGTCATTGCCACATAAACATGACAGCTGCAGACTGATCCCCAGAACCCACATTCAGAAAGGGGGAGAGGGAGCAAGCATGACGATGCACAAACATCTCTAATCCCAGCTCTTTCGAGGCAGATGGATCTCTGTGATTTCCAGGCCAGCCTGGTCTACCTAGTGAGTCCAGACCAGCACAGTGAAACTCTGTCTCAAAAAAAAAGAGAGAGAGAGAAAAGAAAGAAAGAGAGAGAGAGAGAGAAAAAACCACACTGACCACTGTAGTGTGTGTGGTGTGCACTTGTAAACCCCGTGCTGGGGAAGTAAAGAGAAGGATTTCTGGGGATCAGCAAGCGTCTCGAGACCCGGTGAGAGACACTGTCTAAAGAATAAGAAGGAAGACAGACAGCTCCTAAGCAATGGCACCTAAGGTTGGCCTTTGACCTCCCTCTCCACACACACAGAATATTTGGGCTCAGGTGACTCCCGGCCACTTTGATTAGGGACTGTCTTGTTCAGTGGCACCCTCAGCATCCTCCCTTCAGAAGCCAATAGCGCTTGCCCTCTTCAGACGAGCAAGCGGATACATCACTGAACAGCCTGGAGCGGGGGAGTGCCAACCTAGCCCAGCTGAGACGTCCTGGTCTAGAAAAACAACATCAGAGGAGGAGCCAGCAAATAAACGTCGAAGAGTTCAGACTAGACAGTCAGGAAGAGAGAGGAGAAACCCACGGAATGCATCGTCCATGGTCACACAGGCTCCTAGCTTCCCCGTGGCTGACAATAGATGGCCAAGAGAGCTGTTCGTTTCTCTTTTATTTCAGGCTCAGAACAGCCCTTTCAGCTCAGGCTCTACCTTGGCCATGGAGAAGTCTGTGAAGACAGACGCTGCAGAAGCCCTGGAACTCAGTGAGAAACTGGTGTGTGGACGCGGTGTCCCCTCCCCTTCCCCTCCTTTCTACCCAGCACTGACTGCTAACCACAGGATCATTTACTGTCAGCCTCTAAGCCATATTGACTTGTTCTAATAACTCGGCAAGACCCAGGTGCTACTCAGCATGGGTCAGGAACCAGCACACAGCCCGATTCCCGGGAAGCTCCATCATTGGAATGAGTATTAATTTCTGTTGTCATTTTCCATGCATTCTGGAAAAGACCTATTGTACATGGCTATGGGAGCAAGGGCGGGAGGGGGGGATGAAAGGCCCAACTACAGTCACTTCCAGTACACTTGTTTGCTTCCCAAGGCTGCAAAGAATGAGCTAGACTCAGACACCAGCATCCCGATGGCCACGTGCAGCCCCCAACGCCGCTCTTACCGACAAACCCATCTCCTTGCAGTACACGGACATGATCAAGACGCTCGGCAGCCTGATGAACATCAAGGACATGTCCGGCCACATGTCCCTGAAGCACCTCTCGCCCAAAGAGCGGGAGAAGGTCAACCACCTCCGACAGAAGGACCTGGACCTGGTGTTTGATAAGATCACTCAGCTCAAGACCCGGCTGCAGAGGAAAGAGGAGCTCCTGAAGGGCTACGAGCGGGAACTGGAGCAACTCAGGTACCACACCCATTCCCTGGCTAAGCATGGACGGCTGCTGGGCTGGGACAGGACAGAGGGCTTGATGCAGATTAAGTGAAACCACCTGTTGGAGGACATGGCCCCCTGGAGGGAGGCTGTCTGGGAGAAACACCAACTGGAGGACCATGCCTCTCTAGCCTGTCTGTCTTCGACGTGCAGGCTACACCTATTAGGACCTTGACTTGTGAGGTGGGACGCAGCTCAGACAGTAGAGCGCTTGCCTAGCAGGCACGAAGCCCTGGATTCCATCCCCAGCAGATGCATAAGAGTTGGCATGACCATTCATATCTATGATCCCAGCACTCACTGAAGATCACGGGTTCAAGGTCATCCTCGACTTCATAGCAAGTTCCAAACCAGCCTGGGCAACATCCAGCCCTATCTCAAAATAACAAAAGGCTGGGTCTGATTTGATAGATAGAAGCATGTGTCTCATGAGTGTTAGGAGCTGAGTCTGAATCCACAGACAAGCAGTAGTAGGTGCATCTGTAATTACAGTGCTCCTATGGGAAGACGGGAAGTAGAGACAGGAAGATTCGCTGTTCTGACACACAAGGCAGAAAAACAACAAAGAGATCTTGCCTTAAACAAGGTGAAAGGCAAGGATGCATACCTGAGGTTGTCCTCTGGCCTCCACACAAGCGTGCCCACATTCACAACAAACAAGGGCACACACACACACACACACACACCACACATCACATGAATCTTGATTTAGCACTTGTGTGACTTTGAGGGTCCATCACTTCCCTCAAGTCTTGCAGGGCCCCACCCACACCCTTGGAGCACCGAGAAAGGCCAGCAACACTTTCTGAACCACCCAATGCTGTGCACGTTCAACACGTTCTGCCCTCGACTCCCCAAGTCTCTGTCACCGTCTCATAAGTCAAGCCCATAGGGAAGGCTCTAGAGAGGTTGGGGGGCTTGAAAGGTGAATGGGGACAGCGAGGGGGAAAGGGACTCTGTCTCTCCGTGCACCCAGGCATAGCAAAGTGTCCGTTCAGATGTACCAGACGCAGGTAGCAAAGCTGGAGGATGATGTCCACAAAGAAGCCGAGGAAAAGGCCCTGCTCAAGGAGGCCCTGGAGCGCACGAGAGCAGCAGCTGAGCCAGGAGAAGAGACTCAACAGGGTCTTCAAGCAGCAGAAGGTGAGCCCTCGGCCCCTTAGGTAGGACAACGGGGCACGGTGGTGCACGCCTTTAGTCCCAGCACTCAGGAGGCAGAGACAGGAAGATCGCTATGAGTTCCAGGCCAGCCAGGGATATGTAGAGAGACCCTGTCTCAAAAATAAATAAATAAATAAAAATTTAAAAAAAAAAAAAGATGTGTGAGCCCGGGAGGAACCGTCTCCCCAAATGCAGGCAGTGGCAGAATAGCTTCTGTGGCCAGCAGACCTCGTCAGGCTCAGAACTCGACCACCTGCTTCGAGGTCTTAAGCTGTTCTTAACTCACTGAAGCCCAGTGTCCATCTTATTGCATGTAATCACATCTGTTTATTTCCTTGTCTGTACACATGTGGGTGTGCATGTGCTACAACATGCGTGTGGAGGTCAGAGGACAATTTTCAGGAGTCAATTCTTTCCTTCCACTATGTGGGTTTTGGGGATCAAACCCAGGTTGTCAGGCTTGGCAGTAGGCGCCGTGACCCACTGAGCCATCTCAGCAGCCCCCTCCACTCTTGCTAAGACAATATAGACCTCAGGCTCTGATCAGGCTGATGAGGAAATGAATCGATACCACCATCTCTTCATGGCCCTCCATAGGTTAGGCCCAGGGCTGATCTGTGCTGCACAGATGTGGTCATTTACTGATGCCGTTAAGAAGCCTGCCTGTTTGCAGACCATAATCTTGATAATTTTTAACAGATGAGGAAACAGAGCCTGGGTGGGTTGAGAGACCTGGGCTGGGGATGTTAGCTCATTTTGTCGAATGCTTGCCTGGCATGCACAAAGCCCTGGGTCAGATCACCAGCCCTGCATAAACTGGGTGTGTCGATGCATGCCTGTGAGCCCAGCACTCAGGAGGTAAAAAGAGGAAGGCTAAGAGATCATAGCCAGGTCTGAGGATCCCCTGAGCTACAATGAGATGAGCCCTGTGAAACGTGCTGAAAGGTTTGCCCAGGTCCACACAGTAGCTAGTGAATGGGACTGCACCACAGCCCCAGGTCTCCCCTGATTCCTGTGCTGTATGCTGGGCTGGTCCCAAGGATCCCCTTGTAATTATTATCTACTTTGACTTTGGGCTTCGTGTTTATGTATGCACACATGTACGTGTGTGCCCATGATTGCTTGCATGTATATGACTGTTTGTGCATAAGTGTTCAAATACGCAGGACGGGACACGTTTGAATATGTATGTGTATAACTGTGACAGTGTGTCTTGTGTTTCCATAAGCATATATATGACTCCGTGTGTGTGTGTGTGTGTGTGTGTGTGTGTGTGTGTGTGTGTGTGAGCTCTGAGGAGCACAGCTATGAAAAAGGATGCCCCTCCCCATCCAGGAAGCACTATAGGGGGGCGATCATTGTAGAAGCCCATCCCAACCCCAGCAATGAAAGCAGCGTCAAACATGGCTTCTTATACCCATCCCTCTGAATTAAACATCACAAGCCACCACATGTGTGTGCCATGGGCTACCTCAGGCAGAAGCAGCGTGTTGGGGGTGGGGGACTTTTGCACTGAGCCATCACACCAAGGGCAGCTAAGCAGATAGGTGATTGGACTTGCCAGGGTACTCGTTTTTCCCAAGGTGCTCTCTGGGATTTGTCAGCCCAAGTCTTCAAGAACAGACACAAAACCATAGGACAGGACCTCAGAGGGTCCCCAGCAGCCCATTGTGGTGTGCTGGCTCCAAGTGTTAGAACCTGGGGATTTGCATAATCAATGTCACATACATTATTCACGAGCTGCCTCATTCATACACAATGCAGCCAGCCAGCCTGTTGGCACCAGACGACATCCTGCACAAGCGTGGGGGTGACCCAAAACAGCCCAGTTCAGCGTGCAGCAGGGGGTCCCGGCAGAGCTAGGGCTGGGGCCTTGCAGATTCCCAGGCTTTACAGTATGGAGAGATAGATGGAGCCACAGCATGCCACCCTGCACTGAAAGATGTCACACTCCACTAGGGCTCACATGTGTCTGTTGTCTGGGTGAGCTTATGCCACAGTGCACCTGCTGCTGCGTTCCATGGCTTGCACGGGGTTCATTCAGGGCGGACAGGCTCAGAGAAGAGCTGAGACTGACAAAGGGTCGCAATGCCTTGCAGCCCATCAGCAGACACAGCGGAGCTCCCACCAAGCCCTCCACTCCACAGTTCCTGTAACTTCTCCACTCTAGGCCCCTCCCACCTCCATTACCCCATTACCCCATTACCACGATGGTAGGGGTCTCGGTCCAGGGCTGTGGCTTTCATACAAGGCCTGTGACTCTCCATACTGTCAGAAACCCCTGTTTTCTAGGGAAAAGGAAATTCTAAATCATCTTTCTATTCTAGGAGTGTATTTTCATCTTTTTAAAAAGTGGGGTGTGGGGGGTGTTGAGTGGAATGTGGCAGTATACGCCCTTCATCCAGCACTCAGGAGCCAGAGGCAGCTTCATCTCTGAGAGTTTGAGGCCAGCCTGGTCTATAAAAATGAAACCCTGATTTCAAAGGAAGGGGTCTTAAAGGAAAATCCATTTTCTATTCAATTTTATGTTTATTTTTTATCGAAGGAGGCTTACCAGTTTTTCAAAGTTCCCTCTGTAATATTGTAAAGATGGACTGGTTGAGGCCCTGGGCAGGAATGTTTCCTGTCCGAGGCTTTTGAACCATTCTCCTTTACAACAGACAGACAAACAGACACAGATACACACACACACACATACACACACACACACATCAGTGTAGTTTTAATGCTTGAGTGCCTCTTCATAGTACAGAACTTTCCAGAATCAAAAGCCATGCCTCCAAGCTAACACTCTGTTTCTTTTGCCTTTTCATTGGTATGTAGGGCTCACATGCACACAGCACGGGGTCGTGTGAGGACGCCCTCATGTATGTGTATGTTAACATCACGCACACATACATACCCATCCACACCTGTACACCCTTGTGTCAACCCCACGAGCCCCTTTGGTCCCCTAGACATTTTTGCTTCTACTCTCAAGTCATATGTACACACACGATTTTATAATCGATGTCTGCAGAAAACCTGGGAGGCACACATGAGGGAGACCGTTCACTGTCTGTCTTCCCGAGAGGGCCTTACCTCTCTGTACACCACTGACACCTTCAGTTGTGTGGCGAGATCAAAAGCAAGGAAACTCTCAGTGTTGGACACACAGAGAGCCTGGGACCTCAGGGCTCTCTGTCCATGGGACCGAAGGACCGTGACAATGCTGTGCTCAACCTGTCCAGTTTCTACATTCCTAGAAAAGGCACCTCTCTAAGAATTAAGAGGTCGACTTTGGAGTCAAACAGTAGGATCTGTGCCCACCTCTGACCCTTAGTAGGTGGCACTCTTGGCTTCTCAACAACGGCAGTGACAAACAGGACCCACTTTGCAGGATAGCGGAGGAGGAGTACATTCCAAATGATGGCAGCACCCCCAAAACTCAGTGCTATAGATTGAAAAAGGCAACTCCAGGGCAGTCAGGGCTGGCCCTGGGGCTCTTTCAGAGGGTCTCTTTCAAATCACTGGTGCCTCCCCACACACACACACACATCCAAGAGCCCAACACCCCCCCCCCAGGCTGTTTCCTGCTCACACGATGCTGGCAGCTCTTTTGTCCAGCATTCTTTTCTAGTTGGTGAATGCAGCTGGGGCTGCGGCCAAGAAAGAGCAGATACTTTCCATGAATGGCTCAGATGGGAATTTCCAATAGAAAGCTTTTAAACACTCGGGAGCTGCCCTCTGAGAAGCCTAGGAGCCCTTTCCCGGGGCTTCATCGGGGCTGGAAGTGTGAGAACAGCTGTTATCAGTGGCTTCTTCAGCCAGGGGAGCAAACCTCACTCCCTTCCAGGCTCCAGCCTGTCAAATCCCAGCCCAGAGGTTTGGTCTCTGCTTTCAGGAGTGGTCTCAGCTAGGCTGGAACCCCCAGCCCCTCCCATGTCATTGATTTAGATCCCTTGTCTTTGGGGTGAGAATAAAAACGGCCTGGCCCACAGGGATCAGTTCAACAGGAGCATGGCTGTGAAACCTGAGCAAGGGGGACAGACATCCCGTGATACCTTTGGCCATGACCGACATCCTTATTCTGTTTAACTCACTGTTTTCTAAGATTGACTTGGGCCCAGTGCCGTCTAGTTCTTCTCCGCTTCTGTCCCACTCTGGCCAAAGAACAGAAACCGGTAGACAGTGGGCAGACGAGATTGACTCCCTGGGTAAAGGCACTTGCTTGCAAGCTTTAGCAGCATAGGTTCAATTCCCAGGACTCATATAGAGGAAGGGAGAAGAGAATGGGTTGTCCTCTGTCCTCCACATGAGCTCATGGCTCCCACAGACGCTAAATAAATAAACAAATGTAATAAGCAATGTTTTAAAGAAGTTATCAGATGTGTCAGGTGGGAATGGACAGGGAGCCAGCCACAGGGACGGAAGGCTGAAGAAAGAAAAACAGGCAATGGTATCATGAATGAGTGAAAAGTGAAGAGAAAACGGGTTCCACCCTCCCACAGGCTGCTTCTGAAATGTAGAGCAATGAACCGTAGTATCTCCCAGAAGCCCCCATAGCTAAGCCCCTGACTGGAACAGGTAAGGGTGGTCTAAATGCTCTCTCCCTCGCCTGGTTTCTTCACTCAGGATCGAGTAGAGGATCAGGAGCAGAGAAACACACCCTTCAGCTGCCCCTTCAAAGACAATGAGAAGCAGGTAGGACGAGGCCAGATCAATCAGGCAAAGTAGCCTGTCCCTGCAAGGGTGAGAGCCCTGGGCAATGAACAGCAGCCCACGCTGCCCAGGGACACCGGTACCCCCTCCCTGTCATCCCTCTCAGTCTCATCCTGCCTGCTGCCTCCTGGCACTTTGGACAAAGGACCTAGGAGACAGGCATGTATGTCTGTAAAGTCCCAGGGCACTTTTGGCCGGTGACATTAAACATCTCAGACACAAAGGCTTAGGATTTGGAGAAAAGATAAAAGGGAGGGAGTGGGGAACCCCAAGACTTCTAAGGATGGAGTGCATGGGTCAGGGGGTACGAATGGAGGCCAAAATTCCTGACTATAGCAGTTTTCATCCCCACATGTGGGAGACTTTCATCTGACTCGGGCCTTCCTGGCACTCTGTTGGAAACAGAGATCCAACTTGGTCCCTGGTTCGCCGAGTCTTCCAAATCCAGTGCACGAGCTGTCCCAGTGTTCTCAGAACAGGGATCATCCAGAGCATTCCCCCAGGGGGACCTCATGTGACAGGATGTGCCACATCCCCAAGAGCAGCCTTGGTGGAAAGCAGCACAGCGTGTCCGCTGAGTCACACCTGAGAGCAGATCTTGATGTCCTCACACCCTGTGAGTCCAGCTCCCTGACTCTGCCCTTCCTTCATTCACAAATGGATTCGAGACGGGCTGTGGTGGCACACGCCTTTAATCCCAGCACTTGGAAGGCAGAGGCAGGCGGATTTCTGAGTTCGAGGCCAGCCTGGTCTACAGAGTGAGTTCCAGGACAGCCAGGGCTATACAGAGAAATCCTGTGTGGAAAAAAAAACAAACAAACAAACAAACAAACAAACCACAAATGGATTCGGAAGCAGTGAGCTAGGGCTCCTCAGAGTCCTTGGGTCCCGTGAAAGAGATTACTCGGCACTTCTAGCCCGTGTTAACCAGAGTAGCTTCACTTCATGTATCTTCTATGCTGGAATACTCATAGGACTTGGATTGGGTAAAGGGGTTTGCTGCAGAGAGAGGAAAAACCAGAGAAGATACACAAAGGCCTGGGGTTGCAGGTCAGTGGTAGAGTCCTTGCCTAGCACCTGAAAAACCCTGGGTTCCATCCCCAGTACTTAAAAAAAAAAGTTTAAGAAAGGTTTTTAATCACTGCATTATAATACCTAAGACTCCAGATGATACAAGCCTAGTTCCTCTAAACCAGGTTTGTGACGTGTGCGTGTGCATGTGTGTGTGTGTGTGTGTGTGTGTGTGTGTGTGTGTGTGTGTGTAAGTGTGCCCTCAGAAGTCAGAGAAAGGCATGGAATATTGGGACATTCTGGGGTTGGAATTACAGACAGTTGGTCAGAAGCCTCCAGTGTGGTGGATGCTGGGAACTGAGCTCCAGTGCTCTGAATAGCAGAGTCCTCCTCCTCCCAGCCATCTCTCCAGCCCCGAGATAAACAATGGACAGCTGCAAGCTCCAGGCCTTCTCAGTACAAAATACCCAGAGGGCAACTGTCAGCTAAATTCAGGCCTCAAAGAGTTCCGGGGACAGTTGTTTTGAGAGGTTGGAAGAGACTGGGGAACATTCACTCCCCTTTTCCCAGGAGACTGTTTCCCTCCATCCCTCCCTCCTTCCTTCCCTCCTTCCCTCCTTCCCTCCCTCTTTCCTTCCCTCCTTCCTTCCCTCCTTCCCTTCCTCCTTCCCTCCCTCCCTCCGTGGGTATCAGGGAAAGCCAGGTGGGGTTGCCAGCAGGAGGGAAAGGTGAAATAGGACACTGAGGTACATCTGAATTTCATGGGGGTTTAGTTGTTCTTCCTCCCTGTTGGAGGATGGAACCTATGGCCCCTTGCCTCCTGGGAAATCACTTTACTACTGAGCCCCACCCTGTGCCTTTTGAATTTCAGATAAACAACATAGTAATTTAGTCCAAGTATGTCCCAAATATTGGATGGAGATGTATTTTCATAGAGATGTGCTCTCATTACGAAGTTTGAATGGACTTGGGCACCGTTTCCCTGGCAGCCCACCAATGAGTATTGACAGAAAACCAGCTTTGGGGCCAAGGAGGGAGGTTCAGAAGCAGCTGTCAGGAACAGCTGCCCACAGACGGGCCTGCGCTGGCCCTGACGAGCGGCTCATGGGTCTGAGCTCTCGGTGGCGTTTGTTTGTTTCTTTGGGGAGGGCTTTTTTGCTTAAGTTTTGCTTTTCAAGTAATATCTCAGTATGCTGGATTTCTACTTTCTCTGAGAAACTTGGGAGACAAGAATGCAAGACCCACAATCCATGAACCACCACCTCCCAGACCCCTTAGGAAGGACTCAGGCTCCTGGTTCATAGCTCACCGGATGTATCCTGCTTTTCTTACACCCAGAGCCCTGAAGGCATGAGTTTTTGTAACACATAGGTTTCCAGAGCTCGCTGGGAATTCCCTTTCCCAAGCAGCCCCTCTGTTTACCAGCTGACTTCTGAACAGTAGGCCGCAGCTCCCTCTGTCACCCTGGTACCCCCTAGACCTCTGAAGGGTCTTTCTTCTGGGAACTACCCATAAGGTGTAGGGTCTGGAAGACAGTGGGGTCAACAGTTCTGAGTCAGAACAGCATGCCAGAATGGGGTGTGGGTGGCTTCCCGACAGGCAATACCTGAGGAGCAGGGTGGCCACTGTGGTCTCCTTACACCTGTACAGTGGGGACACCTACACCCTCTGCCCTCCCGTACTGCAAGGCCCTCCTGCCAGCAGAAGCCATTTTGCCTTCTGAAGAGAGCCTTCAGCCTACCAGTCTCCTCCTAGTTAGAATCTAAACTGAGATCCCTGAGAAGCAAAGCCTTTGTACCCCGAAAACAGCACCCCTACTACTACAAGCCTATATGTCACTCCCTGCCCCCACCCCCAAAAGGGCCCAACATTCCAAATAAGTGAATCTTACATAGAGAAGAACCCACCCCTCTTGGGTACAGAAGGCAGCACGAGTCTAAACTAAATGTTGTCGCTATCCTTTTTGTGTTAAAGAGACGCTTGTTTGTAGAGATGGTCAAGAGCAAGATGCAGAACTCAAGTCTCCAGGTGAGCCAGAGAGAGGGGACACAGGATGTTAGCAGTTCCTCACACCTGCCGGGAACCATGCATTTGGTGGTGTGGGGCATGCCAGACAACTCATTCACTTCCGGGGCAGGGGGTCATCCTAGCCCAAGAGGAGGGGTCTGGGGATCAGAGACTGCGAGTCTCCAGCCACACAGTTAATGGGGAGACTTCCATGGGGCCCAGCACAGGTAGGAGATATTGGGTGTTCCTTACTGTCTGTCAGGATGTACAATTACCACACAGTTTGGGTAAGCATTTCTCTCAAATTCTGAGGGAATATCACCTAAAATATTCTTTTCTTAAGAGCTGAGAATCAAGACTATGTCTGACATTTTAAACACACTGAAGCATCACAGCTGTGATCCAGCCCTTCCTGGAATTGCCCCAATCCACACTCTGCTTTTCGGAAAGCAGAGGCGAGCTTGTGGAAGCCTGGGGCTAGATGCACTTCCTCTACACGTGAGAAAGGAGATACATCTGTTAGTGTTTGGGGGGCACAGATGAAGGGGGTACAGCACCCAGCACCCTCAATAGCCTGAGGAGCTTCCATGCGGCTTCAGGGATCACGACTCAGGCTAAACCAGGACTCATGGCATCAGTGACGAGAAGCATTTCAGGACACACCAGTTTATAAAGCAGAGCTGGAGATTTTAGATTTTACTCAAGATATTTTCATACAGGCTTTAGCACGGGGGCTGGGAGAAACAGGTGCTCAGAAGAATGTCAGACATAGCCAAGTGTGTGAGTCTCCTCACGGAGAGTCATGGCTCTCCCTATGCTTTATGATAGGCATACATAGGATTTGGGGTGGGGCTTGAGTTGACATTCTTATCACTGGGTGGTCCTAAGAGATAATGACAAGATTCCAGTTGATAAGGGGAAAGGCTAAGGAGAAGGGCAGGATATTCTGCTGTTAATAGAATTAAGTTTTCCTTGAGAGTCTCGGGCAGTGTCTGGAGCAAGCACAAGACCCTCGGCAGGGTCAAACACACTCAGGCTTTGAAGTATACAAGAAAGGAATACTGACTCTAGGCCAGCAGCCTTGATAGTAAATGTTGATTGTTGTGCTAGAATTCTTACATCTCAGCCAGCAAGAGGCTTCAGACCTCTAGATGAGATTCCCCCATCCCCCTTATATCCCCAGAATTTCCATCTTCCTATTGTACCTTGGGTCCATGAAAGACACATTATTCTGAAACAATTCAGTTATCATTGGGAAAAAAACAGATATTCTATAGAAGGAGGTTTTTTGGGTTTTGTGGGTTTTTTTTTTTTTTTTTTTTTTTTGGACAGGGTCTCACCACATAACCTCTGCTGGCCTAGAACTCACTAAGTATATACCAGGTTAGCCTTGAGTTTACAGAGATCCACCTGCCTCTGTCTCCCTAGGAGAGGCATGTACCACCACACTTGGTCATCAGGGATATTTTTAAAGACCAAAAGTCTCTTCCTTAACTTCTTTTTCTCAAAACTAAACAGAGGTGACTGTTGGGAAAGCAGAGAGTGCCCTGGGTTTGGGGTCCCTTAGATCTGAGACCTTTCCCTGCTCTAAAGTAAAACTATGAAGAGGCTTGCCCTTCACCTATAAACAGGAGGGAGATGCAGCTAGGTTTTGTCTAAGAATGGCCTCAGGTTGTAAGGGAACAGAGATATCTAGAAGGCCCGGATGTCCTGGGAACGTGACGTCTTTCTGACATGGAGATCCTGGGATGTCAGGTGTCCTCTGGGCTGCCAAGAATGGGACAAAGTACACTTCTGCTGGGAATGCAGTGGTCCCATTTCCATCCACCAATGCATCAATACAAAGTTTGGGGTCTAGGACAACATGGCACAGACAGCCTTGTTCCAGACTTGCAAGTTGTTGCTGAGTCCCCTCCCTCGAATGCCTGGAGTCCTGGAGGAGATAGAGTCAGCATGCCCCAGAAAGGGACAGAGGCAGTGGAGTCTCCTCCAGGCTTGCCCACTCATGGGTCCCTCATTGGAAGTGCCTCCTCTTATCAGGGCCCCATGGCCTTGGTCTTCTGCCCTCCAAAATGCCACAGGCCGGTTGTCATTCCCTTGGGGCCAGCAGTCTTTGGTCATTGTTTGTGGGATGTATGCCAAAGTGAACATTTTTCTAGTTTCCTATGTCCTAAAAGATCTCCTAGAGACTTGCTGATTGGCTAGGCTAGGCTACCATACTGCTGAACATGAGGTAGGAAGGGTGAACCACGAGGTTCCACCCTGTGACAGACATGAGCTGAGAGCCTGGGATGTGGCAAGTGACACAGGCGTGGGGGTTAATTGTACATCCCTGAAGGGACAATGCCACCTCCAAAGGGGCAGCAGGCATGACTTCTTTATGTATGAATCTCTCACACACACAAGTTTAATATACATGCATGCATGTATACCACACACACACATTCACATACACAGACACATGCATACATGCACACATGTATCTGCACAGGTTAGGCGTCCCTGATCTAAAGATCTAAAATGCAAACTTCCTTAGCACAGCCAAGTGTATGTATGTGTGTGTGTGTGTGTGTGTGTGTGTACATGCATAATACATATATGTATACATGAATACCATACATAACATTTTCATATATGTGAGAGGGATGGGGAAAGACATCCACCATGTTAGCCAGGGATAATAATGAATAATGGATTGACAAGGGAGGTAGACCAGAACACTCATAAAAACTCGCCTTCCTGGCTTAGCCTTGGAACTATTTTGCTGTTAAGGAAATACAGTGCTAACAATTGCTTTGGTCAAAGTACTTTGAAGGCAGAAGTCAGCAGGCAGAGTTCCAGAGCCTCTTTCAAGGGGGTCCCTCCCAGTCTGTGACAACAGAGGTCTGTGGGGAGACAGCTGAACACCTGTGGCTGCTTGGGAATGGGCTGGGCCTTGAGGTTTGCCAGAAAAAGCCAGCCCAGTATATAATTTCCACCTGGGCTTCACTGTTGTAGACTGGCTTCTGTCCCTTAGGGTGTGTTCTGTGATCCCAAAGATGTCAAACTGAGCTCTGGGTGCTGTCTGTCTGGAGGCCACCTCAGGCTGGGTGCTGCCAGGGCTCTCCCCTTCCTGTTCATATCAGTGTGTCTAAAGTCTACCTCCTCTTCCTGGGTCACTGGCCACAGCTGCCTTCCCTTGTCAAGCTAAATAGATAACAAAAAGTCCCTTCCCACGCTCATGGCAAACATGGGGGTGGCACCACCTGGACCTGGGTCTCTATTTTTAATGAGCAGAGCTTTCTGGCTCTGGTGCCACAACAGGTTGGGGCAGAGAACCATCTGCAGGTGGCAATTTTACTGAAAAATTCAGAGAAAGAAGCATGAAGGAAGGACCTCTCAGCAGGAAGACAATCTTGGTTGCTGCCTGTTTTCTTCCTCCCTGGCGGTCAGGTCAATAGCGACTGACAATAGGCCTGCTATACTAATCTCAGACTCTCTTCCCTGAACAAATGCTGAATGTAGACTCTCAGAACACATTCAAGGGCCAGGGGTGGTAGGTAGCAAACATCTACAGTCCCAGCATTTGGGATGTATAGGCAGGAGGATCAGGAATTCAAGGCTAGCCTGGGCTATCTCACTATTTCAAGGCCAGCCTGGACTACATGACCTGTCTTAAAAACAAACAAACAAACAAACACAAAAAAGAACCAAGGGGCTAGAGAGTTGGCTCAGTGGATAAGAACATTTGTTGCTCTTGCAGAGGGCCTGAGTTCAAATCCCAGCATCCATATACTGGCTCACAAGTGTCTGTAATCCAGGACATCCCACGCCCTCTTCTGACCGTATCCGCCATCAGGCATGCATGTGCTGCACGTGCACACACAAAAACAAAACACTCATAAGATCAAATAATAAAATTACTTAAAACAAACACTTAAGGCTACCATCTGCCACCAGTTTGGGCCTCTCAAGTCCAGTTTCAAAGCTGTCCTAAAGCAGTTTCTGAGATGGCTTTTCTACTTCCAGAGACCTGTGAGGTGCCTCCGCATGGTACAGCACTCAGCAGCGAGCCTCAGGTCCTGAGTGTAGTCCCCAGCACTCACAAGGTAGAAATAACGTCACTGCAAGTTGTCCCCTGACCCCAGTACATATCATGTCACATACACGCATGCACACACACACCCCAAATAAATAAAATGTCATTTTCAAAAACCTTCCCAGAGGCCTGGAGAGATGGCTCAGCCGTTAAGAGCACTGACCGCTCTTCCAGAGGTCCTGAGTTCAATTCCCAGCAACCACATGGTGGCTCACAGCCGTCTGTAATGGGATCTGATGCCCTCTTCTGGTGTGTCTGAAGACAACGACAGTGTGCTCATATACATAAAATAAATAAATAAATCGTTAAAAACAAACAAAACAAAACAAAACCTTCTCAGAATGACTCCACCAGTCTCTGAAAAAGACAGAGCCCATAGCCTGGTCTCCATGTGACAGACGAAGAAAATGGGGGTGGGGGGTGGGGGGTGGGGGGGTTGTTGTATAGTGACAGTTGAAATTCACCTTATCAACAGGCTCCATCTTGACTTGGGTGTATGTGAATCCTGATGGCTTGAACCAAATAGGGTAGGAGGCAGTAGGAAGCATGCATCCTGTTAGACAGAAACTCAAAGGGCTGACGTCTCTACAGTACAGAGAGGGCTGTGTGCAAGCAAGAGGCCTTCTGGAGAGGTGGTTACCTACTCACAAAGGGGAGAGATGTCAACACACAGAGAGATGGGCCTCCTGCAAAAACCAAGGGAGAGTACTGGATGCTGTTGATGTATGCGCAGGTGCACACGCACACACACACACACACACACACACACACACACACACACGGGAGCATGTGTCATATACACTGTCGTCCACCACATCTCTGCAGACCTCCTCTTCCCGGTCATGTGACAGAAAGCAAGTGAAAAACCTCAGAGCCCATAAACCCCAAATCCTGGGAGAGATGATCACCCAAGAAGCCCAGCTGTGACCTGGAGCAGCATCGGCCTGTAGTCACTATGGTGTCTCCCGCTATCTAAGGGAGAAGGACTCAGAAAGCAGTGAGGGCATCCTGGAGAGTCTGCCACGTTCTCCTGCTTGCACTGCTCCGGCAGAGGCCTGAGTTCGAGTCCCAGCATCCGTGCCAAGCATCTCACAGCTGCCTGTGACTCCAGCTCCCAGGGGAACCTGACACCTCTGGCCTCTCCAGGCACCTGCACATGCGTCTGCTCATACACATACAGACACGCATACACACATAATTAAAAATAAAGTAAATCTTTTTTGTTAAATTGCATAGGGCATTTGAGGCTCTGACTGCATTAACAAGCTGTGTGTATTTGTTCTTTTCTGTTCACTGAAGGCTGGAGGCAGGAGAGCCATCCTGAAGACAGGCCAGGAGAGAGAGACAAAGAAGGAGACATGCAAGTCTAACCAGAGCCTTTCATTCATTAAACCTGGCGGAAAGAACTAGAAAACACACGGTGCCAGGGCTTCACGCGATCCTGAGTCGGTATGACTCTCCAGGAACAGATACTGAGGGAGACTTTTGTACCATGTTGAAGATGGAGGCTTGGATGCTTTGAATTCTAGATTAATATTTTCCACAGAATGTATTTTGGAGTGTGTGAGGAGAAGATTTTTTAAAGATTATCTATAAATGTATATACATGCACATATATAAAGAATATGTCTATATCCCAGACTCCTCAGGCTTGTGAATACTGTCATTCACATGTGGGTTGTGATGAACCGAAGCACTGGCTCCTCCAAGGAGCTCCAAAGAGATCCAGCTGAGCCACAGGGCAATGGGGACGTCTGAAGTACTTGGCCACAGTATAATGAATTTATATCTGAGTTTATCATAATAAATTTAGAATGCCAATCAATCCTGTCACTTCTGTAATCCTGACCGACATTTCTGTGGCCCTCTGTCATCCTCAAAACATTTCTCAATGCTTTTCCCCAAGCCCTGCGTTGCTGTATGTCACAGATCAGGATGCTGGACTCCAGAGAGGTTGACTGGCCTGCCTACAGTCACTCAGTAAACTGGGCTTGGAAGGCTGGTTTCATTTTGCTTGATTGATTGGTTGGTTTTTGTTTTTTTTCAAGACACGACTTCTCTGTGTAGCCTGGCTGTCCTGGAACTCACTCTCTAGATCAGGCTGTCCCCGATACACTCACATGAGTCTGCCTGCCTCTGCCCCTCTGCCCCTCTGCCCCTCTGCCCCTCTGCCCCTCTGCCCCTCTGCCCCTCTGGCCCCTCTGCCCCTCTGCCCCTCTGCCCCTCTGCTCCTGCCTTTGCCTAAGAGCTGGGGCTAAGAGTGTGTATCATGATGCCCGGCTGGAAGCCTGGTTTCTATTTCTGTCACATTGTTCATCCTGCTGGACCAAGATGACTCTAGGCTACCCAGCTACTGGCTACAGGATAGACCAAGGACTCAGTCACCAAAGCATGTGCACACCGTTCCCATGATGTTTCCTCAAGTCTCCTCTTGTGCCCTGCCTTCTCTCCACCTACCTACCTCTCATCACTGACTCTCTCCTGGCCTGGCAGCCAGCCACACCTAGGTGAAGAAGGAGCCGGGAGGCACAACGCAAACTGGTTTATTATTATTTTTAAAAACCTCAATAAAAATATTTTCATATTCTATTCTAATTACATTTCTGTTGCTGTGATAAAATATCCAGATGAAGAGCAACCTAGGGGACAAAAAGGGTTTATTTCCATTTATTTTACCAGTGTGATGCTCACAGCCTATCATAAATCAGGGAAGGAACTTCAAATAGTCTCATCACACCCACAGAGAGAAATGAGCATGTGTGTATTCACTCGCTTGTGTTCAGCTCAACTTCTCTACTCTCCTACAGCTCAGGTGCCCAGGCCTAGGGAATGGTGCCACCTACAGTGGGCTGAGTCTTTCCACATTAGTTAATATCAGTTAAGACAATGCCCCATAGCTATGCCCAGAGACTGAGTCAACGCAGATGATCCCTCTTTGAGGCTCTCTTCCCAGGTGATTCTAAGTTGTGTCAAATTGACTATAAGCTGACAGTCCTGTATTATAAAACCAAATGTATTCTTTGTGCTTGTTAAAATGTGGGGAATAGAGGAGAAAACCTTTTTATGTGTTATTCCACGAGAGGCATAGCCAAAGAGAGAAAGGAGAGCTTCACTTGACCTTGAGAAGACTCCTGGGAGGCTGGAGAGATGGCTCTGTGGTTAAAAGAACTGACACATTTTAGAGAATCAGGGTTCAGTTCCCAGCACCTGCAACGCAGCTCATAGCCGTAGGTAACTCCAGTTCTAGGGGATCTGACGCCCTCTGTTGGCCTCCACGGGAAACTGCATGCACAGAACAACAACAACAATAAAAATGAAAACCTTTATTTTATTTTTATTTATTTATTTATTTATTTATTTATTTATTTATTTATTTTGAGACATGGTTTCTTTGTGAAGTCCCGACTGTCCTAGAACTCACTCTGTAGACCAGGCTGGCCTCAAACTCTGCCTGCCTCTGCCTCCAGAAATGTTGGGATTAAAGGCATGTGCCACTGCCACCTGGCAGTATTTTTAAAAGAAAGGCTTTTTAAAAAAAACTCCTGAAAAAAATCTCAAAATTTGTTTCATGAAGAATGTGAACTGAGCTGTGCCTGACTGCAGCACTCCAGAGGTAGGGAAGGTGGGGCAGGAGTCCAAGGTCATCCTCAAGTACATAACACATTTGGGGATAGCCTGGGCTACATGAGATTCTGTCACAACAAGGGGGAGACTGGGGAGATGGATCAGTGCTCAAACATGAGGACCTGAGTTCAAATCCCAGCACCCACATAAAAAAGCCAGGAGTATCTGCTTACTTACTGGCAACCACAGTGATGGGAGGGGACAGAGACAGGAGGGCTTGCTGCCTGAGCTCTATGGGAAGACCTTGTCTGAAAAAAAAAAAGTTTTGGTCACTGAGATGTGGCTCTGTAGTAGAGTCATTGTCTATACAAGGCTCTGTGTTCCTTCTCCAGCACGAAGGGGCGGGGTGGGGGGGGCGGAAGACAGACAGACAGACAGAGACAGACAGACAGACAGAGACAAAGACAGAGATAAGGAGAGGAAGGAAAGGGGAGGGAAGGAGGGGAAGAGGAAGAGAGAGAGCGGAGAGAGACATGGTAATATTTCTTTTCTCCTTCTCACGACCCTTTGTTCCGGGCAGCAGCCTGTTCAACTTGCTCATCTTGACACAACCGACTGCCTAACCAATCCGATTCCCTCCCAGTTCATGCTGAGCCCACCAGTGCCTCCGGCCTTGGCATCGGGAGTGGATCCTGAGATGCTATTCAGCTCACTCATGAGCTGGAGCTGGAGGACGATGCAGTCCAGAGCCAGCCCTGTTCCCACTTGTGTTCAGAGAGAGAGACAGACAGACAGAAAAGAGACAGGAAGGAAGGGAAGGGAGGGAAAAAAGGAAGGAGGGAGGGAAGGAGGGAGGGAGGGAGGGAGGAAGATCTTCCAGAACGGAAAGTCATATATATGTATGTGTGTGTATGTATGTATGTATGTATGTATGTAGATAGACAGAGATTGAGACAGAGACAGAGAGACAGGCCAGCAGGCAGGCAGACAGATGCAAGGAGCCACAGAAGCCTAGAGAGACGGCATGGGGACAGTACAGATAGAAGACACTAGGGAGCAGATACTGTTTCTGTTTAGTCACTGTGTGGTCATCTTCCTCTGCAATGGAGGCTAAAAGCTCAGTGTCTCGGTTTTCTCTCTTCCCTTGCAGCTAGAATGAACTGTACACAGCCAGCCACTAGCACAGAAGCCTGAGTCCTGGAAGGGCCTCACTTCTGAAACAAAAGACAAAAGCCACCTTTCAATGACAATAGAGTAGAACAGAAGACAGTCTGGTGGGACCCAGTGGCGTCCATGAGCTCTAAGCCAGAGGGTTGCCTCCCTCTGGACTGCTTGTCCCACACACTGAAGCCAACACAGTCAGGTATATGTCTGCTGTGGTACAAACCACCCACAACTGGTGACATAAAACAACAAATGTAATGTCTCATGAATGCACAGATCGAGGTAGGTTGTCTGTCCGTCCACCCTGGATGATTACAGTGGCCTCATTATATGTCTGGTTCCTGACAGACCAGTGGGTCGGGGTAGTGGCTCTCAACCGTAAGTGAAACCACTAATCAGACAGTGGGCAGAGGCTGAGGCTGCCGAATACCCACACCTCAAAGAACCGTCCACCACTGCAAAGAGAAGCACGTCACCCTTGATGAACAGTGAGATTGTGAAACTCACTCTTGGGAGGCCCTTGGCCAAGCCTGTGGCAGCCCAGAGTGCTCTCCCATCATCCTTAGAGGCCAGACAAAGCAATGGCCACAGGTTGCAAAGAACAGCCGTCAAGGACAAGCCCCAGTGTGTGGCTTCCTTGTCTCTACCTGCCTCACGTGCGTGCGTTAGCTTCAGTAGACAAAGCCAGAGCCAGTAGGGGAGGCCTCCAGCTAGTCACAACCCTCCACACCATGCTTCTGGGTTTTGTTTTTTGTTTTTTTGTTTTGTTTTGCTTTGTTTTTCAAGACAGGGTTTCTCTGTGTAGCCCTGGCTGTCCTGGAACTCACTCTGTAGACCAGGCTGGCCTCGAACTCAGAGATCCACCTGCCTCTGTCTCCCAAGTGCTCAGATTAAAGGTGTGAGCTGCCACTGCCTGGCCATGCTTCTAGTATTTGAGGTGAACGTATTCTCAGCTGAGAGCAAGGGAATGCTACCTTGCTTCTCAGTCACTCTGGGTCCTAGTTTTCTCTTCTAAAGGCCAGCTGGCCCTACGGCCTGTCTTGGGCTCTCACTCGGACCCCTCCTATCATTTAAGGCGCCCCGGTTCTGTTGGGTAGATGGTTCCGTTTCTAAAGTGCTTTCTCAATGCCAAGAGAACCTATGTAAAAAAGCTGGGTGTATACTTCTAATCCCAGCACTGGGGGGCATGAGGGGCAGGCAGATCCCTCAGGTTCCCTAGCCAGCCAGGATAGCCTAGTCGGTGAATTCTAGTACTCCATGAGACCTTGTCTCAAGAAACAAGAGACTCACACCTGAGGTTGAATCAGATCTCTGCACACAGGTGCACACAGATACAGACTCACAAACATTCACGTACACACACACACACACACACACACAACACGATTTCTTTGGCTGCACACGGGAGAAACCCTGGAAGGTAGTTATTTAAAGGAGTTGATGAGCTAAGGAGTAGAATAGAAAGTTAGCGACACAGAAAGATGCTTGGACAGCCCAGGAGTGGTTTTTCTTCCTTTCCCACACAGTGGCTCTGAGGCACACCAGCAACCTGACCTTAGATACATGAGAGGGTGGGCTACAGTCAACTTAAACAAATCGCCTTCGGCCCCTCTGGCCTCTTCCTCCCCACCCCCCCACGCCACTCCGCTCCCCCAAGAAGCTCTGACAATCATCATCTTGTGCCTTGCTGACGCTGGCCAGTGCGTGGAAGCTCAGAATCGTGACTCTACGGCTAAGGGACCTTCCCTCACAACTTCGCAGCATTACCAGTGCCTGCTGTTGCAGAAGCCAGCATCATGAGCTGTCTGGGCGGAGAAAAAAATAGCTTCCAGATCTTCATTCCAAAGCATACTCCTAGTAAGAACTGTGGTTTCTGGGTTTGGGGGGGACTTGGAGGGGAGAGCAATACAGGTAAGATGGGGGAAAACCAAAAACCCACAGATGCTAATCATGGTCCTCTCTCTCCTGCACGGGGCCAGGCAGCAAGGAAAAGACTATCACAGCTTATTGAGCTGGCCTGGTTTCAATCAAGATGTACTGTTTGCATCTGTCCTCTCGTGTCTCCAGTTATTTTGGGCCAACTCGTGACCTTGTGTGGCTGCTTTTTTTTTTAAAAAAACATTTTTCTTTACCCCTCTGTTCCCAGGAATCCATAGCCATGCCTCCATCCGTGACAGATCCATTGGCAGGCTGCTTGTTTTGAGTTTCATCTTACCATTGGCATAAACAGCTTCCCTCCCTAAGACCCCAAAGATTCCGAAGCAGAAGTCTTTGTTTCTGTCTAACTGGGGAGTAGGGGGTGTCTTATCATCAGAGGAGTGGCTTTCCTTGTGACTGGCAAGTCACATTTTCAGGGACACAATTAGTCTTCAGTCAGGCAACAGATCATGCTATGGGCCAGGGGGTGACGTGCTAGCTCTTCTGACTTTGACCTTTGACCTTCACATTATAATCTACTGCTTTTAAAGTTTATGTATTTGCCTCATTTATCTGTGCACCGTGTGCATGCAAATGCCTGTGGAGGCCAGAAGAGGGCGTCAGATCCCCTGCACAGGAGTTACAGATAGTCATGAGCAACCATGTGGGTGCTGAGAATCGAACTTGGGTCCTCCAGAAGAGCAGTCAGTGCTCTTAGCTGCTGAACCATCTCTCCAGCCCTCTCACCTATTACTTTAACTGAAGGAAGTTGGAATCATTGATTTGGGGGTATTACTCTCTTTGGTGACCACATACTCTTTCGGCTCTGGCAGGGTCTACTGCTGGGCCTTCTTTTGAGAGCCATGTGTGGCAATGACTCTCTCTTGGCAGTTGGAATTTGATAACTAACAACAGTAACTACTTTTTATTGTGTCCTTGCGAACCATCAGACATTTGCTGGACACTGTAGGCATGACCCCATTCCCTCTGTGCACAGCTCCTGCTTTGCCTGTGAAATGAAGAGTCCGTGGTAAGTAACTTACCCAGTGTGGCACAGTGAGTGTTGGAGTCCAGACTTCTTCAGTCTGCCATTTTACTTAATGAAGTCCAGGCCCCCCTGCTGTTTCCACGCTGATTGGTGAGGATTGAGCTAGCCAGGGATCAAAAGCCCTATTCTGCCAAAAGTGATCATTATATATGATCAGCCATTGTGTCTCTGTGAACTCTGTTTAAGTCTGTCTCTGGGGCAAGTAGGTAAATGAATGGTCATGGATGTGTTTCAATAAAACTTTATCTATAAAAATAGGCAGAATTACCAGTCCTCAAGACTAGATGAACATGTTTATAGACACGGCCTGCTGCATGGCTACCAGGTAGCTGCAGTTACTGTCTTCACCATGAGATGGGTGACAACCAGAGGGTCAGTCAGTGCTGTGTGTCTTCCTCAATCCTAACTTTTTGACAGGATCTCTCGTTTAACCAGAAGTCACTATTTCAGCTAGACTGGCTGGCCAGGGAACTCCAGGCATTCTCCGGTTTCCACCTCCACGGCCCTAGAACGACAGGCATGAGCTTCCTTGCTTGGCTTTTTCATGTGAGTCTTACAAATATTGAATTCGAGTCCTTCTGCTCTGGTGGCAAAGCGCTTTCCCACCCGAGCTGTCTTACCAGCCCCATGGAGAGCATTTTGAGAGTCACACGTGCCTATATGGTGGTGGCACCAAACGCTTCAGAGTTTCCGTGCATAATCCTCTCAAGAGCTCCAGGAGAGGCAAAAGCTGGGCTCGGCGCAGTGGAGGGCCGCCACCATCGTGAGTTTGGGAATCTGACACGGATACAGTACGTGATCTCCTATAGCTTGTCACCCTTTGAGCAGTGCGCCTTCCCGAACTATTTCAGCAAAGGCATCCTGCACGTGCTGCGAGTGGCGCCACTTGTAGTGTTCTACCTGATCTACACATGGGGCAACCAGATGTTTGAGCAGTCCAAAAGAAAGAGTCCAGCCATGTACGAAAATGACAAGTGAGCGGCCTGCACCTGGATGACAGTCCCCTGCCTTTGAAAGACCCTTCTCTGGGAGAGGAATCCACACTGTAGTCTTGAAGACAATAAACTACTTATGGACTTTCCTTTAAAAAAAAAAAAAAAAAAGAGTTGCAGGAGAGCCAGCGATAGGCGGCATGAGGTTGTAATCCCAGGATAGGGGAGGCTGATTTGAAGAGCTCATCAGAAGTTCAAGGCCAACCTAGGCTCTGCCTGGGGTATATAGAGAAACCATGGGACTCTACAGGGACCATGCCATAGACCATATTCCTCCAACCTCATCCCAGTGAGATCTTAAGTATGGGCCCTGACCGTCTTCCATATTGCTTTTGCTCTTGGTGAGTCATCTGCCCAGAAGCTCTGCCCGGTGGCCTGGGAAAGCAGCTCCCCAGTGGAGCCTGAAGGAAAGATGCCTTCAGCCCCACAGCTCCTGAGCTTCCTGGTATCTGCTGAGTCGCCTCCTCTGCTAATCTCTTGGGTGTATAGCTTGTCCCA
This sequence comes from Mastomys natalensis, assembly GCA_021653895.1. Taxonomy (NCBI): domain Eukaryota; kingdom Metazoa; phylum Chordata; class Mammalia; order Rodentia; family Muridae; genus Mastomys; species Mastomys natalensis. The sequence continues at coordinate 561,268 of JAJTUV010001747.1, read as the reverse complement.
GGCACCAATTACCCCTTTCACCTAACTTTACTTATGTGTGCTTTGGTTCCTGTGTATTAACTCTCCAGTGTCCTACACTCTCAGGAGCCCCTGCTGTGGCCACACGCAGTGCCTTCCAGCACCTTCTATCTATTATTACTCTGTCTGTCTGCTGAGCAGAGAGCTACTTAAATAACCTCCGGGTTACAGTGATAACCCAAAGGCCAGTGTGTCACACTGGCCGAACCCCTATCTGATGCCAGTGTCACTCCCTCAGAGACAACAGGGGACAGACACTTGAGAAGCTTGTGTTCTGCGTTCCTGTGAGCTTTGTGTCGAGTCATGTGGGTTCAGAGGTGTCACTTCGGTGGCTTCTGTTTCTTGGCTGTGACCTTCAGACCTAAAAGTGGGCCACCGGATACTCTGGAGGGGACATTGAGAAAATAGCCAATGTGTCCCCAGCCTTCTCATGATTCACAGACCATCATGGATTCGCTCAACAAATATGTCCCCCTGCATTCACTGCTAGCTAGGCTGGCTACTAAGCTGGGGCTGAGGGAGAGGGGTACAGAGGCAACCAGGGAAGTCTGGTTGGGGGCAGGGTATCAGCTGCTTTATCAACAGTTCATGATGGGTAAGCGTAGCCGAGAGAGCTGTAACGTTCCTTGTTTACTTTGTGGGCTCCAGTGGATCTCACTCTCCAACACAGCTACTGTCGCCCGACGTCCGTCTCCTGGTGCCTAGAACAGGAAAGGATCCTGGACCACACCTAGTGTCCAGCACACTTCACAAATCTGTCTTGATTAGCTGCAAGCAGCAGTACACTGTTTTCCCAGAGTATCTGCTGCCAGAACAAAATTCATAGTCTTATGCCCATGTTAGTACCATCTCTGGAAGGAGCCCAGGAGGGCACGTCAGTTCCCTACAGACATACACACATCGTCTTAACGATTTAGAATGACTAACGTTGCGTGAACAAATATCTATTCACCCAGACAGGAACAGATGACAATCTGAAGAAGCCATTACACTAAGTCCATCCAGGAACTTGTGAGTCTTTGGGAATTACAGGAGTGTGGGTGAGGGTTGTTTACAGGAGCATGGAGGACTCACCCCTACACAGGTGAGGACTCAGGAAAGACGACTCCTGGAGGGCAAGGGCCCCTGGAGGCAGAAGTGCAGGTTGGAATCTCCATTCCTCAGGGTTGTTTATGGCCCTCAAGCCCTCGGTAAGAGCCCTGTGTAATCTCCTCTTTCCCGGACTCAGGAGGTTTGTTTACTTTCTGGGTCCTCCCTCCTCTTTCCCACATGGGACCATTCACTTCAGAGGAAATGACTGCAGACTCTGAGACATTTACTTGCTTCAGGTTGGTAAGGTGGTTCCGCTGGCAATGCGATTTGCTGCCAAAGCCATAACTTCAGTTCTGTCCCCAGACCGGCCGGACGTGGCGGATGCAGTAGACGTCTAGAACTGACTCATACAGTTGTCCTCTGACGTCCCATGGCACACCCTTCACCGCCACTGTTCTGATCTGCTTTTTATTGCTGGGGTTTATTTGGCCTCCTTGTCCTGATCACCATCCCTCAAGAAGGGAAGTCAAGGAAGAAACTAAAGGCAGGAACTCCAGAGGCAGGATCTGAGGCAGTAGGCTGGACTCTCCCATATCCCACATCAATTCTCTGTGTAGCCCTGACTATCCCGAAACTCACTTTGTAGACCAGGCTGGCCTCAAACTCAGAGATCTACTTGCCTCTGTCTCCTGAGGCCAGATCTAGGTAGCCCCAAATTCTATATTCCAGAGTGAAGCATTATCATGAAGCTTTTACAGCTTTGCAGAACAAAGAAAGTCACAAATAAAGGCAAGTTTAAAATACATCGGTGGGTCAGGACAGCCAGGCTACACAGAGAAACCCTGTCTCAAAAAACAAAACAAAACAAACACTACATCGGTATATCAGAGAGTGGTCGGGTGCCATGAGATGGGGGAACCTTTGCTATAGACTCAAGACACTGTCTGATGACATCCTTAGCTCTTGGATTGGTGAAAGCTGGTAGTCTGTTAAGTTACTAGATTCCCAAAGATTTTGGTTTATTAGTCACAGGACATTAGTGGGGTGGGTGGGGAGGGGTGGGGTGGGGTTGGGCCTATGGAATGGCTGTTCCTGAGGGCTAGAACGAGCCCAAGGTGAAGTAACTAACTAGTCTTTGGAACTGCAACATTCCAATCTCGCCACAGAACTGCAGTTCTAATCAAGCAATCAGCCTCTGCAGACCCAGCTTCTGTCCAGGAGTTTGGTTCACAGAGGCAACTCCCCAGTTAAGGCTCCTTCTTTCCAGATTTGTTTTATGTCAAGCTGACAAAAATCCAAGCCAGCACAACCACCAACACACATCCATACATGCTCATCCATACATATATGCATACACACATATACATACATGCATGCACATGCGCACATACATATGTAATCAAAAACAACCGCAACCCATTTGGGTCTATGCAACTGAATCTTAGGATATTGAAGATCAAACACAGGGACCCACTATGCTAGGCAAGCATACTGATCTATACACCCCCCAGACCACATGCAAGTGATATGAAAGGCTACCGAGGTTCTCAAGTCAATTCATAAATCTCCAAAAGTAACTCCAAAAGAGAGCCCTCTACATGAGTTGGCTTGCAAACATTTGCAAATGTTCCCCCTTGAACATTATCTCCCTTTCCTCCTTGCTCCAAGCAGCAAGGCCTCGGAGTTCCTAGCTGACACTGCACCCACACCCACTGAATGGTCCTCCAGATGCTGTAAGAGACTGAAGAGAGAGATTATGACCCCTTCCCTGCCATCACCCCATCACCTCAAGTGAGTGTTTATGGTATCCCTGGACTTTGACTTCTAAGCATCTTTCTCTGTCTATCTGGGGCTTCCTGATGACTGTGGATCTTTATGATGATTCATTAGTATCCTGCATTCCTGAGTGCTAGGCGCATGCTCTAGGCTGCATGCTCTGACCCGGGGTTATCTCTGAAGGCCTCACTAATCCCTTCCTTGATCCCCCAGAATCTCAGGGCTTGAAGAGACCACCCAGTTCTGTCAGACTCTGGAATGTGCCCCCAGTGGTCATGCCCTGTCTGGTCAACCTAGAGCTCTCCCCAACCCTTTCTTGTCTTCCTCCTGTACGCAGGCACAATCATGCATGTGTGTATGTGTGTCAGGGGTGCACCCATACACTCACATGGAAGATATTGATTGGCCCATTCTATCATGCTACCATATTTCCTTGAGAAATGGTCTCTCACTGATCTTTGAGTTAGGCTGGAAGCAACCCCAGTAATTCTCCTGCCTCTACCAACCACAGTGCGAGACAGGGTTTCTGTGTATAGCCCTGTCCTGGAACTCACTCTGTAGACCAGGCTGGCCTTGAACTCAGAAATCCACCTGCCTCTGCCTTCCAAGTGCTAGGATTAAAGATGTGCACCACCACTACCCGGCTAGATTTTTTTTTTTTTTTAAGTGTGGATGCTTGGGATTCGAACCGAGGTCCTCACGCTTACATAGCAACCATTCTTACCCACTGAGCCATCTCCTAGCCCATCCCTTCTCTTTTTCAAACTGCTGTTGTTTTCTTAATAAGACTTCACCCCTCCCTAGAAGACAGTTATACAAGTAAATGTGGGAGGCAGAAAAGAGACACTTCAACGATGACTAAGTCGGCTTAGCTCCCTCGCCACTTGCAAGAGCGTCAGAGTTGGCTCTCACTCGCCTCAGCCTCCGTAGAAATCCTTTGCTGAGGGGGTGATTTTTTTTTTCCTGAAGATCATTCTTTCTTCATGACCAAATGCTAGAATGTGTCACCAGAATAAATCTTCCCTGTTGCCAGATTCCATGCTCACCACACAGAACTCACGGTCAGTATAAAGTAACTCTCCTAATAAAGAGCCAACTGGTATTTCCTGGAAGTTCTATCTCCAGTCTGTCTCCAGTTGGAGCCTATCAAATCGCCTTTGCTTTTCGTACCCTCGCCATTGTTTTAGTGTCTAAAAGAGAAACAAAGTTTTCCTGAAATCCAAGGACTCCAAGAAAGAAGAAAATAAATCAAATGAAACATAGTCTCCAACCTGCATCTCTAGTTCTGGTTTTAGCAACCAGCCCTCTAGACAGGACCACAGTCCCACTTGCCTCTGGGACAGGCAGGGCCTTGAGCACCTGCCTCACGTGTCACAGAGCCCCAGAAGTATGCGGAAGTTCACCTAGGCTGGGAGATAAGTCAGTAGGTAATGTGTTTGCCATGCAAGTGTGAAGATCTGAGTTCAACCCCCATCACATTTCTAAAGAGTCTACTACTCCACAACTTCCAGGCTCTGAGAAATTCTATCTCATAAACACAAGGTGAGGTTGGAGAGAGGGCTCAGTGGTTAAGAGCACTGACTGCTCTTCCAGAGGTCCTGAGTTCAATTCCCAGCAACCACATGGTGGGTGGCTCACAACATCTAATGGGATCCAATGCCTCTTCTGGTGTGTCTGAAGACAGCTACAGTGTACTCTAATATATAATAATAATATATCTTTAAAACAAAAAAACCAAAACACACAAGCCGGGCGGTGGTGATGCATGCCTTTAATCCAGCACTTGGGAGGCAGAGGCAGGTGATTTCTGAGTTCAAGACCAGCCTGGTCTACAGAGTGAGTTCCAGGACAGCCAGGGCTACACAGAGAAACCCTGTCTCGAAAAAACCAAAAAAAAAAAAACCACAAGGTGAACAGTGCTTGAGAAATGACAGCCACTGGACTCTGACCTTCGTATGTGTGTGCATACACACAGATAGGTAACCCAAGAGTAGTTTACAGAAATTTCCAAACGGGGTATAATGGTCCATGCCTTAATCTCAATACTCAGGGGGCTGAAACCAGAAGATTGCTGACAGTTATAGGCCAGCCTGAGCTATCTAGTGAGATCTTGACCTGGGTTACAGAGTGAGACTTTAGTCTCAAAAAAAAAACCCTCCAAACACCTGTTGAGATATTTCAGCAGGTAAAAGTGCTTAACTGAGTATCATCCCTAGGTACAAGGAGAGAACCAACTGCTAAGAATTGTCTTCTGACCATCACTAACACATGCCTCAAATTAATAATAATAATAAATTAATATAAATTTAAAAATTAATTGGAGAGTTGCTCATCCTGGAGGGTGTCCTGAGCTGAAGCAGCAAGGCTCTGGGATGATCCTTTTCTCACGATGTAGCAAGTAAGGGAGAAATCCCGTTACCTGTGCGTCAGGGTGTCCAGCCTCCTCCTTCCCCCAGATTTTACCTATGCAAGCTAAGTAGAATGCTAACTAGAGCCTAACACACCACACACACACACACACACACACACACACACATCCTTCAAAGAATTCAAACTCGAACCCCAGATTTGTCTCATATGAATTACTTCTCAAGACAGCAGACCCATCAGATACTCTCATCACGGTGAAGCCCGATAGATGCGAAACTGCAGAACTATTAGATGTCATAAATTCACCCAGAGTGCAGCAGATACCTGTGATCGCAGCACCGGAGAAGCTGAAGCAGGAGAATCTCCAGTTTGAAGTCTGCCTAGATCACAGAGCAAGTTCTAGTCCTTAGACTGAAAAGGGAGACTCTTGTCTCAGAAAACAAAACAAGAAATGGGACTGGGAATACAGATCAACCAGTAAAGCCTTTGGGCCAGCACGCTCAGAGTCCTGAGTTCAATCTCTAGCATTGTATAATTAGCATCTAAGGACACAGGTCTTGTTCTCACAGCACTTAGAAAGCTGATATATCAGAAACACGTCATCCTCGCCTACACAGGGAGGATAAGGCTAGCCTGGGCTACCGACACCTGTCTAAAATAAAGTTGTACGTTTGGGTGAACTGAAGATCACCAGAGTTTTGAAAGTCACTTACGCACTTTACAAGGACAGCCTAGATGAACCTGGACATGTGCAGATGTAATTTAAATGTTGGAATCTCTGTGTGCCCTCCCCTGTCCTCGGTCCCTATGAAATAAGTAAACTGTGTTCCTTTCACAAGCAGCTGGACTAAACTACCCAACACTAATGATGTCTAACTCCCTTGGTCTTTAAGAAATCAAAAATTTCTAAACTTAGTTAGCATCTTTATCAGACTTAGCAGCCTTACAAAAACTCAATCAAAATGTTGTACCTTCTAAACTATGGATTTCCTCTGAATCTATTTTACTCTTTCAAATACCTTTTCCTTCAACAATGTTTTTCAACACATCCACAATATTGGTCGGATGTCTTCCTCTGAGTGTCATCCTGTGGCAGCCAGCAGCTTCTCGGGTACCCTCTGTTTTCACAGAGTCTGAAACCTTTTAGCCTGTCCTCTGGGAGTGGGCAGTATCTGGGTCCCCATCATTGTCCTAACAGCTTAGAGAATACACACCCCTCTGAGCCGGAGACTCTTGACTCCAAAGAGTAAAGTTTACCCCAGTGCTTGTGAAAAGCAGCTTTTTGGACCCCAGTGACAAAGGGCAGGTCTGTCAGTCTAGGTGGGGCCTGGGAACCAGCATTATGGCTAGTGCCCCTGAAGTTGACACCAGAGCACCATAGCTTTGTAGTTTTAAGAGTTTGCTTATCTATCTATCTATCATCTATCAATCTATCATCTATCTATCATCTATCTATGGAGGAGGGTGGTCTCACTATGTAGCCCTGGCTAGCCTGCAATGCCTGATGTAGACCAAGCTGACTGAACCCTCAGATACTGGCCAGCTCTGCCTCCTGAGTGTTAGGACTAAAGGCTAATACACCACCATGTGCTGCGCAAAGATTTACTTTAGTTTTAATTGTGTGTATGTGGGGGAGGGGTATGCGCACATGAGTGCAGGCCCATAAGCAAGCCAGAAGAGGGTCTCGGATCCCTGATGCTGGAGTTACAGGCCTTTGGTGACCTGCCTGTCCCTTCCCCCACCCTACATGGATGCTAGGATGTCAGTCCTCCACAAGAGTAATAACCACTCTTAATAACTGAGCCTTCTCTTCAGCCCAGCTTTGCTTCTTGAAGTGACAGACTAGAAGACAGAGACAAATTCTCTCTGAACTCCTCCTTTCCAGCCCTTTTCCTGAGCCTTTGGGGAGGAGGTCACGCCCCCATCAAAGAGGCAACATCGAGATCTCTCTGAAATCCCTCTGAGGTGGAACCCGGGCATCAAGTGGATCAAGCAGCTATTGTGCTGAATCATGTCTAACCGACTAGCCCCTTCCCTTTCCCAGTTCTTTGGGGGACCTTTGAGGACTGGTAGGGTGCCATCTCCCTCGTAGCAGCTACTCCACTTTTGAATGATGTCAGTCACTATGGCCCTGGAGACAATCTCAACTGAACTCCGGTGCGAGGGTCCACCTTCTTCAGACTCCTGCAACCTTATCAAGAACGCCCAGCGGTTCACTACCAGTGGTCTCCATGGCAACCGACAAGGTGCCAGAGACACAAACCCCTTTTAGAGAAGGGGTTGGGAGCCGCGCCCCTCTCCAGTCTCTGAACCCACAGCCACCTCCTGCGAGCGGACCCTCTTCCCTGACTCAGGATTGGACATCCCCTCCCCAGGTTCCTTCCAGAGGGCTCGCGGGACTCAGCGGTCCCCCCCCCCAGGTCATCAGAGAGATGTTGATGGTTTTTCACTGGGGGGGCGGGAATGGGATAATGATGAAGAGTTAGGAGCAGAATGCACCTGACCCCCCTCCCCGGGGATTGAGAGGGACCAGGCACGCGGCACAGGCGGCGGGAGCCAGCCGGGGGCGGGCGGTCCCCTAAGTCCCACCTTCAGGGCGGCGCCTGGCGGCGGGGAGTGTCAGGAAGAGGAAGAGCGGGGCTGGTAGCGCGGCGCAGAGCAGGGGCCCGGCCGAGGCAGCGGTACGCGGGCCACCATGGCCACGGACGAGCTGGCCAGCAAGCTGAGCCGGAGGCTGCAGATGGAGGGTGAAGGCGGCGAGGCGACGGAGCAGCCGGGGCTCAACGGGGCGGCGGCGGCGGCCGAGGCTCCCGACGAGACTGCCCAGGCTTTGGGCAGCGCGGACGACGAGCTGAGCGCCAAGCTGCTGCGGCGCGCGGACCTCAACCAGGGCATCGGCGAGCCGCAGTCGCCCAGCCGCCGCGTCTTCAACCCCTACACCGAGTTCAAGGAGTTCTCCAGGAAGCAGATCAAAGACATGGAGAAGATGTTCAAGCAGTGAGTACCCTCGCGCCCGCTTCCCCACCACCCTAGACCCGGCCTCGGGCCCGAACCTCCAGTATCCCCAGCTAGGCTCCCCCAGGACTTCGACTCACCAGGGTGGGGAACTCTGCTGCCCCCTCCAGAGAGCCACGAGGCTTCCAGACCCCAGCACGCAAGTGGATCTGGAGAACCCTCCTTTTCTGGTCCTGGGATGTGACCCCTTCCTCCTGGTGATGCTGCCCTCGGGATACCCCACGCGGGTTGGGGGCTCCCCGAGGCTCCTTCCAGATAATCGCAGGTCCCCAGCGAGTCCCCACCCACACAGGGTACCGACCCCCTTCCCACTGTTAATGTTACTGCACCTACCACCCTACGCCCACACACACCGAGAAAGGGCCGGTGGCTTCCCTTCCTCTCCCGTCCCAACTACTGGACTCCCCACCCCCACCGAGATAAGGCATCCCTATTGCCTCTTAAGGGGACAGTCCCGGCACCCATGCCAGACATATGCCTTTTACTAGGGTCCTTTAATTTCTTCTGCTTAGCTCTGGTCTCTCTAGTTCTAGGTTGGGACGCACCCCCACACACACACACACACCTCAGTTATTCTGTGTTTACTTGCTGTGAAAACTCTTCAGCCCTTTCCTCTCCTGCCCACCCTGTTGACCAGGTCCCATATCCTTAACACTGTGGTCTTGGCTAGGGAAGGCTCCTCTGTCCCTGTCCCCCAGTCTACAAACATGTAACTGCCCTTGTCATCAGGACAGAGTCCCCTGGGGCTTAGCCCCTCTTCATACACTGGGAGTCCACCTCCCTCCCCTCCCCCAACCCCGAACCCCTTCACTAAAGGGCCCTGCAATGGTGACTTGCCTGCCCTTTATCAGAAGGGAGCCCTCTTCCCCGCAACAGTCCCTCCCTTCCCACAATCCCTGGTGGCCGTACTCTCTCAGGGCAGAAAGAGAACCCCTTGCTATGTGCCCTGACTAGGGTCTCCAACCCCTACCCTCTAGTTCCTGTGATTCCAAGCTGTACCCTTACCAGATAAGGATGTCCCCTAGACCTGTGGACTCAGCTATTCCACACCCCACAAAATCAAGCAATATGGGGGTGGGGAGAGTACCCATAGAGGTGGAGAAGGTGCAAGTGCCCCTCCATAGGACCGGCGTCCCTACTTCCTATCGAGCTGCCTATGATTCCTGGAAAGGAAACGGTCCTCCAGGTACCAGGCTGGAGTGGATCCCAGAGGGGACCAAACCACTGAAGCTGAGTTTTGGGTGGGTTACGTATGAAGTCCCAAAGCAAAAGACAGCAGGCAGGTAAAGGATTGAGAGCCCCAGTCACACCCAGCTGACAGTGCCCAGACATCAATCAGGAAGCCAAGGAAGGGGGCATTCCCTCCATCCAGGGTTCAGAGAAGGTTTTCCCATGTCCCACAAGCCACTTCCTTCCACACCCGCAGCCAGTCCTCATAGGGAGAGAGGACTTTAGTTCCCAGCCATGGGTGACTAGAAGCTCCCTGGTGCCACTATAATGCACCCCCAAAAGTCTACCGAGAGGATACCCTCTGGCTTCAGTCTGCACTGACTGACCAGGCCAGGACAGCAGGAATCCACACTCCTTGCTTTTGAACCTTAGGGCAACTGTGACTTCCAGGTTGATCCACGCTGTGGGATGGTCCCAGAGGGTGTTCATGAGTCATAGATCTCTGCAGAGATAGGGCTGAGGCATTGGAGCCCATTCATGCCTCCCAGCAGCCCCGTGACCCAGGACTTTACAGCTACAAAATGATAAGATCGGGATTCGAACTCAGACTGGTAGCCTCAAAAGCTGCGGCCTTCCCTTCAGAACTGTCTCTCACAGATACCTGTCAGTGTCTCAAAACACATCCTGACACCTCTTTCTCTCTCTCTGTGTGTGTTGTGTGTGTGTGTGTGTGTGTGTGTGTGTATGTGTGTGTGTGACTGACCTTCCCCCCTGCATCCACCACCAGTCTGTTTTACATTTCCTCCTTCCTTATTCTTCGGTTGTATTCTTACCCCCCAAATCATGGCGTTGTTTTAGGGAACCCAGATACCCCCTAAGAGCAAGCTCAGGAGAGACCACTTTGATTTGTGGGGAACCCGTGGGGAGAATGGTCTGGAAGCTGTGCTTGTACTCAGTTTTACACAGGCTGTTTTGGGGGGAGCAGTTTAATTGAGAGGTGCTTTTGTGGAGAAGAGAGGGTGCTGGACTCCTCAGAGCTACCAACCTACCTCTGGACACTAGTACTGTGTGCTGGGGTGTTGGGAGGGGTGACAGGGCAGGAAGGGGCCAGAAAGCTGGGCCTCAAGAGAAGGAAGTGCCACTCGCCAGGGTCCCTGGCTACAGCACAGAGCTGCTGCTGTTGCATTCAGGGAAACAAGGCCTCACTGTGGCCGGTGAGCCCAGCCCAGCCGAGTCCCGGCTGGGAACAGCCCCAGACGGCTTCTCAGAGCACAAAATACATGATCTGCTTCCTCTGTGCAAGCGGCTGCTGCCTCCTGGGGCCCAGCAGGTCCCAGGATCCCAGCCAGGGCTCTGTTGAGAGCAGAGGGCCGGGAGGAGTGGAGCTGGTGCCTCTGGGAAGTGGAGTTGGCTTTTCCTCAGCAGCCACAGCTATTTGCCCAGGCTTCCTGCCTCATCCCTGGACCTCAGTCTACCCCTGTGCAAGAGGAACAGGCTGTGTGTGATGACTCTCAGACACGTATGTTCTAGCCCTATGTCTAAGGGGTCTTGAGCACTGATACTCTTCAGAGCTACTGCACAGTCTTCTGGTCCATCCATTCAGTGTGGACAAGCAGAAATCACCTGAGGACAGTGCTCAGGGGACACTGGAGGGAACAGCAGGCTCTGCCATCTACTGCACTGCCAGCTGGCTCCAGCCCCTCTCCCCATTTTACAGACAGGAAAACTGAGACCTAGAAGAGAGAAGTGACCTGCTCGGGATCGTGGGTTTTTCTCGAGGTGGGGCCTAGAGATGACACGTACTGAGTTCCACCTGCTGTCAGGCACAGAGGCCGTGTGTCAGAGCCTGTACCCCACCCTCTTCACCCCACCTTCGTAGCCTCAAACTATCTCCCTCCTCTCTCACACACACCCAGCCTCCTCCCCTCTCTCTGCCCACTCATCCAGAGTCGTTTTCTAGAAGTTTCCAAGACAAAAAGGCATGGGACAGGTCCGCAGAATTTCAGGGACGGCTAGCGCTGAGCAGACAACAGCCCAGGGGGAACTCTGGAAGGTTCTGTAAGCTGACACCTGCCTGGAAGGCAGGCAGCCACATAATTGTGAACAAGCTGTGGAATCTGAGGAAGGTGCCCTAGTTCCTTGTCCTGTCTGGCCCAGTGCTGGCCCTACCCCTCTGCCCTGCCTCCTCCCCGCCCGCTTCATCTCATGTCCCCTTGCATCAGGCACGGAAGGATCCCTTTGCTTCTGGCTTTTCACCGCAAGCCCCTGGGGCCACCGGGCCTCCTCTCTCTTCCCTCCCTGGTTGACAGTCTGCAGCCCTACAGGGATGGGACCTGGCCATCCACCTAGAGCACATTTCTTAACCCTTTCTGGGTCTCTTTCCTCACCTGATGGTGCTGTCAAGTGCGTAACCTAGTACTTGGCACAGAATCAGTACTTACTAAGTTACTGTCATTACTGTCCCAAGTAAAGCATATGCCCTGGCCCTGGTGGGAGCCATCAGCGCTGGCCCTGAGGTAGCTCAGGAGGAGCCTCTGGCTGCCTCCACTTCCCCCCACAGAGCTGCCAGGCTGTTAGGCTGGCAACAGCCCTTTGCTTTGGGCCAGAATGACAGGATTCAGCACGCCGTCGCTACTTTTCTCTTGCCAACAGACGCTCTGATTGACAGCTACATATTGCTTTGATAATAACAAAAATTAGAGAGATGAATTCATTATCACTTAATTACTGGCAGGCAGGTGGTGGAAGAAAAAGAGCTAACTGCAGCCCTTGGAGCGACACTAAACTGGGACACAGGCCCTTGCCACACCAGCTGGGCTTCTGAGCCTCGGTGTCTCCTGGGGCCATAGGATTACCTGACAATTGCGTGTGGGGAAAACGGAACTGTCCAGGTTTGGCCTGGGGTCTGGGGTCATGGATGAACTCAGAAGACCAGGGTGCTGCCTCCACCCAGCAGCTACAAAATCCAGCTGAAGGCCTCGCAGAACCCACAGTCTTTGGGAGTCTTTGGTGGGTCCACAGGCAGTAATGGAAGGCTTCTGCATTTCTGTTAGGAAAGACTGCGCCACGCATTCCCACAGCAGCCCGGGTGGTGGTGTCCTTACTAGAGAGTCCCAGGGAACTTACCTGTCACTTAGAGGTCAAGTTAGTCCTCAAGGCTCAAAGAGTGAGCCCACTTGGCCAAGGTCGTGAGTGCTACTTGCATGATTAGATCTTGATGGCTAGCGGGGTGGAGGTGGGCGTCTGATCCTTGTTTGTAGAAGCCAGAGCTAACTTGGGTGGGGTTGAGGTGCCTCACACCCCAGGGAGGGACGATTCCCAACAATGGGCCTCTTCTCTTTTCCACCCACTTCCCCTCTGCATCTGAGTCACCCCCCTTCTGGGACTTTCTGGTTGGCGGTGTTTACACCTCCCACTGCCCCTCTTCCCTCCTTCCCAGCGGTGTGTGGTGTCGGTGTCGGTGTCAGTGTCGGAGATCCAGGCCTGGCTTCAGCCGGAAGAGTCCTGGCCCAAGGGTCATCAGGACATCCAGAGGCAGGTTGGAGCAGCTGCAAGGGCAGCTCACTGAGGAGTTAGTCACTTTGCAGCCTCTTGCAAGGACATCCCTGCAGCCTGCAGTCTCTGAGTTCCTTCTGGCTGCCCAGCAGCCTTGTTGCAAAGCAGGACTTCCGCTTTGCGCGAACAGAGGAGGCCGCAGGGCCAGGCAGGTGTGGCTAGCTGGGACCAGCCTGACTGTGCTGAGCAGGAAGTCCTTCCTAGAGTCAGCCTTTTGGCTGATGAATGGGGCCACTGTTGACCCACTGGGTACCAGCACGCTGCTCTCTTCTTAGGAAGCTCCTACTAGTACTACTAGTATTACTACTACTAACTTCTACTACTACTAGTAGTGGTAGTACTACTAATAATAATAGTTGTTGTTGTTATTATTATTATTGTTATTGTTATTATTATTATTATTTGTGTGTGCCTTTAGAAGGTGTTAGATCCCCAGAACTGGAGTTATAGAAGGTGGAAGCGTCCATATGGGGGATGGGAATTGAACCCAGGTCCTCTGCAAGAGCAGCAAGTGCTCTTAAGCACCAAGCCATCTCTCCAGCCCTGCTGGCTCCCTTCCTAATACTATTTAAACATCCTGCTGGATTCCCACCGGCCTCATGACAAGTAGGGAGACTGAGTCTCAGAGGATTAAGGTCCAGAGGTAGTGAGAAGCAGAGGCAGTCACTTCATCCGGGGTCTGTCTCCCTACCCGGTTCCTCCTTCTTGTGGTCCACCTGTCTTCACATCACTTGTAACCGGGAGCTGTCAAAAAAAATGCATCTCCACAAAGTCCCCACTTCTCGCAAGTGCTTCCCAAGCCTGGTGGCCCTGGCCTGACATCCCAGCTGCTCAGGTGGCTGAGGCCGGGGAATAGAAAAACTCAAGGTCAGTCTGTGCTGCAAAGTGGGTTCGAGACCAGCTTGGGCAACTCCTTGAGACCTCAGCATGAGGCTCTGGGGTTAATCCCCAGTACCACTGAAAGAAAGAGACAAAGAGAAAGTACAAGGCCAGTCTATCGACTTCCATTTCCCTTCCTGGTGACTGTAGGTAGGTGACTCTGTCTGTGTGAGCTCCTCGGGAGTACTATGAATGGAGGCAGGAGTGGGGAACAGCACTGGGTTATATCCGTAGTCAGTATCTTACGTGATTATTAAGGGTAGGCGGGAAATAGAGCAACGGCAAGCCGCTCCCACATTACCACTGAGGCTCAGCCCGTGGGCGGTGTCACATTTGAGGTTAAGACAGCCCTGAGCCTTGGCAGCCCTCAAGCAAGTCAGTAGCTCTCGGCTTGGAGGCTCTCCTTGGACCCTCCGGAAAACTGGGGAGGGGGCCCGAGAGCACCACACACTGCTCCATCCATCCCTAAACCCCTGACTTAGGCAGGTGATCAGGGTCAGATTCTGCCCAAAGGGGAAGTAGTGAGTGCCTGGTTTTTCCCCTGAGTGAGGCAGTGGGAGGGTGGGGACATGCCAAGCTGGCCCTGCTGAGCTGTCATTACTGGGACCCACCTGCACGTCCCATGAAGACAGGCAAGCAGGCCCAGACTGGCCAGAACAGCTAGCAGAGTTAGAAGTCACCTGCCCTCCAAAAGTTACCTACCCTCAAAAATGCCCTCCCTTGTCTTGGGATGTAGAGGCTCGGCTCGGGAGGCCACTGAGACCTCCCATACGCACGATGGGAGGCCCAAATACAGCTGCTTAATGATTATAATAGATTAAGTTTGAAGCACTACTGTGTGGTGACCATTTTCTATTCATGATTACATCCTTAATAATCCAGAAAATAGATATCCATGGTAACAAGGAGCCCCAAAATACAGCTGCTTAAGGATTATAATAGATTAAGTTTGAAGCACCTACTGTGTGGTGACCATTTTCTATTCATGATTACATCCTTAATAATCCAGAAAATAGATATCCATGGTAACAAGGGAGCATGTAAACCGGGGGCCCTGAACCCAGCACCCCTTCAGCGGTCTACCCCGTGTCCATTTGGAACCAGCAGCACAGGCCTGGCTGGGCTCCAGAAGGGACAGAATGTAGTTAGCTCCCTGTACCCCTTCCTTGTGCTGGGGCAACAGCTGTGGTAATGGCTTCACTTCAGCCAGCACAGCAGGGATGGATGGGGCTGGGGCAGCAATCGTGCCTACCTTAGGAAACAGTGAGCCCTCTGTCCTCAGAGGTATTTAAGACACCAAATAGGGAAAAACCACATTGGGAGTTTGGCCCTTATGGAGGGAGTGCTGGCTGAGGTGACTGCCACTGCTCTATCCTTTCCAGCCCGGGGCTCTCCAAGCAAGCTCTGGAGGCAGCAGGAGACAGTGTGGTTCTTATCACAGTTGGACCCCACCTGCACCCATGTTGATCTTGGCCAGTGCAATTTCTTTCTGTCTCAGTCTCCTTGTCTGTTGAAAAGGGATGTCTGGATAGAGAATGCCACCCTTGTGACTCGGGGTTATCGGAACCGAGGGAGGGGACAGACGGAGCTGGGGGAAGCAGCTTTATAGGATCACATTCAGACCTAAAGACAGGGTCAGCCTGGGTGGCAGCTGTAGGGAGGGTAATGGGAGGGATTGTTGTCATGTCCAGTGCAGCAGCTGCTGAGCCCTCTCCTGCTGTGAACTGTGGCACCGGAAGGGAGGCTGGAATTTGGGCTGGGTGCCAGCCGGCAGCAGCCTCCCTCCAATGCCGAGGAAAGGTGCTGAGCTCCAAAGCCTGGGAGTTTTGTTGAGAGAGCTTGGTGACACTGGCTTGGTGACAGTGGACTTCCTGAGCCAGACCCAAGAGCCCCGAGTGGAGCATCAAGCCAACCCCAGTGGCCCCTGAGAAAGAGGGAGCCGGAGAGATGGGAAGAGTCCTGCTAGTAGAATCCTGCCTGCTGTGTGACCCTGAGCTTATAACTCCCCACTCAGGGCCCCTATTTTCCTCCATAAGCTGGTGGGCCAGGCTGGGTAGATGAACGCTGGGTGCTAACCTTTCCTTCCCTGGATCCTCTGAGATTCCTGGAGCCTCAGTTCCAGCTCAAGAAGATAAGAGGGCCTCTCCAGCCTCCCTCGTGAAAACAGCATCATCTCCACAGCTGTCACCTGCTTAGAGGTGTGGGGACAGTCCCCACTGTTACCTCCTTACAGGGAGGAAAGCAGGAGACCAGGAGCTATGCATCTTAAGGGTCCAGTCTTCTTGAGCTTACCCAGATCCCCATTCCCCTGAAGTGCTGGGTCTTTAAGTCAGGCCTAGAAGGGGATAAGTAAGTTTCAGAGAAAGGGAATTCTGGGGAGCTCCTTGGTCATCTATTCAGACTGACACCCCACCCCTCAGGGTCACTCTACCATAAGTCCCTCCTCCAGCTCTGAACTATCAGGCTAGAATCCTTGGAGAAGCCAGCATGGGTTGGTTTGTTTGTGAGACAGCCCTAGCTGGACTTGAACTCTCTTATGTAAACCTACCTGACCTCGAACTGACTGCAATCCTCCTGCCCCAATCTTCCAAGTACTGAGATTACTAGCAAGTGTCATCACACCCAGCTCCAGCATAGCAGGGATTTTTTTGTTTTGTTTTTAGTTTTTCATTTTTTTTTTCTTTTATAATTTAGTGTTCTGTGTATGTGCAGGCATCTAACTATGTATGTGTCTGCATTATGTGATGCAGTACCAAAGAAGGCCAGAAGAGGGCGTCAGATCCCGTGGCGCTGGAATTACAGGTGCTTGTGAGCTGACTGACCTGGGGGCTGAGCAGCAAACCTGGTCCTCGTGATGGAGCAGCAGTGCTTTGTGGCTCCGGGGTGGCTTTTCTTAACCCAACATCACTGCCATTTTCATAGCAAGGATTCGAAATGCTCAGTGTAGCATCAAGTGCGTGATCTTAATGACAATGGCCCGTTTTAAGGTATTAGGCACCTACTGTGTGTCTGGCCCTGTGCCAAGAGTCAGTTTGAATCATCTCACAATCTTTGCCTCACTTTCAGAGTGGGTTCTTTAATCTGCGTAGTAGAGATGGTGAAAGCGGGGTGCGTGGGGTCAGGTGACCAACGGGGCCACCCAACCAACAGAGGCAGAGCTGGAGTTTGGATCAAAGGTGAACGTGTACATCTTCAGGGGAATGGTCACCTCCTCCAGGGCCACCTCCCAGCCTGCACCAGGCTTCTTTTGGCTCTGTGTCACCTGGCGTGGTGATGGATATTTTTTGGAACTGTAGCCAGCCCCTGCATCGTCCCCTGGGGACTGGAGTCAGTCTGGGTTGGAGCCCAGTCCTGGTAATTGATCGACCTTTGATTGATATAGGCTGCGGTTTAAGGCGTGGCCTGGCCCAGCCTGAAGCTGCCAGAAACCAGGGAATCCACAACCCAACGTGACATCCAAGTTTGGGCATGGCGTGTGCTTCTATTTAGTCTGAGATAGTTGTTCTGGCTTTAAAGGAAGCACAGACCCTTGAATGTAGGTCCAGCCGGGGTCACAGAACAACAAGGGACATGTGGCTCTCGAGCTGGGGTCCCAGGCTAGTACCCTCTTCAGTAGTCCTCTCCAATCCTGACCCACTATGATTGCCGAGCTTATAAAGGGCCTGGCACGCAGTGGTTACTTGGCAAGATAACTAAATCTCACCAAGTGGTGATAGCTGCCAGGCAGAGCTAGCTGCTTACTGTGTAGCCTCTGCTGTGGGCTTGGCATTTATGATGTGAGCTAAGCAAGTCTCCCAACAACCAAGAGACACCATGACATCTGTGTTTCTCAACCACACTCCGGTGACGTGTAGGACCCGTGATGGTTAGTTGCATTGTCAACTTGACACAATCTAGAATCCCTGGAAATGGAATCTCAATGAGGGATTGTCTGGATCAGGTTGGCCTGTGGGCGTTTCTGTATGGGCTGGATTATGCTAATTGGTGTGGAAAGGCCCAGCCTAAGAGTGGGCAGTACTATTCCCTGGAGTTGGGTTTTTAATTATATAAGAGTATTATTCTGGTTTCCTTCCTGTACTGTGATAAAGCACTTGAACCAAAAGCAAGCTGGGGAGAAAGCGATTTATTTGGCTTAGACTTCAGTGTCATAGAACATTGTGGGAGGAGTCAGGGCAGGAGCTCCTAGGAACTAGAAGTAGAAACCTTGGAGAAATGCTGCTTGCTGTTTCCGGCTCATGCTCAGTTACCTTCCCTACACAGCCTAGGGAATGGTGCTGCCCACAGTGGGCTAGGCTCTCCTGCATCAGTTCACCATCCAGGTAATCCCCCACAGATAGACCTGCAGGCCAATCTGATCTGGGCAAACCCTCAATTGAGATTCCCTTCTCAGATGACTCTAGACTGTATCAGGTTGACAATTAGAGCTAACTAGGACGAGCTGGCCCGATAGCAAGCACAGCAAGTGCGCTCTCAGTTCATTCACTCTGCTGTTGGTGGCTGTCATGTGACCAGTTGCTTCAAGCTCCTGCCTGAACTTCCCCAGCCATTATGGCTGTAACCTAGAATTGGGAGCTAAAAGACTCCTTTCTCTCCAACCTGCTTTTTTTTTGGGGGGGGGGGGCAGGATATTTTAACATAACCTCAAAGAAAACACTAAGACCAAACCAGTCTCCTTATAGGAGACTGACTGTACTGGATGCTGTAGGCAGCTCCCTTGATGTCTGTTCAGTAGTATCCATGACTCCCACATAAGACAAGCAAAAATGTGTCCAGATGTTACCTGATGCCCCTTAAAGGTTAGACATTCTGCGTTGTGCTGAGGGGGAGCCCAGGCAGTCTGACGTGAGAACTGCGACATGCCACCTCCGAACTTCTCTGGGGTCCGTGCTCAGAAAGTAAGGGACTTTGTGGTCCTAAGGGACACAGAGGAGACATCCTTGTATCTTGCCTTGGGAAAGACAAGCCCCTCATCAGGTGTCCCTGTTGCCAAAGGAGTGTAGCAGGTGACCAGCCCTCCACCTCCTGTAGACACACTGCCTTGACCGGAGAGCACCCAAGCAGTCACCTCTGGCCCTTCCTGCTGCTGCTGATGGAGGCTGGGCCTTGACAGCCCTCGCCTGCTGACTGGCATGTACCACTTCCTCTCGCACTTGCCCCCACCCCAGAAGTCCCTCTGTCCTCAGGGCCCACTAGCCTACTTGTCCCCACCCAGCCCTCTTACCCTATAGGGAGCACACGGTCCCAAGTCCCATCTTCTCTGCTTCATTACTTCCAAGGCCTGAGTCACTCATATACCAACTATTTATACCCCTCACACAAATGCTCGATTTGGCACTACTGGCAGACACTGATCTGCAGGTGGCCACAGGACCCAGAAGGAGGCAGGGCACAGCCTGACAGACCTGGGATAGTAGCCCAGCTCTTTCCTTACTGCTGTGTGACCTTGGGTAGGTCAATGAGCCTCTCTGAGCCTCTGGTTGTTAAGAGTGTTAAAGAGTAATAAAGCTCCCATCCAAAGACCATTTTCAGTGCTGGGGGGCGGGGGGGTGTTAGATGTCTGAGTCAGGCAAAGGGGAAGCCAAAGAGAAACAGGAAGGGTATCCAGTGTCTGTAACTGAGCCCTTGTATGTCCTCAGGCAGAAAAGTCTGCGTGTCACCCCGAGGACACTTTCCCCGGGCTTGTGTCCCAGGAGACAATCAGAGCAGGTGTGTGTCACCCTGACAAGAAGACTTGGTGGTGTGGACAGCACCTTACCAGCTAGAAAATGGGTTGGAGGCGACCTCTGGCCACTCACAGCGCATGGTGACATAGGAAAGGAACATTTAGATCCTGTTCTCACCCATCCCTGTCTGTACCAGGCTGTTGGTGGCCGAGGAAAGAAGGGAAGGGCCGAAACAGAGGCCTGGCTATCAACTGGTTCTGTGCCAGGCTGCCCAGCACCACCCCCTGCCCCACCCCTCCACTCCCTGCAGGCTCCCAGAACAGCCTGTTCCCTGAACACACCCAGGTCCACCGCCCTGCTGTGACTGTGGCCCTATCTCGCGTCCCTCCGGGACACAGTGCTCCAAAGAGGCCGCTGAGACCCTTGGCTCAGAATTCATTCCCAAGTCACTCACTCAACAGTCTGAGCACCTAGTAGGTGCTTTATACTTTCTCTCCATTGAGACCATCTTCCACATCTATGCTACCTTCCGGCCTCTGGGAATGATCTTCTGTGCGCGCGCACACACACACACACACACACAGTTAGCAGTGTTTGGGAGACATTTGGCAGTCACAGCCCGGGAGAGCTGCTTCTGTGACCATCTCACATTCCAAGGGCAGCCCCCATAATAAAGAGTGTCTCAGCCCCAGCCCACAAGCCGTCTCACCTAACCGAAGCCATAGATCAGGCTGAGGTGAGACTGAGATCCCCCCCACCCCACCTTCAGTGCCTGGACCAGAGAGAGCAGGATCCACAGGCATGATGTGAGAACACGGGCTTGTTCACGCACACTCAGTACAGGAGGCTGTGGTTTCCTCCCCCACGCCTTGGGTTTGTGTGAGACTCAGCCTTGTTTAAAATACAGGATGCAGCCAGAGCACGTGGTCAGGTCCCTTCCAGCTCTGATGGGAAGATGCTGACCACTTCCTGTACCCCAGGCTTGTGGCCTCTCTGCATAGTCAGACACAAGGTACGTCAGGATAGCCTTAAGCCTCTCTCTGCGTCCACAGGTATGATGCGGGCAGGGACGGCTTCATCGACCTGATGGAGCTGAAACTCATGATGGAGAAACTGGGGGCCCCGCAGACACACCTGGGCCTGAAGAGTATGATCCAGGAGGTGGACGAGGATTTCGACAGCAAACTCAGCTTCCGGGAGGTGAGTCCACCCCCAGACCACGCCCAGCCAGCCACACTTCAGCACTGGGTGGCCGTGTGAGGATTGCAAGGCATTTTTGGCAGCGGTCGTCCTGCCTCAGCCTCCCGAGTGCTGGGAGTGTCAGCCATCATGATCGGCTGTTTTCAATGATTCCTATGCACTCCACTGAGTCGTGGGAAAGGCCGTGTGTTCTGAGGGCCTGGAGATTAGGAGGGGAAGCGGCTGAAACAGGATCTTGGCTGAGAGGAAAGGAAGGCCACAGGTTTGGCTGAGAGGACCAGGCATGGTGCTAGGTAGCTTCACATTCTCTGAGGGGGAAGCTATAGACCAGCCTGTTTAGGGAATGACTGGAGGGACTAAGGGTCAAAGCAAAATAACCATGGTTCTGACTGGAGAGAGGGCTCAGTGGTTAAGAGCACTGACTGCTCTTCCAGTGGTCCTGAGTTCAATTCCCAGCAACCACATGGTGCCTCACAACCATCTGTAGTGGGATCTGATGCCCTCTTCTGGTGTGTCTGAAGACAGCGACAGTGTACTCACATTGTGGAATGGGAGAGTGGTCCCTCTGGGGCTTTGTGAATTCGGTGCAGATTTGTGTTGAGGGACAGAGGGTGGTAAGTAGCGTCAGGCTGAAGCCACGGGTGGGAACTCTTTAAACCAGGGTCCGGGCAGGACAGACCAGGAAGTCAGAGCCTAGAGCCCAGAGCCCAGTCTATCTTGACTTCCAGTCCTGCAGATGAGCCTATCTACAAAGGAATCTGAGCTGAACCTTGGGTGTGGCCGGGGACTTTGTTCCCATTACCCCTTGCTGACCGCTGTGCCCTCTCTCCGCAGTTCCTTCTGATCTTCCGCAAGGCAGCAGCAGGGGAATTGCAGGAAGACAGCGGCTTGCACGTCTTGGCCCGCCTTTCCGAGATTGATGTCTCCACAGAAGGCGTGAAGGGTGCCAAGAACTTCTTCGAGGCCAAGGTGAGGAGCCAGGGACTGCACGGCCCAGCTGTGCTACAACACAGCTAAGCCAGGACTGGCACAGTCCCTCCCTGCCCCTCTCAAGGCTGCAGAGGAGAGGTGGAGGTGACATTTCGTGAGGCGTGCAGGGCCATGAGGTTCCCTGGAGGCCCCACCCTTACCAGCCCTAGCCTAGAGGAAACTGCGGGCCCTCGGACCGTCTGCATGTACAGCCTCTTCCCTTAAGCTCATGTGTAGACTGGGGCTGGGGGGCGGGGCGCATTTGGTCCAATGGCGCCTGAGTTCTGCCCAGCCAGGGCCTCGCCTTTTCTAGTTTCTGGTTTCCATGCGAAAATGAGACCTTTGCTGACCAAGGCTGCCCCACCTTCCTTTCTCTCTTCCAACCTTTGGTAGAGATTATCAGAGTTCACCAGCGGACCTGGGCCTGACCTAGGACAGGATGTCAAGGGCTTCATACTCTGCTCCTGCCAGTGAATATTTTCTCTTTCTCTGTGTGTCTGCCTGCTTCTCTCTCTCTCTCTCTGTCTCTGTCTCTCTCTCTCTCTCTGTGTGTGTGTGTGTGTGTGTGTGTGTGTGTGTGTGTGTGTGTGTGTGTGTTCTCTCTGCTCTCTCTTACTCTCTCAGAGAGAAATGGTCTCATATAACCCAGGCCGGCCTTGAACTTCTGATCCTTCCAACCGTCTCCTCAGAGCTAGGATCACAGGTGTTCAGCATCATACCTGGTTTTCTGAAGGATAACTCGAAGCCAGGATGTCACCCATGCTAGGCAAGCACTTTACCAGCTGGGCTCTGTCTTCCCCACCCCTCTCTGCCCCCAGAAAGCCCTGTGGTCAGTGTCTGTGTGCAAGGTTCTATATGGAGAAACTGAGGCAGAGAGGTGACTGGCTCACAAGGGCCAGGGCCAGATATCCCTGGGAGAGCGACTCCCGGGGGTTGATGTGGAGACCTCGCCCCCTGATATGTCACTGTCACCCTCAGGTCCAGGCCATCAACGTGTCCAGCCGCTTCGAGGAAGAGATCAAAGCCGAGCAAGAGGAACGGAAGAAGCAGGCTGAGGAGGTGAAGCAGCGGAAAGCGGCCTTCAAGGAGCTGCAGTCCACATTCAAGTAGCCAGCACCAAGGCCAAGTCCTGGCCCCACCCCGTGTGCGGTCTGGGGACACGGGTGGGTACAGGGGACCTGTGAGACACTAGCTCCCAAGTCCTGGTCTCTGTGCCCGGACCACTACTAAAACGCAAACTCTATGTGACCAGCTCTTGTTCAGGAGTCTCCTCAGTGTCTGGTCCAGGCCCTGCTCCCTCCCTCCCGCACTTCATGCGGCTGTGACGCCAGCCACCAGCATCCTCTCTGGCCATCCCTACGTGTCTTGTTCTCTGGCCACCTTGCTGCCTGCTCTAGGCCAACCCCAGCCCATTCACACCCCTGCCTTCGATAACCAGCTACTTTCTCCACCCACCCACCTGCCCTGAACTATAGGCTGCCCTGCTACGGTCTAGCAGAGAGTGAGACCCTCCCCAGGATTCTTCCTTTCAGACCAGGCCTCATCTCTACTGGAAGTGGAAGGACTTCTATATTAGTGAGGAGATCCAGAGACTCTTATGTGAGTGAGGAGATCCTGGCCCTAGCACTCTAAGCTGATTTAAATGGGGCCCAGCCAGGCAGGGTGAAGGCCACTGTGCGAATCTACCTCACAGGCTACACTCTGCCAGGCATGCCTTGAGGACATGAGTGATAGGGTTCTGTGGGGAGAGCCAGAAATGTCACCCTCTAATACCCTACTCCCGCAGCAAGCTGAGGGTCCCAAGGGGTTGTGGAGAGAGGGGTGGGGTTCCTAAGGGATTGGCTTTTTCAGGGTGGACCTCAGCACTCTGCCTTGACCTCCCTACCCCCCAAGGAGTGCCTGATGTGTTTGTGTGCACTGGCAATAGGACATGGGGCGGGCACCCCTTTCACACTATCCTTCCTTGGGTTTGTCACCGGTGATGGCACCAGCTTGTCGTGCCCACCCGTAGATCCCATGGGGACCCCCCTCCCCCCAAGCCCATCACCAGACAGGCCACAGTGAAACCCGTGTCATTTCTCCATAGCTCCATGTGCTTGCTCACGTGTGTGTATGTGCGTGTCCGTTGCTGTGATGTGAAACTGTGACGTCACCCAGTCTAAGTGAACGGCCACCGGGGCCACCGTTTATGCAATGTTCGGCGTGTCACTGCTTGTGAAACTCAATAACTCTTTATTTTACTACAATGCCTCAAGAGTCCCCGGGACCCCTGTGGGACTTGCAAAGGTTTTATTTTTTCGGTCTTAGAACCTATGAGAATTGGAGGGACCGAGCCCACCCAGCTCAGCCCAGCCCAGCCCAGCAGCCGCGGCCCTGGCTTGCGTTTGCCTTAGTGGATATGTCTATACAGATGAATATAAATTCCCTTTACTTTTAGCTGTTTGCATTTTATTTTTGGTTCCCTCCTCTCAGCACCTCCCCTGCCCCCACCCCCTCCCGAAAAGAAAAAAAAGGCTACTTCTTCATTCGGTGGTACGATTATTTTTTTTAACTAAAATGAGATAAAATTCTATATTCTTATGTGTGTGTGGTTTTTGATGACTAACTGGAGACACAGGCGGACAGGATAAGGATAAGGTCTCTGGATCTAGGCCGTCACATCAAGAGCCTCGGGAGGAGGGCACTCCTGCTGGAGAAGTCTGTCCCTTCGTATCTGTAAAACACTAGTGATCTAAGCTCTTCCTATATTAAACTCATTTCATCCTTAAAGGAGCTCGCTGAAGGAGCACTGTCTTTTAATCCCTTTTAATGATAAGAATAGGCAGACCGGAAGGTCTGTGGGCACACAGACAGATTGGGGCAGCAGGATTCTGCCCATCCGTGGTGGCTAACCCACATCGCCAGCTTTCATCTTAAGGCTGCCTGCCTTGAGATTTCACAGAGACCATCAAAATGATGGCCAGAAGAGATGTGATACACACCTGTCATCCTAGCCTTCCTGGGGCTGAGGTGAGAGGAAGGAGAGTTCAAACCAGGCTGGCCTGGCGGCAGACCCTGTCTATAGACTCTGTAACCAAGTCTGTAACCAAATCGGCATTACCAGAGGTTCAGCATCAGTGAACCCCAGCCCCACCCCCAACCCCTGCACGCACACAGATACGCACCATCCTCAATGTCCCTGGAGTGCTGGAGCGGCTGCAATGGTGGGATCGGCAGCTGCCTCTGTGCGGCCCATGGCATCCCAGTCTTCATCTGCTCCACTGAACTGGGAGCTCCAGGTCTTTCCAGACTCGTGGTTACAACCTAAGCCCAAGAGGGGAAGTTTCTGATTAGACTGGATGCTGCTGCCCCCGTGCGACCATGAGTGGAACTGCAGCATCAGATGATCCTTAGCCCTGCCTGGGAAGGGCAATGTTCTGGGGTCACCCACCACTAACAACGTTTTAAGCCGGGCATCTCCCTTCAGTACCTTTTTGCGGGGGTCACTGCAAGCAGCGACACAGCCAGCGGCGAAGCTATCCAAGTGAGGTCAGAAATGAAACTCGGGTCAGCACAACTTAGCTGGTTCTGGGTCAAAACCTCTGGGATCTATGCCAAAGAATTTGTCCTGGTTTGTTTGTTTGTTTGTTTTTTATTTGTTTTGGGGTTTTTTGCATATTTTTAACACAGTAAAACTTGGAGGGGGGTTTCCACATAGCAACTGCCCCAACAAAGCTTTAGGCATGGCTACATGGAAACTCATTTGCTAATAAGTACATCTCTAGAAAAATCACCGTGTGGCTTTTTCCACACGAATGAGTTCTATTGACTGAGAAACTGTGTTCAGGAGTCAGTCTGGGGGATTCGATTTGAAAGCCTGCATGTTTAACAACTGTGGTTTTTCTAGTGCTTTTCTCTACACTCATCCACTAGGGAGTCTCTAACTGGCTCTTCCAGTGGTTCTCAACCTCCTGAGTGCTGCGACCCTTTAATGCAGTTTCTCACGTTGTGGTGACCCCCCCAACCAGAAAACTATTTCGTCGCTACTCCGTATCTATTCTCCGACCGTTATGAATCCTAATGTAAGTATCTGCTATGCAGGATCTCTGATATGCAACCTTTGTAAAAGGGTCGTTTGACCCCGTGGAAGGGTCGTGAGAACCACTGTGCTAGTCGAGCAGACTCGGGAAGGAGAACGAGATTGAAAGGAATCAGCTTCCATTCAAGCCGCGGCTGCCCTGGCGATGGGCGTGGGTGGAGAGCCCTCAGAATCCAAGACCGACACTGACTTTCCGGGTGCCAGAGCCTCAGCTATTGGGGACCTCAACCTTAGCCTGCCAAGACCCCACCCACTCAGAGCCCTGCCGAGAAAGCCAGCGGAGAAATGAGGTGGCTTCAAGTGACCCAGTTCCCAGGAGAAACTGCTCCAGAAACCATCCCCAGAGCATGGTCTGGTGGCACGTGTCTGTAAGGCCCATGCTGAGGAGACAGCAACGGGACAATCAGGGGTATGACATGAGCTGCAGCTCCATGGACCCACAGTGGAAGGAGAGAACCAACTCCACCAGGCTGCCCTCTGTCTTCCACATGTACATCATGGTGTGTGTCTGTGTGTAGCACAGACACACACGTAAATAACTACATGTAATTTAAAGGGTTTTTTTTAACCCAAACAAATTAAAAACCTCCCCGGATCTCCATCTTCTCAGTAATCCTCTACCAGATCCAAGCCACTCAAATCTCCATTGCTCTCCCAGATCCCTCAGGGACTCAAAAAAAAAAAAAAAAAAAAAAAAAAAAAAAAAAGACTAAGGGTCTCACCATGTAGCCCTGCTTGGCCTGGAAATCTCTGTGTAGACCAGGCTAGCTGTGAACTCTGCCTCTGTCTCTCATGAGTGCTGGTATGAAAGGTGTACTCCACCACAGTCAACCCCACCCCTGAACTAACCACTACCTCACTGCCCTGAAGCTCTTCATCGAACCCCCAAACTCCGAGGCCACAATTCTTCCCTGTGGTATTTGAGGCAAAACCTTGCCAGCTCTCCACCCTCCCTGCTTTAGTGAATAGAGGCAGTGGCTGCCACCACGTCTTATCAAAGCCGCCAGAACCTAGTCCCCCGTGGCTAACACCTGCTCCTTTCTCAGGCTCTTGCTCCACGTCCTCCCCACAAACCGTAGTGTCGCTTCTCTGGAGGCCTTGGGCATCACCTGGTCACATCCCACCCCCACACATCTTCTGTGGTTACTTTTCCATTACAGTTGCTGGCCCTGAGATTTCAGGTCCCGAGAGTCACACTGTGGGCCCTGGAAATGAGGGCTACCTATGGTGGGACAGAGAGAAGGGCTGTGACATTCTCAGTGCCTCCAGTTTATTCTGAACGTGGAATCAGTGGAGAAGAAACCTTATTACCCGGGTCCTATTCATCTCCCACCTAGAATAGATCTCATCTCTTACAGAGCTCCAGTAGGACATACACATAGCGGGTGTTTAATGAATCTTGGGGTAATTCATTCATTCATATCATGGATTATTTATAATTGCCAGTTATATATATATATGCATATATGTGTGTGTATACATATATATATACACATATATATATTTTGCCAGTGGTACACACTTAAATAAAACACACATCTATAAACAAGTAAAGACAGCATCAAGCCCTGACAGTCAGTCACAGGAAATCCACACTCCCAACCCAACCCCACACCTCACAGATACCCACCAACTGCCTCTGACAGCCTTTGCAGTTTCTATTATCATGACTAGAAAGGAAGTCAACCCACCTAATACCAGAGTGTGGGCAAAGGCTAACGGCATCTCCTGCCTAGCCACTCTCTGTGCCAGAGCCAGGGACAGAAGTGCCAAAGCGGCTCCTGCCTACTACACCCCCTGCTCTGGAGAAATGCTCATAGACAAGCTAAATACACTCAAGGTTGGTGCCAGAGCCCTGGTACCTTGAGGGGCCCAAGAGAATGCTTTGATTTCTTTAAAATCATCAGGAAGTGGAGTTGGGGAGGTGGCTCAGCAGTTAAAAGCATTTGCTGTCTTTACAGAGGACCCAGGTTTGGTCCTCAGCATCCACACACCTGCTTACAACCATCTGTAACTGCAGTTCCAGATCTGATCTCTTCTGGCCTCCCAGGGCAGCAGGCTTACATGTGGTATACAGATATACACGTAGGCAAGCACTCATACACGTACAATTATCATTACATTGACCAAGCCAGCTCAGTCAGTCAACAAGGCCTCGAGGGAGGGAGTGATCGAGGATTAAAGAAAAAAAAAAAGAGACAATTAGACAACATTATGGTATGATCCCAGCAAATGCTGAAGTGGGTTTATTTTTCCTCAGTCTGCTTTTACACCATTCTCGATACATACACAAAACAGGGTCAGTTGTACATTAAGGGCAAAGTAGTCAAGGCATAAACAAAGCTCCCATGATTACTGTGTATTCAGGGACTTAAGACGATCAAGATACAAAGAACACATGCCTCAGCTGTATTTATCTTGAGCCTACTTCCTTGTCCTAGTCCAGTGTAAATCATTCTTGCCAATATTCTTGAAGGGGCATCACGAGCTCTCCAGATTACATTTAAAAAATCATCATAATAAAGTAAAATCAGTAGAAAAAAAATATACAAACTGAGTTATAACATCTACAAAGGCAAACGGCAGCCCTGGAGTCTAGTTACACACGCTCTGACTGAAGAGGGAGACTGGGTGAATTCACTCCACCTTGGAAACCCCATGCTTCTAGCCAACCCACATGGCCTACCCAAATTAAACAGTAATTACCAAGGTTAGGAAAAGGCCTTGTCAGGACAGGTTTGTCCCCAGGTTTAGCTCAGCCTTGACCCCTGCGGCCTCACCTCCTGTCTCCGATGCCTATAAATGCCCACCCTGTCTACACCAGCCAGTCCTCAACACCTGAGCCATGTTGGGAATTACAGTCCTCGCTGCCATCCTGGCCTGCGGTAAGCTTGGGCGTGGGAACCAGCTGCATGCAGCTGGCTGTAAGATCAGGCTGGCCTTGGGGGTGTCCTCTGCTCCCCCAAAAAGGCACTTTTGGGGTCCTGTGTTTATTCACCCACTGAGCATGTGTGTGTCGGTTAAGCCTCTTCCAGTTTGGTAGGTCCCGGAGAGGAGCCGGAGAGCTTCCTCCAGGGTGTGAGGTTTAGACAGGAGACCCTGGGCAAGCCTCACAGTAGGCGCTTCACTCTGGGTTCACTCCAGGGAGCCACTGGGCCTGTGTTTCCCACGTGTCCCTACCCCCACCCCTGGGAGCTCTTTGCTCTTCCATTTTGGTGATATTCTCCCAGATCACAAACTGAGGGTGCGACAGGGTTTTGTTTTGTTTTTGACAAGTGGAAGCTCTTGATCGGGAATCCTAAGGGCTCTCTAGATGCAGGAGCGAGCTGGACCCTACATATGCTGGGTCTGTCCCTATCTCTAGTCAACAGCCGGGTCTTGGAGTCCGGTGATGCTGCCGGAGGACCACATGCTGCCTAACAGCCAGAATGCCAGCTGCCAGCTCCATCAGACCATCAGAGCACGGGCTCTTAACCCACCCACACAACGTCTGAGACATGGCAGTGTGGGACTCTGTGTGGTCCACACTTAGTACACCCGTCCATCACACACTGCACTGTGACCCACAGAAGATATCCTCAGTCCCTCGTGAGACCAGTCGCTGCCTGTTCCTCTCACTTCTTCTGTGTGGCTCTTTAAATGTGTCAAGTGGCTTAGTTCTCGGGAGACTCCCAGGTTAAGGTCATTCTTCCCACATCACACACACACACACAAAGGGAAACTGAGGCCCTGAGAGCCAAGTGGACTTTCCTGAGTCACCAAGTAGGATCAACCACCAAACCGGAGCATTCCCACTCCCCCTTCTCAGAGGGCCAGCCCGCTCACCCGCACTCCCCTCTTTCCTCAGCCTCCAGTTGCGGGAACCCCACCTTCCCACCCAACCTGTCAACCAGGGTGGTAGGAGGAGAGGATGCTGTCCCTAACAGCTGGCCTTGGCAGGTAAGCATGCTGCGAAGCAGATGCAGGGGTTGGAGGGGCAGGGCTGGGCATCCCCAGAGGGCTGATGTGTGGTCCTTCTGTAGATCTCTCTTCAGTACCTCAAGGATGACACATGGAGGCACACCTGTGGGGGTAGTCTCATCACCACCAGCCACGTCCTCACTGCCGCCCACTGCATCAAGTGAGTGGGGGTGACACCTGGAGACCAGCGAGGAGCCAACACTCCAGGCACTGGGCTCTGTTAGCTGTTCTCCCCTGATAACTCGCTTGTTCGTTTATTCAGTTGAAAACCTTTCTTGTGCACCTACTGTGTCAAGAAATGGCAAAGAAGATGAAAGCTAGCCTCCGGGGCTATTCTAGCAGGAGGGAGAGCAGCGTATGAACAAGTTGATGTGTAACTTATCAAACAAAAAAGAGGCTGGAAGAAGGGGGAGGGTAGAAGGTGGTTCTGGTTCAAATTAAAAGAAGATAGCCCAGAACTGAGAGGGAAGGAGAGAGGGAGGGAGGAAAAGAAGGAGGGAGAGAGGAACTAAAATCATAAAATAAGGGAGCTTGGGGTATAGCTTAGTTGGTGAAGTTCCTTCTTAGCATGCACAAAGCCCTGGGTAGACACACACACACACACACACACGCACACCCTAATGCCACATAAAAACAGGTGTGCTAATACACACCTGTAAACCCCTCACTTGATAAGTGGAGGAAGGGAGATCAGAAGTTTGAAGGCTATCTTTGGCTATGCATTTGAGGCCAGCCTGGGTTAAAAAGAAGAAAGAAGGAAAGAGGCAGGGTAAAGAGGGAAGGAGGAAGGGAGGGGGGACAAAAGGAAAGAGAGAGAGACAGAAAGAAAGACAAACGGATCTGGGAGAAGATCTCTCTGAAAAGGGCAAAGACACAAAAGGAAGAGTCTGTCACTGATCTGTGGGATTCCAGGATGAGCCTGAGAGGGGGAGTCTCTGAGAACTGAGGGGGCCTACTATGAGGAAAGTGTGAGGACCAGTGGGGGAGTGGGAGTGGGGGATGCAAGGACTAGAGTTTGGCTGGAAAGAGGCAGAGCTGTGGGAGGGGCTTCAGGGATGTGGGTTAGCACCTCAACAGTCAGGGGAAGACAGGTATGATGGCGCTTGCCTGCCATCTTCAAGCAGGAGGATCTTGTATTGGGGAGGACAGAGCCAAGCAGATGTCACTCAGGTGCCTACAGCCATGCGGAAGCCAGAGTCAATAGTGAGAGACTTGTCTTCTCCTATAGTCTGCCAGTCTGGAGCAACAAGGTCGAGTCCCAACCTGACCCAAGTCCCTTTCTCTAAGCTGTGGTCCTTCTCCAATCTTGCACAGGGTCCATGAGAACAGACTTCCCCTTTCCCACAAAGTCCTACTGTCACAAGAGGACCAGGTATCTAAAGCTGTCAATTCCCTATTGGCCCTGCCTGAGGCCATTTGACGTCTCTTCCCTTCTCCCTTCTAGCAAATCCTTTACCTACCGTGTGGCCCTGGGGAAGTATAATCTGACAGTGGAGGATGAGGAAGGCTCCGTGTATGCTGAGGTGGACACCATTCACGTCCATGAGAAGTGGAACCCCCTCCTGGTGTGGTGAGTGCCAGCCCTGGGGCAGCATGGGAGGAGGGTCCCCAAGACAGAGCCACAGAGTCTGGCCCCATCACTTGGCATGCCCAGTCCACAGGAACACAGGATGACACCGCTCAGTCCTTCACACTGACCAAGGATAGTGGCTACGTACACAGGTATCTCTCTGCCCCTGGCCCCACACCACACTTTCCAGAATTCACTCAGCCAGAGGCTGAGCCAAGAGTCACCTATACGGAGTGTTGAGCGCATGCCCAGATTGCAGCAGGCATGTGAGATGCCATCTTTCCTCTAAGTGTCACAACAGCCCTGGACAGGGAACTGAAGCTCCGAGAAGTTGAGAAATATACCCCAGGTGGAGCTTGGTGGCACACGCCCTTAATCCCCGCAGAGGCAGGCGGGTCTCTGTAAATTCAAGGCCAGCAGTTAGAACTGCACAAGTTCCAGGATAGTCAGGGCTATTTAAAGAGAGTCTATCTCAAAACAAACACTACAACACAATACAACAGCCAGATGGCAGTGGTGACACACACCTTTAAGCCCAGAACTCGGGAAGCAAAGGCAAGTGGATCTCTGAGTTTGAGGCCAGCCTGGTCTGTGGAGTGAGCTCCACAACAGCCAGGGCTACACAGAGAAACCCTATCTCAAAAAACCAAAGCTAAAGAGAGAGGAGAGAGAGAGAGAGAGAGAGAGAGAGAGAGAGAGAGAGAGAGAGAACTTAAATGAACCTGCACATGCCTTTGTCATCATGTTGGACCTGCCGCAGCTCACAGTCATAACCTACAATGGTTCTGAAAATTTCTCTGTTGAGCTGTCATAAGCTGGCCTGTGAGGAAGAAGCCACATCTTAGGAGACAAGTGCACTATTAGAAGGTCACTTAGGGTTGGAAAGGTGGCTGCACAGCTAAGAGCACTTGCTGTGTGTCTTGGGGTTTCTGAGGCCATGGTAAACATCATGCCAAAAACAACTTGGCAAGAAAAGGATTTATCTTTTGTTTTTATTTTTCAAAACCTGCCTCTGCCTCCAGAGTGGTGGGATTAAAGGTGTGTGACACCAGTACCCGGCCGGGTTTGTTTTATCTTTAGCCCATCACTGAGAGAACTGGAGCAAGAACTCAAGCAGGGCAGGAACCCAGAGTCAGGAACTGATGTGGACGCCATGGAGGAATGCTGCTTACTGGCTTGCTCCTCATGGCTTACTCATCAGGACCACTAGCCTAGGGACAGCCCCGCCCACAATGGGCTGGGTCCTCCCACATCAATCATCAATCAAGGAAACGCCCCACAGCCTGGCCTACAGGCCAATCCTACCAAAGCATTTTTCTCAGTTACGATGCCTTCTTCCCAGATGATCCTCACTTGTGCCAAACAGACATAAAATTAGACAGCACACCGTGCAAGCCCGAGGTCCCAAGTTCAAATCCCCAGCACCCTCATAAGAAGCTGCGTGTGGTAACCCCAGTGCGTGGGGGGTGGAGACTTCAGGATCACTAGGGATTGCTGGCGGGCAGCCTCACTCTGGTGAGAGACGCTGTCCAGGGAATAAGGTGGTGAGGGATAGACCACACACGCGTGCGCGCGCGCGCGCCACACACACACACACACACACACACACACACACAAGCCATTTGTCCTCCAAAGTCCCCCCACCCCAACTTCGCGACCTAGCTGCTAACAGATCCCTGGCCACCAAAGCTTGGCCCACTTGCCACACCTCCACTTTGCATTCCAGGAACGACATTGCTATCATCAAGTTGGCTGAGCCTGTGGAGCTGAGTGACACCATTCAGGTGACCTGCCTCCCAGAGCAAGGTTCCCTGCTGCCTCAGGACTATCCCTGTTATGTCACTGGCTGGGGTCGCCTCTGGAGTGAGTACAACCAGCACTGGGAAATCCCTGAGGCTTCCTGGAGGAGGTGCCACTGTCCGTCAGCAAGTCTCCCCTCCCACGTGCGCCCTCCTGCCTGATGATTCCGCAGATTTTAAACCTTTGCGATAATAAGAGCTAGTATTTCTTGTTTAGCCCAGACCAGGTGACAAGCATGTCACGAGTAACTGTGACGGCTGACACTGGGAATAAACAGGCTAGATCTCATCAGGGTTTAGAACAGGAATGTGCTCATTTGGTCCAGCCACGGGAATAAGCTAAAAACAAAAGGTAGGCCTGCGACTCAGAGCATGGAAGGTAGAAGCCGGAGAATCAGGAGTTCAAGGTTACTACACAGGGAGTTTGAGGCCGACCTAGGTTACATGAGACCCTGTATCAAAATAATAAACTAACTAACTAACCAACTAACTAACTAACCAACTAACTAGCTAACACTGTCCCCTTAGGGGTAGGAGGCTCCATGTCATAGCAGACAGACGCCCAAGAAGATGCCAGCTGAGCTAGATAGTCGAACGGGAATTAGAACTATTGAGACTTGGAGATAGCAGAGGTTAGCTCTTAGGACCTCCTGGGGGGAGGAAAGCCTTTAGATATAGCCCCTAAAGATGGAGTGAGGGAAGGAAATGACTGACAAGCCCCCAAGATCCCAGCTGAGGTGGAAGGGTCACAGGTCAATCTGTCTCAGTACAGAGTGAATCGGAGACCAGCCTGGGCAACGCAGGGAGACCCTGCCACAGAGTAAAAAGTTAAAAGAAGGTTCAGTGGTAGGGTGCTTGCCTAGCCTGCTCAGAGGCTTGGGTTTGATCCTTCACACAGCAAAACAGGAAGGGGAAGAAAAATTAAGACTCCAAACTAAAGGCACATAGTCCCCAAGGGACTGCAACCCAAAAACTTGAGCCATCCCAATGAAGGGCACACAGACGGTTCCCTCAGCCTTCCGTATACTCTGTCTCCTGCTGGCTGGAGGCCAGAGCTAGGGCTGAGAGGAGGGCACAGGCTGACTCCCTGCATGGCTGCTCTCTCCCCAGCCAACGGTCCCATTGCCGAAGTGCTCCAGCAGGGCCTGCAGCCCATAGTGAGCCATGCCACATGCTCCAGGCTGGACTGGTGGTTCATCAAGGTCCGGAAGACGATGGTGTGCGCTGGGGGTGACGGTGTCATCTCTGCCTGTAACGTGAGTGTCCTGACCCCACACCAGGGGGCAGCAGGGAGGTGGGCAGAGCAGGGTGAGGGTGGAGCAAATCACACCCCTCCCCTCCCAGAAGCCAGGCCCTGATGGATTGTCCAGCCCACCCCTCTCTGCTCACCCCCCAGTTCCAGCCCACCCCTCTCTGCTCACCCCCCAGTTCATGGGGAGAGACAGAGGGCTGGACATGGGCAATTCAAGTACAAGTCCCAGTGCCAGCAATTGGGCAGGGGGAAAGGTGGCTCAAAAGGTAAAGGCCCTTTCCACCAAGCCTGGTGACCTGAGTTTGGTCCCCAGAACCCACATGGTGGAAGGAAAAGATCGACTCCCACAGTGTCCTGTGATCTCCATACATGCACTATCTCGTGTATGCATGCACATGTGGGTGCGTGTGTACACACACACACAAAATGAAAATGAAAACAATAAAACACTGAGGCTAGGGCCAGAGAGATAATTGAGCTGGCAGAGTTTGCCTTGCAAGCGTAAGGAGCTGAGCTCGATCCCCCGAAGCCACGTTATGGAACTGCCAAGCACGGTGGTGCGCCTGAATCCCAGTGCTAGGGAGGTGGAGACGAGAGAATTTCCCGGGGCTCACTGGCCAGTGCGTCTAGCCCAACTGGCCAGCTCCAGGCCAAAGAGTGCCTTCTGGCTCTACATACATACACACACATCTGCATGCACACTGGCACAAATACCTGAATACAGACACACTCACACACAGACACACACACACCTTCATCCTCACACACACGCATACACACATACCTCCATACACACACATATACATACACATATACCTTTATCCACACATACACATGCATGCATACCTTCATCCACACATACACATACATGCATACCGACATACACACATACACATGCATGCATACCTACATACACACATTGCAAGTACATACACACATCAAAAACGAAGCCATAGCAACCACTTCACAGAACCATTGTGAACGTGTCAAGCAGCACAAAGTGGCTTCCTTCATGTTCCATACATGTTCCTAAAGGCTCCAGTCGGAGGAGACAGGGACTCAGAGTAAGACCAGAACCATAAAACACCCAGAACAACGTCCATTCTGAAGCATGCCAGCCTCCCTTCCTTCCCAGGCCTCTTCAGGGTTCCCAGCCTCCTTGACTCTCTGGGCAGAATACAGCAACTTACACAGTCCCTGAACAGTCAGGGAAACCGAGGCAGAGTATATTGGCATCATCCCAGATCACAGCAAACCAAGAGCTAGCTGACACCTCAGGGCCTTACAAGATGAGGCCAAGGTCACCCCTGTACTTTCTCTGTCAGAATCCTCACAGCTAGCCTGAGGCCTGAATAATAGTAGGTATGGAGTCGGAGGGCCCAGCTCGCATCCCCCACAGTAGCCAGAGCCAGTCTCTGGGGGTGGATTGGAGCTGAGGCCTACTGTTCTGCTGCAGGGAGACTCTGGCGGCCCACTGAACTGCCAGGCGGAAGATGGCTCATGGCAGGTCCCACGGCATCGTGAGTTTCGGTTCCAGTAAAGGCTGCAACGTACACAAGAAACCAGTGGTCTTCACCCGCGTGTCTGCCTATAATGACTGGATTGATGAGGTAGGTGTCCCCTGCGCCCGTCCCTGGGCCCCTGAATCCACCTCCTCCTGCAGCCTCCCCTTCACTAGCCCCTTTCCAAATGTATTCACTGGTCACTAGGGTCCACATTCAAGTTCACGCTTCCATTCACTAGAGACCCTGGCTGAATCCTTCTCGAGCGGGCCTTGAGTCAGGAATGGGGGAGGGATGACTCACAGAGGGGGACACATGGGTGGCCACATAAAGTCTTAAGGACGTGGGGACAGAGGCAGGAGGTATAGGGTGTATTCGGAGTCCACAAGCACCATGCTCTGAAGAGCTGGGAGATCCGAGAGCCTTGGGCAGACACCAGGCCCCCGCCATGTGCCTCCTGGGAACCTATTACCCTGCGGAGAACCTCGTGCTGCCCCAGAAGGTAGCATCATGTCCCAGGGTCACTCACACCGGCTTCTGCTTCTCCAGAAAATACAACTGTGAAGAGCCGGTTCCAGAAATCTCTCGACCTATCTCCCACTAGCAATAAAGCTCTTTCCATGAATGCCTCAGTCCATGAATTTATGTCTTCTGGGGTTCCTGGATCTCCAAGCACTGGAAACAGATACCCTAGGCCAAGCTGTAGAGACTTTTAAGGCAAGTGTCTTTATCATTAATAATTATAATTAGTAATTATTATTTAAATTATTTTATTAATTTGGCATAAGGGGTCAGAATTAAGGTCTAGTACCTCCAGCGGCAGGTGGAGGCTGGGAAATCCTCAAGGCCAGGCTCACTCAGTTCAGAGAGGCCAGGCCACAGGAAGACACCCAAATCTCAGAGACAGCCAATAATTATTAGGGAGGAGCACCCAGCAGGTGTCTGTCCCCATCCGCCCCCCCATGTCACTCACCCCCATTCCTCAGGCATCATTCCCCACCCCTGCTGTTGGCCAGAGGTGTCCAGTTGGAGAATTTAATGGATTCTGACCCAGGGTGGTACAGGAAGAGGAGACCCCAGCCCCACTCACAGGCTGTGGGGCTGTGATTTCCACAGTCACAGGAAAAGCCTTCACTGTATGAGACTGGTAGGGAAACTGAGACTCAGAGAGAGGAAGTCTGAACTAAGCCTCAAGAACAGGAAGAGCCAACAGGCAAGAGCCACAGTGGACTAGGAACAGGAGTGGTCTCCTGAAGCCAACAGGGTGTAGGTGGGATTCAAGATCTAAGTGTCCAGGGTTTGGTGACAGATGTCCCAGTGGGTGTTCATCCCCTAACCAGAGGGGCCACTAGCCTGGAACACTCCTGAAAGTGTGGTCACTTGTCTTAGTTTGGTTCCTAAAGACACACAACCAAAAACAAGCTGGACAGGGAAAGGTTTGTTTGGCTCACAATTCCACATCATAGTTCATCAAAGGAAGTCAAGACAGGAACTCACCACAGGGCAGGAACCTGGAGGCAGGAGCTGATGCAGAGACCATGGAGGGGTGCTGCTTACTGGCTTACTCCCCATGGCTTGCTCAGTCTGCTTTATTATAGAATACAGGACCGCCAGCCCAGGGATGGCCCCGCCCACAATGGACTGGGACCTCCCCATCAATCGCTAGTTAGGAATACCCTACAGGCTAGCTTACAACCCAATCTTACAGAGGCAATTTTCTAAATTGTTAATTTTCTAAATTGAGGTTTCCTCTTCTCTGATGTCAACCTTGTGTCAAGTTGGCATCAACTAGCCAGCCCAGCTGACCCTTGTCAACTTGACACACAAACACATACTTGTTAAGCCACATTTCCTTCCTTGTTCATCCCCAAGAGCACATAGTAATAAGAACATCACAATAGAAAATATTCCAAGTCTTAAAACTCCCACTGTCTTTACAAATCCAAACACTTTGAAATTCAGTCTATTTAAAAAAAAAAAAAATCCTAAGTTTCTTTTAAATCCTTGAATCTCTTTTAAAATTCAGTCTCTCAACTGAGGGCTCCTATAACATCAAAAATAAATACTTTTTTTTTTACTTCAAGAAGGAAGCACCTGGGGAAGGGGGATGGAAGAGGGGGGGTTAGGAGGGGAAAGCAGGAAAGGGGATAACATTTGAAATGTAAATATATAAAATATTCAATAAAAAAAGGAAAAAATCTGAAAAAAAAAAAAAAAAAGAGGGAAGAACCAGGGTACAGCCACAGCAAAATCAAACTCCAATTGTAAATAACTCAGTATTCAATGTCTGGGATCCACTCAGCATCTTCTGGACTCTTCCAAAGAGCTTGGGTCACTTCTCCAACTCTGCCCTCCGTAACACACACAGCTTGTCTTCTAGACTCTGGCTGGTTCCACTCCACTGCTTTCGCTATTCTTAGTGGTTATCCCAAGGTACTGGCATCTCCAATACGCTGGGGTCTTCTGCTACAACTAGGCTGTGCTTTCTCCAATAGTCTCTCCTGGACTCCCTTAAGGGACTCTAACCCAGCCACACCGTGCCCAAACCTCAGCTGTTCTCCGTGATCCCCTCAAACCTTCAAAACCAGCATCACTGGGTGACTCTTACCCTACCAAGTTGGACTGCCAATGTGGAGTACAACCTTGGCCATGCCTGGAACACAGCTTCTGTGTAGTGGAAAGTGTAGACACTTTCCTGAGATTTTACCTCAACAATCTTGGCCTTTTCTTAATGAACACTAATTTCTCAGCTTTAGCCAACCAATATCGCGTATGCCAGTAAAGGAAAGGTTTTACTTTAGTAATTCCGATATCTTGCTAATCACAACTGGTTCTTCAGCCACAGCTAACCAGAACCACAGAATCTTAACTCAAAATAGAAAATGGCCCCGATAGAGCCTTTGATCTTCCTTCTGAAACTTCAGGAGCCACCTCCATTGTTTGCTTGACTTCAACATCCCCATCTTCCAAGCTCTCACAGAACTTCCCTCTGAGCTCTAACACCCAGCGGCTTTTCCAGCCCAGCGTTCCAAAGTTCTTCCACAGTCCTCCTCAGAACCTGGTCAGGTCTGTCACAGCAACGCCCCACTATGATGGTACCATCTTGTCTCAGAGTTTCTATTACTGAAAGGAATCACCATGACCAGAAAGCAATGCGGGGAGGAAAGGGTAGCTCATACTTCCACATCACAGTTCCTCATCAGAGGAAGTCCGGGAGGAAGCTGGATGCAGCAGCTGAGGCAGAGGCCATGGAGGGTGCTGCTTACACGGCCTGGGCTAAATGAATCATGGTCCCTGAAAAGTTCCCATCATGATCCCCGGAACATATGAGCATGGAACTTCCCGGGGCTAAGGGGAATTTTCAGGGTTGATTTAGAGTCTTGAGATGGGGTGATCCATCTGTGTTTAAGTTTCAGCATCACTTTGGCCTGGTGGAAACAGCTTAAAGTGGGGAAAGGGTTACTTTCTTTATGGCCTCGGAGCTTCATGGCAAGAGGGCGTGGCTGGGTGTGAGGCCAGGGATGTAACCCTGTAGCCCCTCCTTTGCCCACCAGGACCAGTAGTCAGGTTAAATTTCCTCTCCCCTTATGAGGTCCTGTCCAGCAGCACCTGGAATTCCTCCTTATGCAAATGAGGTGCACCCATCACCTGGCCCCAGCCAAGGATGTACACTCACCTTGAAAGCCCCTACCCACCCCATAACGGTTTAAGTAGCTTTTGCTCCCCATTAAATGAACTGTCTCACTGAAGCCCGCGCTTGCTGTGCTCACAGACGTCTGTGATCTCTTCTGCTCCTGGCTGTCCTCCTCTGCTTCCCCTCCCAGGAGTTGCGGGTCTTGAAGGACCACTGTGGGCAGGGAGGTGGAGCCTGAACGGCAGCTGGGCAGCAGATACCATGGGGATGTGGAGCAGAGGAAACAGTAACAGGAAAGGGATTAAAAAAGACACAACCCTAAGGACATACCCCTCCCTCAAGACCTACTTACTCCAGCCAGGCTCCGCCCCCAGCCAGGCTCCGCCCCCAGTCCCCACCTCTTCCTAATTATTCACTGAAATGTTAATCCATAGCAAAATGAAACTGTGGATAAGACCAGAATCCTCCTGGCCAAACTCTTTCCAGAAAGGTCACAGACATACCCGAAGGTGTGCTTTCAAAATTTCTTAGGTGACTCTCAATCTAGTCAAGTTGACCACCAAGACTGGACCACAGGCAGAGATACTCGGCTGCAATCAGCGGGGTCCACAGAAGGAGAAGACAAGAGAGTCACATGAGAGATATAAACATGAAGGATGAGACTCCCCCAGGGAGTCAGGGTCAGGAAGACAGGAACAGGGAGGAGGGTCCATGAGACAAGAGATTAGGAGGTCAACAAGAGCTGAAAAGAATCCAGATGGATTCTTCTGGTGCTTGCAAAGGAAGCCAGCCCTGCTGACACCATGACTCAGCCCTGTAGAAAATATTGGACTCCTTGTCTCCAGAGCTGTGCGATGAAAAATTGGCATGGTGTGCCTGTTACCATAACCAAAGCAACTCATCGCTCCTGTCAGAAGGCCCTGTAGGGCTCAGGGATAAAGGAGGGCCGTGAAGGACTCTCTGGGACCAGTGGGAGGAGGGATTCTGATGAGAGACCACAAACTCTGATTGGAAGGGAGGGGGATTCAAACTTTGGCTTTAACTATCCCTCCTCCTGTGCTCCCTGTGTGTGTGTGTGTGTGTGTGTGTGTGTGTGTGTCGGTGTGGTCGAGGTGAAGAGACAGAGAGAACAGAGAGAGAGGCAGACAGCAGACAGAGACAGACAGACAGAACAGACAGACACACACACACACACACACACACACACAGACAGAGAAGAACTCTATTCTGTACTCTGGCTGTCCTAGACCTCACTATGAACCAGGCTGGCCTTGAACTCACAGAGATCTGCCAGCCTCTGCCTCTCAGGGGTTAAAGGTGTACACTACCATGGCCAGCTTTCCCCCCTATTTTCTTTGTGGTGTTGATGAGAGAAACAGATCTCAACTCAAAGGAATAAAATGCACGGTTTATTCTGGAACCAAATTTGAGTGACCATGACCCAGGAATGCAGATTTAGGTCTCCTGAAATACCATGCTCCAGTGAGGTAGCAATTTTATAACCTTTTTTAGTAACATAACAAAGAAAGCCACAAATGAAGCTACCGTTCAAATATGTTGGTGGTGACATCAGATAGACAGGTTATAAAACCGGAGGACACTGCCACAGGGCTCCCCGGGCTATCCGGCAACACTTTATTTTTGGTGGGAAAGCAGGGTTTTGTTAAGTTAATACATTTCAAACTGTTTTTATTTGTCAGGATGTCTGGTGTGGGTAGCAGCAGGGTATTTGTTTCGACACAGAGCTGGGAACAGGAGTGATATTTAGTGGGCTAACGACGACGCAAGATAAACTTAATTAGGCTCTGGACCTACGTCATTCCCACATCTCCACGTCACTGCAGTCCCAACCAGTCAGCCAGACACAGTTTCTTTTCTAGGAATTCACACGGGTTGAGAGGTGCCTGGCTCTGGCTTCAGAGAGCCCAGGGCTGCCACTGGGTAAGAGTAGCAATTACTCTCACTCA
Organism: Mastomys natalensis; assembly: GCA_021653895.1. Classification (NCBI taxonomy): domain Eukaryota; kingdom Metazoa; phylum Chordata; class Mammalia; order Rodentia; family Muridae; genus Mastomys; species Mastomys natalensis. The sequence goes on along the minus strand of JAJTUV010001747.1, from coordinate 519,859 downwards.
CACATGCCAAGAACCACCCAATACCAGTTTTCCTCAGTCACAGAGAACCCTGGCTGCTATCCCTTCTAGAAGAGAACCTTGGATTCTGAGAGATTAATCCCTCCCCACCACCCCCCAGACCACACAGCCAGGAGGAGCAGGGCACCATGAGTTAAAGTCCAACTCCACAGCTGTGCCACATTATTCCAACAGGATCCTAAAGTCACACGGACCCTTCATGTACGGAAGTGCTCTAGTGGCCAGGGAAGGGTGTAGGTGGCAAGAAACAGCAGGAGACCCAGAGACAGAGGTTGGGAAGAGAATTCCTTCCTCCCTGTAGAGCAAGAGAGGAGTTTGAGGTCACCTTCAACTACATAACAGATGCCAGCTTGGACTACCTGAGACCTCCCATCTGCAAAGATAACAGACAGACAGACAGACAGACAAGACAGACAGACAGATAGGTAGATAGACAGACACAAGCAGAGAGACAGACAAATGGACGTAAAGTCCACAGAGAAAGAGTGATCACTGGGAGGCTGAGGCAGGTTCTGGGCTACAGAGTGAGATCTTTGTCTAAAAAGGAAGCAAAGAATGAACACCTCCCAAGAGCCGGGATGACAGGTGTGTGCTCTATGTAACCACTGGATCCTTGGTTATACAGTGAATTTTAAAAATAGTTATTGTGGGGCTGGAGAGAAGCTCAGTGGTTAAGAGCACTGACTGCTCTTCCAGAGGTCCTGAGTTCAATTTCCCAGCAACCACATGGTGGCTCACAACCATCTGTAATGGATCCGATGCCCTCTTCTGGTGTGTCTGAAGACAGTGACAGTGTGCACATATAAATAAAATAAATAAAAATTTTTAAAAAAGTTATTGTGCATGTACGCATGAGGGGGTGCATACATGCCACATGGAGACGTCAGAGGACAACTTTCAGAAGCTGGTTTTCCCCCCTTCCGGCTTTACACAGCAAATGCTTTACACGCTAAGCCATTTTACCCTCCCTATAGTGAGTTTGAGGCTAACCTGAGCTACATGAGACCTTGCTTCACATACACATGTACATACACACACACACACACACACAACAACCAGCCACACACCCAACTAATACATCCATGCATACACACAGAGACAAATACACTGCAACAATCAGCAACACTCGTGCCCCATACACTCACAGATATACACAAATGCATACACACATATACATTCAAACACATGTATATTTATGTACACTCAAACTTTCATATACACACTAATATGTATTCATTATATATTCATACATAGACACATACACACATGTACATGCTATGCATATATGTACATATATACTCAAACACATTTGAATATACAAACATACAGATACACAGATACAGACATGCATGTACACATACATACATGTATATAGGCAGACATGCAGATAAACACAAACACACATAAACACTCATATACCCATGCACGCATATACATATATACATCTATAGCATATGTACACACATATACATGCATACACACAGAAAAACAAACACCTATACTTAAACTCACACACATTTCAATGCATACATATATATACACTCATACACAGAGATAGACATCCATATACATGTATACACTCACACACACATATACTGATACATATACACATGTACATACACAAAGACACACTTAAACACACATATAGACAGAGATATACATATATTGACATCCATACACATACACCTAAACACAAACATATATGCATACAGAAAGACATGCGTATACATATGTAGTATACACACACACACACACTGTTTACCCAGTTCCCCTTCTGAGACTCCAGAGTCTCTGCCAGGGTCAAGAACATTGGCTTTGATGCTGTCAGAATGTAAGATGTCCCATGCCCTAGTGCCAAGCCAGTATCTCACCCGAGATGATGTTCTGAAGATGCTGAATCAGGAGACCAGAGGTCCTTATGGGAGTTCTAACTTTCCAACTTTCCAGTCTGATCCAAAGTTGCTGGTTCCAGCCATAAGGCCAGGCCGGGACCCCCAACCAGCCCACATGGACATGCCCATGCTGGGCCCGGGTGCTGAAGCCAGGTGGCTGGCTTCTCAGAGGAATTGCTCTGAATGAGTCATGAGAAGCATACATCTGTGGCTCTGTTCACCTGCAGGGGCTCAAGGTCACACAACCCAGTTTAGAACTTGCTAGACAGTCACACTACTCCAAAAGTGCCGGAGTTGAGTAGTGGGTTTGTGGGGAGATGGGGGCTGCTGTGCTGTTCCCTCTCAGCACAGAAGCCTCGATTGGATTCACGTGCGGCCCAGCCTTAGTCCTGGGAAAGTGGTCTGGATGAAGCCTCCCTGCCAAGACAAGGAAGGAGCTTGTGCTGCAGTCCCCACCAGTCCCTACACTTCAACCCCTTCCCCACCAGGCACTCGGTTCTAGGGAGATCATGTGACCAGAGGCAAGCCAAATCAACTTGTTGAGAAGAATTACCTTAAGTTCTCGTGAAATGATCTGAGGCTACAAACCACTAAATGCAAAGGAACCCGCAGAGGGGTGGCTTGTTCCCCAGGGTACATGTAGCAATGAGGACAGTTATCTTTGGTTGTCGAAACTGGGATTGGGATCTAAGGGGTGGGACCAAGGATGCTCTGAAGGCCCCTACAATAAGACACCAAGTAAAACAGCTGGTGGGGAGGGCGTGCAGCTCAGTGGGCAGAGTGCTTGCCTGTCAAGCATGAAAGGATGATCTCTGGTGGGAGAGATGGCTCAGGGGTTATGGATAGGGGGCTAGAGACAGAGCTCAGGAGTGGGGTGCCTGCTTAGCATGTGTAAGTCCCCAGGTTCAATCTGAGAGACAGAGAGATGGAGACGACAAAGACTGAGAATACAGTTCCTTCCATTTTGTAGGTAAACAACCCTCAGACAAAGAGCCGGCCTGCTTTGCCCAAGGTCACAGAAGCTCACAGCAAGTGCCAAACTGCTGTTTGTTCAGTGACTTCATCTAGAGAAAACTTATTTTGATAGCAAAGCCAACACCCCGAGAAGAGTGCCACCTGCGCCGCCTTGACCTTTAAGGGAAACTGACATTGACACTTCCAAAATGCCTGCTTTCATGACCCTTGTTGACACTTCCAAAATGGCTGCTTTCATGACCTTTGTGACCATAAACAAAGGTTCTACCTATTCCGGGGTGTTTAGGGGTCAAGCTAGAACAAGAACACTCTCTGACTTCCAGTTCAATAGGATCCTGCACCCCAACACCCTCATCTCTGAGAGACTCTTGCCCTGAGCTTCCCTACTACACAGCAGTCCCAGAACTGTACCTGAATTCCTTCCTTCTTCTTTCCTTCCTTCCTTCCTTCCTTCCTTCCTTCCTTCCTTCCTTCCTTCCTTCCTTCCTCTTCCTTCCTTCCTTCTTTCCGAGAGCCCTGGGATCACAGGCCTGTGCCACCGGGACCTGGTGTTCTGTAGTGCTGAGACTCCAACCCAGGCCTTCGTCGGATAAGCCGTCCACTGGCTGAGCTACACCTCCAGCCCCTAGCACATGTGATCCATGCATTAGCAGTTAGCTCCAAGTCACCAATAGCAATGCATTAAGGAAAGAAATAGAAGCACTTCCCCTAGAAGTCACATAACCAAGAGTGAGTCCAGATTTGAATTCTTTATTTCATGCTCTCAGAGGCTTCTGTCCCCTGTCTGTCTACTGTGTAAGTCTGTGCCTGTGCCTGCCTGGAGGCTGTCTTGTAATCTGTCTGTCCCTGTGTCTGCATCTGTCCCTGTGTGTGAGACCGTCTCTTCTGTGTGTTCTGTACCTGTGTGTCTGTTGTTGGGTGACTGACTGTCCCTCAAACACCAACCAATCAACCAGCATCCATAAATGGATGCTTGTAACCTTTATGGTAGATTAAAGAAGTTGCTTCTCTCTCTCTCTCTCTCCCTTCCCTCCCTCCCCCCTCCCTCCCTTTCCCACCCTCTCTCTCTCCTTCCTTCTTTTCTTCCTTCCTTCTTTCCTTGTTTGTTTGTTTGTTTGTTTGAAACCCTACACAGGTTTCTCTGTGTAGCTCTGGCTTTCCTAAAACCCAGTTTGTAGACCAGGCTAGGCTCAAACTGGATGCTTCACAACCTGGTCTAATGTTTTCTTTGGAAAAAGCAACCCCAAGAGCAAGCATTGTTCTTCTCCCTCTCCTAACATGCACTGCAGTCTCTTGAAAGCAAATAGAATTTACATTTCTTTCGTGGTGGTTGTTGTTATAGTTGTTTTGGGGCAGGGTTGGTGAAACAATCTTGTGTAGCCCAGGCTGGCCCCGAGCACTCTATATAGCCATGGACGATCTTAACTCCTGATCACCCTGCCTCTACTTCCCCAAAGCTGGGGTTCCCAGTTGTGCTGGCAAAGCCAAACTTCAGTACCTATCTTAGGCATGTTTCTCAGTGTACTTCCAGGATGACAAGGAAATGGAAAAAAAAATTGGACTCCAGCCCTTTATTCCACTGGGCTTTGGGAAAATCTCCATCTTGCAAACTCCTTCTGCTTCTCTGGCCGATAAGGCCACTCATAAAAACGAGGCTTAGCCAGAGTCAGACCTACAGACATCCACGGACACGCCATGATCAGGACACTGCTGCTATCTGCCTTGGTGGCTGGAGGTAACCTCTGACTGGTGAAGCTGGGAACTGGACCTTCCTGCCCTTCCCTCGAGCAGCTGTCCCCTCTCTGGTCTCTCGGTTATAGGACACATGGAGCAGGGCATGATGACACACTCCTTGTGTCAGCCTCAGGAGCCTAAGAAAGGGGGGTGGAGAATTTAAGGCCAGCTTCAGTTACCTAACAAATGCAAAGGCGAGCTAGGAAGTGGGGTGAAGGACAGGACTCATGGATTTCGAAGATCATTCCAAAGCAGGGGTTTCCTGTTGGGGTTCAGCTATGTCCACAAATACCGTTCCCAACCAACACAACACTCTCTCAATCCTCTGTTCACAGCTCTCAGCTGCGGGTTCCCCACTTATGAGGTCCAGGATGATATGAGCAGGGTAGTTGGGGGCCAACAAGCTACACCCAACAGCTGGCCCTGGCAGGTGAGTCAACCACACCAGTGGGTCTATAGTGCAAGCAAAGGTAAGGCCTGGTGGAAACACAGAGGGCAGCACAGGCAATTTCACCGATAGGATACATTCCTACAACCTTGGCCAATTTGGGGGCTGAGGGAAAGGTTACTTCTCCAGGAAACTTCAAAAATGGCGGGGGTGGGGGGAGGGGCACCACTCTGAGATACATTTTCAATGCCTGCTGATTTAAAGTTAGACACTTGCTGGCACATACATGTTACGCCATAAGTTCAGTCACCTCTACTATGAGAATGTTCTGTGCTTGAAGAGACCAGTCAGAGCTGTTTATGCAAATTAATCTTTTTTTTTCTGTTGCTGTTGTTGTTAGGGTGGGCAGTTGGGTTTTTGTTTTGTTTTCTGTTTTTTGAGATAAAGTTTCTCAGTATAACCATCTCTTGTTGTCCTGGACTCACTTGGTAGACCTGGCTGGCCTTGAACTCAAAGAGATTCTCCTGCCGCTATCTCTGGAGTACTGGGATTAAAGGTGTTCCACCATGCCTGGCTTGCAAATGACTTCTTAGTTATACTGTTACCAATGAAAATAATTGTTTCCTTACTTTGATCTAATCATCATCATATCAAAACTGAAATTTGACACAGGCAAAAATTACTAGGTCTTTCATAGGATGTATGCAACCTTTACAATTGATATATTCAAAAATCTCTTACTGGTGTTGCCTTAAATCCCAGCCCTTGGGAGACAGAGGCAGGAAGATCTCCAGGTTGGAGAACAGTCTGGTCTACAGAGTGAGTTCCAGGACAGCCAGGGCTGCACAAAAAAATCCTAACTTGAAAAACCAAAAAATAAAACAATTCTCTTACCTGGCATAATTTGAATTTAGTAGTTACAAAGTTGACTGTAGTAAAGAACTTTTGTTGTGTTGATTGTTTTGAGACAGGGTCTTGCTATATAGGCCTGTAAGATCCAGACTCAGAAAACCATACCCAACATCAAATACATTCTATATATTCAACATTTTTTTGAAATTAGTTTTTTGGTTTGGTGGGTACAGCGTTTCTCTGTGTAGCTCTGCCTGTCCTGGAATTCTCTGTGTATATCAGGCTGTCCTCGAACTCACAGAGAGTCCCTTTCCTCTGCCTCCCAAGTGCTGGGATTAAAGACATGAACCACTACCACTTGGCTTATTTTTAAATGACATTTTTTTAAATGTCAGAAGCTTGTATGTTTTATACTAGCTTTCCTGGGGACTGGAGAGAGAGTTCAGCAGCTAAGAACACTTGCTGCTCTTTCAGAGGACCTGAATTCTGTTCCCAGCACCCACAAACCAGTTTACAACAATTTAGAACTCCAGTTCCAGGGGATCCAGTGCCATGTTTCTGGCCTTCTCAGGCACTAGACAAAGCACATGGGACACATATATACATGAAGCCAAACATGCATACACATAAAATATAAACCAGGAATTATATAAAGCTTTATTTATTTATTTACTTATTTAGATGGGGGTCTCACTATGTAGCTCTAGCTATTCTGAAACACACAGTATAGACCAAGCTGGCCTCAAACTCAGAGCTCCACCCAAGTGCTGGGATTAAAGGCATGTGCCACCATTCCCAGACTAAGCACTGACTGTGCGTGTGGGATAGTTATAAACTCTGTTCATAGGCCCCACTAGATATAGTTAACAGTCCTGTTGGGATTGCTGCACAAGACTGCCTTTGTTTGCTCGAATGCAAAATGGGCATGATAAACAAGAAATTGTGCCCTGTGGGGTCACAGGAGTGGTGGGAAATTCTGCACGTGCCCACCTGTAATGGATAAGTGCCACATGGCGACTGCTACAGTATTTGACGTTTGGAGTGTTGATCTATTAGAATTATCAGTGATGCCCGAGAGCACTGGTCAAGTGATCCCTATTTTTCTAATAAAGGAACTGGGACTCTGAATGGTTGTGAAACAGCCCAAAGTCACCCCCTTGAGCTTGGAAAGAGTCAAGATTCACATCTGATTCGGGGGTTGAGTACAGGTGCCCAGTTGGTATTTGCAGGAAGCCCTGGGTTTGATCCGCAGCACCGAATAACATTTTGGGCATGGTGGTGTATGAATGTCATTCTAGCGCTCGGGAGGCAAAGGCAAGAGGATCAGGAGTTTGGGGTCATCTTTGATTATATAAAGAATTTGAGACCAGCTTGGACTATATGATACATCTCAAAAAATTTATTTTTAAGACAACGGATTTTCAAGTTCCCTCCATACTGTAGGGAGCTATTTCTTTCCTTTCTTTCTCTCTCTTTCTTTAAAGATTTATTTATTTTATATATGTGAGTACACTGTCACTGTCTTTAGACACACCAGAAGAGGGTATCGGATCCCATTACAGATGGTTGTGAGCCACCATGTGGTTGCTGGGAATTGAACTCAGGACCTCTAGAAGAGCAGTCAGTGCTCTTAACCATTGAGTCATATCATTCCCCAATAAACTTGCCTGGTTACCCTTCAGAACCCAAATCAATGGCTCAAGCCCTGCCTTTTCCGCCCATGGGAAAAACTGTTTCTATCTCTAGGCAAGTTTTTGTATGCTCTAGGCCAGAGCAGCACTCTCTTGAGGACCTTTCTTTTGTTTCTTTTATTACATTTATTTGCAGGAGAGGGGTTCATGTATGGCACCACACTCATGTAGATGTCAGAGGACAACTTGAAGGAGTTGGTCCTCTCCTTCTGTGCGGGTCTACACGGTCCTGGGGACTGAACTCATGTTGTTAGAGTTACTAACTAAATTCTCAGTGTCCTTCATTGTGCCTATTTTAAATATTTTCAGGGGTCGGGCAGTACTAGGATTGAACCCAGAGTGCTGCTTACTGTCTTGCTCCTTATAGCTTACTCAACTTACTTTCTTATGGTGAACCCAAAAATGGCTCCACCCACAAGTAAGCTGGGCCCGCCTACATCAGCCATCAATCATCAATGAAGTACATGCACCATAAGCTTGCTCACAGGCCAATCTACTGGGGGTATTTTCTCAGTTAAGGTTCCCTCTTCCCAAATGATGCTAACTTGTGTCAAGCTGACATAAAACTTGCCAGGACAGCATTCGTGTGCTTGTGTGTGCACTGTGTTGGATGGGGTTGTCATAGAAACTTCACGGAGGTGGTGGCATCCAAGAAGAGACCAGTTGGAAGTCGGGAAGGTTATGCTAACAGACTGTAAACGCAAAGACCCTAAGACAGCGGAGGGTCAGCCTACCCGAACAAAGCTTGACGGAGGTCAGCGTGACTGGCACAGAGCGGAAGTGAATGCCTGAAAGGTCAAAGGGATGGTGTAGGACCTCATTATGTTATGGGAGAGGAACCTCTGGATGGTCTGGGCAGAGCATAGTTTTCATCAGACTTACCTTAAGAAAGGATTTTTCTGGCTGCCGTGCACTGAGAAAATATGAGTGAATGGGCATGGTGGTTCACACCTGCAATCTCAGCTCCTGGGAGGTGGATTAGGAAGATGTGGGGGGTGGGGTGGGGGCAGGGGTTGTTAAAGGTCAGCCTGGGCTACATAGCAAGACTCTGTCAGAAATGAAAGAAAAGAAAGCATAGGTTGAGGGTTGGGCTAAGCGCTGCAATGCAAGCTCACTAGGTAGCCCAGGCTGGCCTGGAATTCTCTATCCTCCTGTCTCACCCAGCACTCTGAGTGTTGAGATTACTTAGTGAAATTTTTAATATTTTGTTCATCGCAGATTTGTGTTAGGTTTTACTGTTGCTTTGAGACAGGGTTTCACATAGCCCAGGCTGTCCTCACTCCGTTGCTACTTAGCCAAAATTGTCCTTGATCGCTCTGCCTCCACCTCCCAAGCACTGGTTTGATTTTTTTCTGTAAAGCACTCAAGTTGATCTGAACTGAGTTTAGTGGCACACATCGGTAGCCCCAGCACACAGGAGGTAAAAGGAGGAGGACCAGAGGCTCTATCTCACCCTTAGCTATTTACCAACAGACCCTGTGAGGCAGCAAGGAAAATGTTTTTATCTCAATGGTTGAGGTCTAAGGATATCCCCTTAAGTATGGGACCTGGCTTGAGTGTCCTGCCCACCTCGCCTGCCTCAGCCTGTTGTCAAGCCACTGGAGAACTGAGAAAGCAGTTTCTCTCACCCGAGCACCTGTTCTTTCCTACCCCAGGTCTCCCTGCAGTACCTTTCCTCCGGAAGGTGGTACCACACCTGCGGAGGCTCCCTGGTGGCCAACAACTGGGTTCTGACAGCTGCCCATTGCATCAGGTAACTGAACACCGTTGTTCCCTGCTCGCCTAGCTGCTCCCGCTGAGTGGCACTCAGCCCTAGAGCACAGATCCCCAAGTGGACTGACCCATGCGCTGTAAAGGAGCCTGGAGAGAATCCTCACATGACTGCTTGAGGCGCAGGCGCAAGTCTATCAGTGGTTCAGGGTTGCTGGGTTCCCTTGTCCGGACCCGGCACGCACTGAAGTCTTGTGCCAGTAGGATGTAGAGGAAGAAGCAACCTAGCACCTGCCTTCCTGGGAAACCCAGTGATGGTTCTGGACAAGGATTGTCTCCTTGCTAGCACTCTGCACTGGGGTGTCCTTGCTCACAAAGACTGGGGGCTGGGTGTGGAGAAAAGGTCACTGACCTCTCCCTCTGCCCCTCACAGCAACTCTAGGACCTACCGCGTGTTGCTGGGACGACACAGCCTCTCCACCGCGGAATCCGGTTCAGTGGCTGTTCAGGTCTCCAAGCTTGTGGTCCACGAGAAGTGGAACTCCCAAAAGATCGCCAATGGGTATGTTCTGTCCTGTCTGGTGCTCTCAGGGATAGGGTTGGTGGCAGCACACAGAGGGGTCAACCACCCCTCCTCTGCCTCTTCCGTTGGGAATGGAAGGAGAGCTCCCCTCCTAGAGGTGAGCCACCCCCTCCCCTACAGCTGCTGCGGTGGAGGTGGGAACGGTGGAGTTATCAGAGGAGGGAGAAGGAAAGGCCATGGGAGATCCTGCTACATTGCCTGCAGGGTCAGCCTGGGATCATACATGGGAAATGACAAAGAATAGGCAAAAAGTAGGCAAGAATAGTCAACACCCTTGCTGTTCTATCTTCTTTTCCTAACCCAGGTATGACATTGCCCTGGTGAAACTGGCCAGCCCAGTGTCCCTCACCAGCAAGATCCAGACGGCTTGCCTCCCACCCGCTGGCACCATTCTCGCAAACAACTACCCCTGCTATGTCACAGGCTGGGGCCGGCTGCAGAGTAAGTGAAAGCAAGCAGGGGGCCCTCAAGGCCTGGCAGGGAAGGGAGGTGCTGTTACCTCTGTCCCTAGGGTGTTTGGCTGCCTTAGAGGGACAGGCTAGTGGAGACTGGTAAGTATGCCTGGGTTCAAATCTCAGCTTTATTAGCTGTGTAATTCAGGCACATTACTGAGCCCCTACGGTGGCTTCCTCATCTGTAAAATGGGGGATAGAAGAGCAGCAGGAGGGAGTAGGGTATTGGCTATATTGACAAGGTACAGCAAAGGCAAGAGAAGACAGCGTGGAAGCACTTATGACTAGTAACTACAGTGCACAGTAGCCACCGCACGTTGACTACACTGTGTCTTTCGTATGGCCTGAGGCCAGAGCTCAGAATAACATGTACTATGTGACGTAAGGCTTTTGGAGCTCCATGAAAACCCCAGGTTTGGCTATACTGTGTCCTCTCATTTGGTTGGTTAGTGTTCTGATCACTGGTGATTGGCTCAGGGATGAGCACCTGACTCAAGCTAAGCCAATAGGAATTGGGAATAGAGAAGATGCTCTCCCAGACAAAGAGCTGTTTGCAGCAGCGGCCATTTTCTTCTCCGTAGAGAGCTATGAGGCCCAACAGCAAACAAGGAAATTGGAACAGAGGGTCAGGGAGGTAGCCCAAGCTTCTTGGATAGACACACTTTGCTTCATGCTGGGCCCTTTGTAAAATCTATTTCCTCATTTGTGAAGTGTAAGGTCTGTGGTGAAGGTCAAAGATATGTATGAAGTGCTTTGGACTCTGGAAAGTGTTAACCAAGCATCGGTTGTGTGCTAATAGTGTAGTCTTCCATGTCCCATCTGCCAAACGGGAATAAATATTACTGTGAGGACTGGCCTGTTTGGAGATCCTGATAAACTGTGATTGAAGAATAATAATGAGGAATGGGGGAATAACTCAGTTGGTAAATGCTTTACGTTGTAAGCATGGGGACCCACATCCTCAGAACCCCTGAAAGAAGCAGGTGTGGTGGTGCATATTACGACCTGACGGTGCGGAAGTAGAAACAGGCAAATCCCTGGGATTCAATAGCTACCCGGCCCCACCTAATTGGTTGAACCCTAAGCTAAAGATAGACCCTAACTCAAACGTCAAGGTGGGCTAACGAAGTGGTTCTCAACCTGTGGGTCTCGACCCACTCGGGATTGTGTATCAGATATCCTGCTTATCGGATATTTACATTCTGATTCATAATAGCAAAATTACAGTTATGAAGTAGCAATAAATAACTTTATGGTGAGGGATTACCATGACATGAGGAACTGTATTTATTAAAGAGTAGCAACATTAGAAGGTTGAGAACTACTGCACTCGAGGTTAACTTCTGACCTCCACATGGACACACACACACACACACACACACACACACACACACACACACGGAGAATGAAATGAACTTTATCCTGGCCAACCGTGGCAGTGATGTAGACAATGTCACTGGAGCTACGAGGAGAAACTACCTTGACCAGAGAGTTGTGGGTTTTGTTTTGTTTTTTTCTAGCTAGAAGGCTCCAGACAGCTCCCTGTCATGTGAAAGTAAGAGAAACTGTAGAACCAGCCCAGCAAAAAAAGAATTCTAACCCAAAGATAGACACATAGCTAGATGTCAGGAACATTCTAGATCAAGAAGTTTGCAGCCTGTGAGAAACCAGAAGCTCTCCTTAAGAGTGTCTTTTCTGTGTCATCCTTCTCCACACAAAAGAAAATGGCAGCCACTGCCAATGCCAGAATCCCAGAGGAAGGAGCTCATTGGCTTTAGGTTGAGTCAGATGCTTACCCTGAACCAATCACCAGTAGCCTGAACACAGCCAATCAACTGAGGACAAGATGCAAACTAACATGGCCACCTGCAGCAACCTTGTGAATGGGAGAAAGTAACTTGGACCAGAAAGGAAGGGGTGGACAGAGGACGAAGCAGTGACGCTTCTCCCTCTCATACACCCCCCCCCCGCCCCGTTTTGTATACATGCTAGCAAGCTCCTGTCTCCGTCCCCACCCCACAGCCACACTTGGCTCTTTCCACGCGCACTGGGGATCTGTGCTCATGTTTTCACGCTTTCTTGGCAAACACATCCCCGACACTCTCATTGTTTCCTATTGACTTGGGAGTCTCTTTGCCCCCTGATGCCTTCTCTCTGTGGTCTCATTCAGCCAACGGGGCCAGTCCTGACGTTCTGCAGCAGGGCCGCCTGCTGGTGGTGGACTTTGCCACCTGCTCCAGCGCTAGCTGGTGGGGAAGTTCCGTGAAGACCAGCATGGTGTGCGCTGGTGGCGACGGTGTGACCTCCAGCTGCAATGTGAGTGTCCCCAATCGGGTGTCCCAGTCTACAGCAAAACACGGCGAGGATGTGATGTAGGGGGGAGTTGGGGGTAGGGAGGTGTCCTAGGGTCCATCTTCTCCCTCCTTCCTGGGCAGGAGCCTTGGAAACTATCCTGGAATGTTTCGTTCTCCGGTCCCCAGAAAATGTTCTAAGTACCATCGTCCTGTAGCATTCTCTTTGCCTAAGTGCTAGGAAGTCTTAGTCTTCCTTGGATCCATCCAGGTCTCTTGTTACCGTCATCCCACAGTAACGGCCCAAGGTGGCCCCTTAGGTAGCTGCTACAGAAGTCTTCTTAAAGACAGCGTCAGGAACCAAAGACTTGGTACAGGCAGATTCTGCAGAGGAACACAGGGAGAAGGGAACCCCCACACCTTCAGATACAGTCAGTGCCTTGACTATAGACCCACACCCACACACTCCACAGTCTGTCTCAGGCAAGTCCAGCCTCTGAACAGTTGCCTTCTCTGGTGAGTCAGAGAAACTCATGCTGGCCTGATGGGTTCGAAGCAGCGACACTTCTTCTCATACCCCCCCCCACCCCACCCCGTTTTGTATACATGGCTAGCAAGCTCCTATCTCCGTCCCCACCCCCACAGCCACATTTGGCTCTTTCCACGAGCACTGGGGATCTGAACTCAGGTCTTCACGCTTTCAAACAAGAAGAGGCATAGAAAGGGCATAGCTGCCAACTTGGGGCACATATGGCCCGCCCCAGCACTAGGAAGGATGAGGCAGGGGGATTGTTGCACATTTTAGCACACCCTGTCGCTGCATGGAAAGACCTTGTTTTTTTAAAATAAATAAATAAATAAATAAATAAATAAATAAATAAATAAAAAGGTGAGCGAAGCCAACATGATGCTCCACACCTGTAATGAAGCATTTATGAAGCTGCAGCAGGAGGGGCACATTGAGAGGCTCTGGATCCAAAATTAAATAGCAGCTCCTGTAGATAAGGTACCACCACCTGTGACCGTAAGGCTGGCTTCAGAGGACAGTGACCTCATAGAACAATATACTAAGAGCCAGGCCCCTCTGGGCACCCTCTTCCTCCCCTCATGCCTAACTCCGGCTTCCTCAGGGGACTCCGGCGGACCACTGAATTGCAAGGCATCTAACGGCCAATGGCAGGTGCATGGCATCGTGAGCTTCGGCTCCAGTCTGGGCTGCAACTACCCCCGCAAGCCGTCTGTCTTCACCAGGGTCTCCAACTACATTGACTGGATCAACACGGTAAAAACCGCCATCCCTGACTCCGCCCATAGGGTGTATTTTAATCCACACCCCCCCCCTTGGTTTGCTTTTCTATAAAATGGGACTTGAACTGAGCCAGACTCCTCAGCAGGTACAGCGAGCTGTCCGACAGAACAGCAAAGGTGGTGGCGCAGGTGGCAGCGGCTCGTTATCCCCAGTTCAGTGTGCAGGGAACCTTAAATTGAATTAGACGCTTGGAAAACCAAATATGAACCGGCAGCTACGAGCACAGGCCTGAGGGAGCCGGCTGTCAGAGCCAGCCTGAGGGAGCTTCCAAGTTTGCCCGCTCTCACCTGCCTGCTTCAGTCCTTGGTCTGCTGGGCTGTCCAGCCCACGACTAGACTCAGCCCCAGAGCTTCCAAGAAAGCTTGTCAGGGCTCAGAAATAGATCAGTGGGATAAAGGGGCTTGGTGTCAGGCCTGATTGATGACCTGAGTTCAATCCCTGGGTGTGCTATGGTACACACATGGGCACACAGCAAGTAAATGGTGTTTGTGGTTTTTTTTTTTTTTTTTTTATTCATTTTACCTTTTTTTCTCTTTTTTTTAGTAAGTTAGAGAAAAATGGAAAATATTGTTGTTTTTTGTTTTCCATTGTAGTTTGATTGTGAACTGGGGATGGGAGCCATGACTAAATTTTGACAGAGGGAATCGAAAGCCAGCTTAGAGCATTTCAAAGGAGCCTCAGTGATTGGGTGGGAAGATGCTTCTGGGCTTTGTCTCAGCCAGATCCTCCGATCTTTTGTGGTCCCAGCTGCTGCATTAGTTAGTACACAGCTGAGCCTGGCAGCACCTAGGGACCGCGCGTGACCTGTGGTCCCAGCACCTGCTGTTCCCAGCCACGGGCAGACACAGCAAGGCAGATGGCTGGGTGTAGGAGTCAGGAAGACCAAAAGGGGAAAGCAAACCTTGCCGGGTACCTGGGCAGAGGGGTACCTGGGCAGAGCAGCCAGCGTGGTAGAATACTGGGCGACAGACAGGGTTTGATTGCTGAACCGTCAGATGTCCCTGGAGAAGCTGCAGAGGGGACAAAGGGAGCCTCACATTGGTCCCAGCCCAAGGCTGTGTGTGTGTGTGTGTGTTTTGTGCAGACACAAACAGCTGAAACCCTGAGGAGGTGCCTCAGAACACACCTGCCTAGACAGCCTTAGGTGGTGAGCCAAGGCCAGCAAGCGGCCAACCAAAGGCACAAACAACCCCAGCATTGTCAGCAAATGTCCAATGAAACATGCCAACATGGGGGCCTTCAGAAATCGCAGCTTTATTGTTTTGTTCAGAAAGGAATACATTTCTTTATTAAAAATATTGCTTCTGAAATGAACACAGGAGCGGACCACACGAGTAATGATGACCCTCTGGCTCTAACCTTTGTTCCCACCCCACAGAGGCCATCACTGTGAATTACATGCTCTGTGCTCAGCTGGGCCTTGTGTGCATGTATGTGTGCCAAAAACGCAAAACAGAACAAAACAAAAAATCCTGTGTTCAGGTGGGGGTTTTCTGGGTTTGGTTTTGTTTTTGAAAACTGGGTTTCTTGGTAGCTCTGGCTGCCCTGGAACTCCCTCTGTAGACCAGGCTAGCCTCGAACTCACAAAGATCCACCTGCCTCTGCCTCCTGAGTGCTGGGATTAAAGGCGCATGCCCACCACCACCTGGCTCTGGGTTCTGTTTTTAATGCCCACGCTGCCGCAGTGAAGCAACCTCGGAAACAGATCCTTGTGCTCTCATCTGCGCGCTTGTGCTACAGAAACCGGAAGCTCTGATGGGCTATAGAGCCTGTATGCCAGAAACCAAGGAACCCAAGCGCAGGTGCAGGTGGGAGGGTCAGGAATTTGAGGCCATCCTTGGCTACATAGCAACTTTGAAGCCATCTTGAGTTATGAAAAATCATTGTCTTAAAAAAAAAAAAAATTCAAGGTTTTTTGTGTAGCTCTGTGGTAGAACAGGTGCATAGTATGTGAGAGCCTGGGCTCCAACCCAGTACCAAAGCGACACAACCCCAAAAAGTATTCAATCCCACCGGGCGGTGGTGGCGCACGCCTTTAATCCCAGCACTTGGGAGGCAGAGGCAGGCGGATTTCTGAGTTCGAGGCCAGCCTGGTCTACAGAGTGAGTTCCAGGACAGCCAGGGCTACACAGAGAAATCCTGTCTCGAAAAACCAAAAAAAAAAAAAAAAAAAAGTATTTGATCCTGCTAATTATCCTTGGAAAACGAGTAATAGCCTCACCCCATACACTACGTTAGTGCCTCAAATAGTAAGTAAGAAACAAACTGGCCTGTGTAGTGGTACACACTTTTAATACCAGTACTCAGAGGCAAAGGCAGGCGGGTCTCTGTGAGTTCAAGACCAGTCTTGTCTACATGGTGAGTTCCGGGATAGCCAAGGCTATGCAGAGAGACCCAGTCTCAGAAAAAATAAAGAAACAAATTACATCAACAAACCACACCCATCTATACATTTGGCAAGTAATCATTAGCGATTCCTGGCTTCCTGCCCTGATGCCCACGCAGGACTCTGGGCTAAGACCCTTCTTGACAGGAGGGGAAAACTGTGACCACACCCCTTGGCCCTGAGTCACTGAACTCAATGCTCAGCCAGGTTAACCTCCTCACTCTCCGTGTGTCCTGCAGGTGATTGCAAGGAACTAACCAAGGACATCTTTGCGACTGTCACCTTGGAAATGCCACAGAAAGGAAATAGTAATAAAGTGATTTATGGATCACATCCTGGGATTAGTCTGTCTTATTAACCCGGCATTCTAACCTCAGGGCCCTGGAAGCAACACCCTTGCAGGAGGAGCCTTTGGCACGCAAAGCAAAGACCAGATGGAAACAGAAAGAAAACTAAGTGAAAGTCAGAACAGCTTTAAAGACAAGGTGGCACCTTCTCCAGGGAGGGCCAGCACTTCACTAATGCCCGGTCACTGCCACCTGGGGACCAGGCTCACTTAGCAAGGAAGACTGGGGGAGACTCACAACAGCCGAGCTCTGCCCAGGGGTCCCCACTAGGGTAACCAAGATCCTTCAGACATGAGACTTGATCTGTGGGGACTCCTGGCTCCCACCTCAGTCACCTCCTGTGCTCGGACAGGGACCTTGGAAGACAGAGAAATGCTCAGGAAAAAGCAAGTCTCCTTTGTAGGAAGAACAGAGTGGGGGTGGGGAGGATACAGGCAAAAAACAGTCCTTTCGCCTAAGATTTATTGTTTAAGAATACATAATGTGGGCTGGAGAGATGGCTCAGCCGTTAAAGGCTAGGCTCACAACCAAAAATATAAGAATACATAATGTGCTCAAGGAAGAATTAACCCTTCTGGAAACTTTGATGAGACGCAGCCCAGATCCAGGTATTCACACTGGGCCAGCTGGACTGTGGGTCTGGGAAGGAAAGATGCTGGTGTAGCTGCAGTCACAGACAGACCCCTGTGGGTGATGTCCCTCCAGAGGGGGTGCTGTAATGTCCCCCAGGGCACATATGACAATGTCTGAAGACATTTCTAGTTGGCAGAATTCAGGAAGGGTGCTCCTGGCAGCTGGCAAGTGGAGACGAGAGACGGCTTAAAACACTCTACAACACACGGGGCAGTCCCGTGACAGGATTATGCAACCCCACATGTCAGCAGTACATCGGCAGAGAAGCCCTGTTCCAGAGAGGCCTGGCAGTCCCAGGCATAGTCCCTAACCACACATGAAGCGGCCAGGGGGCATCCACGGTGCTCTGTTTCACAGCTCCCTCCAACCTGGAAGCTGCTAGGAGCCTGTCTGCACCAGAAAAGGGAAAGAGCAGCCTGTCCCAGTTACAAAACCCTTGCTTCACAGGACAGTTCCGGCCTTGACCACCTCCAAGCCATGAAGGCTTCAGGGGAAAGAATGAGGCAGAGAGCAGACCCCAGCCTCCTCATGAAGTTTTAAAAAAGAGCTTTTTCCGGAGGAAGTTAAAACAGCCAGGGATCTGTTTATAAATCCCTTTCTCGGAAACAGCATTGGCAACCTGCAAAACAGAAGCAAACAGGGGTAATCTGTGGGTGCGGTGTCCTTGGCTGAGGCAGGGGCTGAGAAGGAGCAATAAGGAGAGGGACACTGAAGGGGCCATTTGAAGGCGACTCCACCTATAACTTCCTGAGGTGGGTTATCAATCAAACACCTTAGCTACTGTAAAAGAATGGAAAATTCAAGGTTTTTTGGTTTTGTTTTTGGTTTGGTTTGTTTTTTTGAGACAGGTTTTCTCTGTGTAGTCCTGGCTGTCCTGGAACTCACTCTGTAGACCAGGCTGGCCTTAGACTCAGAGATCTTCCTGCCTCTGCCTCCCAAGTGCTGGGATTAAAGGAGTGTGCCACCACCACCTGGTCAAGTTTTCTAAGACAAAAATTCACAGTTCTAATCAGACTGAAAGATTAGGGGCAAGAAAGATGGGAGAAGATGACCCAGAGACCACATGTGTCCTGCTTGGCCCTGGCTGTCCCCTGTCCTATAGGATCCCATCTCAGGACCAGAAGTGACCCCTATAGCCTCCACATGTGTATTTGAGCAAATCAGTGGAAACCCTCAGGGTCCCCATGGGGAGCAAATGCCCTGGAAGGGGAGGGGCTGTTGTGCCCCTCCCTATTCATTCTCACTAAGGCATGCAGGTAGGGGACAGTTACAGTGCTTGCTGCTCAAGAGTCGATAATGTGGGGCTGGGTATGTAGCTCCACTGGCCCCCAGCACTGCATAAATTGGGTATGCTGGTCAACACCTGTAATCCCAACACCCAGGAAATAGAGGCAGGAGGATCAAAAGTTCAAGGCCATTGCCCACTACACAGCAAGTTCTAGGCCAGCCTGGGCTACATGAGACCCTATCTAAAAAGAGAACATGTGCGGGACTGCCTTGACATGGCCCAGGCTCCAGGGAACTAGGCTTTTGCCACTGAGCCGCCCCACCTGGCAATAAGACCACTCTCATCTGGGACCTGGGTGTGTGTCTGGGCGTCTGCCTCTAAATAGGCGGGGAAGATGGCACTTTGCAAACAGGACCAACGTCACCACCACGGTCAGGTTCTTCATTTGAGAGGCAAAGCACTCCCTGGTTCTCTGTCAGGGCCTGTCAGCCTTTGCTTCTGGCTAGGGCCTGCTGCCCCATTCTCCAGGCCTCTCTGCCCTCAGGAAGAAGTGCTCACCCTGAGAAGAAGGGACAGCAGGTCTTCAGAGCGAGCCCACTGCTCCAGGACTCCATCCAAGGTCTCGATGTACCAGGAGCCACTCTGCTTGTCCCTCCAGGAGACAAAACCTGCAGGAAGAGGATGAAGGCTGCACCTTAGCCCCGCCTGCTAGGCACTGTGCTGAGGGGGCCCCTCCCTAGTGTATCTTCAATTAGGATTACTCTCTTTTTTTTTTTTTGGTTTTTCGAGACAGGGTTTCTCTGTGTAGCCCTGGCTGTCCTGGAACTCACTCTGTAGACCAGGCTGGCCTCGAACTCAGAAATCCGCCTGCCTCTGCCTCCCAAGTGCTGGGATTGAAGGCGTGCACCACCACCGCCCAGCTAGGATTACTGCTCTTAATCTGCATGCCAATCTGAAGCCTGGTCTACTTCACCGTGAGGGGGCGCCAGGGAGAGGTGAAGGACCTGCTGAGGACCCCCCCCCCCCCCCCGGCAGGCTGTGCCTGGCAGAGGCAACACCTCAGGGCATAGCTGCCCTGGGCTGGGGGCGGGTGCACGGGTGATCTCACCTGGGAAGGTGGAGTAGGACACAAGGATGTCACTGGGGGTAGGCAAACTTGACACAGCATCCAGCTGGTCCATGGTCTTTGGGCCTTCCTGATATGGGACAGCATCTGGCTCAGAGTCACTGTCAAAGGCCCTGCCTTGAGAGGAATTGTAGGCCACCTCAAAGCCATGGTCTTTCTGCTCTGTGGGAAGCGAAAAACAGTCACCCAACATCATTAATGTCACTGCAGCACAGGGTGCTCCTCCTGAAAAGGGAAAGGCCTGGACCGGAAGGCTTCGCATGTGAGCTCTGCCACACACGAAGGAAACAGAAACTACTTATGACGGAGCACGCTTATTTTGAAATAGGGTCTCACTTACGCAGCCCTGACTGGCCTAGAACTCACTCTGTAGACCAGGCTGGCCTCAAACTCACAGAGATCCACCTGCCTCTGCCTCCCAAGTGCTGGGATTAAAGGCATAACCACAGTATGTATTTTTAGTTCTATGTGGAGGCGGGGTATGTACACATGAGTACAGTTACTCACAGTGACCAGAAGAGGGTGTCGGATCTCCTGGACCTACAGTTACAGGAACTGCCCAAAGTGTGTACAGGGAACAGGGAGCTGCCCAGCACGTGTGCAGGGGACTGAACAGGGTCCTCTACAACCGCGTGCACTCTTAGCCACTGTCGTATCTCTCTAGGCCCTGACCTTGAACTCTGATCACCCTGCCTTGGCTTCAATAGCTGAGATTACAGGTCTGTGCTAACAGGCCCAATCATTTGTATTTTTTGAGCTACCCTAATTATTTGACGTTACCCCAAAACAGAGAATCCAAACTATACCAAATAGGTGGTCCCTGACAAAATGGCTCAGTAGGCATCAGCACTTCCTGCCACGTCTGCATCCCACAGGGTGGAAGAAGAGAACTGACTCAAATTTGTTCTCTGACCTCCATGAACATACACAAGTATGAACACACATCCTAAGTTTTATGTGTGTGTGCATACATACACACGTCTCGGCTAACAAAATCTGTGTCAATGTGTATACCTCTTTTTTTTTTTTTTTTTTTTTGGTTTTTCGAGACCGGGTTTCTCTGTGTAGCCCTGGCTGTCCTGGAACTCACTCTATAGACCAGGCTAGCCTTGAACTCAGAAATCCGCCTGCCTCTGCCTCTGCCTCCCAAGTGCTGGGATTAAAGGCGTGCGCCACCACCGCCCGCCGTGTGTGTACCTCTTAAACCCACAATTTCCTAAGAAAATAACGCAGTGCGGCCCAAGGCCCTCTACAAAGAGCCCTTCATAGTGTGAACTAAAAGGTGGTTATCACCCAAATGGCCACTGTGGGGAAGTGACGTGGGAAAGCAGAAGAGTGAATCAGAGAGGGACACCAACCGCATGTCTATTCATGTGTCATCCTGTCTGCAAACTGCATGTGAAGGCCAAGCCACAGGTGAGGACCTGTCCACATGCAAGGCTGCTCCCCCATAACAACATACAGCAGGAGGCAGAACGTCCCTCAGCACACGAGCCCTCAGCTGCTGTGGCTGGCTGTGGCTACTTTCTGCCTTCTCCGCATACGATCTAAAATTCTGAAGAGGACTCCCCCCAGCATTGACAACGGGGTCTGTCTGAGCCACACTGGGCTCTGGCCAAGAGTGTCACACTGTAGGACACACTGAAAACACCACACTTGTTACTGGCTCTGGGCGACATTTTCAAAGCCTGGGTCTATGCCACCATCTAACAAACAGTAGGTAACATGTCGCCTTTTAAATGAAAATGGTGACTTTGAAAACAGCGACAGTACAGCCACCAAAACCCTGGGGTGGCATTTGCATCTCTGTGAACAGGATACCCAGCCAGGCCAAAGCAGGTCAGTCACTGTTTCTGTTCGCAGGTGACATGGCGCCACCAGGTGGCAACAGCACTAACAGCATTTAGCTAGACAAAGAAGAGACTAGAATTCCACAAGGGGAAACAATTTAGGAGGGGTACACAGGATCTCATGTAGCCCAGGTTAGCCTGAAACTGTTTTTTGGTCTCTCTATATATATAGCCCTGGCTGTCCTGGGACTCACTATGAAGACTACCTAGCCTGGAACTCACAGAGACCCTCTTGCTTCTGCTTCCCAAGTGCTGGGGTTAACCTTGTCAAGGAAGGGGGCACTAGGGAAGATTTCCTGGAGGCAACAGCAACAATCAGAAGAATAGGAAGAGCTGGGGTTGGAGACATGGCTCAGCAGGTGAACACACTGGGTGCTCTTGCAGAGAACCCATGTTTGGTTCTGACCACCATCCATATGGCAGCTCACAATCATTTCTAACTGCAATTCCAGGTGATCTTGTGCCCTCTCTGGCCTTCACAGGCTCCTGTACCCATGTGGTCCATAGACATCTGTACATGAAAATAAATACCCATATACATAAGACTGAAAACCCAAACAGCCAGGTGTGTGGTACACACCTTTAATCCCATCGTGGAGGTAGGTAGATGTCTGTGAGTTTGAGGGCAATCTGGTCTACGAAGTCCCAGGACAGCCAGGGTGGCATCTCAAAATATACAAATCAATAAATCAATCAATAAACAACCAGGAGCCTGGAGCACTCTGGGAAGGCTGTGCTGAGGAAAGCATGGGCAGGCACAGTGGCAGGGTCCGGGTCATCAAAGGCCTTGATGACTCCGCTAAGAAGTCTTAAGAGTAACACCATTCATATGTGTGGGACCAAAATCCTACTTGCTACTGCAAACGGGGGTGGAGATAGGGACTGGGAGGGGCAAGAACAAGCAAACAGCCGCTGTCCTGGGAGCCCACAGAACACTCAGCTCTGTTCCATGTTCCCTCTGCATCTGTCAGGGATCAGGGTAGGAGCATCACCTCAGAACAGCCTAGAGCAGAGATAGGGTGAACAAGAGGGTATCTCTGTGGCCAGAGGACACAGCTACTTCCTCCCTGCTCTCAGTATTAGACCAAAGAACATTGGCAACAAGAAGGGGAAGTGTGGGATACCCTTGAGCCCTGGGGGAAGTGGGGTTATGTGGGATTTCAGGCTTGTTTTGGGTTTTCAAGACAGGGTTTCTCTGTGTAGCCTTGGCTGTCCTAGAACTTCTGCAGACCAGCCTGGCCTCAAACTCAGAGAGATCTGCCTGCCTCTGCCTCCAGAGTACTAAGATCAGAGGCATGCACCACCATCGCCTGGCGGTTTTCAGTTATTTAAAGGAGCCAGGCACTGCACATGGATAACTTGAGTATGATCCCCATTCACTGAGACTTGTAAAGATGAAGGTCCAGGGCTATGCAATGAGTTAGTGACCAATCCAGGATTTAATGACACATCCTGAATCCTTCATTGCCAGCTTAACAGCACGAATCCTGTAGTGACAACACTGTTCATTATAATATATAATTATGTTAAATTATAAAGTCTAGGGGTCACTCTCTTCTATTGCTAGCACCTGGTGTATACAATAGGTGCCTAATAAACACTTCTTGAATGCCAAAGGCCTGCTCCCCTAGGTGATCCCAAACACAGAATGCAGCCAAGCATCCACAGAACGTGTTATAGGACAATGGGGTGTGCCAAGTTCCTCGGGCCAGCCAGACAACACCCTGGTTCACAATACCCACTTCATAAACTCAGGTTCAGGGACACGGCAGGGATATGCCTTACAGACATCCAGGACACCAGGGTCTGGCATAGAAGAGATCCTTGGACAGGATGTCAGAGTTCCTAATACACTAAAAACAATATTCATTTGTCCTTAGGCATGCGTGTGAGTGTGTGTGTGTGTATACATATGCATACTCCCTGTTCCCCAGGTGTTTTTCAAACTCCTAGACTCAAGTAGTCTCCCTGTTTTACCCTCCTAAAGGAGAAGGACTTTTTTTTTCCCTTAAAGACAGGGTCTTTTTTTTTTTTTTTTTTGGTTTTTCAAGACAGGGTTTCCCTGTGTAGCCCGGCTGTCCTACAGAACTCACTCTGTAGACCAGGCTGGCTTCGAACTCAGAAATCCGCCTGCCTCTGCCTCCCAAGTGCTGGGATTAAAGGCGTGCACCACCACCGCCCGGCAAAGACAGGGTCTTATATAGGCCATACTAGTCTTAAATTCAGTATGTAGCTGAGGATGGCCTTGAACTCCTGATTCTCCTGCCTCCACCTCCCAAATGTTGTGATTACAGTTGAGTGTCCCTAATTCTAAATTTAAAAAAAAAAAAAATTCAAAATGTTTTTATCCTTTAATCTCAGTTGCATGAGGGTGATAAAAAAAAAAAAAAAAAAATAATATAATATATATTAATATATATATATATATATATATATAAATAAAAGTTTCATTTATGTGGATATGTTTTTTTTCCCCACCCCCTTATGTGGATATGTTTACATGAATGTGTGAGCATATGAGGGTTGTGGGGGAAGCGGTGTCAGAAAAGAGAATCATATGCCCTGGGCCTAAAGGTGCAAGCAGTTGGAGGTGCTGGAAAGCAAACTCTGGTCCTTTCACTGTAAGAGCAGCAATGGTACTTAACCACTGAACCATCTCTCCGTCGCCTAGATTTATTTGTTTGTTTGCTTGTTTATTTATATTTTGTAAGAACCGCAGGTTCCAAGCTTGGAAGATGAAATAAAACAAAAGCATGTAATAGTAAAGTCAGAGGCTTACTTTAGTTTATTTATTTATTTTCGAGATAGGCTGTGGTAGTTTGAATATACTTGGCCCATGGGAAGTGGCACTATTAAGAGGTGTGGCCTTGTTGGAGTAGGTGTGGCCTTGTTGGAGGAAGTGCATCTTTGTCGGGGTGGGCTTTGAAACTCTGCCCAGGGTATAAGAGACCCTCCTCCTAGCTGCCTGAGAGTCTCTTCTGGCTGCAGTTGGACCAAAATGCAGAACTCTCAGCTCCTTCTCCAGCACCATGCCTACCAGACCATGCTTCCTGTCATGATGATAATGGACTGAACCTCTGAGACTGTAAGCCAGCCCCAAATAATGACTTGCCTTGGTCATGTGTCTTTTTTTTTTTTTTTTTTTTTTTTGGTTTCTCTGTATAGACCTGGCTGTCCTGGAACTCACTCTGTAGACCAGGCTGGCCTCGAACTCAGAAATCCACCTGCCTCTGCCTCCCATTGGTCATGTGTCTTGACAGCAGTAAAACCCTAAGACATAGGGTCTCACTGTACAGCTCTGGTTGGCCTGAAATTCATTATGTAGACCAGGCTGGCCTTGAACTCATTGGGATCCACCTGTCTCTGCTTTCTGAGTCCTGGGATTAAAGGTATGGGCTGGAGAGATGGCTCAGTGGTTAAGAGCATTGTCTGTTCTTCTAGAGGTCCTGAGTTCAATTCCCAGCAACCACATGTGGGCTCACAACCATCCATACTGGGATCTGATGCCCTCTTCTGGTATGCAGGTGTACATGTAGCTAGAGCTCTCGTATATGCAAAATAAATAAATCTTTGCGGGGGCAACATTTGGGATGTAAATAAATAGAATTAATAATAATGATGACCACACCCTTGCAAGTCAGAGGTATCATATAAAGGTACTACCCAGGTATGTACTTGTAAGTACAGAAGTTCAAATTCAAGGGTGATGTCTCATAAAAATCATGGGGGCGGGGAGGAGGAGCAGCTAGCACAGGTACTGTCTTGTTACGTGAAGCTGCCCACCACACTGAAATTCAACAAGAATTTGACAAACCCTCACCAGAGCCAGCACCATGGTTCTGGATTTTCAGTTTCCAGATCATGAGGCAATAAACCTCCCTCCTTTATGTATTACCTAGCCTGTGGTGTTCAGTTATGGCGACAGAAAATAGAGTAAGACACCAAGCATAAAGAAAAGCCTGAAAGTCCCTCACATTCCCCAGGCTCCTGAGAATTCCAGGAGCTGAATTCTTTAGTTTCTCCTTGAGGCTTGGTGAACTTTTCCTGGGACAGTAGAAATAGGGTCTTAACTAGATGTCAGAGGTCAGAGGATGGTGCCAAGGCAAACTGAATGGTCTTTTTACTCTCTCCTTTGCTCTGTGTGTGTGTGTGTGTATGTGTGTGTGTATCATTATCTCTACCTCCCTAGCCTGGGATTACAGGTGGGCACCACTGTGCCTGGCTCAGACTCAAGAGCTCCTCGATTTCATGGCAAGCACTTTACAGATGGAGCCATCTCCCCTGCCCTGCTGTTTCTACTGAAAGTCTGGGACTGAAGATATCAAGGACACACAAACCTGTGACATCACAGCTCCCAACGCCTCAGACGGTGCTAGGCCTGTGGCAGTGAGGAAGAAGTCCTACTGTACTTATACCAGTGATGTGTGTGGAGAACCCCATGGATGCAGTGAGGGGCTAAGGGAAGAGGCAGTGGGTCCTTCCCTGCCAGCTGTGCCCACAGGAAGCGCGAGTCCACTCACCACCACCGCAGGCCTGGATGAAGAACAGCTTGGGCTTCCCTCCCAGGCTGGGGCAGCCGGTCCCATTGAAGATGTTCACAATCTTCTCGATGGACACGGAGCATCCATCCGTCCCATAGACGGCACCTGGGAACTGGAGGTGGCTGGCCTAGAGGACAAGGCACCTTGGTTACAAAAACACCTCAGTTACAAAAGACTCTAGGTCAGCCGGGCGGTGGTGGCGCACGCCTTTAATCCCAGCACTTGGGAGGCAGAGATAGGCGGATTTCTGAGTTCGAGGCCAGCCTGGTCTACAGAGTGAGTTCCAGGACAGCCAAAGATACACAGAGAAACCCTGTCTCGAAAAACCAAAAAAAAAAAAAAAAGACTCTAGGTCAAAATCCAGAGGCCTGTTGTGGGGAGGTTCACATTCAGAAGGCCCTAGGGGGGGCACCCCAGATTAACCAAGAAGGAGCAGGCTGGTCAGCATCTATTCCAAGGGCCCTAGACTCACTTAACTATGGAAGCCAAGAAGCTTCAGAGCACAGGTCAGCTATGTCTCGACCGCTGTTCCCATACCACCAGTGTCAGCGTCACCCACAGACTTGTACAAAATGCTGGTTCCCAGGCCTAGCCTAGCTCTCCACAGTCAGCCTTCTGGTCCTCCACACCCTCTGAGGCAGCTAAACACAGCACAGCAGTTATCTTCTTGTTGTTATTGTGTGTATGTACATATGGGTGCCCATATGCATGCTGGGAGTCAGAGAACAAGTCTGTAGGAGGAGTCAGCTCTCTCTCAATTCCACATGGGTTCCAAGTTGCTAGGCTTGGCAGCAAGCACCTTTATCCTTTGAGCTGTCTCACTGGCCCTCAACCCCTCAACTTAAAACATGAAGGACCTGAGACCTGGACGGGAGCGGGGGCCTAGTCATAATGAATTAGTACATTAGTGGCCAAGCACTAGATGGATCCCAGTGTCCTGTGTCCCCACCCAATAGGAAAGGGCCTGGAACATTCTCCATGGAACACAGCAGACGTGGAGAACTAGGATAGCTACATTTGGTTTCTGAACCAGAGAGGAGAGCTGCATAGATAGCTTCTCTTACTTCTTTCTCCATCTTGGACAGGATTTCCCCATCCACCTCCCACCCACAAAGGCAACTCCTTAGAAGACCACAGAGCCCTGAAGACACAACAGGAGGGGCAAAGGCCTCGCCACTTCCTCTCCAAAGCTAAGGGGTCCACGGACACAGAAGGAGCGGGGCTACTACAGAGCCTGTCAAGGATCTGGAGGAGAGAGGCCTCCTACCTGGCAGCCATGAGAAAGGATGACCACCACAAAGCAGTCCAGGGCACGGTGGTCACGGCGCGCCATCTCCATCAAAGCTGTGACCATTTTCTACAAGGGAAGGCTACAGTTAAGGCAGGGGCACCAACGGAGAGCTGCCTTGCAGGGTCCAGCCAAAGACCACAACACAGTACTCCGCTCCCAGTGCTGAAGCTGAGATGGACACAGTCAACATACTGGCACCATTTGGAGGAAAAGGTATGATGCTTAGTCACTGGCCATTTAATCCCCACGATAACTCTGTGGGGACAATTGCTCTTGCTCCTAAACTGGGAAAACGAGGCATAAGAGGTCAAGTGGCCAGCATTAAGAAAGCCAGTCCTCAGACACTCTTCTACCCACCCTGCCATCTGATGCTTGAACCAGTTGCCGTGTCACCTCTACAGACACAGAGGCTTCTCTGGGGACTGTCCCTCGGGGGGGGGGGGGCAGAGATTATACCTTGGCAGTCAGGTCATTCTTCACCTCCACCATGAAGCGCAGCCAGCGGAAGCGGCGCTGAAGCTTCTCACAGTCCACGCTGGAGCCGGTGCGTGTGCTGAGCCCCGAGGAAGGGCAGAAGTTCACATTGTTGATAATGAGGCAGTGGCCACAGGGATCCGAATCCAGGGTATATGCCTGGGTGACAACAGGTTTCCAGTGTCACCAATCAGTGCACCTCTCAGGAGAGGCAGGGACTCCTGGATCTCACTTAAGTGGTCAAGTCTGGAGAGCCAGCACACATCATGGGCCTTCCTTTCCACGAAGGGAGCAGTGTGGATCCCGCCCAACATGCCAGTGAGAAAACTCACAGGAGCAGCTAGACAAGTGACAGGTGTGTGCCGCCGACCTGAGAGAACTGAATGCCATCTTAGTATTTGGGGATGGAAAATCATAACCCAGCTAGGTGGCTCCCATATAGAAGCCCAGCCAGGCGTGGCGGCACGCACAGTTAATGGCAACACTTGAATTGCAAAGGCGGGTAGACCTCTGTGTTCAGACCTAGTCTACACAGAGACTCTGTCTCAAAGGAACAGAATAAACCTCTCTCGTGCACACACACACACACACACACACACACACACACACACACACAAACCTATAAACCAGGGAAGTTGGGAAAAAAGATTCAGTAGTTCAAAGTGAATTCGGGGCTTTATATTGAGTTCTAGAACATCTTGAGCTAAATAATAAACTCTAGTTTCAAAAATACAAAAATGGCGGGGGGGGAGGGGGGTGCTCTCGTCGAGGACCTCAGTTCAATCTCCAGCACCACATGGTGGCTCTCAGCCTTCTGCAACTCCAGTTCTAGGAGATGCGACACCCTCTTCTGGCTTATGGGCACTGCATACACGTGGCGCACAGACACACATGTAGGCAGAACACTCATATATATAAAAATACTAATTCCTTTAAAATACCAAAGAGCTGGGGATGGTGACGTATACCTTTGCTCCCAGCACTCCGGAGGCAGAAGCAGGGTGATCTCTGTGAGTTCAAGGACAGCCTGGTCTACAGAGTGAGTTCCTGGGAAACCAGGGCTACACAGAGAAACTTTGTTTCCAATCTTCCCCATTTCCCCAAAAAAGAAAAATAAGCAAACAAAGAAACAAACAAAAGCCCAACCAACCCAGACACATTTGCCCAGAGGGATTTTAAACAGCAAGCAACTTGGTGGCACCAGTCCAGGGCACAGCTGAGGGTCATGTGGCAGGCTCTATCAGAGCAATCACAGGCCAGGGCCAGCCTCTGAGCTCCTGAGGCAGCCCTTGCCCAGGCTCAGGGCCTTTGAACTTCCTCTTCTATAGCCTGGTTCAGCCCATGGATCTGATCACTCTATTTAACTATTCCTCTGCCTGACTTTTCTCCCTAACACAGGGCTCTGCAGGGTAAATGGTCTTGTCCCCTTGTCCCCAGCACCGAGGACTACGGCAGCACATGGGAGCCACAGAGTACATACATAAGAAGAACAGTCTGAGTGGCTTGCCCTGGAGTGGACACCCCAGAGGCTGTAAGCCTTTTTTAGGTTTGAGCTCTGAGATTACAGGGACAGACGGGCGGGACAGGACAGAGTGCACTGGCTGGGGTCAGGAGCCATGGAGAGTGGTGACTGTAACCACACTCCCTGGCCAGGCTTCGGGGAGAGACAACCCCTAATCAATGAGGACTCACCATATCTGCACGTCCTCTGATGGTCCCTGGAGCACCTGGGAAAACAGGAGAAAGAAGAAATGTGGGTGCTGAGGTGCACCTGGGAAAAGCCAAGGATCTGTGAGGACAGCTCCCATAATAGAGAAGTGGGGTCTTGGGAATGGGAGAGTCACGTGACACCACCAGTATAGAAAAGTATCTAAGAGTTGCCAACAATGTTAAACACACACTTACACCCTCAAAGGGACCTGGCCAAGGATAGTCACTAAGGTCTTATTCAAAAGCCTCAAGCTGGGATTCAGCCACTCTGGGGGATATCCTAAAGAGAAGCCAGCTACCCACAATGCCCTGGGTAACCTGGAGAGCAAGAGGCTATGTTAAAGCAAACAAGCCAGACACTGAAATACAGAGCACATGATTCCACTCATACAAGAAACTTCACAGCAGAAAGGAGTAAGGGAGGTGGGGGTGAAGGACAGAGAAGTGGCTCAGCAGATAAGAGCACTAGCTGTTCTTGCAGAGGATCCAGGTTCAAATCCCAGCAAACACATCACAGTTCACAATCATCCTTAAGTCCAGTTCCAGGAGATATGGCACCCTATTGTAGCCTCTGTGGGTACCAGGCATGCATGCAGTACACACACACACACACACACACACACACACACACACACGAAGAAAATAAACCTTACAAAAGAGCAGCAAGTTTCCAGGCCACACTGCTATTCCTAATGTCTCCAACTGACATTCCCCAAAGGGAGATGGGCAATGGGTCCCCTGTACTGTCTGCCTCCTGTCACAAGGTGACTACACACAGAAACGATTCCAGAACTAGTCCTCGTCCTTTTACCTCAGCCAGCTGCACCTTCAGAACTTCAGGATTCTCTGCTTTTACGGGCTTCAAAAGTTACAGGGTCTGGGCTAGTTTTACGTCAGCTCGATACAAGTTAAGAGTCGAGAAGAGAGATTCTCAATGAGAAAAGCTTCCATGAGACTGGCCTGTAGGCAAGGCTGTGGTGATTGACAGGGCAGGGCCCAGCCCCTTGTGGTTAGTGCCACTCAGGGAGGTGGTCCCGAGTTGAGTAAGAAAGCGGGCTGAGTAAACCACAGAGAACAAGCGTTCCTCCATGGCCTCTGTACAAGTTGCTGCTCCAGTTTCGTGTCTTGTTTCTCTGCCCTGCCAAGTCTGTAATTCCAGGTTATTCGGAATAGGAACAACTACCAGCTACCAATGAAAAAGAGCGACCTGTGGTCTGTACCACACCATGAATGAAACGCAGACATGATGGGTGAAATACACCAAACTCAGCAGAGCTCCTACGGTAGGGTTCCATTTTTAATGATGTACAAAGACAGAAAAAAAGTGACAGATGTCGAGGAGAAGAGAACAGCAGTCCCCTCAGTTGCATGAGTGGGTACAGACTGAACAGAGACAAGGTCTCCTAGGACTCTAGAATGTCCTATAATGTGACAGTGTAGGTGGCGGCGCCCTGTGCACACATGCACAGAGCTGGCATGTTGCATTTCCCTACATTCTGTTGCCTAGTCATCTTAGGCAGATCATTCCACTTTCCCGGGGCGGGGCTTTACTTCCTTGCTGACATCGCTGAGTCCACCAGTGTTTGCAGAACTGCAGGGAGGTGGGGGTATTCTTCATAAAATATATGTGTGTGCAGGGCCGAGTCCTGACTACCAGCTTCCCCACAGCTCCTGTCTGACGTAGGTAATTTCAGACACCTACCAGAACCCAACGGCAAACCCTGAGCAACAGTCCCTTCTGGAAACACTGAGAGAGACAAGGAGCATCCAAATCAGATCTTGCTTTTCAGACAGGCTGCCAAAATTACATCTCCTATAGACTGACCAGAATAGTCCACTCATCCCCCTATGAGCATTCATTAAGACAAATACTACATTTAAATTCTGAATCTCAACCGGAGCTGTACCCAGAGTCACACCCCAATACCCTCACTGCACCCACCCACCAAACGTTCTCTTGATACTCACAGACATCACGAGCTCCGCCGGAACCAATGTCCACTGGCCTGGGTTTCCGGTCTGAGAACCTCTGGCTTGAGCCGAGCAGGCCAGAGCTCTTCCGGTCCCAGTACCACTGGAGTGAGGTTTCCCAAGGCAGGCTGCGATGGGTCCAACCTGACTCCTCTCTGCTCCTTTGATTTGAGTCCCATTGGCCCCAGGACCACAGGCACCAGGTGGTCTAGGGGTTTAACAGCCTCTGGGTCCTGCTTGGCTGCTTGCCGACTGCTTTGCAAGAATGAAGCCAGGGTGCTTTGGCCTGTGTCCTCTAAGCAGGAGATGAAGAGAGGAAGGGCCTGCCTCCCTCGGGTCTCAAGATCTGTGACCAACTGCCTGGCCTGATCCCGCCGAGACCCAGAGCCTGCCCGCTGTTTGGATAGAAAACCAGACACTCATTATCATGACATCCATGTGGCTCTCACCCTAACCTGCCATTTCTCACCTAGCCTCTACCTCTTGAGTGCTGGGATTGCAGGTGTGTGCTACCACCCCTGGAACAAGCCTCTCCTTTCAGTCTGCCACTGCCAACACTAGGTCAGACACTTCTGACCACACTTAGCTGGAGAAGAAAATAAGAGAGGCTGTTGGTGCCTCCCTGGACAGTTCTGATCCTGTGGTGGGTGGGCAGAAACTAATCCAACAGTGTGCTAAGTTCATGTCCCTCTGCAGTCTTTGCTTGTCTACGCAGTACTTCAAAGACACCTACTGTGTGTATGTCCAGTGCTGCACTAAGTGCTAATTAGCCCTATTAAAAGTAGCAAAATGGTGGTCAGTAGTTTACACAAGGTACTTAAAATTTTCTAAATTTGTTTCTAACATTAAAATAAGAGGACTCAATATAGAAATGAAGATCTCCAGCATCTCTGTTTTTGAGGAAAAGAAGTTTGTTTTGTGTGGGGAGAGAGCTTTCATATTTGTGTGGGGGAGGAGAAGTTCTCAAGTAACCGAGACTGGCCTTCAACTTCCTACAGAGCTGAGGATGACCTTTGAACTTCTGACTCTCCTGCCTCCATAGTCATCAGGCCTGCTGGTTTATGTAGTACTGGGAATTGGTGTCAGGGATTCGTGCATGCTAGACATCCACTGTACCAGCATGCTAGACATCCACTGTACCAACTAAGCTATACATGTGGCTTCTTGCTTTGGTTTTACTTTTAAATATTTACTTGTATGTATGTATATATGTATGTCCATATGTATGTATGTATGTATGTATATGTGAGTGTATCTGGGTGTGTATGTGCCAATTGTGTATGCCTAGTGCCTGAGGAGGCCAGAAGAGGATATCAGATCCCCTGGAACTGGAGTTGTAGTTGTGAGCCACCAAGTAGGTGCTGAAAACGGAAACCAATGCTCTTAACCACGGAGGCAGCTCCCAGCCCTTGGTTTTGGTTTCTAAAGACTCAATCTCAAACTCTGCATGTAGCTGAAGATGCCCTTGAACACCTGATCCTCCTGCCTCAACCTTCTGCATCCTAGGATTCCAGCTGAGTGCCAGCACCCCTGGAACAAACCTATCCTTTCAAACAGTCTGCCACTGCCAACACTAGGTCAGACACTGCTCTGACCACACCTAGCTGGAGAAGGGAACAAGACAGAGGCTGCTGGTGCCTCCCTGGGCAGTTCAGCTTTGGATCCCCCTTAATATGCCTTCTGGAAGGCAAGGACTTTCCCTTCAAACCACTTTCCTTGATCAGTTTGGGCCCCTCTGAAAGTGTTCCTGAGACTACTTTTGTAATTATTTGGCAGTTAACCACATGATCCCATACCACTTTCTTCTATTCTCCTTCACTGGACCAAGCCAGGTTCCAATACAGATTCTGGAGATAGCCTTCTAGACAGTGCCCCAGGGCCTGCCACTCATATCCTTCAGAAAAGAAATATTCCCTTTTCAGACCTGTGGCGAGGCATCAACTGGAACAAAGATGCCAAAGTGTATTTAAAAAAAAATGAAATGTTTGATTTTATTCTCCTGTGTTACCTCCATCAAATCCCTTCTTTTCTAAACGTCTTTATAAAGCATGCACTTGATAAAGGCCCAGCCAAAACAGAGATGGGTCCTGGTGCTGTGTCCCCGCGAAGTAGTGCTTCACATGGGTTATCTCACTCCCAGGACAGGATGACCACTGTTCCATTTCACAGCCCAGGAAACTGAGGCTCAAAGAAGGCAAGTGACTAGTACAATGAGCCAGTATAAGGCTAAAGTGGATGTCGAGGAGGACCTTTATACTAGAGAAGGAAAAATAATACAAGTACTAACGGTGCAGGTTACAGATCCCTTTAGTAAACACCAGAAAAGAAGTGCTTGGGTTCTTCTATTTATTCTTCTGGAGGACTAAGAGGGCTGGATTGTGGAAGGTTTTAAAAATGGAGTTCCCACATCATGGTTTCCCAGGGCGTGGGTTGCACAGGATGCAAAGAGGGAGAAAAGGGCGGGAGCTCCGTAGTGGCTTCGGGGGAACCTCTCCGCGACGTCCCAGTCCCTACCTGCGCCGCGGGAAAAGCGGCGGACACAAGGGGGCGGGGCGCACCTGAATATCCTCGATCATGTCGCGCGTGAAGAGCTCTCGACTCAGCAGAGCGTCCCAGAGCTCGGCGACTTGCAGCTCACTCACTAGGTGTACCCGGCATCGCCGCAGCAGCTGCCGGTCCGCCTCGTCCATGGCTAGCCGATTGCCGGACCCCAGGTTCCGTCCGCTTCCGGCCCTCGGGTCCCGCCCCGGCGCCCACGCCCCGCCCCCACATAGCTCCTCAAGGGATCCCGCTCCGGTCAGCGGTCACCCGCTCTACTCGGCTCCGCCCCGTCCCAAGGCCTGTCCCTCGCGCTCACTCAGCTCCACCTCCGCAGCCACTTCAGCTCACAGGGCTGCTCACCTTATCGCCAACCCTCCCACCTCCCTCACCTTCGCGTTCTCAGGCCCCGCCCCTTCGCCACGCCCTAAGATGTCCCTGCTTTGCCCCGCCCGCTAGCGCTTCACTCAAACCCCGCCCCGTCACTGCTCCTCCGGCTAAGAAACGCCTCACAAGATAATGCCTCCCCCCACCCCCATACCCGCCCTTCCTCGCTTCCTAGACCAGCACTCCGCCCTACGAGGTTCTTAGCCCCTCCCCTTGTCCCGCCCTCCCACTCCACTGCTCTTTTCTTTGTCCCCGCCTCCAGGACCCGCCCCCATCTATTTATTCCATTCCTCCCCTAGTCCGGCACTCAGGCCCCACCCCCAATCCCTTTCCCTGCAGCGCTATTCCGTCAAGCCCCTCCCTCGCCCAGCTCTTTGGCCCGCCCCCCCGCTCTCTCGCCCCTCCTCTAACAACGACAACGTAACATTGCTCCGCCCCTCATGAGACCCACACGACTTTCTGTTCGGCCTTCGCGTCCCAGACTCTTCCCCCCAGGACTTCCCTAGGGCTCCAAGCCCTGTGGTTCCCTTGCTACCTTGCGCCCATTTGCTGGTTCTGCTTAGAGGTTGTTGTACCTTTTCCCCTCGCGCGGCGATTGCGCTACCAAAATTCAGTGACCCTACTTCTACAGATACTCAAAGGGTCACGAGAAGAAAGGGAAGGAAAACCATGTCTAGACGTCTGTCCTACATCTTTAAAGTCCCCTGCCGGCTGTGGCTTTCTTCTAAACCCCCGACCCCCATCAGCTGTAGCTAGTAAAACCTCTCGCCGCCTGTTGTTTCGGGCTATCGTGCTTCATCGAACTAAACTCACACAGACTTCCATCTCGCTCTTTTTCCCTCCTCAGTACCTCCCTCAGAGAAACTGCCAGGAATCTAATCCTCAGTTCTCTCAGTTTTGCACCACTCATTTACACGACTTAAAAGTAACTGAACGGGGCTGAAGAGATGGCTCAGTGGTTAAAAGCACTGGCTGCTCTTTCAGAGGTCCTAAGTTCAATTCCCAGCCACCATATATGGTGGCTCACAACCATCTGTAATGGGATCTGATTTCCTTTCCTAGTGTTCGTGAGACAGAATACTCATATATACACTAAATAAATAAACAATTAAAAAATTTAAAAGTAATTGGGCATTGTGCTAACCACTTACGCTATCTTTATGTTATTATCCCTGCCACATTCCTGACAGGGATATAGACAGCTGTGGACATGTGTCAGGGATCTCACAACTTGATCCCAACAGAGGCATCTGCAATTCAAACCCAAACTAGAATAGACCTTTAGCCAAGAATCCACCTTGGAATATGTCAAAAGACGATATCACACTTGCTTCCTGATCTTGGCATCAGGCAATACTTCCTTCCATAAAATAGCATGCACATTCAGGATGAGTAGCTGAGGTGAATTTACAAACAGGAAATCTGGGGAGAGCAGAAACAAGAAACTCAAAGGGGATTAGTTGCTTCAAAGCAAAGGAGATTCGCCATATCGGCCAAAACTGCTTGGTTTGGGAATTTGGCAGTTATCTGATTTCTCAGACGGTTAAATAACCTAGTTTCAGCTTGGTAAAAATAAACATGAGTTAGTGCACATCGGTCTGCCGGTGCTGGTGCAGAAACTCAATCCAAAACAACCATGTATAGTATGTATATATGGTATATAAACACACACACACACACCATGTATAGTGACGAACCATGGTACACTGGAGCAGCAAAGCCTTAGGCATGGACCACTAGAACTCAGTGATAGAGCACTTGCCTAACATGCACTTTATTACCCACACTGGCGGGGGTTGGGGGTGTGAGGACAGCGACAGGTTTTAGCTTCGTTTTTTTTGTTTTTTTTTTTTTTTTTTTTTTGCAACTGACTATTCAATTATTCACTGGCAGCTGTACAAACCAAGTGATACAATGCTGAACAAGAAAAGAGACTCTACCTACAGGAGCTTACATTCCTGAAAGAGTCAGAATAAATGCATACAAAAAATAGAGCCGGGCATGGTAGTGCAGGCTTTTAATCCCAGCACTCTTTTGGGAGACAGAGGCAGGCAGATCTAGTGAGTTTGAGGCCACCCTGGTTCACCTAGCAAGTTCCAGGCCAGCGAGGGTTACACAGTGAGACCCTGTCTCAAAAACAAACAACAAAAACAGTATGCTAGGTAAGTGATAAAAAGCAACCAATTACATAAGAACTCACTCAACACGAGGCATGAAATAGAAAATATATCCCCAAGAGCCCTTGGTCGCGGGCGCAAAAAATGTCAGCCTTATTCACCACACCCTCTTCCCCCAGTTCTTGGCTAAATCCCAGTCTAGGACATTCTTGGGTTGATATACAGAATTTGGAGTCTTGGATTCTAAGCTTTGGGCAAGTCTTTGGCCCTCTCCGAACTTCAGTATTATGAAGAGGTTGAACAAAGAAGAATCCCTAGGGTCGGCTCAAGCACTGACGCTCTAGGATTCTATGAATAGGGTCAAAGTGAACTGGGACCAGCGACTGCGTCCCCGTCCTAGCAACAGTTGCTAGATGTGGGCCATCTTCTGGCAACCAGTGGAAACCCCTCCCCGGTTCCCGGAGGTCTTCCTGGTATCCCGTGATGCATAGCGACTCGGCATCGCTAGAAGGCACGTTCTGGCCTCGCTGGTCAAAATCAAGCTTTCAGACCCAGCCAGAGAGCGCTCTCCGTTCCTATAGCAACCGCGCCCTATCCACGTGCCTACGGTGAACGCCAGGGCCAAATAGATTCGCCGAGCGTGAGGCCTAAACCCGGTCTATGCGCGCGTTGCAGGCGCGGTGTCTTTAAGTGACACGTGACTGCCCCGGGCCTGGGCCCCGCCTCTTTCCCCTCCCCAGGTGCTCTGGTGTGGACTGGAAGCGCCGGCCCCGGCGGATTCACTGGAGCACGGACGCTGCGGCCGGTTGGGCCAGTGCCCTTTCCCGGTAACTCCTTCTCGGCGTGAAGCGCGAACACGGCGGGGCCCTGCAGGCTACGGGATCTCCCGTCAGATCCTCCGCGACCTCAGCCTGCGCTGGGCCCGGGGGACCCGGGAGCAGACAGGAACCGGGGCGGCGGGGGAGGGGGCCGCCTCCCGGAAGGTCGCGACCCGGGCGGGCGCCGAAGTCGGGACTTGGTCCTGCGGAGGATCTGGGGAGCCTCCGCCGCCTGCGCTTGGGGATGCCGAGGGCTACCTGTTGTCCAGTGCGTCCCCTCTTCTGTGGCCAGCCCGCTGGAGAACTCAGCCACAAATTGCCCCCACCTCACCCACTCGTGTATTCTGCTTAGTAAATCCCTTACCCACTTTACTGTAGCCCACCCTTGCCCATGAAGATCCTTCTAGGTGCTGGTGTTGTTCAGTCTCAACCCTGTCAGCAAGAACACAGGTTTAGGTCCTAGAATGATTGGTGGTGGACAACCCACTTCCCCCTGCAATCTGATCCCCCATCTGGGTAAGCTTAGCCAGTACCTCAGAACAGGTTGTCTTAAAAGAGAAACTGGCTTACTTGTGGATTTTTACCTAGCATGTGTGCAGCTCTAAACAGTAGTCAACTGTCTTTAAAGACTCCCAAGCAGGGTTTGTGTCTTGCACTTGTCAAAATCCACCCCCCTGAGTAAGGTGTCAGCCACTCAACCTTACTTAACACTGTGAGGTCAAGATAAATGTGACCCATGG
Organism: Mastomys natalensis; assembly: GCA_021653895.1. NCBI lineage: Eukaryota > Metazoa > Chordata > Mammalia > Rodentia > Muridae > Mastomys > Mastomys natalensis. The sequence continues at coordinate 481,807 of JAJTUV010001747.1, read as the reverse complement.
AAACGGTGTATATGGTATAAAAGATCATAGCACCCTGTGTGTGGGGGCGTGTGTCTCTGGGTCCATACTATCTCCTTATCAACCAGCCAGGATGATTCCAAAACCCACACTGAATCCAGCCCCTCAGCTGAGGTAGTTAAAACATTTTTAAAGCCATGCCTATTCTTCAAGTCTTTCCTGTTCTCTTTAGATGGAAAACTAAATTCTTTCTTTAACCACTTCTTCATATCTGAAGTTTCTCTGGTCAATAACTAAATTGCTAACTGGATTAAAGACCAGCATCCCATGTTCTTGTTTGAATGAATGTGGTTAAAAAATTAATAATAACAGCAGGCTTCTGAATATTACTGCACAGTTATTTTTTAAGGTGTTTTACTTCATGTCTATTTAATGCCCAGGATTGCCACAATGATCCCAGAATGTAATTTAGTACATGATAAATCATGAGAAATTTGCGAGCTAGTTTGACATGTTCTCAGCCACTCTGAAGCCAATTATTTTAAGTTTATTATTATGATAGATGAAATGCTGCATTTGAGATATCATCTCCTGGATATCCCAAATATATTCTCGTAGTCATTGCTTATTTCAGAGTGTTCGTTTTCAGTCATTTTAAAAGGGCTTTTCTAATCTATTATGGCTTGTCTTTTTTTTAATTTATAATAGTTCTTATGTGTGATATTCAAAAATAGTGGTCGTATCTTTTTTTAAGATGGGGTCAACTAGATTGACACATTCCGTTTTTAAAAATCTGTTTAGTTCTCATCTGAACACCTTTATTCCCTACCAAAAAAAAAAACAAAAACAAACAAACAACAAAAAAACCCATGACCATTCAGGTTCCTGTCTCTTGAACTTAAAACTGCCTCTTAATCATTTCAGCTCTGGGAAGGAGAGAGATGGAATTGAAAAGGTTGGGCGTTTCCTGGCAATTCTTGATAGTCCTGGTTCTGATCCTGCAAAGCCTGTCTGCGTTGGATTTTGACCCGTACAGAGTCCTAGGGGTCAGCCGCACAGCCAGCCAGGCTGACATTAAAAAGGCAATAAGAAGCTCGCTCGGGAATGGTAGGTGAAACCAAGAACAGACATTTAACATCCACTGAGCAGTCAGCATTTGGCTGATGCTTCAATAAGGATGACTTGTGTGTTCTGTGTTGAGTGTATTGTAGACCTGTCTAGAGTATTGAGGGCCAGCTAACTGTCCGTGTTCCATCTTTTTTAGTGGTCCAAAGTCTGTGTTTACTTTGGCACACAACCCTTCAGGAATATTATAGCTTAGAGCATTCTCTTAGATACTGTTAGGACATTTAATGTCTAAGTAAAGAAGAAACTTGATTTTTAAAAAAAAAACCAGCCGGGCGGTGGTGGCGCACGCCTTTAATCCCAGCACTTGGGAGGCAGAGGCAGGTGGATTTCTGAGTTCGAGGCCAGCCTGGTCTACAGAGTGAGTTCTAGGACACAGAATACACAGAGAAACCCTGTCTCGCAAAACCAAAAAAAAAAAAAAAAACCAGAAGTGCACAGGATACCCTACACTTATGATCCCAGCACTTTGGTGGCAGAGGCAGGAGACTCACCTGCCCTTAGTTGAGGTCAGCCTGGGCTTCGTGGCAAGTTCCAGGCCCACTAGAACAGCAGTTCTCCAACCTGTGAGTCACAACCCCTTTGGGGGTCAAACAACCCTCCCAGGGGTCACCTAAGCCCATCAGAAAACAGATGTTTACGTTATAATTTTTAACAGTAGCAAAAGTACAGTTACAAAGTAGCAACAAAAGTAACGTGATGGCTGGGGGGAGGTGGAAGGGGGGCTCACACCATGAAGATCTGTGTTAAAGGTCACAGGTTAGGAAGATTGAGAACCACTGGCAAATAAGGAAGCAAGATGATGAGCAGTAATGAACTGCCCTCATGGGTTATGTAAGGAATTCTGGGGTTTAATCATGTTTTTCCTTTCTGTTTGAGAGAGAGTGTGTGTGAGAGAGTTTGTCTGTGTGGGGGAAGAGGGTTGCTTCTCTGTGTGGCTCTGGCTGTCCTGGAACTCACTTTGTATGTAGACCAGACTGGCCTTGAACTCAGAGATTCACCCATCTTTCCTCCCTAATGCCAAGATTAAAGGTGTGTGCTGCCACCACCCAGTTTTTTTGTTTTGAGTTTTTGCTTTTTTTTGGTAATATTTTATCTTTAATTATGTGTACATCTCAAAAGAGACTGCTAAACCCATGTGCTGGAGATGGAGTTACAGGAGTCGGGAGTTGCCTGGTATAGGTACTGGAACTAAACCTGGGTCCTCTGGAAGAGCAGCAAGTGCTCTTAACCACTGAGCCATCTCTCCAGCCCCTAGAAAGCAATTCTTTGTGGGTATAAATGCTACAGGGAGCATACAGTTCTGTTCTCTGAATCTCTAAGCTTTTAAAACATCTAAATATGTACTTTTGGCCTCCAGTTTTAAGAGATTCAAGAAGCAAGTGTATTGCTTTTTAAAGACATTTTAAGAGAATTACAGAACTTTTGAGACAGAAGTCTTAGTGTGTAGCCCTACCTGGCCTAGAACTCACTATGTAGACCAAAATGGCCCTGAACTCACAGCGATCCCCCTGCCTCTTGAGTGCTAGGTGTGCTCATGAGAGCACTCACAATTTGACCTGTTATCAGGATTATAATTACTAGGGAACAGTTAGTGTTAAACTTACTTTGGGCAAACTTCTCCCAGTACAACTTCAGCCAAAGGACAGGTGTTAAGCAGCTGCGGAGAGAGGAGCTGGAGGACCATTATCGCGCACGTTCACCTCCAGCTTCTGGGTCTCATTGTACCCTTGAAAGAGATGTTTCAACCTGATTTACAAATGGGGAGTCAAATTGCAGAGTTGGCAACCCTGCATTGCCCCTCACGCCCACAGTTTGTTCCCACACCGTCAGTCAGTTCCTATTGGCACTTGACTTTGCAGTCGCTTGCCCATCTGCACATGAGTAAAAGTGAACTGGTTTGTGCTTTGGCATGAAGTAGTGTCAAGTTGGACAGCCACAAAGCTGCCTAACGCAGAGAATCTATAACCTTGCATGGCTCTGGCTGACACGATTGTTCCTCTGTGACCAGATTTAGCTTGATTTTAGACTAACTGTGGTAAAGGTAAAAGGTACAAAGAGTGTTACGAATAATATTTGGGGCTCTATTCATATCACGAGGAATCTAGAATTGCAATCTAGAATTGGATGCTGGAAACACCGTGTCGAATAATGCATGGCCTCTTTCCAGCGGTTCTCTGCCAAATCGGCTTTCAGTAATATTTTAGGTCCCTGCCTCTCTGTACTTAAAGCAAATGACAATCTGTGGTTAGTTCATAACTAACAGCCTTCTTTGCACAAGGTATCTAGAACGGTAGCTTAAGGATGTGGGCCTCCTTCAGCGGACACCTGTGACCTTTATGCCTCAAGTTTAAGGGGTGTTCACTGTTGGCTTCCTGCTGGAGTCTCTTGGAGTAATTCATAACTGTACAAATGAACACTGTTGGCTTTGTACATTGAATTCGTATTTTCACCTGTGTATTTGTACCGTCTTCCTGTTTTCTACTGTTTGGGCCCACACAGTGTTTTCTCACTTACTTTAGTCTATGTCCCCTCTGGGTGGTTTCATAGTAACATTGAAAATGGCTTTATAGCCCCACTTGACTTCCAGAATGAGGCATAGCAGGGAGAAATGGTTAGCACTTGAACCATATTTTTCTTTTTTTGTTTGTTTTTTTCGAGACAGGGTTTCTCTGTGTAGCCCTGGCTGTCCTGGAACTCACTCTGTAGACCAGGCTGGCCTCGAACTCAGAAATCCGCCTGCCTCTGCCTCCCAAGTGCTGGGATTAAAGGTGTGTGCCACCACCGCCCGGCCTGAACCATATTTTCTCAAGTGCTTTCCTGAGTGTTTCCTAGACCTCACCAAAAAATGCCTGGTGAAACCGTGTGAAATGACTATCTTTTTCTGTCAGGAAAACTGTATTTCTCGCTCATGAATTACGTCTTATCATGGGTTTGCCATCTGTGTTAGCAAAGTACCAAGGGCCTCTAGGAGAAGCAGACTGTTGTAACGGTTTGCTCAGCCAAAGTACATCAGTTCTGATCACTCTCAGCTGAGAACAGTTACTTCTTTGCATCTTCATTTTTATTCCTTTAGGGGTCACAATGAGAGTTGGTTGAGCCCATACACAGTATTTTCTTCACTTTGAAATGGAAAGTTTGTCCAGTGTATGGCAAACTTTCTCATCTGAATCTGTCTCATTCCCTGAACACAGCATTGGACAGTACTCACCTAGGGCTGAACTTCCCTTCTCTGAGTATTTGCAACTTAGAGAGCTCTTCCACCTTCAGGAAAGCTCTCCTTAGCAGCTCAAACTGTTAGGTGCCCCCTGAATTCTCAGCTAACCTGTCCTACCCAGCTGCCACCGACCCTTTGCCTCAGTCTCCTGCGAAGCCCTCCTCCCTTCCTGCCCTCTGCAGCACCTCGTGCTCTGTCGTCATCTGACGGTGTGCACACTTGATCTGCTCATCGCTGACCTGAGTTTGAATAGTGAAAGCTTATATTTTAGTCAGTCGGAAACACACTTTGGGCCCCAACCCCTTAAGTCCTGTTGTATTTGGTGTGCCTACCTGATGTTTGTTTTTAAACCTTACTCATATTTATGGCAAGGATGCAGTAGTTAAGGGCAGGGTGGTATCCAAGTTCAAGCCATTTGAAGTTCCTTGTTTTTAGAGCAAATAAATGGGGATAAAGCCCACTCAGACTTCCCTGCTCTAATGAGTTTAGCGACTTGTATATTTTTTTACTTCAGTGCATTTGGTGTGTTGTTGGTCTTTTCTACTTCCCTGTGAATTGTTTTTCTTTTTTTTTTCCCTTTTTATTAAAAAAAAATGTATTTATTTACTTTATGTATGTGAGTACACAGTAATTGTCTTCAGAACAGTGCATTGGATCCCATTACAGATGGTTGTGAGCCACTGTGTGGTTGCTGGGAACTGAACTCAGAACCTCTGGAAGAGCAGTCAGTGCTCTTAACCACTGAGCCATCTCTCCAGCCCTGTGAATTGTTTTCCTTCCCAGAGTGTTTGCTAGAAGAAATTTCATAAGGTTGGCGTAAGCAATTATCTGAAGTGTAAATGGGTTGAGGCCCAGGGGTACATGCCTTTAGTCCCAGTACTCTGGGGGGCAGAAGCAGGAGGATCTCTGTGAGTTTGAGGCCAGCTTCGTCCACAAAGAATTTCAGGACATCCAGGGCTACATAGAGGGACCTGCCTCAAAAGAACAGCAAAGAATAAATGAGACTGGGTGTGGTAGAATAGGCCTGTGGTCCTAGCTGTCACAGTGCTGAGGCAGGGGGGTGAAGAATCTGAAGCCAGCCTGAGCTCTATACTGAGCTTCTGTGTCAAATAGATACAATCTCCTCGTACCATGACCATTGGAAGTCTTTGTGAAAGTCTGACTTAAGTCTTAGGGGGCAGCAAGGAAGTAAATGTGGCTCGTCCCTGCTCTCCAGAAAATGTCTAGAACTGCCAGTGGGAGAAGGTGCAGACATGCAGTTCCACACTTTGAGGTAGACACAGGAAGCTCTGGAGTTTAAAGCCAGCCGTGGGTACCTGAGACCCAGTCTCAGAAAACAGTCTTAGTTCCTAAAGACAGCATGACTATAAACATGAAAAGATGCAGAATGAAATGCTTCACATGGGAACAGCAAGTGCCAGCTACTTGTGAGACTAGCTGAAGTAGCCTTGCATGGACCCTCGGCTTTCTCTCAGTTCACACACAACCTTGAAGTTGTTACCCACGTGTGGGGGAAAGTAGCCAGTCAGAGGCAGAGTGGGTCAGCAGGGCAGGGCAAACACTGGGGTTTTAACCAGAGAGTGAGAGCAGGAATCACCTCATGCTGCAGCTTTGCCTGCACCCACTGCCTGCTGCCTGCTTTCAGGAAAACCAAGCCAAACCAAGCCAAGCCCTGCAGGATGCACTTACACAGGGGGGAGCACTCCTGGGTCATCAGGAATAACTGATGTAGCCTGAGCTAGAGTGAGTCATGCTTGGGAAGGAAGAGGGGATGTTGTCACTTTCAGCAGGCGTGAGGATGAGGTGCACGTGTGTCACCTCTCCTCAGCAGCAGGCTGTGATGCTCCCTGATGCTTTGGAAACGTGCCCAGTGGAGCATCTTGAGAGGAGATTGCCTGTGTTAAAGTTGGGTTTTGTTTTTAATGGTCGTGTGAAGAACTGATTGTTTGCTACATTTATTTTAGGAAACGGTCCTCAGCAGACAGCCTTCTCCTCACTGCTGATGTTGTGTGAGGTTATAAAATGGCTGCATATAAAACATTCTCATGGTTGCCTCTGTGTTTCAGGCATCCTGACAAAAACAAAGACCCTGGAGCAGAGGACAGGTTCATTCAGATCAGCAAGGCTTACGAGGTACAGTGTCGGCTGCTTCGGGGCCTCCCTCCGTTAGCTACTAGAAAATGGGGTGGACGGGCTGGAGGTGGCTCAGGACCTCAGCCATGCAAGCAGGAGGTGCACTGTTCGGATGGATCTGCAGAACCCACACAGATGCCACTACTCATCCACAAGGCTGAGGGAGGCTCCTTGGTCAAGCTGCAAGCTAGACCAGCCTTAGCAGAGAGCTCCTCATTAAGTTGAGAGGCTCTGCTTCAAAGAGTAAGGTGGAAGGTGACTGAGCAAAACTCCTGACATGCGACATTGGCCTTGGGTCTTCACAAGCACGTGGGCGCACATACATGCAAACAGAAATACAGATGCATTCACAAAGCAAAATAAAGGGAAAGCAGGCCAAGCTGATGAGTTCTGTGACGTCACCTCAGCAGGGCACGTTCTCCACAGGCAGCCCCAGTTTCTTCATAGTGTTAGAGAAAATATCTCTGTCCCCCGAACCCCACATGTAGAAGCAAGTGCCTGAACATAGTTACTCCTGGAAAACCCAGCCCACTTTGAAAGCTTTAATAAGAATTGTACACTTACCCTGACAGATGTCTGTCCTGATTGTAGAGACACAGGCTAAAGAACCTCATACCAGTTTGCCTGGTTACACAAGGTTACAAATAACTAAAACAAGATTTTTGGTAAGGCTCCAACATGTCAGCTTAAAGCACATACGCATAAGGGTGGGCCCCTGGCTGCCTGATTTGTTAGGGTAATGTGTTTCAGCAGACAGTAACTAAAAAGATGATTGGATTTTAGTCTTCAAAGCTAGATTCCAATAAAGCAAAGTTGGTGGTGAGACAGATCGTGGGTAAGGGCACCTGCTGGCCAGCCCAAAGGCCTGTGTTCAACCCCAGGCCCTGTGGTGGACGGAGAAACTGACTCCTACAAGGTGTCCTCTGACCTCCACCCCTCTATTCTGGCAGACATGAAATAAGCATAAAAGCAAAAGCCGAGGTCAGCTCATGCATAAGGCCCTAGACTACACTTTGGTTACCTTTTGATGTTCATGGTTATCATACTTGGTCCAAATGATTTTATCTCCAGTGGCACAGCCAGGTAATGTTCTATGATGGATCCTGGTGATGTCCTATGTCAGGTCTTATCTGGTGTTTACTGGGTTGATTGACAGCTTTGATGTCAACATGAGGATGATCTCACCAAATGAACTCCGGGAGTTTTAATGTCTCTGTTAGGGAGTTGGAGATGAACTTGTTCACTCTGTGTATGTGTGTACTTTCTGGGCGTACATGTGCCACAACACTCATGTAGAGGTCAGAGGGAAACTTGCCTGAGTTGACTCTCCTGCCATGTGGATTTACGAATGCTTAGATCGTAGTCAGTCTCTCCTTCCCTCCCTTCCCAGCCCCCCAACCTTGCTGGAAATTGAACCTAGCGTCCCTACTAGACATTTCTGAGAAACGTGCTTCCATCTTTCAGGTTGTTTACAGGAAAGCCATTTAGGGCTGCAGTGTGGCTCAATGGTCAAGGCTTTGCCAAGTGTGCATGGCCTGGCTTCAGTCCTCAGTCCTGAAGGGAAAGAAGTGAGGAAGGAGAGCCCTTTGGTAAGCCACCTACCTCGCCCTTTGGACTCCTTCTCTTCTTCTTCCTTACAGATTCTGTCCAATGAGGAAAAGAGGACAAACTACGACCACTATGGTGATGCCGGTGAGAACCAAGGCTATCAGAAGCAGCAGCGCGAGTATCGCTTCCGCCATTTCCATGAGAACTTCTATTTGATGAGTCCTTTTTTCACTTCCCCTTCAACTCGGATCGGCGGGACTCAATCGATGAGAAGTACTTGTTGCACTTTTCACACTACGTGAATGAAGTGGTTCCCGATAGCTTCAAAAAGCCCTACCTCATTAAGATCACGTCCGATTGGTGCTTTAGCTGTATCCATATTGAGCCTGTCTGGAAAGAAGTGGTCCAGGAACTGGAAGGACTGGGTAAGTCATTCCATTAGGACACACTTAAATAGAAGGTGACCCTTTTTTCTTTTTAAGGTTTATATGTTTTATGTATATGCGCATTCACCCACATGTATGTACATAAATACATAATTACACTGCATGCAACCGGTGCCCATGGAGACCAGAAAAGAGCATGCATCCCCAGGAGCTGGCGTTAACAGTCGTTCTAAGCTGCTCTATGTGTTTTGAGAACTGACGAGGTCTTCTGCAAGAGCAACAAGTGCCCTTTTAACTGCAGAGGCACGTCTGCAGCCCGTCCTTCTTCAATGTGCTGGGTGTTGGAGAGAAGGAGCAACCGCTGTGCTCACTTCCCCCAAGTCCATCGTTTGATTTTCAAGGGGTGTTTATGGAGAGAAGAGGTGTATTAAGCTACTTTTTTTTCTTTCCTTTTTAAATGTGTATGAATGTTTTACTTACATGTATGTCTGTCCATCATTCAGATGGCTAGTGCCTGAGAAGGTCAGAAGAGGGTATAGGGTCCCCTGGGACTGGAGTTACAGAAGGTTGTGAGCCACCAAGTGGGTCCTGGGAATTGAAACCCAGATCCTCTGCAAGAGCAAGATGTGCTTTTACACACTGAGCTATCTTTCCAGGCTATTCTTTCTCAAAGGCATATACCAGTATACCTGACTCTTTTCTTTCTTTTCTTTTTCTTTTTCTTTTTCTCTTCTTTTCTTAAGTTCTCTGAAAAGAGTAGACTTCTGGAAATTGTTGGGCCATTTGTTCCAAATAAATCTTTGGTGTGCTGTGCAGAAGCAGGAGGGTACTTGGCTTTGGCCAGATATGACCCTGAGCCTGGATACAATTGCTCTTGGAAGAAGCTGGGAGTACTACCATTCAGCTGTATCGAAGGCAATGGGAAGTTGTTTGCTCTCAGTGTCTAATGCTCAAGGAGATGGAGATGAGGCAGGAGTCACTGACTTGATAGCTTTCTCGGTCATGAAATGTAGCTATGCCTTGTGCTGTGTTAGAGTGTAGGGAAAACTGATGGGAGCAGGGTGATGCTAAACCTCTGTGCACTTTAGGACAAAGGGCCACATCATATTTTATAGCTTACATTTTAATGTTGCACATGTGTATGCATGTGAGCACACATGGAGGTCAGAGGTTGACTTAGTTTCTCTCTTTCCATGTGGTATCTGGGCATGTAACCCTGATCATCAGGTTGCAGCAGAAGTGGAAAGATGTGGACACAGAGGAGGGACCACAAGGTCAGAGGTGCAGGCAATCACAGGAGCTGGGAAGAGTCTGGATGGACGTTCCCTGCAGCTTACAAAGGAAGCCAGCCCTGCTGACACCATGACTCAGCCCTGTAGGATAAATTGAACTTATTGTCTCCAGAACTTCAAGATGAGAAGTTGGCATGGTGTGTAGCGGTCTGTTACCATGCCAAAGCACACCCATTGCTCCTGTGAAAAGGAACCTGTAGGGATAAAGGAAGGTCATGAAGCACTCCCTGGGACCAGTGAGATGAGAGCAGCATTAGAGGCCTTCGTCTGGGAGACCACAGACTGGTGGTTTGAAGGGAGGGGAATTGGAACTCAGGCCTGATTGTCTCCTATCTCTGTTTTTGTGGTTATTTGCATTAATGAGACAGGATCTGTCTATGTAGCCCTGGCTGTCCTGAAACTTACCATCTAGATCAGACTGGACTCAAACTCACAGAAATATGCCTGCTTCTCCCTCCCATGTGCTAGGGTGAAAGGTGTGTGCCACCACACCTGGCAAAAGCTGTCCTTTTATCTCAACATTCATTCTGTGAGATGCTCATGAATATGCACGCATATGTACACATACCACCAACAATAATAACAATATGTAATTGGGTGGAAAGCTTTAGTGAAAGACCCGGACTGCTGCGGAGGCGGAGTCCCAGGAGCTTCTATGTGTGGGGGGGGGGGAGGTCCAAGCGGATCCCACATACACGAGAAGGTCCAAGGTTCCAGAGACTAGAAGCTTGGCGGCGCAGCAGGCCTCAGAAGAACATGTGGACTGGGTTTCCAAGGAGTAGTTTATTGTTCATGGTGTGGTAGTTGGATGTGTGCGTCCCTGTGAAAGCCAGGGGAGAGCTGGCTTAAATAGGGGAGGGGGAAAGAGGAGGGACTGGGAAGGGATAACTTAATTAGCTACACCCCCTGGCCTTTAGATCTCAGGAATATGGAAATCTGTTAGTCATGCCCTCTACTTGGATGTTAGCAAACCTCTCTGGGAGGAGTTACTCTGAGCCAAAGGCATCTGAAGGTGCAGGCTAATGGGGATGTATGTAGGCTGCATGTGGGGGTCTTCAGGAATCTGGGAACATGAGGAGATAAGTGCCGTCCCTGACAGGCTATGTCCCTGTTGGGTCCCCAGCTATCTCAGACCCAGTGCTCTACCAGGGAGACCAAACCACCTCTTTGCGGCCCTATAGACACCATGTCGACCTTGTGTACAAGTGTTGGTTATCACACACATATGTAGACCACACAGTACACATACATATGCACACACACAAGTGTGGGTACCATGACATATGCCATGGTGGAGTGCAGAAGCAGGTGGTCCTGAGGCTGGCTGGCCATTTATCCTAGCCTAATCAGCAGGTCTAAGCCAAGAGAGGAACACTGACTCCAAGATAAGGTGCATGACACCTGAGGAATGGCATAGGGTTGACCTCTGCCCTACTCACACACACACACACACACACACAAGGTAGAGTGTTAAAGTGTCAAATGTGACACTAGGAAAGCAGTTGCCTTTTCCTGTCTTCTGCACAGCTTCATTGTGTAAGAAAGAATTGGTTAGCTGGGTAGTGGCTCACACCTTTACCCCAGCACTCAGGAGACAGAGGCAGGCAGATCTGTGAGTTCAAGGCCAGCCTGACCTACAGAGAGAGTTCCAGGACAGCCAGTGCTGTTACACAGAGAAAACCCTGTCTTGAAAAACCAAAAAAAAAAAAAAAAGAAGAAGAAGAAAATAGAAAGAAAGATTGGTTAAATAGTCCCATGGCCCATTTTGATTCGAGCAGCTACTAAGTGCCCAGCTCTGTTCTGATGCTGACAATACAGCAGGATCCCTCTCTTCCTTGGAGCCTTCTTTCTAGAAGGGGAAGGCCTATAAATAATGAGCAGAAAGAGGTTTGTGGGTGCTTTGCTAGAGGAAGGAGCAGCCATGGGTACACTGAGTGACAGCATGTGCTCAGTTGGCTCAGAGCTTGGATGCAGTCCACTGAGACCACTGTGCAAACAGTAAACAGCTGTGGACACAGTAAGTGGGAGACAGGGAATGCACTATATGGGGACACAGCTCTAATATGGGCTGAGGTAAGCCTCCCGAGAAGGACATGACGTCAGTGAAGGTTGCAGAGACACCAGTGTGCCAAGGCCAAGACCCCAAAGCTGGAGCATCCTTGCATTGTCACAGATGACCAAGAGTGCTGGGGCTGGAGCAAGCTAAGTACGAGGAGCAAGAAAGGGGAGCAGGAGCAGGGCCACACCACAGAGTCCTCCTGTCCTTTTTGTAGACTGTGGTTTCATCCCAAGTGGATGAGTACTTTGCAGGGTTGGTCAGAGTAGTGTGACTCATTTAGAAGGAACAGTCTGGTCCTTTGTAAAGAACAGACTGCAACAGAAAAGACCACATAGGAGGCCACTGCAGGAGCCAGCCAAGAAGATGCAGAAGCTGTGTGCTCAGGTGCACACCTATGTGTGATCCAGGAACCTGGGGAGCCAGAACAAGTGGATCAGGGTGTTCAGGGTTATCCTTGGCTACATAGTGAGATGGGTGGAGAAGGAAGATGAGGAGGACTCTGAGAGAGGTAAAAGCTGCTGCACTGGTATCTTCTGAAGAGAGAACAGGAGGCTTGCTGGCAGATTGTACGTGGGTGTAAGGGACGAAGGAGAGGGGCTGTCTGTCATTTGGACTGTGTAATAGGAGGAATGGAGCTGCCATATTTGGAAGGACAAAGGCAACGTTGGAGCTTCTGTGGGAGGAGGCTAGGAGTTCAGTATCAGAAGCTTGACGCTTTCAAGCCTATCAGACACCAAAAAATTCTCCGTATTGGCTGTTAATCTTGCACCTGGGGCAGTAGCTGGCCCTACAGACATACCAGTTAAATGAAAGAACAAGAGAGGACCCAGGATTCAGTGAAACAAGTATCAGGTGAAAAGAATGCCACCTACTTTGTTGCATGTGTCCTCGTGCATACACAGACAAGGAGTGAGCAGATGGATACCGTGCTACCCACAGAGCTCTGCCGGATGTGGGCTCTTGAATGGTGCTAACTGGAGTGGTGTGTGTCCACTTTATAAACTGTTTGTGTATATTGTGTGTATGTGGAATGCCAAAGCACTTGTGGAGGTCAGAGAACCAATTTAGGGGCTCAGTTCTTGTTTCACACCTAGTTTTAAGGCAAGGTCTCTCTTGGTTCTGCCATGCTTGTACTCAAGGACCACTAGGCCATCTCCTGCCCCTTCTTGTACTTTGTAAAGAATCTGTAACGATGCTGATGGCACATACTTTTAGTCCCAGCACTTCAGGAGGCAAAGGCAGGTAGATCTTTATCAGTTCGAGGCCAGCTTGGTCCACATTATAAAATTTTAGGCCAGCCAAGGTTGTAAAATGAGGCCCTGCCTCAACAAAAAGAAAGTAGAAGAGGAGGGAAGGAGGAGGAGGAGGAGGAGGAGGAGGAAGAGAAAGACAAAGTAAAAGAAAAGAGAACTACTGTATTTTTAGAGTTCTTTTAAATTATGTAAATGGATATTTTGCCTGAACATATTTTATTGTTTTATTGTTTGAAACAGGTTGTGGTGGTTTGAGTAAGAATGCCACCCATAGGTTTAATATATTTAAATGCTTAGTCATGAGAGAGTATCAATACTTGAGAAGGATTAGGTATGGCCTTGTTAGAGTAGGCGTGGTTTTGTTGGAAGAGGCCTGTCACTAGGGGTGATGGTTTCAAAAGCCAGGCCCAGTGGCTCTCTTCCTGCTGCCTCCAGACTCCAGTGTAAAACTCTCAGCCACTTCTGCACTCCTGTCTGCTGCTGCCATGAACCTACCATGATTACAATGGACTAAACCTCTGAAACTATAAGCAAGCCCCAACTGAATATTTTCTTTTATAAGAGTTGCTGTAGTCATGGTGTCTCTTCACAGCAATTGCACAGTGACTAAGACTAAGTTTCTCTATGTAGCCTTGACTGGCATGGAACTTGGTATGTAGACCAGGCTGGCCTCAAACTCACAGAGCTCTACCTACCTCTGCCTCCTAGTGCTGGGATTAAAGGTGTGTACCATCATGCCTAGTCCAGCAGGTGCATCTCTGCACCACATGTATGCCTGGTGCCTGAGAAGGCCAGGGAGGATGGATGCCTGATTCTCTGGGAATAGAGTTAGAGACAGTGGTGAGTCACCATGTGATGCTGGCAGTTGAATCTTGATCCCAGTGGAGCCAGTGCTCTTAACTCTTAACCATCTCTCAAGCCCCCAAAATTGTATTTTATTTTATTGTGTGTAGGTTGTTGGAGGGGATACACATACAACGGCAAGCATGTGCAGGTCAGCGGACAACTGTGTAGAGTCGGATCTCTTCCACATTCCCATGAGACCAGGGTCATACCCAGTGACCCACCTTGGACAGCAAGCACATTTACCCACTGAGTCGTCTCCTGGGCCCAACGTTTGTATTTTCCAATCTGTCAATAAAGTAATATATATAAAAGGGAGGTGTGTGATAAGTCATAGGCTGTAGTGCTGGGTGGGGTACTGACCCTGAGCACTGGCCTCAGGGTGCTCATACATGTTTGTGAGTGAGTGTTGTGTGTGTGTGTGTGTGTACACAAAGGTCAGAGGACAACCTGTCAGAGTCAGTTCTCTCTTTTGTATCTTGAGAGTTCCAGGGATGGACCTCAGGCGTGACAGCAAGCTCCTTTACCCATTGTGCCATCTCTCTGGCCCTTTTTTTTTCCTTTCTTTTTTATGATTTCTTCATGACCTGCTCCCAAAATTAGGAATAACAGGGTTAAGAGAGATTCAGGTTTGCAAATCTTTTACATATTACCAGGTTGTTCTATAGACAAACTGGCCAATCGAGAATTCTAACAGTGCAAGAAAGCTAAACAGGCTATTAGAAAAAATATTGATTCCAACCCAGTTGGGTTTCATTTTCCACTCCAAAGGATTGTCAGCATTCCTTCCTGCCCGAGTCTCGGAGCTTCATGGAGCTCACTCTTCCTTGCTTTGCAGGTGTGGGGATCGGTGTCGTCCATGCCGGGTACGAAAGACGCCTGGCTCATCACCTAGGGGCACACAGCACCCCCTCCATCCTCGGAATCATCAACGGGAAAATCTCCTTCTTCCACAACGCAGTGGTTCATGAGAACCTACGGCAGTTCGTGGAGAGTCTTCTTCCAGGAAACTGGTGGAGAAGGTGAGTGTCCCCTGAGAGTAGGGGTGCCAGCTGGCACCTCCCTGTCTTCTCTCTGAGCAGCCAAGACACTACCATTTCATTACACCAAGTAATGCGAGAAGCTGAGGAGACTGGCGGCCGAAGCAGGATACAGAGCTGGAGAGAGCTCACTGCCGTTAAGAAGCACTCACCGGTTCCAGACGGCACAGGAACCCAATCTCAAGCCACAGTGCTGTTTACTAAACAACAACCAAGTTAGATCGCGTGCTAGAATTTATGGCTCATCCATTTGTTCATAGGCACAAATCTGTCCGTTGAACATATGAAAATCAGATTACATTGAGAAAAATTAATTACATCTGGATTTTACTTTTTTTTTTTTAATTATTTATTTTATGTATATGAGTACACTGTCGCTGTCTTCAGACACACCAGAAGAGGGCATCAGATCTCATTACAGATGGTTGTGAGCCACCATGTGGTTGCTGGGAATTGAACTCAGGACCTCTGGAAGAGCAGTCAGTGCTCCTAACCACTGAGCGATCTCTCCAACCCCCCCCCCCCTTTTTTTTTTTTTTTTTTTTTTTTTTTTTTTTTTTTTACATTTTTTAAGTATGAATTAAGTAAATATAATCATATCTACCAAACCCATCAGATCCATTAAACAGATATTATTTCTGGAACTTTAGAAGCTTAGTGAGGAGCAGTCACTGATGGTGACCCTTTCATCCCCGCACTCAGGAGGCAGAGGAAAGTGGATCTCTATGGGTTTGAGGTTAGCCAGGACCATGTGGAGAGTTCCAGGACAGAAGGCTACGTGGAGAGAATTTGTCTTCAAAACAAAACAAAAAGGAAAAGCTTACTGGGGGCTGGAGAGCTGGCTCAGAAGGCAGAGATGCTTGCTGCCGAGCCTGACAACCAGAATGGGATTTCCCAGCACCCACATGGTGGGCGGAGAACCAGCTCCTGAAGGTTGTCCTCCGACCCCATGTGCACGCATAGCTCATATACTGTACCTAGACACAATAATGTAATGTTGCTATTGTTGTTGTTGAAGACTTGGGCCCTCTTGGGTAAGAGCAGCACACACCCTTAACCACTGAGCATCTCTCCAGCCCAACGTAGGCCGTGTTTATAGGGCGAGTGTTGCGAGCCTTCTATGGAACTGCACTCTGGGGGCTAATGTGGGGCTTATGCTTGGAGATGCCCTGGATTCAATCTCTAGTACTTCTACCAAAAAAAAAACAAGAAAGAACCAGCTCGAGAAGTGACTTTATAATATAGTCAGTCAGTATTTCTTTCATGCAGGATGATAATTTTAATCTGTAAGAGTTTACAAACAGACAACATCTGTTGTTGACATTCTTCTAATGGCTTTGTCAAATTAAGACAGACTAGCAGCCAAGGCCAGCAGATCTTTGTGAGGTCAGGCCAGCCTGGTCTACTTAGCAAGTTCCAGTCCAGCCAGGACTAAATAGACCCTTTCTCAAAAAAGGCAAAAAGATTAATTGTGTGCATTTTTTGATTTTTACAAACAGCCTCTTTATACTCTTAATTTATCTCCTGACAGAAGTATAACACAGTTGTCAAAAATTAAATATCATGACTGAAGAGATGCCTCAGCAGTTAAGAACACTGGCTACTCTTTCAGAAGGCCTGGGTTCAGTTCCCAGCACCCATATGGCAGCTCCCAACCATTGTAGCTCTGTTCCAGGAAATTTGATCCCCTCTTCTGACCTTTGTGAGCACCAGACATATGTGTAGTGAGCATGCATACATGCAGGCAAAACATTCATGCACAGAATAAAAATGAATACATTGTTTTTTAAAATTAAATATCGCAACTAACCTTCTGTTTTCCAATTTAAGGTCACAAATAAAAATTACGTGCGGTTCCTCTCTGGCTGGCAGCAGGAGAATAAGCCACACGCCCTGCTGTTCGGCCAGACGCCGGCAGCGCCGCTGCTGTACAAGGTAAGGCATCTGCGGCAGGTTTCCCGTTCTCCTGGTGGGCACCAGCTCTGCTCAGAGCCCATAGCCTGCTTGCCTTTGGTATAATTGCATTTTTGAGCATCTTTAATTTAAAAAATCCCAAATTAGAAAAATCTTGACCATCAGTGCCTCGCCACATCAGGAGAGTCCACCCCTGACCTCATGTGACAGGTCACATAGGAACACTAAAGTGTGCACAGTTACCCTCACACTGCAGATAAGGTGTGTGTGAAACATACAGACTTTATGTTTAAATTTGGTCCTGTCGCCGGGGGTAGTGCGCAGGCCTTTAATCCCAGCACTTGGGAGGCAGAGGCAGGCGGATTTCTGAGTTTGAGGCCAGCCTGGTCTACAGAGTGAGTTGCAGGACAGCCAGGGCTATACACAGAAACCTGTCTTGAAGAAAAAAAAAAAAAAAATTTGGCCCTCCCCCCAAGAATACTTCATTATAGATATGCTAATATTCCAAAACCCTTGAGAAAGGCTAAAACCCATTTTTAGTTGCAAATTTTTAAAAAAAGGGGGGGGGGGTTTTGGGGGGGAAAAAGGGAACCCCCCCCCCCGGGGGGGGTTTTGGTTTTTTTTTTTTCTTTTAAAAAATTGTTTTTTAAACCCAATTTTTTTTAAAAAAATTAAAAAAATTTTTTTTTTGGGGGGGGGGGGGAAAATTTCCCCAAAAACCCCTTCCCCCCCCAAAAAAGGGGGGGGCCCCCCCAAAGGGGGGCCCTTTTTTTTCCCCCCCCCCCCCCCTTTTAAAAAAATTTTTTTTTTTTTTTGGGGGGGGGGGGGGGGAAAAGATGACCCCAAAAAAAACATAAATTTCCCCCCCCCCTTTTTTTAAAGGCCCCAAAAAATTTTTTTTGAGTTAAAAACCCCCCCCCAAAAAAAAAACCGGGGGGGGGGAAAAAAAACCCCCAAAAGGGGGTTTGGCCCCCCGGGGGGAATTTTTCCCAAAAAAAAAAAAGGGGGGGGCCCCCCCCCGGGGGAAAATTTTCCCCCCCCCCCTTCCCCCCCCCAATTTTTTTTAAAAGGGGGGAAAAAACCCCCTTTTTGGGGGGTTTACCCGGGTTTCCCCCCCCCAAAATGAAAAAAGGGGGGGGAAAAAAAGAGAGAGGGGGAAAAAAAAACCCAAAAAAAAAATTTTTTTTCCCCCCCCCCCCCCCCCCCCCCCCTTTTTTTTTTTTTTTTTTTTTTTTTTTTTTTTTTTTTTGGGGGGTTTTTTTAACTTTGGGAACCGGTGGGAAAAAACCCCCCCCCTCCCTTCCCGGGTTTTGGGGGGGGGCCCCCCCCCCCCCGGGCCCCTTTTTCTTTTTCTTAATTTTTTTTTTTTGGGTTTTTTTTTAAAAAACCCCCTTTCCCCCATAAAAAGGGGGAAAATTCTTTTAAAAAAAAAAATTTTTTTTGGGTTTTTTAAAAAAGGAAAGGCCCCCCCCGGGGGGGGCCCCCCCCTTTTGGGGGGGGCCCCCCGGGGTTCCCCCCCCGGGAAAAAAAATTTTGGGGAAAACCCTTCCCGGGGGTTTTTTGGGGGGGGTTTTTTTTTTTTTTTTTTGGGGGGGGGGGGCCCCCCAGTTTTTAAAAAAAAAAACCCCCCCCCCCAAAAAAAAACCCCTTTTTTTCCCCCCAAACCCCCCAAAAAAAAATTTTTTTTTGGGGGGTTTTTTTTTTCCCCCCCCCCCTTTAAAAAAAAAAAAACCCCCCCAAAAAAAAAAACCCTTTTTTTTAAAAAAACCCCCCGGGGGGGGAAAAATTTTTCCCCCCCCGGGGGGGGCCCACCCCTTTTTAAAAAAAAAAAACCCCCCAAACCCCTTTGGGGGGGGGTTTTTAAAAAGGGAAAAAAGGGGGGGAAAAAAATTTTTTTTGGGGGGGGGAAAATTTTTTTAAAAAAAGAACAAAAGGGGAAAAAGGGGGGGGAAAAAAAAACCCAATTTCCCGGGGTTTAAAGGGGGGGTTTTTCCCAAAAAAAAATTTTTAAAAAAATTGGGGGCCCCCTTTAAAAAAAATTTTGGGGGGGGAAAAAGGGGGGGGGGGGGGGTTTTTTTTTTCCCCCAAATTTCCCCCCAAAAAAAAAACCCCGGGGAAAAAAGGGGGGGGGGGGGAAAAAAAAAAAAAAAAAATTAAAAGGGTTAAATTTCCCTTGGCCCCGGGGGAAAAAACCCCGGGGGGGCCCCCAGGGGGGAAAAAATGGGGTTTTTTTTAAAAAAAAAATTTTTTTTTTAAAAAATTTTGGGGGAAAACCCGGGGGAAAAAACTTTTTTTAATTTTTTTTTTTTGGGCCAAACCCCCAAAACGGGAAAAAATTTTTTTTTTTTTTTTTTTTTGGGGTTTTTTTTTTTTTTTTTGGGTTTTTTAAAGGGGCCCCCTCCCCGGGAAAAGGTTTTTTAAAAGAAATCCCCCCCTTTTGGGGGGAATTGGGGGGGCCCCCCCCGGTTTTTAAAAAAAATTTTTTTTTAATTTAAAAAAGGGGGGGGGGGGGGGGGCCCCCCCTTTTTCCCCCCTTTTTTTTTCCCCCTTTTTTTTTAAAAAACCCTTTCCCCCGGGGGGGTTTTTGGGGGTTTTTTCCCAAAAAAAAAAATTTTTTGGTTGGGTGGGTTTTTTTTTTTTTGGGGTTTCCCCGGCCCCCCCCAAAAAATTTTAAAAACCCCCCCTTTTTCCCCCTTTTTTTTTTGGGGGGGAAAAAAAAAAAAAAAATTTTTTTTTTGGGGGGGGTTTCCTTTTTGGGGGGGGGAAAAAAAATTTCAGACATCTGGTGGACCAGCACTAGGACCAGAGCAAGAGAGAGTTCAAGGACATTCTTAACTAACACAGTGAGCTCATTATCACATCTGGTCACTGGAGATGAGCAACTACCAAGAGCTGGGTAGGCAGGAAAGAGAGAATTGGAAGTTTGTGAGGATATCAGTGAATGCTTGTTTTTAAAAATTGTATTCTTGGGCTGGAGAGATGAGCAGCGGTTAAAGCACTGTCTGCTCCTCCAGAGATCCTGAGTTCAATTCCAGCAACCACATGGAGTAGCTCACAACCATCTGTAATGGGATCTGATGCCATAATTTTTTTTTTTTAATTATAATCTGTTTTGAAATTTTTTTTTTTTTTTTTTTTTTTGATTTTTTGAGACATGGGTTTCTCTGTGTAGCCCTGGCTGTCCTGGAACTCACTCTGTAGACCAGGCTGGCCTCGAACTTAGAAATCCGCTGCCTCTGCCTCCAAGTGCTGGGATTAAAGGCGTGCACCACACCGCCCGGCTCTGTTTTGAAATTTATACTTACTTGTGTGTATCTACACATTCGTGTTTGTGTAGAGGTCACTGGGGAAGTCAGCTCCTCCTCTCTGGGGGTTTGGGAATCAAACTGAGACTGAAGACTTGTCGGCAAACACCCTTATCCACTGAGTCACCTCACTGGCTCAGGGCCTTATCCGTCAGCTCACCCTCCTTCCTACTTGTGAGACAGCATCTTCTGCCAGACTCTGCTGATTTATGGAATAGTTTGCTTCTCAGATACTGACTTTGGATCATCCAGCAGCTTTGCAAACACTTCAGCAGTCAGTCATTTATCTGCTTTGTCTTTAAGAATTGCTAAGTACACAGTGGCTAATGGCAGTTTTGTGTCTCCTGTGTGATGCCTGTCCTTTGAAGTGCAGGAAAGTGTAACAGAGCATTCAGTGTTCAGTTTTGTGGTCTGACTTTTTGTTCTTAGAAACAGTGGTTTGGGAGGGGCTGGGATGTCCGAATGGCGGTGCTCTCTTAGAGTGTATAACATCCTGAATTCACCACGAGGACCACATAAACTTGATATGGTGACAAATGCTTGAAACCCCAGCACCAGGTAGGTAGGAAGATCAGAGATCCAGGGTCATCCTTGGCTACATAACAAGCTAGGTTCCAGCCCAGGCCACACAACACCATCTCTAAAGGACAATGAGAGCAGAACATGGTGGTACAGCACTCTGGTGGCAGGGACAGGTGTGAGTTTGTGAATCTGAGGTCATCATGGTCGACATAGCCATTCCAGGCCAGCAAGCCAAGTAGTAAGGCCCTGTGTCACAAAAACAAAAGCTACCATTGTTGGGCTGTTTTGTTTTGGTTTGTCTTTTGAGGTACAGTAATTGAACCCAGGGCTTCATGCATGTTAAACCAGCATTCTACCACTGAGCCATCTCCCTAGCCCTGGAATTTATTTTGAATTATTTAGTTTGGTACAGATCCCAAAAAAGAAATATATTTGTGTAAAATCAAAGTGATTGACTCAAACTGTTAGTATAAATTGGTATGTAGAGTCCTGCAGTAAAAACCTCAAGATGTTCCCCTGAGGATGCCTGGCTGCATCTTGACCTTCACCTGAGCTGTTAACCAGCATTTCCACACTTCTTGCCTGGCGATGTTGCTTTAGCCAGGGTCAGCCACGTCTTCATAAGCGTGAGTAAGCCCATGTGCAGTGTGAAAACTGAGTGCTTGTTGGTGTTTCTCCAGGCTCGGGGGCTGAGGAAGCAGGTCATCGAGGACTTCCTCGCCCAAAACAAGTACCTGCTGGCATCGCGGCTCACCAGCCAGAGGCTGTTCCATGAACTCTGCCCCGTGAAGCGGTCTCACCGACAGAGGAAGTACGAGCTCGAGGCTCTCACTCCCACTCAAGGGCTGTCTTTCTGAGGGCCAGTTAAATCCCTGTGATGGGGTGGGGTGTCTTAGTCCAGGGTACCTTTAGACCACATGCTAAAATTCTAAACATGAGCCACCATATCTAGCAGATAAATGGAGGCCAAGCAAGATGGCTCAGCAAGGCACTTGCTGTCTAGTTTGACCAGCTGAGTTTGCTGACTGAGATCCACGTGGTGGGAAGAGGATTGGTCCGCACATACAGTGTAAGAACTAGCTGCAATCTCACAACTTAGCACTGTCACTCTTGAGCAGGCCACTGCTATGTCCTGAGAGTCTCTGCTCCCATGCATCCCTTGCTCAGGACTTAGCTCTCCGGTGTCTGCCATTGGTCTCTCCAAGCCAGGCAGACCGAGTGGCTCCTCCTTTTCCTCTCCTACAACACTATGAGTTTCTGCATAAACATCAGGTGGTGTTTTCCTGACCTGCACCCACCCAGCCTCTCTTTGTCCTTCCTCTCCTTCTCACAGCCCTTGTCAATACATATATTTGTGTCTGTGTGTCTGTCTTCTCCACCAGAACAAGGGTGGGAGTGTTGTCTGAGAGCTCAGTAAATGTCTGGAAAAGTGAATGGATAAATCCTAGGCTTCCTTTAGGACCTGGTAGAGGCAGCCCTTCAGAACAAGGTTTGGTCACCTCGGCCCTGAGATAGATCCACCACTTCTCCCTGAGAGAGGAGAGCATACAGAGTGTGTCTCTTAACCTAGCAGCCATTGCCAGCCCTGGCCCTCCCTCAGGACTGATCCTAGGACCTCCTCTCTATTTGTGTGCAGATACTGCGTGGTTTTACTGACTGCTGAAGCTAACAAACTAAGCAAACCCTTTGAAGCCTTCCTGTCCTTTGCACTGGCAAACACTCAAGACACGGTGCGATTTGTGCATGTCTACAACAGCCGGCAGCAGGAATTTGCCAGCACCTTGCTACCGGACATAGAAGCATTCCAAGGGAAGTCAGGGGTAAGCCATGGGCCCCAGTCCTCATTCCCATTCCTCCTGTCTTGGAGTGCTGAGTCCAGAGGCCAGACATCTGGAAACCTCTGAGACCTGAGTGGAGCCTTATTCAGATCTCCCTCTGTCCTTCACCTAGCAGTTTTACACCCCCAGTGTAGGCTCCAGACCTTCTTGGAAGTCCCTCTTCCTCCACTCTAATGCCATCCCAGCTGAGCCCTCTCGGCCACTTCCCATGAGGGAAGATTGAGATATGGCAGCCTTTTCCAACAGCGTTTCCTGGGGACAGCATAGTGGCATTCTCCCATGAATAGGCCCATTCTCCAACTCTCAGGCCACTGGTGATGTGCTCCAAACCTTCCTTCCTCACAGTCTCTGCCTGGGCTGTCACCTCTTCTCCCCCAGAAGCCTTGGGTTCTTCTTTTGGAGTCAAAATTATAGTTTGGTGGTAGAGTGCTTGCTGAAAAGCACAAGGCCCTGGGTTTCATCCTCTGCACACAGAAAGGAAGAAAAAGACCTGCAGTCTCATTCAGTTATCAGAAAAAGCTCTCTGCAAAGCAACGGCTCCTTAACTGGAACATTAAGTGAGAAGCTGTTACACAAAATCTGAGGGAAGAAAAAAGCATTTAGAATTTTGACCAAAGCTGTGGAATGTCACCATAAAAGCAATTAATTTTGCCAGTTGTGGTGGCACATGCCTAGCACTCATGAGGTAGAGGCAGGAAGATGAAGTTTCAGGACAGCCTGAGCTACATGATACCCAGTATCAAAAACAAGCAAAAATTGAGCTGGAAAGGTTGCTCAGTGATTAAGAGCACTCTCTGTCAAATTCATGGCCTTTTTTTATTGATTGTTAGTGCTTGCATATATATGTATATATGTGTGTGTGTGTGTGTGTGTGTGTGTATATATATATATATAATATATATATATATATGTATATGTGTGTGTGTATATATATATATGTATATACACACACATACATACATACATACATACATACATATATATACACATACATACATATTCCTAAATATAACCTGTTCAGGTCATATAATACTACCTGTATGGTATGTTCTCAGGGCTGGCTGTTTGCCTTTGAACAACCAAATGGTGTTCTCTTCTCTGGGCAAGACCACTTCTCCCATTCCATGAGTACAATTTTTTTTTTTTTAATACATTCTTTACTTTTTTCTTTTAGATTTATTTATTTCATGAGACAGAGTGCACTGTCACTATCTTCAGACACACCAGAAGAGGGCATCAGATCCCCATTGCAGATGGTTGTGAGCCACCATGTGGTTGCTGGGAATTGAACTCAGGACCTCTGGAAGAGCAGTCAGTGCTCTTAACCACTGAGCCATCTCTCCAGCCCATGAGTAAATTTTTCAAAGAAGCAAAAATTAAATTATTCTGGGAAGGCCAAGGTTTGATATCTCTTGAGCCCAGGAATTTAAAGCCAACCTAGGTCACAAAATGACCCAGCTCATCTTAAACAACACTAACTCTTGGGATGAGAGTGGGGTTCAGTTGGTAGAATACTTGGCTAACATGCACTAGACCTGGGTTCCCTCCCTCGCACAGTAAATCAGGGATGCTGGTGAGATGGAGACAAGTTCAGGGTCGTCCTCACAACAGCACAGTGAGTTTGAGTTTAAATACTAATGATTCTTTTTGTCAGAAAGACCTCAAGGCCTCTTACAAGTACCATAGACAGTATTTATGTATTAGCTTAGCTGTTGACCTCATGAGACCCTTTTGCCTATCTTCCCTGAAAAAAAGCACAGGCAACTGTAGCTTACAGTTTTATATACAAGATATGTAAGTTCAGGGTGGACTCAGACTCTGGATCCTCTTACCTCAGCCTCCCAGGAAGGGGGAGGGGACTGGAGGTACTGGTGTCATTATATTCTGCTGTTTTTGAGACTCTTAATGGTTATTCTTTCTTTCTTTCTCCCAGGTGTCCATCTTGGAAAGGCGGAACACAGCAGGAAGGGTGGTGTTTAAAACCCTGGATGATCCCTGGACTGGCAGTGAGAGCGATAAGTTCGTCCTTTTGGGTTATCTGGACCAGCTGCGGAAAGATCCGGCATTTCTGTCCTCAGAAGCTGTGCTCCCTGACCTGACTGACGAACTGGCTCCTGTGAGCATCGGGGTCCAGAAGGCTGGGCCATCGGGAGGGGCGGGGCAACAGCAGAGCAGGATTGACAGGACTTGTCTCTAGGGAAGTGTGGGCTCCTCCTCCTGGGCTCAGTCCTGACCACTGCCCATTCCCCCCACAGGTATTTTTCCTCCGGTGGCTCTACTCTATTTCTGACTACCTCTCAGACTTCTGGGAGACCCTGCTTCACAGTAACTGGTAGGATGTTATGACTTTCTTTTTCCCTGTCAAAGCCATCCTCAAAGCTCTAGAAAGAACCATGCTTGAAGTAGGAGAGTTCACACAGGCCCGATAACTGACTCCTGCTTTCTTTGCTTTGCTTTTCACCATTTGCTGACTGGTATTTCCTGCTGGGAGGGAAGAGTCTCCCCAGCTGGTCTCCCTGTCAGCAGAGCTGGTACTAGTTCCTTCTTCATGCTGTGTCTGCCCTCAGTACAGGGTATCATACATGTAGTCCAGCGTGAGCATGCACAGATAGTTATGTCTGTCCATAACCAAAACAAACTTGGTGAGGAAAGGGTTTATTTTGGCTTACAAGCTGAGGCAGGAGCTGAAACAGACCATAGAGGAATGCTGCTTACTGTCTTGCTAAGCTACTGTTCTTACACTACCCGGGACTGCCTGCCCATGTGTGGCCCTGCCCACAGTGAGCTAGGCCGTCCTGTATCAATTAGTAATCAAGAAAACTCCCACAGACATGTTTACAAGCCAGTCTGATGGAGGGACTCCCCTGCTAAGTTCCCTCTTTCCAGGTGACTCTAGTTTGTGCCCAATTGACAGCTGAAGTTGTCTGTGACATTCCCTGTCCTGGGATCTGGGCCACATCTGATCATTCTGGCCACAGAAGAGTCAGTTAAATTGAGATCATTCCACAGACTCACGTTGCTCCGTGTATCCAACTTCCATCCTTCACCTTCTGCAGAATGTATTAGACACAGCCTAAAGCCACCTCCCAGGACAGTCTCTGTGACTGGGGCACTGAGGAAACAGTCTCTCCCTCCCCCCTCTTCACCCTAGAAAACCCCTGTCTTGTGATCATATTTCTCGGTGTGAAGGGCATTTGGTTTGGGACTCTTTCCTCCTGAGACAGCCGAAACCCAAATTCAGCGGATGTGGGCTAACAGCTGCCTCTGCTTCCAGGCGGGAGATGATGCCGCTGCTGTCCCTCATCTTCTCGGCCCTCTTCATCCTCTTTGGCACTGTCATCGTCCAGGCCTTCAGGTGAGCCCAGTGGCCAATCTGCCATGTCATGTATACCCTTTTTGTTTGCAAAGGACAAGAAAAGTAACTTGTGTTTCCGCGCCCTAGTGACTCAAATGAGGAGCGAGAGTCACACCCTCCGGATAAAGAGGAAGTTCCTGAGAAGGCTGGGAAGACCGAGCCGAGCTTCACCAAAGAGAACACCAGGTTCTTCCCACACACCACACCCTGCCCTCAGCCTCCTAGAGCGCTGTAGATGGGTAGAGAGGCCTCCTTGCCTGGCTCTAAACTCTGACTGTTTTTGGGAGGGAGCTGCACTGCTGGGCATCAAACCCAGGCCTCATCGGTGCTGACACACGCTCTCACTGAGCACAGCCTAGCCCCCAGCTCTAAAAGAACTGAAGTGTAAAACTTTATGGATAGCAGCGTAAGGCCTCATGTCATGTTCTGAACAGCCGTTCATGGTGGCACGTACCTTTAATCCCAGTCCTTGGGAGGCAGGGTTCCAGGCCGGCCAGAACCGCATACTGACACCAAAGAAAGCAGTGTGTGCCTCTTGGGTGAGCCAGAGTCAACAGCAGGTCCACGTGGACCCAAAGTGTGTGTGACGTCACCCCACACACACATGTCTCACTTGCATGCTTGCTCATATTATAAAATGGGAAGAGAAATCCAAACATCCGAAGCACTTCTACTCCGGGGCATTCTGAGTTCTTTGTAACTGTTAGTTTTTAATTATGTCTGTGTGTGTCTGTGTAGCTTTGTACCTCAGAGGCCAGAAAGATCAGACCCCCTGGAGCTGGAGCTCCAGACTGTTGTGACCTCCTGGACCCCTAGACATTCAGCCCACACTCTTAACCGCCAAGCTGTCCCCAGCCCCTGCCCCGGCATCTAGAATACGGAAAGGCCACTGCTGGCTGGGGACACTAAGACCCTCTACACATGTAGATACAGGACTGATAAACTGAGTGTCATGAGATTTGCAATCCCAGCTCAGTCATGGAAGCAGGAAGAGAAAGAAAACACAAGGGAGGTGTACATGAGCCAGAAGCTGGGGAGCCTGTCCCCATGACTCACAACTGCAAGGGACCTATCCGAGTTAAAAACAGGCCAAGCATTTGTGCCACCATGGCTCTTGTCTGCAGCTACCTTTGCACTGGACGGAAAGCTGCATGAGGAGGGTTACTATGGGCCGGGGCAACCCGTGGACTGGGGCCACCCTGCAGCCACCCTGTGGCTTGTGTGCCAGGGGACATTCTGCTTCACTGCTTTTGTGTTTGTTTTGGAGACCTAAGGAGGAGTTTGCATATTTATTTTTTTTCCATAGCCCAGGCTATCCTCAGACTCACCACACAGTTGAGACTTGCTTTAAGCGTCTCACACTCCTGCTTCTCCTTCCCAGATGCTAGTGATACAGGCATGCACTACCATCACACCCTCATCCTGATAATGTCTAAAGTTCTCCGTATTTCTTCACAGCAAGATTCCTAAAAAGGGCTTTGTGGAGGTAACCGAACTCACAGACGTGACGTACACCAGCAATTTGGTGCGCCTGAGGCCTGGCCACATGAATGTGGTCCTCATCCTGTCCAATTCCACCAAGACAAGCCTGCTGCAGAAGTTCGCTTTGGAAGTCTACACATTCACTGGGTAAGCAGGGTGTGTGTGTGTGTGTGTGTGTGTGTGTGTGTGTGTATATGTGTGTATGTGTGTGTATGAATGCTTTCCAGCTCAAGAGAGGGGGCGAGGAGAAAGAAAGGAGGGGGTCATATGTATCTAAAGAAAGAAGAGAGAAGATTCTCCACTTGGAATAAGACACTGGAAGACCGTTGCGTATTTCCCACTAGATGAGCAGTACTCTGTATCCTTCATAGGCTACATATCTGCCATCGTTGGGGCCTTCTCTTGACATTTGTTTGGTTTGGTTTTGGGGTTTTTTTGTTTTTGTTTTTGTTTTTTCCAAGACAGGCTTTCTCTGTGTAGCCCTGGCTGTCCTGCAACTCACTCTATAGACCAGGCTGGCCTTGAACTCAGAAATCTGCCTGCCTCTGCCTCCCAAGTGCTGGGATTAAAGGCATGCGCCACCACCGCCCTGCCAATGGTTGGTTGGTTGGTTGGTTGGTTGGTTGGTTGGTTGGTTGGTTGGTTGGTTAGTTAGCTAGGTAGGTAGTTAGTTAGTTAGTTAGTTAGTTAGTTAGTTAGTTAGCTAGCTAGCTAGCTAGCTTGTTTTTTTTGAGACAGTGTCTCTCTGCATAGCCCTGGCTGTCTGGAACTCATGATGTACACCAGGCTGCAGCCAGCACAAGCCTCTCTGGCTATTCAGCCCTGTCTAGGGTGCTGACACTGTTCCCTTCAGTGGCCTACAGCGAAACTCCTGGGACCTTCCTGAACCCTCGTCTGCTCTTCCTTCTCACAGGAGCAGCAGCCTCCACTTCTCCTTCCTGACTCTGGACAAACACCGGGAGTGGCTGGAGTACTTGCTAGAGTTTGCTCAGGATGCAGCCCCAATCCCAAACCAGTATGACAAGCACTTTATGGAACGAGACTACACTGGCTACGTGCTGGCCCTGAATGGCCACAAGAAGTATTTCTGCCTTTTCAAGCCACTAAAGACAGTGGATGAGGAGACCGTGGGCTCCTGTGACCCTGACTCCTCCCGAGGGAAGCCTCCCTGTGGCCTTGGGCCCAAGCCCCTCAAAGGCAAGCTGAGCAAGTTGTCCTTGTGGATGGAGCGCCTGCTGGAAGGCTCCTTGCAGAGGTTCTACATCCCATCATGGCCTGAGCTAGACTGAGCCGAGGACTTCAGATTATAACGTGCCCCAGGAGCAGGGATTTTCAAGAGAGTCTCGATTTTAGATTTCTCTTCTAGAGCAATGGCTAGAAGACCTTTCCTTTGTCACCTAGGAGTAAAATGCACTGCAGGTTTGATCCCTAGATGAAAATCTTCCCCTTTGGGTTTTCTTACCCCTGGATGAATGCCGCACTACTTAAATAGACTGGCCAACCCCACTTCTTTGCTGTCCCCATAACATGCTCACACCCCCTGTCCTTACATTGGAGAAACCCAGGGCTTGACCCTGAGTCGTGCCTGGACGAACCTCAGGATCTTCATGAGCCTGTCATAAGGGGTGGGTCACTCACCTCTCTCCAACCCCCTGCAGCAGGCTCCTGCTAGCCCCTGCTTAGCCTCTGCCAAGGTGCGTGCTCTCAACACAGGACAGCCCACCACAGCTTCTAGGTCCTCCGTCCTTGAAAGAGGCCTAGTTGTAAGCCCTTTGCCATGTGACTGTGCTTCTGGGAGCAAGCTTTGAGAAGTATATTTTGGGGGTATCCCCCACAACAGTTGGCCAACCATGGTTTTGAGAAGAAAGGGGTGAGCAGGGGTGAGTGTGCAGCATTCACATTTGGTCACCCCACCTAGCGAGAGGGAGGGAGGGAGGGTGAGCACTGGCTGGAGGTGCACAGCCCTGTGAGCCTGCGTGAGCTTCCCTTGTCGGTCCCCGTCCCTCACCGCACTCCTGTCAGCACACCACAGCCAGGGCCGTGGAACTGAGCTGCTGACCTGCCTCCAGGAGCCTTTTTGCCTCTGGATTTTAGAGTTTGATATTAGGAGCCATATCCTGTGATCTTGTTCTCTGAGTGTAGATAAGCTGCTATAGAGCCAGTAGATTTAAGATGGCAGCACTTATTCCTATCCACCAAGAGCTGGGTGCAGGAGCCCTTCCTGCCTTGCTCTCCAGGAAAATGCCAGGTGTGTCTTCATACCAAGGAACCTGACCTCTCTGACAATTGCATTTTGAACATTGTTGTCCCCAAAGAGCTGAATCTTCCAGTCGTCTCTTGTGACTGAGCGGAGACTTGTCCGGACTCCTGTCCAGTAGGCAGCTAGCTTCTTACTTCCGGCGTCTCTGCTTTATCATTTCCTCCTTCCCTTCCTGCTGCTTCCTGCTGCCAGATCAGACCCGTCAGCTACAGTTTGTCTGGCTCCACACACCTTGGGCTCAGGGCCGGATCATGCTCGCCCGCTCAAGGGCGTACCCTTTGTTTTTAGAGCCAAACCATGAAGGGAGTTTGGACAACTGTCACACATGGTGTGTTCTACTGTCAAGCAAGTGCCCTTTGGTAAAGTGAAGGGCACAAATCAGGGACCGGACATTCACTCAGTGAGTATTCTCCAGTTGTAATTGCTTTGATCCAAGCACCTCGGATCCTGACTAAACACTGAGCTCCAGTGGGAAGTGATAAATTATTTGAACCCAGGAACTCTGTAGTTTTCAAAGAGTCTTTAGCTTTATTAAAAACATAAAACACTGCCAGGCTCCACTCTTCCATCTGACCCACTAGAAGTACATGCCGACTCAGGAAGCCGCTTCCCCTGCGCCTGGCCCAGCTAGAAAGGATGAAGGCAGGCTTGGGTCCTTAGTGCCCAGTCCTCCAGATGTGTCTCTGGAGGCTGAGGGTGAGTTGGGGTAGAACACTTGACTGCAAGAGCAAAGCCTGAGTCCCACCCCCAGATCACACACACAGATGGTTTCTTTCTTTCTCTGTTTTTATGGCTGGGCTTCTCTTATGAGTTTGTTTTAACTCATTGATAGATTTTTGTCTTTACTTTTCTAAAACTGGTAAAATTCCTTGACATGTAATTTCTGAAAACCAAAAACTCCCCAGATGTTTGTTCTTTTCTCAAAACTGTACCAAGGAGATAAATTGTCTTTCTATTGGAGGAGGCAGAGAGGAGTGGGGACAGGATTGACATAACCCCTGCAGACCTGATGGGGACGGGTATCCACCAAGGACACCATGGAGCTTTGATCTGATTGCATGCTTTAAAACAAGAGTCTGTATGTAGCCCAGGCTGGCCTCCCACTCAAGGCCCTCCTGCCTCAGCCTCCCAAGTACTGGGATTACAGGTGTGAACCACAAGTCTACCTTTGACAGATACAAGCCTTTCTTGCTGAATGTTGTTTCTATGAATTGTTTATTTTTGTGTCAAATGTGAGCTCTATTTATGCTCAGCCAAATGCCAGGGTTTCCCATCCTAGTGAATGTAGTCTCACAGGACCCCATATCAGCTCATGCTGTGTGAGGAGTGGGCATTTGCTCAGGGCAGCCTGTGAGTCTGTCCAGGAGCTGGGGTGAAAGTCCAGTCAGTCTATGGGATACCCTCTCCCTGCTACTTGGGGATCTCCTGTGGTTGGCCTAACCCAAGTTGATAGGCTGCCTGAGACATTGCAGGAGGCCTCTCTCCCCATCATCTGCCAACACCCAGAACAGTTCACATGTTTTCAGAAGGGTCGGTCTACTCATTTGCAGCCACCATCCATGTGTTTGCTAAAAAAATAGACCTGAGCCATGCTTTACTTGGGCTAGGGATTGGAAGCAAGCACCCAGCCCCTCTGGTTTGGTTTGGTTTGGTTTTTCAAAGCACCTGCCTAGGGAGTATGTGAGCCTCTTGGTTTGATCCCCAGTGATGAGGGGGGAATTAGGTACAATCCCATAAATGTTGTAAAGAGCCAGATGTGGCGGCACATCCTGTAATCCCAGCACTCGGGAAGCAGAGGCAGGAAAAATCAGGACTTCGGGGCATCCTTAGCGTGAGCAGGTACAACCAGCTTGGGCTATGAGACTGTATCTCAAAAACACATGATGCCAAGTTGGGGGTTAGAATACCTGTGTAGCACATACGAGGCACTGTGGTCTTTAATCCCTAGCACCGTAAAATAAGTAAACAGGTAAATCGTCGAGTAAGAAGAGGATGCAGATGAAATACCGTCTGTGTCCATGTGCCCTTGAAAACGATGGCAGGACCGAATCTGCTGTCATTTGTTAAAGGATAGCTGTACCCGGAGGCAGATCTGAGAGGAAGGTGGATATTTTGCACTTTGGATACTACTAAGAACAAATAATTTATTTGGCAAATTGTGTCTTTTATGTTTTATGTTTTTCCTTTTCAGTTTTGTTTGGTTTTGTTTTTGTATTGTGAACAGGCACTAAAGCTAATGTTATTTTGTTTTAAGAATATTACAGACTGGAAACAAATAAACTATTTTAATGTGTGATGGCTCTGGGGCACCTCTGGTACTGCAAGATGATTTCCTCATGGATGGTTATTGGAACTGTATGCCACTCATATGCTTTCAGTCACGGCAGACACAGAGGAGCTGTCAGCCTAAGGCAGATAATGCAAACCGAGTTGTACAGAGGTTAGGAGGGTCTCAAGGCCAGCTGACAGCATTTGGTTTAGTCTTTACCCCTAGTCTTGTTTGAGGTGAAGGGCAGTGATGTGGTCTTATTCTATAGACCAGGTTAGCCGCAGACTCCCATGGATTTCCCCTGCCTCAGTGCTCAGGTGGCAGGCGGCTCCCACCACCCTCAGCTCGCAGGCTTTGCTGCAGGTGCCTTTACTAGATACTCTGCAAGTGCTGTCGGCTTCTCTCTCATGTGTTCACAATAGCCTAAACCAGATGCTGCCATGAGCTCCTCTGAGGAGCACCACTGTGAAGACAGGCGCTGTGGAGATGGAATGCCTGCACAGCCCTACTTCCAGGCCTTCTCATTTATTCATCCCTGTGTTCTCCACCTTCTATCAAAGGGAACAAAATTAAAGCAGTATAGACTGGCCAGATGACTGGTTTTGGTTTTCTGACAGAGTCTGTCATTCTTGTTGTATAACTCTAGTTGGACTCAAATTTGTAGCAATCCTCCTGCCTCAAGCCTCCCAACAAGGGTTGGGACTAGAATTGTGTGCCAGGGTGCACCACCAGACCTAGGGCTGCTGTATTTCTCCGGTCAACAGGTCAACATTTCTCCTTAGAAATGTGAACTTTGAAAAAAAAAAAAAAAGAAAGAAATGTGAACTTTGGCTGGGTGGTGGTGGCACACGCCTTTTATCCCAGCACTTGGGAGGCAGAGACAGGCGGATTTCTGAGTTCGAGGCCAGCCTGGTCTACAGAGTGAGTTCCAGGACAGCCAAAGCTATACAGAGAAACCCTGTCTCAAAAAGCTACAAAAAAAAAAAAAAGAAAGAAAGAAGTGTGAACTTTGGCCAGGCAGAAATGGCACACACCTTTAATTCCAGCACTCGGGAGGCAGAGACAGGCGGATATCTGAGTTTGAGGCTAGCCTGGTCTACGGAGTGAGTTCCAGGACAGCCAGGGGTACACAGAGAAACCGTCTCCGCAGAATAAGCTTGGGTAGAAAGATGGCGGCTCGTCAGTTAAGAACACTCACTATCACTAAGGACTCTGATCCAGTTCCCCGTACCCACTGGTGGCTCACAGCTGTCTAACTCTCCAGTCCTAGGGGGTCAATCCCACACTCCCTTCTGAACTCCACAGGCACATACCCAGACACAGGTAAAAATTAAATAAGTGTTTTAATGTTAGGAAAGAAAGAGACAGGAGCTGTTTGGATAAGTGTTCTGAAATGTCCTTGTGTGCAGCCAGGTGACACTTCACAGAAAGCTTCCTTTGGTCCTTGCACTGCTTCCTCACAAGTTCTTGAGGCTTTTTCAGGACACAGTCTGTTGTCTTCAACAACACAGTCTCACACAGTTGTCACTTTGGGGAGAGCACAGAGCATCTCAAACAGCAGGTTAGCTGCTAGGAGGGCTGTGTTGCCTAGAAGGGAGAGAAAGTCAGAAGCTGATACACCTCCCCGAAGTCCACTCTCCAAGGACTCTAGCCTTCTGGCCTTCCCAGAGCCCTGGCTTCTGAACTCAGGGTGCCATCTGCCTATGAACATGCCTTCAGTCCCTACCAAGCATCTTTTGGAGGCTGAGAATTCTGAGGGACCTTTGATACTAATGGCTGTTCAGGGACCACCCTCAGGCCAGTAGGCCTAAACAGAAGCTTTTTTCTTTCCTCCACAGTTAGAACTACAGGAGTGACATCTGCTTTGCCCAGGTGTCAGCTGAAACCACCCCCTACTTCACAGGAAAGCATGCTTTGCAAATTCGCTTCTCAGTGAAACATCAAAGGTGATGCCACTGAGCCACCCTGTCACTAAGCAGCAACACCTGGCACCTCCAGGGGTTTTGTTCTTTGAATTAGCTCATGCTTGTCTGTTTGTGCTCACAGGCTTCTTTCTTCACTGCTGGACATTTCCCCAAGGTGAACATGGAGGCCTAACTCTAGATGAATCTAAGTTTAACAGCCGGCTGTGGATCATCCGTCTTCACTCACCAGAGAGATCATATGGTGGGGAGACTTCCACTAGATCGCAGCCCACCACATTTAGGCCTTGGCAGCCCCGGATGATCTCCAGAGCCTGTGCAAGGTGAAGGTGACAGTCATTTCCAATGAAAAGCAACCAATCGAGGCACAGATACCCACACTTGACCTAGGCGTGTGCTGGCTACAGCCACACTGGTGGGCCAGGTACACATTTCACAGCACAGAGCCCCTCTACTTGGCTCTGTGGTGTGACAGTGGAGTCAAGCAAACCAAGCAATGCCATGTATCAAGATCCTTGAGACAGGCAATTTTCAGGAAGCAGCCTGGTCGAGAGAAGGCTTCCTGAAGTACGAGAAAACAAAAAAGCATTGTGGGCAAAGACACAGGCTAAGGCACAGAAACAGGATAGGCACAGGAACATGGATATGACTGACTCAAGGTATGTGTGTGGGTGGGGGTGGGGTTTAGGAACAGGTATGCAGGCCTTCCAAAGAAGTTTCCATCCTACACATGAAAAAGAGGGCTCAGGGTTACTCCAGAAATGCTCTGGATAGGAGGACGGAATGGCTGTGAGAGACAGTTGTGAGCATCCTCCTTTTGTAGAAGATTCTAGCAATTTCCTTACACCTCGGACAACTCAGAACCTGCCTCTGAGGACATGGCAATTAGGGCAATAGGAAAAGACCCTGTCCTTGTGGATCTCAGCACAGCTCTTGAGACTTGGCTCCAAAATGCTCCAGCCACTGGGTAGGTAGTCAGTCTCCATGTGCACACTTTACAAAGAGCTTGCTGTGTTGTGTTTTGGTTTGAGGCTGGGAATGTTGCATAGAACTTGGTTCATACTAAGCATGTAGGCTGCTACTGAGTTACATCCTCAGCCCCAGTGTTCAGTACTCTTAAGAGGGGACATTCCAAAATGTTCTCCATGAATTGACTGTAGATGAACTAGAGACAGAAAGAATGTTAGAGGGCTGGGCGGTGGTGGTGCACACCTTTAATCCAAGTACTTGGGAAGCAGAAGCCCATAGATCTCTAGTTCAAGACCACACTGGTCTACAGAGCAAGTTCCAACAGTAAAGAAAGAAGAAAAAGAAGAGGGAGGAAGAAGAAGGAGGAGGAGGAAGGGGAATGGTGAAGAAAAGGAAGAGGAAGAAGAAGAGGAGGAAAAAGAAGGAGGAGGAAGAGGAGAAGAAGAGGAGGAGGAGGAAGAAGAGAAGGAGGAGGATTCTCAGAGCTCTGGGGTAGAGCACTTGCTTAGCATTTGTGAGGCCCTGGTTTAATCCCTAGCTACAAAACTAAAAATTAGAAAACCACAGACAAACAGCTCAAAGCAATGCCTCATTTCTACAGTCAGCCCTGAGGACATATTCATGACAACCTCATTACATTGTGAAATGACATTAAGGTCTACAAATTTCATGCTCACGAACCACACAGTCCAGTCTTGGGGTTTTTTTTTTTTTTTTAATATTTTAATGTTTCAAGGAAGTTTACAATTTTGTGTTGAGTGGTATCCACAGCCATCCTTAGCCAAAGAAAAAAGTATCCTGCGTCTTGAAGACTACAGGGCTGAGGCAACTGTAGTGTGAAGAATACACCTTGACAGGGTGGTAGTGGCACACACCTTTGATTCCAATACTTGGGAGGCAGAGGCAGGCAGATCTCTGAGTTTGAGGCTAGCGTAGTCTATAGGAGTTCTAGGACAGCCAAGATGGTCTCAAAAACAAACAACAACAACAAAACACTAGTAAAGAGTGCTTGTTGCTTTTTCAGAGAAGTCAAGTTTGGTTCACAGCACCCACATTAGGTGGCTTCCAACCTCCTGTAAATCCAGCTCCAGAGGGCAGAGGGATCTGATGCTTTTTCTGGCCTCTGTGAGAACTTGTACACACAGGTGCTCGCTCACGCAGCGCTCTCTCTCTCTCTCTCTCTCTCTCTTATACAGACACACTCAGGGGGTGGGGAGAGAAAGGGAGACATGGATGGAGTAGAAGACACATCCATAAATACCCAGGAATCCACTTGGGAAGCCCACTTACCTGACTAGGGGTGAGCCCAGCAATTTCTGGTGTTCCTGTCCCCGGGGCATAGGCAGGATCCAAGGCATCTATGGCAAAGCTGATATAAAGAGGTGTGCCTCCCATCTGCTGCCTGATCTCTGCCATCAGGGGGACCAGTGACTTCATCCAACAGTCTTCAGCCAAGACCACACGGAAGCCCTGTGCAGGCCAGAGTCAAGGAGTTGGAGGTGATAGCTGACCCCAGGATTTGCATAACACATGCATATCACATCTGACCGAAGCTTCCATGAGGGGAACCAGTTCCCCCACTACTGACAAAGTTAGGAATCGAGGTCAAGGCTGACCTGAGTACTGGAATGACAAAGGAGCTTTGCTAAAACAAAGCATGAGAAACTTGGTCACTGTGCTTCTAGCTGCTTCTGTCCAGAACCCTGGGCTCGCCACTCTAAAACCAAAGGACCGGACAGTTGAGACAGCTAGGCTAGAGAAAAGGTACTTGCTGCCAAGCTGAATGATCTGAGTTCAATCCCCAAGACCCCACACAGCAGAAAGGAACCTGCTCCACAAGTGTCCTCTAACCTCCATACTTACGCCGTGGCAATCACACACATAGAATAAATAAATATAATTAAAAGCAAAGTACAATGAAGGAAGATGTGGTAACCCACACCTTTAATCCCAGCATGTGGAGGGAGAGGCAGGTAGATCTCTGTGCACTTGAGGCCAGCCTGGTTTACATAGCAAGTCCTGGGATAGCCAGGACTACATAATGAGACCTTGTTCCAAAAAGAAAAGGGACTGAGGTGTTTGTGTGGAAGACTTGCACTGTGTTCAGATCAGAGCCCCCCATCTGCTGGGTGTTACACTAAACATGAAGAAGGGGTGTCTGCCCTAACATGGGTTCACACCCCGTGTCTTAAAAGCCAGCAGCCCCAAGGAGTTTGCTTTCTGCTTAAGTCTGCTACACAGCAACAAGCAGCTTCTGCCTCATTAGTGTCTCCTAGGTATGATGGCTCACACCTGCCATCCTCAAAACCAGGGAGGCTGAGGCAGAAGGATTACCATGAGTTGCAGGCCAGCCTGAGCTACAGAATAAGATCCTGTATCAACACAAAAGCAGAAATCAACAATAACCAAGAATTAGTACTCTTGCCACATGACTCACTTGGTTCAAACCGTCTTTTCGTCTCCTCTTGCTTTTTCTTGGGTGTGCGTGCGTGCGTGTTTTGTGTGTGTGTGTGTGTGTGTGTGTGTGTGTGTGTGTGTGGTGTGTGTGTGTGTGTATGAGAGAGACACTGTAGCACCGGCACGCACACTTTTGGAGTTGTTTCTCTGCTTCCACTATGAGAGTGCTGGGGATTAAACTCAGGCCATCAAACTTAATGGCAAGCCCTTTACTCCGTGAACCATAGTGCCAGCCCATTTCTGGTTTTATCCTCAAACAAGGTCTCCTGTAGGCCAGGCTTGCCAGGAATTCAATCTGAAACTGTGAGTGGTGTTGCACTCTTGAGGTTTGGGCTTACAGACCTGTGCTGCCACATCTAGCCCCAGCCTCACTTTCTGAACTTCAGTAAAGCACCGTTGGCTCCCCCTTTGACAAGGCAGAAGACACTCTGCGGGACAGAGAGGGGCGTGCATCCATCACCTGGCTCCGACTGTATCTGTAGGGATCCAGCATCCTGGAGGAACCCCGGATGCCTATCTGGACTACCCGCTTGCAGTCCAGCAGTCCCTCATCCACACTTCGGCGGAAAGGCGTCCGATGGTAGACCTTCTCCTCCAGATGTTTGTCCATGGTGTTAGTATGGGCACCCACATGCACTAAACCCACAGGGCCATGCCTGGGAGCAAAACAGCATCTCAGAGGTCAGAGGTCCTGGCATCAGCTGCCTGCCTTGCATCTGTTTTCTGTGTTCAGCTCACCTAGGAGAAACCAGGCAGAAGCAGACACGACTGGCCTGCAACCAAGAGTTTCAGAGAGGACCATAGCTCAGGACAGAGCTCTGTAAAGGCTAGACCAGTCAGAGCCACCTGTTCTCCAGCTAAGGCACCAACGGGATGTTCTGAGCCCACTCCTCTCCATCAGTCCTGCTGGACACAACAGATGCACACAGTCCATGCTAATGGGAAGCTAGAACAGCTTGAGACAAGATTGACTCCACCCCACCCAGAGTCACGATGCTACCCACATACCCCTCCACCCCAGTTAGGGTGTTATCCACCTGCCCTCCCAGAATGCCCAATCAGAATGCTGCCCACATGGCTTCTGAAGCTCCCACCTCCCTTCCTCCCTCTACCCTCCTCCAACTAAGTCAGCCAAAGTTGATTGGCATCAGTAGACTTGCATCTACTGAAAAATCTAGTTTCTGTTGTCCAGGCAAGGAAGGAGTCTATGGGGGTGGGGGGTGGGGAACAGGGCCTCCCCTGTCAATATTTTATATTTGGCTTGCATAAAAAAACAAATAGAAGGTAGTTAGGTTTGTATGTCTCACTTGGGACTCATGGGCTAACTGAAAATGCAGAGGGTGTGTGTGTCTGTGTGTCTGTGTCTGTGTGTGTCTGTGTGTGTATATGTGTGTATATGTGTGTGTGTGTGTGTGTGTGTGTGTGTGTGTGTACACCATGGCAGATATAGGCCAAGGGAAAGGACGCCAAGCTGATGACTGACAGACACACATGGAGTCCAGTCTTAGTTTTGAGCCACAGAAACGGCCCAGTGAGGAATTTCCAATAACCTTCCCATAACCCGCATCCACAGTGGTCACTTGATGTCACCTAGTAGCAACCTGGACCTGAGCTCCTGAGTGTTGCAACCTTGGGACTTACTCCTTTGCCACGGCTTGCAGTATGGGATATGTGATTGTATGGTCTCCACCTACAGAGAGAAAACAGAACACATCTGCAAACACGAGCAAGACCATCATGTGCAATAGTCCTTAAGTCCCCAACGCTGCCACCCTTTTGGGTATACCACAGAACCTTATCCACAGCTAAATGGCCGTGGGTGGCATTTTAAAAGAAAAATGCCTTCCCCGTCTGTTACATGGTATTTGATCACACTGTGAGATTGTGTTGTTTACTGGGAAAAGCTGTTACTAGTTGTTGTGTGTCTCAGCCTTAGCACACACCTTTAATCCCTCTGGCTGGAATACAGACACACCCTTAGCACACACCTTTAATCCTCAACAATGAAGGTAAAGCTAGTTTGTAGAAGGAAGCACCCATGTTTGAAAGTGATGTCAAATTGAGTGGCAGACAAAGTGACGAATTGGAGAAAGATTTGACAGAATAGGATACACCCAACTCTCAGGAGAACAGAGAAGTAACTTAAGAGAGAGCAGTGCAGAGGAGAGAAGCAGTTTTCCTGAGACAGTTGTACAGAGACAGGTTGCAGAGAGAGAACAAGCTAGACACAGATGGAGACAGAATGGGCCAGAGAATGAGAAGGATCCAGAAGAG
Source organism: Mastomys natalensis (assembly GCA_021653895.1). NCBI lineage: Eukaryota > Metazoa > Chordata > Mammalia > Rodentia > Muridae > Mastomys > Mastomys natalensis. The sequence goes on along the minus strand of JAJTUV010001747.1, from coordinate 442,386 downwards.
ATTGCCAAAGTTAGTATGAGGCCAAGCAGAGCAATTCAGTCAGAAGCCAAGAGAAGCTAGTTTGAATCAGTCAGCTTGGAGAGGAGTTTGAGCTAGAACAGCTGAGTTGAACCAGCCAGTCAGAGCTCAGAAAGAACAAGAAAGGGTGAGCTTATTCAGCAGCAAGTCTCATAGGTTGAAAACATTCTAGGCCTACATAAGATTGTATAGAAGCTTCCAGGACTAGGCCTAAGTTTAGCAGATGGAGGCATCAAGCCTCCAAGACAATTACATCTGTGGAATCAAAGTTACTCTCACAACCATCATTTATCAGTAGAGACTGGAGTTGGAGAGATGGCTGCTCAACAGGCATCCTTCATGTCGGGGCAGTTCACAAACCATCCAGAATCCCAACTCCAGGGGACCAACACCTCTGGCCTTCACAGGCACCTGCGCTCACTTGCACAAACCCACACTCAGGCACTTAAGGGGAAGTCAACACTTATGAGTTGTTGTCAAAGTGACTCTGCCCTATGGCTCTCCCCATGATGGAGTGAATGACCTGTGCCTGCATTGCCTGATATGGTAGCTGAGGATCCTACTTTACCTTTGTTTTGGCTTTTATTTGTGTGTGTGTGTGTGTGTGTGTATGTGTGTGTGTGTTGTCGTCTGTGTGTGTGTCTGTCTGTGTGTTGATGTGTATAACTGATAGCCTATGTGTGGAGATCAGGGGAGAACTTGAGTCAGTTTCCTCCTACAGTATGTTCCAGGGATCAAATTCAAGCATTTTTACATACAGAGTCATCTCTATGGCTCAGGTATTTTACTTTAACTTTTTGGTAAAGATTTACTTATTTTTATGTGTTTGAGTGTTTTCCCTGAATGCATGTCTCTGTACCTCATTCATGCCTCCTGCCCTCACAGGTCAGAAGAAGACCTTGAGTCCCCTGGAACTGGAGTTAACAGTTATGACTGTAAGCTGAGACTTGAACTTGAATCATCTACAAGAATAGCCAGTGTTCTTAAGTCCTGAGCCAGCGCTCCAGCCCAGAACTTTAATTTTAACATGGTTAACAATTGCCCTGTTTATTTGTTTACTTGTTTATTAATTTTTGCACTGGGGGTTGAACTCAGGGCCCCACACATGCTAGGCAAGTGCTACACCACACAGACCTCTTTTTTCATCCTTTGTTTTTTGTTTTGTTTTGTTTTTTGGTTTTCAAGACAGGGTTTCTCTGTGTAGCACTGGCTGTTCTGGAACTCACTCTGTAGACTGGGCTAACCTCGAATGCCCAGAGATCTGCCTGCCTCTGCCTCCTACATCTTTTTTAAGAAATAATTTTGAGGACTGGTTGACATAGGTGCTGAGTGCTGAACTCAAATCCTCTCTTAACCACAATACCACTTCTCCAGCCATGCACAGGAGGAGTTTTGATCATACTTATACCCCACTTCCCCCCATCCCCTCCTACTCCCTCTGCAATCCTTCTTTCCAAGACAGCTGTGGGACTGCGTAAGGGTATCCTGGTTCTTGGCTGGGCATGGGCCTAGAACCCCGAGACTCCAAGGGAGAAACGGCAGGAGTTCGGCTACGTCCCCAGAACTCAGGGTCCTAACAAGCAGTCTAATCTCCATAGACCTACATTGTTCAGTCACGAAGGCCATTACAGCCCTTCCCAAAGTGCACAGGCCTGCCCTGAGTTTGGGGGGGGGGGGGTACTTCCAGATCCATCTACCATCCGCCATGACAATAAACCCTTTTGGAACCAAGGACTTCCTCGTATCATTGGGGCCTGCTGAGGCTGCCGCCGCCAAAGCCTCCAGCCGCTGGAACCAGGGACCTTCCTCCAGTATGTGAGACAGGCTGCCTGGAGGCCTCCAGGCAGCCTCCACCCCGCAGGTCCCAGGCCGCTGCTGCATGGGCCTGGAGGCCTTCCTGCGCAGGTCCCGGGCCTGCTGCCGCGTGGGCCCGAACTCCACCGCTGCGACCCGTTTCCACCACGCAGGCCCCGGGCCACTGTTGAGTAGGCCCGGGCCTGCTGCTGCGGTCGCCCGCTGCGCCATTTTGTCCCACAGACAGTCTTATTCCAGCTTTGTGCCTCCGCCTCAGGATTCATTTTATGTATGTGAATACACTGCCGCTGTCTTTAGACACACCAGAAGAGGGCATCAGATCCCATTACAGATGGTTGTGAGCCACCATGTGGTTACTGGGAATTGAACTCAGGACCTCTGGAAGAAGAGTGCTCTTAACCATGAGCCATCTCTCCATTGCCTCCTCCTCCTCTTCTTCCTCCTCTTCCTCTTCTTCCTCCTCTTCTTCCTCCTCCTCCTCCTCCTTAAAATCTCATTGAGTTTAGTGTCAGGTCCAAAGAAAACTCCATTTCCTAAATTCTGGTGGTCTGACAGAAGCCAGCATTCCTCAGGAACTTATGAGCTGGTTCCCCTCTACCAAATGGAGCCATTTCCCTCCCTGCTGGCAGAAGGACAAATGGCTGATGCCATTTGTGGTGCCTGTGAGATAAGCCTGTGCTGGCCTCCAGGCTCCCTCAGATGCTGTCACTTTAGAGTCAATGCTAACATCCCAGACCTCTTAGCTCTTTCCTCCCCTCCCCTACACTTCCCCAGCTCACAAGCTTCCTTCTCTGGCTCCTAGGTCTCCTTACAGCCCTGCTGTTTCTCGGGCTCTGCTCCTTCTTCTTTGCCCAGTCTCTTCGTTTTCCTTTCTTGGTCTCTCTCTCCCTGGCTGTTCCTCCCCTCCCCACCCCCTCTTTTGCAGGTTATATCCAGTCTTCCTTTTATCAGTGTTCTGAACTCTTCCAGATGTCTCTGACCCCTTCCCCCCTTATCTACAATAAAACCCACGCCGGTAACCGCACCAAGGAGCAGACTGTTATCAGTTACATTCAGTGTTACTTGTACATATCTAGGTATGGAGATACGCTGTTATTTCCTGGAACTGTCTTTTTATATTTTTTCCTTCACTTTTTTAATCTTGTGACAGGATCTCACCAAATTGCCCAGGCTAGTCTTGAACTCACTCTGCAGTACAGACTAGCTTTGAACTTGTGATCCCCCTGCCTTAGTCTCAGGGGTACGTAAGAGTATAGGCTACCCTGCTGAGCAAAACAGGCTTAGGGTAAGGATTAGTATTGATCATTCTTGACAGTAACAATAGCTAAGTTATACTGAAGCAAATATTCAAAACACAGAGAAGAGCTGGTGAACTTCATGCCCCACCCATAATGCAGTGAGATAACTGTCTGTCACTCCACCTGTTGACAGACGAAGGCAAACACCTAGAAGCACAGATCGGACTATGAAACAGCTTGTGAGATCTGGGTTGAATTGCCAAAAACTGGTGGCCTGAAGCCTCCCTCCTACTCTGCCAACCCAGTAACTAGGCCATCCAAATTAACAAAAATTAACAGGAATATTAAAAAAAAAAAAAAAAACCCACTCACATTGTTTAAATTTGTGAACCAAAGTAGAGAGGAAGAGGAACCAGTACCCTGTACATTGATGCAAATCCTGACTGTTCAATGTACCCTCTGGAGGGTAAGCGAGATGGCTCAGCCAGTTAGGGTGCTTGCTGCCAAGGCTGGTGACCTGTGTTTGATCTCCAGGATCCACTTGGTAGAAGGAGACAACAACTCCCCAGAGTTCGTCTTCTGACCTCTATATGTGTGCTGTGACACATGTGTGTGCATGGACAACACTAAATAAATAAATGTAAGAAGAAAAGAAAAAGCCGGGCGGTGGTGGCCCACGCCTTTAATCCCAGCACTTGGGAGGCAGAGTCAGGCGGATTTCTGAGTTCGAGGCCAGCCTGGTCTACAGAGTGAGTTCCAGGACAGCCTGGGCTACACAGAGAAACCCTGTCTCGGAAAAAAAAAAAAAAAAAAAAAAAAAAAAAAAAAAAGTTTTTGTCTGGGAAGCTGCAACCAAGCCCCTGTTGATAGCCTTCTCTAGGTCTGGGATGGAGGACTGGGAGGAGGCTGAGGGAGGAGGGTGACAGGGCTGAGATGGAGGACTGGGAGGAGGGTGAGGGAGGAAGGTAATAGGTCTGGGATGGAGGACTGGGAAGAGGGTGAGGGAGGAGGGTGACAGGTCTAAGATGAAAGGCTAGGAGGAGGGTAGGGGAGGAAGATGCCAGTTTTGAGTTGGAGGGTTGAGAGGAAGCTGAGGGAGCTGGGTGACATACATGCAAGGGTAGAACATTTGAAAGAAGCAAACAAAAACCTACAACTTAATTAACTAAGATCGATACTATCATAAGATAGCAATTAAAAAAATCAATGCAGAAAGAAACTCTTGAATGAACAACAAGAAAACCAGTGACACAGAGTCCCCTAGTCACACTGGGTCTTGAAGCAAAAGCAGGGAGTAGGTTACTTCTCCTGCTTTATTGATTTGACTGTTGATTTTTTTTCTGCCCCAAGACAAATGCCTCACAGGCCTTTTACCCCACCTTACCTGCCCTCCGTTTTGTTTTGTTTTCCTGAGACAGGGTCTGACTATGGAGCCACCGTGCCAGGCCTCCAAAATGTTAAATAGCCTTTCCCTGGAACTAAAATGAATGAATTTGAAGTTCACTTTCCTTCTGGGTCCATGTTCACAGTAGCTTCCCCTGGAGAAACAGCTGCCCATAGGCCCGTCTTGAATCACCCACCACCACCCCCCATCCCCCCACCCCGCCTCCATGGAAAAGCAGTGCTTGCTCTGGCTCCTCGCCATTACCCAAGGTCAGAGGAATGCAGCCAGCTGCAAGGATGTTCTGATAGGCCTCTCGAATTAGCAGGCAGCTGTCCTGGAGGTTGTAGAGATTGACGTTCACGTTGCCTAGGTCTGCAACCCTGAGGGACTGGAAGGGAAGGGCTCCCGTGCTGGGATTGACAGCCCCCAGCATCACTGATTCTTCCCGGATGCGACGCGGTCCAAATCTGCAGAAGAAGAATCGTCTGTCAGCTGCCACACAGCTCTGAAGGCTCTACGTGCCTTAAATGGTGCTTTTCTCTCAACTCTTAGTATTTGGGACAGGTCAATCTGCGCTGTGGGATTGCCTTTTTCAGCCTGTAAACCACTCGCAGTCAGGAGCACCCGGTCCCACAATCTGCAAAAGGTATGTCTGGAAATTACCAGATATTGCCACTGGGTCTAAAACATCTCCCTCTGAAAACCATTCATCTGCTCATATTTGGGTCTTTAAAAAAAAAAAAAAAAATTGGAGATTTTTGTTTTTCATTGTTTGTTTGACAGGGCCTTGCTATGTTGCCCAAGTTGGCTCAAAACTCACTGTGTAGCCCAAGATCACCTCAAACTCTCAATCTGCCTCAGCCTACAGAGTGCTGGAATTACCAAGCATGCAAGACCACAGCAGGCTAACAGTTTCTGATCATGTTGAGTTTATTACTTTCCCACCTACTACAGTATATGTGATGGTTTGTATATGCTTCGCCCATGGAGTGGCACTATTAGAAGATGTGGCTCTGTGGAGTGGGTGTGGCCTTGGAGGAGTAGGTGTGGCCTTGGAGGAGTAGGTGTGTCACTGTGGGCGTGGGCTTTAAGACCCTCATCCTAGCTGCCTGGAAGCCAGTATTCTGCTAGCAGCCTTCAGATGAAGATGTAGCTCCTCCTGCACCATGCCTGCTTGGATGCTGTCATGTTCTTGCCTTGATGATAATGGACTGAACCTCTGAACCTGTAAGCCAGCTTCAATTAAATGTTATCCTTTATAAGACTTGCCTTGGTCATGGCGTCTGTTCTCAGCAGTAAAACCCTAACTGAGACAGTATCTGAGGCTGATTTTTTTTTTTTTTTAATACACAGCTGGTTCTGTCAGTAAAGCACTTGCCGTGTAAGTGGCAGGGTCCAGTTTTGATCCCTAGATAACGACTATGTGTCCTGGAGAATCAGGACAGCTGAGTAAAGAATCTGTGGCCACCAGTCTAGCCTACTCTGTGAATTCAAAGCCAATAAGAGACCCCATCTCAAACAAGGCAGTGATACAGAAGATGACTCTGGGCTGTTACCACAGCCTCTCCCCACGCACACATATGTATTGAGCACACATATGAATTAAACATTTCTTTTGTCCTTTTTTTTTTTTTTGTCTTTTTTTTTTCTCCCCAGAGCTGAGGACCGAACCCAGGGCCTTGCACTCGCTAGGCAAGTGCTCTACCACTGAGCTAAATCCCCAACCCCAACATTTCTTTTTTCTTTCTTTTTTTTTTTTTTTTTAACAATTTTCTTTGGCCGGGCGGTGGTGGCGCACGCCTTTAATCCCAGCACTTGGGAGGCAGAGGCAGGTGGATTTCTGAGTTCGAGGCCAGCCTGGTCTACAGAGTGAGTTCCAGGACAGCCAGGGCTATACGGAGAAACCCTGTCTCGAAAAAAAAAACCAAAAAAAAAAAAAAAACAATTTTCTTGTTTGTTCTGTTTTGTTTTGTTTTTCAAGACATGGTTTCTCTGTGTAGCCCTGGCTGTCCTGGAACTCACTCTGTAGACCAGGCTGGCCTCGAACTCAGAAATCCGCCTGCCTCTGCTCCCAAGTGCTGGGATTAATGGCGTGCGCCACCACCGCCTGGCAACATTTCTTTTTTCAAGACAGGCTTTCTCTGTGTAACTGAGCCCTGGCTGTCCTGGAACACTGGCTTCAAACTCACAGAGATCTGTCTATCCGCCTGCCTCTGCCTCCCAAATGCTGGGATTAAAGCAGTGCACCACCATGCCTGCCTTCAGTGAAATGTTTTTTTTAAGGAACTAGAGAGATGGCTCCTCAGTAAGGAGCACTGGCTGCTCTTTCAGAAGATCTGAGTTTGGTTTCCAGCATCTACGCGGCAGCACACCACTGATCGATCCGACAAGGTCCTGCTCTGGCTACTAGATATCAGGCAGACATGTGGTGTACAATCATACATGCAGACAAAAACGTGCATACACATAAAATAAAAATAAATATTTAAAAAAAAGATTTAGGGGCTGGAGAGATGGCTCAGTGGTTAAGGGCACTGATGTTCTTCCAGAGGTCGTGAGTTCAATTCCCAACACCCACATGGTGGCTCACAACCATCTGTAATGGGATCCGATGCCCTCTTCTGATGTGTCGGAAGACAGTTACAGTGTACTCATACACATAAATAAATAAATCTTTTTAAAAAAATAAAATAAAATAAATTTAGCCTGCCTTTAATCCCAAGACTTGGGAGGCATAGGCAGGAATGGATCTCTGAGTTCGAGGCCAGCCTGGTCTACATAACAAGTTCCAGGCATTTAAAGTACCAGCATGTGACATATACTCTATGTTCTTTGCCCGTTTGTCTTTTTATTGCTGGAGATCCAACCCAGGGCTTTGTCCCTCTATCCCCAGATTCAAGAGCCTGCCCACCACCACTTTATTAGAAGACATTAGATAACTCCTTAATCTCAATTTCTGTTTTCTAGTCTTTCGAATTATGATGTTATTTATTTCATGGTGTGGTTGTAAAAATCACAGGAGGTCATCTTTGCAAAATGTCCTGGGTTTGTTGACATTTAATTAATGACAGCTTTTAAAATTCAGCTGGATACAGTCAGATGTAATGGGCCAAAGCAGAAACTGTTGATGCTTACTAATTAAGAAAATAGATTTTGCCGGGCGGTGGTGGCGCACGCCTTTAATCCCAGCACTTGGGAGGCAGAGGCAGGCGGATCTCTGAGTTCGAGGCCAGCCTGGTCTACAGAGTGAGTTCCAGGCCAGCCTGGGCTACATAGAGAAACCCTGTCTCGAAAAACTAAAAAAAAAAAAAAAAAAAAAAAAAAAAAAGAAAATAGATTTTATGTCTCTTTGACTTTGATAGCTAGAGGTTTGGGGAAGGGACTTCTGTTCTCAACTTCTGTTCTCAAACTAGTGTTCCCTGGGATGTGATTAGAGTAGTGTGCACACCTAGCATCCCAGCGAGGTTAGGGGTTCGAGAAACTCTCCTGGCATACTAGCCGGTGTTTCTGAGCTGCCTCGGCTTCCTGGGGTTACCAGAGTACACAGAAGCCACTAACGACCCTGAGATATCATGACTGGCCTTCCAATCCCGTGTTAAGCCCTTGGCTTTGCTTGTTGAGGGAGGAGAGAAATCAGTTTCTCCGACGCCCTCTCTGATCCCCAAAAGACCTGGGTAAAAACGTGTTCGCCTGTAATGTGCTCGATTCTGCAATTCTGGCTGCTAAGCCCAGCCACGTGTCCCCAGCCCAGGTGCTTCTGCCCTTACCTTGCGCCCGGCCGATTGGAAGTCCCAGTATCCAGAGGCACACCGATGAAAGCAGCGTCCAGCCCCTCGGGAGAGGACTGCAGGGGCAAGTGCATCATGGAACAGTTGCCCACCAGCTGTACCAGTGACTGAGAGGTGGGGGACTGGTGATGTGTGGTATCTGAGGCATCTGAAGCCTGGCGGATTCCGGAGCGCCCAGGACAGAAGAGCCCTGCAGAGGGACGCCATGTGGCCACCCCAGACCCTGCACCCCGGGCCCAGCTGGACCTCAGCAGTCGCAGCATGCTGCCTATTGAGGAGCCCAACTAGGCCAGCGTGCCAGCCCCCAGTTGCAGGGTTCAAAGGGCAGGGACACCCTGGGATCAAAGAGGCTGGGAGGGCCCCAAAGCCCAAGCGTTTCTCCACCTGCCCAGCTCTGGACTTCAGCCCCTGGATGGTCAACAAACCAGGTCGGGGATCCCCATTCATGCCCACCTACCGTGGCCCAGGTTTGTCCCCCCAACACCTGGCCTTTGGCTGGCTCTCCTATTCAGAGTAATTTTATTTTGCTTTGTTTGTGGTTGTTGTGTTGTTTTGTTAACAAATGGTTTCATCTGTAGCCCAGGCTGATATGGAACTTGTATAGCCCAGGTTGGCTTTCAGTGCTGATAACAGGCTGAACAAAACTAACATTGTGGTGTTGTTTTTTGCTGTTTTAAGCAGCATAGGCTGGCCTCCAGCTTATCCTGTACCTGAGGATGACTTTGAACTCCTGAGTCTCCTGTCTCTACCTCTCAAATCCTGAGATTAGAACAATCTAGATTATATATATATATATATATGTATATGCATATATATGTGTGTATATACGTGTGTGTGTGTGTGTGTGTGTGTGTGTGCATGAATGAAATGTCTGGAGGTCTACAGAGATGGCTCAGAAGGAAAGAGCCTGGGTGCTCTGCAAGAGCAGTTCTTGCCTCCCACATCATCAGGAGACTGACCCGATACTCCAGGAGGGTCCTGTAACTCCGGGTTCCACCAGCTCCTTCTGGGGCCCTAAGGCAGCCACACACACACACAGACACAAGAACAAATTCATAAATAAAAGATGAGAAGAAAAGAGAAAATAAATGTTTGGGGTTGGGATTCTCAGGAAACAGAAGTGGTGATTTTTTTGTTTTGTTTTGTTTTGTTTTGTTTTTAATGAAGAAAGGGTGCTCTGCCTATGTAGACTAGGTTGGCCTCAGAATCATAGAGATCCACCTGCCTCAGCACAGAATAAAGGCGTTTGACACCAGGCTCAGCATAACTTTTTTTCTTAAAGGATAGCCATGGGTAGAATATTTGCATCATATCTGCAAAGACCTTCAGTGGTACTCTGAATAAAGAGAATGTAAAATAAAAATGCATTACAGCTGGGCATTATGGTGTCAGCTTTTAATCCAGGAACTCAGAAGGCAGAGGAGGAAGGGGTCTTGGTGAGTTTGAAGTCAGCCTGGTTTATACCGGAAACACTAGCTCCAGCTACATTACATAGCAGTGTCCTGGGTTTTGCTGTTGTTTTGTTTGATTGTTTGATTGGTTGGATGGCTTGATTTTTCAGGACAGGGTATCTCTGTGTGGCCCTGGCTGTCCTAGAACTCCTTCTGTAGACCAAGCTGTCCTAGAACTCAGAGATCTGCCTGACTCTGCCTCCCTAGTGCTGGGATTAAAGGTGTGTGTATCACCACTTCCTGTTGAGACATCCTGGTTGGTTTTTTTTTTGTTGTTGTTGTTATTATTGTTGTTGTTGTTGTTTTTAATTTTGTAATGTTTTACAAAGAATTTAATATTGAGCTACAGAGAAAGGCACAGCACCAGCAAGCCTGCTAAGGACCTGTCCTCTCCTTAATTCTAAGGAAAAAAATAAATCACTCAGGGAGTGGGGGCATAAGATGGCTCGGTTGGGGAAGGCATCAGCTGACAAGCTGAGCAAACGAATTCAATCCAGAAGAGAAGCTGACTCCTAAAAGTTGTCCTCTGATCTCCACAGGAGCATGCGCACACATACACAAAATAAATGTGAAAAAAAAAAACAACCAACCAGAAAGCCACAAACAGGTGTGACTCCTGTATTTTGTTTGAATGAATCAAAAAGAACTGGGTGAGACAGGCGGTGGTGGCTCACACCTTGAATCCCAGCAGAGGCAGGAGGAGCTCTGTGAGTTCGAGGCCAGCCTGGTTTACAGAGTGAGTTTCTGGACAGTCAAGGCTAGAAAGAGAGCCCTTAACCTGCCATGATGCATGACCTTTATGCAAAGGTCACACATGAAGCTCCACGGCCCTCGTTCTAGGATGGACAAGGGAAGACAGGACAGAGTTCTCTGAGGCCAGTAATGAGTGTTGAGTGTTAGAGGAGGCATCAGGGCACGTTTGACTGTTTTCCAGAACAAATGAAATAACCTGTTCCTCTCAATGCGGGTTCTAACGGTTCTTTTTTGTTTGTTTGTTTTTGTTTTGTTCGAGACAGGGTTTCTCTGTGTAGCCCAGGCTGTCCTGGAACTCACTCTGTAGACCAGACTGTCCTGGAACTCACTCTGTAGACCAGGCTAGCCTTGAGGTTCTAACAGTTCTAATGTTGTTTCTTTCCCGTCACTTGTCCTTGAACACCTTGTTTTTGACAGTTGGTTTTCTTTTCACTTCTCTCATAGTATTCATGGCACCCACTGTGTGCCTGTGAAGGGAAACTCCCTCCTCATGCCCAAGCGTGGCCTTCCAGATGATGTTCTGGTGTTTCCCCACCTCTCTGCTTTCCTCAAGACCATCTTTTTTCACATTGAAGTGATCATTCTCATCTGCAGTCAGAGGACTCCTCATTCAGGGAAGCTCCTGCAGTCTGATGTCACACCCTGTCATCCCCACAAGGAGGCACCAGCTCAGCTTTGAAACATCTGCTGACATCACCTCAGAGGCCAAGTGAATGTGAAAAGTGGGGCTGGGTGCACACCTGTAACCCCAGGTGTGGTGGTGCACACCTGTAACCCCAGCACTTGGGAGGCAGAGCTAGTAGATCTCTGACTTTGAGGCCAGCCTCGTCTACAAAGAGAGTTTCAGGGCAGCCAGGGCTTAAAGAAAGAAAGAAAAAAAGAAGGAAGAAAGGAAGGAAGGAAGGAAGGAAGGAAGGAAGGAAGATAGATAGATAGATAGATAGATAGATAGATAGATAGATAGATAGATGGTCTGGAGAGATGACTCAGTAGTTAAAGGCACTGGCTATTCTTTCATAAGACCCAGGTTCAGTTCCTAGCAGGGTAGGTATCGGATACACTCTTCTGGCTTCCACCAGCACCGAGAATGTGAGAAATGCATACACATGGATGCAGGCAAAACCATATACATAAAAACAAATTAAAAATAAACTTTAGCCGGGCAGTGGTGGCACACGCCTTTAATCCCAGCACTTGAGAGGCAGAAACAGGTGGATTTCTGAGTTCGAGGCCAGCCTGAACTGAGTGAGTTCCAGGACAGCCAGGGATACAAAGAGAAACCCTGTCTCAAAAAACCAAAAAAAAAAAAAAAAAAAAAAAAAATCTTTAAAAGCCTACTTCAAGGTGCTTTCTTGTTAACATTTAAAAATATATATATCTTACAAAAAACAAAATACCCAGCCCAGGACCCCACAGGAACAGTGGGTCCAGAGGACACAGAAGAATGAGCCTGTGGTTGAAAGGCAGCTGGTGGAGAACAGGCACCCATGCTGGCTGGGGGGTCTGGGCAGAGCCGCCCAGGCAGCCAATCCTAGTTTGTGTTCCCTGTGCCTGGCCATGTCCAGCTGGACAGCCATTTTGTTTGGTTGGTAGGTTTTTTTGGTTTTTCGAGACAGGGTTTCTCTGTATAGCCCTGGCTGTCCTGAAGCTCACTCTGTAGACCAGGCTGGCCTCAAACTCAGAAATCTGCCTGCCTCTGCCTCCCAAGTGCTGGGATTAAAGGCGAGTGCCACCACTGCTGGGCCCGGACAGCCATTTTGAACAGAGTTCAAGCTAACTGTGGGCAAATGTCTCGGAAACACAAGGGCAAGGTGATGTCACACATACCTAATGTCTGAAGTGCACAGACATTGGTGGGGGCAATGACCAAGCACACAGCAGCCTGGAAGGAAAGGGTGTTCAAATCAGAGCTCCGAAATACTTTTTCTTCGAATCTGTAACTTTCCTCCACCACCATCCCCCTAGTTTACTTCAGTGGAATGTTCAGTAGAAGAAACAGAATATCATATAGTTCCCACCAATCTCCCCCCATCCCCCAGTGCTGGGGATGGAAAGCCAGAGGTCTTCCAATGAACTGCTCTCTGTTTCCTTTATGCAACAGGACAGAGGAAGACCTTGTCCCTGCAAACTCTGGGCTCCAATACAGGCTTCGTTCTCTTGGCTGGCCCAAGGGCTGCTTTGAACCTTGTACAAATCAGGTAAATGCTTTGCGAGTGAGTCAATGATTGACAGGATCCGAGGCTGTGCAGACCCGTTCTAGGGGTGATGACGGCTTTAGAAAAACAAACACATACCAGTGCCAGTGGGCGCCAGGGTGTGAGGAAATGCCTGTGTGGGTATCTCTGACCTGTTCCGTGAGGCAGGGCCTGTGTAGGCGTCAGCACTTTGAACTTGTCTCTGCCTGCAGAAGCACAGGCATAACCCAGAGGCAAAGCCAGCTCAATGTATGGCTCAGGATACCTCATTGTTATCAACAACACCTCTGTGGCGCTGGCCCTCTTGTTTCGTTTAAGCTTAGGTTTTTTTCAACTTAGCCAAGGCTGGCCTCTGACTGTCAATCCTCCTGCATCAGTTTTCTCAGTGCTACAATTACAGGTGCACAGCACCAAGCTGGGGTAACACCTTTTTTTGTTTGCTTGTTTTGTTTTCAGAGACAAGGTTTCCCTTTGTAGTCCTGGCTGTCCTGGAACTAGTTCTTTAGACCAGGCCAGGACCTGCCCCTGCCTTGCAAATACTGGGATTTAAGGCATGCACCTCCACACCCAGCTATGTGTATCTGAGGTTCATGGAGACCAGAAGAGGGTGTCAGATCTCCTGGAACTGGATGGTTACCGAGCATCAGATGGGTCCTGAGAATGGAACCTGGGTCCTCTGGAAGGGCTCTTACCTCTGAGAGGTCTCTCCAGACTCCATAACTTTTGTAAAACCATGCATAAGAGTATTAGTCCTCTTTCTGCTGCTATAACAAAATACCTGAAGCTGGTTACTTATAAAGAGGCTTAGTAGCTTTGAGATGCAAATCAGTTAGCAGAGTACTGGTTTTAACACAAATGGAGCCCTGGTGTTGGTTCCCAGCATGGTACAAATGTGTGGTGGCTTGTGCATAAATAACAACATTTGAGAATTAGGCTGGGAAGATCTGAAGTTTGAGGTTCTCCTGGGCTACAGAATGTGTTTGAGGGGGTGGCCTGGGATACATGAGACCCCAAGAGAGAAGAGAAGAGAAGAAGGAATCCAGATTTGGAATCTGAAGGTCCAAAATTGGACAACACTATCAGGTCAGACCCTTACAGAAGGCTTGGTGATGGCAGGCAGCACGTGGGAGTGACCAGACAGGAAACAGGAAGTGAAAGGGTGAGGAAGGGTGGGCATGCTCTTTTCCTAACACCGTATTCTCCTGGGAACAAACCCACATGCCCTGAGAAGTAGTCTAAGCTCTTCATGGATTACTCTCCAATACATGAGTTAATTTTTTCCCATTAGACCTGTGCTTCGTAAAACCACAGAACACGAGAGTCTTCCAGGGACAAAGAGCATCATGAATACATTTTATTGTTATATAAAAACAAACTAGCCAGATGGTGCTGGCGCACGCCTTTAATCCCAGCACTTGGGAGGCAGAGGCAGGCAGATTTCTGAGTTCGAGGCCAGCCTGCTCTACAGAGTGAGTTCCAGGACAGCCAGGGCTATACAAAGAAACCCTGTCTTGAGAAAAAACAAAAACAAAAAAAACAAACCGCCAATCATATTTTGAATGAAAAGGCAGACAACTGTGGTGGAGCTAGGGACTGCTTTGACAGTTGGTCCAGCAGCAGGAAAGAGAGAATGGCTAAAATCAATATAGCATAGCAAGTAGGACTTTATACCCCAAAAGTGGGGTTTGGGGGTGGTCAATAGAGGAGAATTACCAAGAGGAACTGTCATGTCAGCTTAGAGATCACAGTCCATCACTGAGGGAAGTCAAGGCAGGAACTTGAAAGCAAGCCTGCTTGCCATTCCACCCAACATTACGTCTGGTCAACGAACTCACTCACCGCTGAGGAGTTACAGCAGGATTCATGGAGGACAGTCCTTGCTCGCTCACTCAGTCTCATGCTTTCCTATAGAATCCAGGACTACCTGGCTAGGGGATGGTGCCCCCCAAAGTGGGCTGGGTCCTCCCATATCAGTTATCAATAAAGATAACTGACATGCCCACAAGCCAATCTGATCTAAGGAATTTCTCAGTTGAGACGCCCTTCTCCTCAGGTGAGTCTAGGCTATAACAAACCAGATGAACTGACTTAACAGGATTCCTCCTGACGGTTGAATGGTATGTTATCACAGCAGGAAGGTGGAGGAGGAACTAGAAGACATTGAGAGTGATCAGAGACAGGGTGGGGACTTCTGGCTATATCAAGTCTGTAGTGTCCTTTGCCACAACTTGATCTGACCTGTAATCCCAGACTCAGGCAGGAGGATCCGGACTTTCTGATCCAGACTTTCTGGAACTCCCTATAAACAAGAGTGGGGAGGGGCTTGACTTGATTTTGGTGGTGGTAGTAGTTTTGTTTGATTGTTAGTATATATATATATATTTTTTTTGGTTTGGTTGTTTTTTGAGACATAGTCCAAGCTGGCCTGGAATTCTCCTTGTAGACCAGTGACCAGTGTTACCTCAAACTTACAGAGATCAGCCAGCCTCCATTTCCAAGTGCTGGATTAAAGACTTAAAGCAACATGGCTGGCCAGTCCAACCAACCACATCCAGATCCAAACACCAAAGTAACTGGCCTCCCCTTCACTGCATAGTCTAAAACGAGCTTCCTAGATCAGGAGAAAGTGAGGGAGCATACATTTACATACAGGGAACACCCAACCAGCGATGGGAAGAGAGCATCAGAGTTCAACTTTGTTGGAGTCAGACTGGGGGCGGATACAAGCTCTTCTGCATGATCCTCTACCAGAAAAGACGGGTGGACCCAGAGCAGTGGACAGGAGTCTCCTTCAATCATTCAATCCCTCAGCATGGTGTATGCTACTGTTAGCCTAAGTTATACATGCTCCCTTCAAACAGCAGCCAAGTGGGAGAGCATTCACTGGGCAAGCTCAAGCTCTCGTTTCTATTTCCAGACAGGTAAAACAAACCAGAACTTAGAGCCTCTTATCAGAGGTAACAGATCGTGTTCCGGAGCCAGCTTCTGGAAAGCCCCTACCACAGGGAGCTGCAAACCTCCAAAACCACCCAAAAAAGACCCGAGACATCTGATTTCATTCTGACACCCGAACTGGTGGCCACCTACGTTCTGGCATTAAGAGTCTTTGACATGGAATCTGTCTGCACTGAAGACATATATCTGACATTCCTGGGCTCAAGCAATCCTCCTGTGTAGCCAGTGTTCCTCATCTGCTGAAATAAAGTCGTTCTGTATGTTTTGGGGTACTGGGGATCAAACCCAGGGCTTTGTGCATGTAGGGCAATCGTTCTAGCTTTGAACTGTTCTTTAAAGGGTGTGTTTTCATAGATGATTACAGGCATGAGTTATAAGGCTCAAACTTGCCCATTTTGCCTGTCTTACATCTGTAGCTGGCGGAAGGAGTTGCCTGTCAACAAACTTAGGATGAAAACACCCACAAGCTGCTCAACAGCTGTTTGCTCAAAATAGTTTATCCATGGAGCCCAAGTGTCAGCTGAGTGCCAGGTGTTGGTTAAGTCTGTCGAGGATCAGAAGCCCTGTAATAGCTCTCTCCCCTAGGAGTAATTGGCTGTAAGCTCATCAAGATATAGTCTAACTTAAAAGGGGCTTTAATGTTTATTTAGTTATTTACATGTGTGGACATGTGGCCTGCATGTTTGCCTATGAACTACTTTTTGTTTTTCCAGACAAGGTTTCTCTGTGTAGCTCTGGCTGTCCTGGAATTCAAATTATAGACCAGAATGGTCTTGAACTCAGAGATCTACCTGATTCTGTTTCCCCGAGTGTTGGAATCAAAGGCATGTGCCACCACTGCCCATCTGCTACTCAAGACGCCCAGGAGAGGTCATTGGCTCTCCTGGAATTGGAGTTACAGACAGTTGTAAGCCACTGAGAACTTGGGTTCTTCTTCTGTAAGAGCAGCTGTGTTCTTGACTCCTGAGTCATTTCTCTAGCTCCAAAACTTTTAATACTCAGGCATATGGGGGTGGCTAAAAATGGCCTTAATTTGGTCTAATATTTGAACTTTCGTTTCCAGAAATCTAGATAGGGAAAATGGTTTGGATCAAGCATGGTAGTTCATGCCTTTAATCCCAGCAGTGGGAGGCAGGGGACAGTGAGTCTCTGAGTTCTAGGCCAGCCAGAGTGACATAGTGAGACCCCCCCCCCCGTGTGTGTGTGTGTGCATGTGTGTATGTGTGTGTTTGTATGTGTGTATGTGTATTTGTATGTGTGCATGTGTGTGTTTGTATATGTGTGTGTGTGTATATGTGTGTGTTTGTAGAGAGAGAGAGACAGAGGAGAGAGAGACAGAGAAAGAGAGAGAAATGTTGATTTGCTTTTTGTTCCCTTTTGCCTAGAACAACCAAAAACCAAATATGGTCAGGCCACAGGCCACAGAGGATAGGAACGTTTGGGAAAAAGAGGATCCTTGCTGTTTCCCCAGTTCCCCTTTTTCGGGGTTTCCAGCATAGAATTCAGAGAAGGAAAACCGAAGCCAAGCTCAATGAAAAGCCTTAACTCCGTGGTTCTCAACCTGTGGGATCACTAACTCCTTGGGGGATTGCATATCATATATCCTACATATTGGATATTTACATTACAATTCATAACAGTATCGAAATCACAGCTATGAAGTAGCAACAAACATAATTTCATGGCTAGGGGGTGACTACAACATGGGGAACTGTATTAAAGGGGTGCAGCATTAGGAAGGCTGAGAGCCACTGCCTTAGAGGAACAGGAAGCTGGGAGGCCAGGCAGAGAAGGGCAGCTCCAATTCAAAGGACAAAAGGCCAGGGAGGAGAGAACTCTACCCAGACACACAGACAGAAGACTTCCAAGATCTAGAAAGGATTCTCTTTTAGTATTAAGCATCTATCTGGGAGAAAACCATTAGTCCCAGCTACTTGGAAGCCTGATATTGAACACTTGCTTGAGGAGTGGTGGTGGGGGCTCAAGACAGGGTTTCTCTGTGTAGTCTTGGATGTCCTGGAACTCACTATGTAGACAGACTGACCTCAACCTCAGAAGTCCGCCTGCCTCTGCCTCCCAAGTACAGGAATTAAACGTGTGTCACCACCGCCTGGCTATTATTATATTTTTTAAAATTTTGCATTTATACATGTGTTGAGTTTAGGTGTACCATGTGCATTAAGGTACCCTTGAAGGCCAGAAGGTCACCTGATGTAGGTACAGGGAACTGAACCTAGGTCCTCTGTATAAACAGCAAGTGCTTGTTTCTGCAGCAATTAAGAAATTGCTTGCCGGGTGGTGGTGGCACACGCCTTTAATCCCAGCACTTGGGAGGCAGAAGCAAGTGGATTTCTGAGTTCGAGGCCAGCCTGGTCTGCAGAGTGAGTTCCAGGACAGCCCGGGCTATAGAGAGAAACTCTGTCCCGAAAGAAAAAAAAAAAAAAATAGAAATTGCTAAGCCATCTCTCCATTAGTTTGAGGTTTTAGTTATCATATTTTCGTGTTCTTGAAACAGGATCTTTCTATGTAGTTCTGACTGTCCTACAAACTCCCTATGGCTGGCCTCCAACTCAGAGATCAGCTTGCTTCTGCCTTTGGAGTACACAGATTAAGGGCCTGCGCCATCATGACCTCCTGCTTGTTGGTTTTTTGAGATGGGTCTCATATAACCCTGGGCAATCCTAAAGCAGAGGTTTGCCTGAATGCCTACTGAGACCCACAGAGTAGTACACTTACAGATGAATGTCCAGTTTATGCTGCTCTAGGGATCGAACCCAGGACCTCCTTGCATGCTAGGCAAGCACTCTATCTCCTCAGACTTCCAGGAAGAGCACTGATGTCCAAGAGTTGAAGGCCTGGATTCCATCTGCAGCAAGCACTTGGTGTGTTGGAACATGCCATAATCCCAGCACTTGCCTCGAAAGGTGCAAAATTTTCTTTTTTTAAGTATTTGCACTTTTTCCTACTGTAAGTCTTTTGCTGTTACTCGAAATCCAACCTAGGGACCTAGAGAATTCTAGGCAAGCATAGTATCACTGAGCCACGCCCTTCGCTCTTGTCTTTTTAAATCGAATTATTATTCTTGAACTAGTTATCCGTCATAACAACCTCATGACAAAACCTGATTTGGACAAGCGTGAACAACCAGCCCCTAACCAAAGCGAAGGGAAACTTTGGGAAGCTATGACCAGGACTCGGTCACATCCTGCATCACGCGGGATCTGACCCTTTCTCTGAAGCAGGAGAGAAAGTGCCTAAGTGGGTGCAGACCAGAAACACCCCTGCGGTGTCTCTCAGGATCCAGAAGTTTCCAGACCATGAGGGGGAGACGAGTGGGTTCCAAGACTGAGGGGAGAGCAGCAGCATGAGAAGCTTCCCTCCGCAGGGCTAAGGCGGACCTTTACTTCCACAGCATCTGCCCCCACCCCCCTACAGTCACCTAGCAACCCAGCCCCACAGTCGCAGACTAGGCATAGGCTGGAGAGTCACGTGAGTAGACGGACCCGCCCATTACGCTGGTGCGCCACACGCTGTGCCGCTGCGCAGGCGCATTGGGGACGAAGGCCCTTACACCCAAGCGCTTCCTGGCCAAAGGTGACCACGGAGATCTCCAAGTGCGTTTCAAAGACATTTCTTGAGTCTGCGTGGGAAGCGATTTTATAGGAAACGTGGCCGATTCAGATTAAAGCCTGTCCTCCCAAGGAAGTTGTCAGCAACGGTTTGACGCTAAAAGAATTTCGTGGCAAAGAGTGAACTTTAAGGATGCGGAGTTCTTTCTGCCTGGAAAAGCGGCTGTAACCAGGCGTACAGCCTGCTAGAATACTTGCTGCACTTCCGAAGTCTACTTCTGAATCATGCTTTTATGTATTTAATTATTTGAGATAGGGGCTTTGGTTGTAACCCAAGCTGCCTTCAAACCCCAGATCCTGTCAAGATCTCCCCAGTGCTGCCATATGTCATTACACCTCATCCTTGATTAATTTTTTGGAGTGACTCTGGTTCATAACTTTTCCTACCTGACTGTCCGATATTTTGCAGACTAGCATACATAATGACTAATGTGAAAGGGATTTAAGATGATTGGGAAAGGACAAGCTTCTAAAAACTCACAGACTGGAAGGGTCACGTAGCCCAGGTTAGGCCAGAACTCTGTAGCCTCCTACCTCCAGCTTCCCAATTTTGGGATTACAAGCTTGTGACACAAAACCAGGCCGATAACATCCTTGCGGACCCACTTCCTCCAGCAAGTGGAGGCATGCACTCCCGCATAACTTAATACTTTTGGGAGAAATAAATAAAAGTACTACTCTCAAGAAGTTCTAGCCAGGAGTGGGAGAGGCCATGCCTATATCTCAGGAGGCTGAGGCAGGAAGTGAGTTCAGTGCCAACCCAGGTTACATAGTGAATAGCAGGCCAGTCAAGGGTACATAGAAAGACTGTCTCCAAACCCTACCGTCCGGAGGCTGGAAAGATGGCTCAGCGGTTAAGAGAATTGTCTGATCCTCTCGGGAACCCGGGCTTCAATTTTTAGCACCCACATGACAGCTCACAACTGTGTATAACTCCAGTTCCAGGGGATCCAACCCATCAGGCGTGCATGGGCTGCACATATTATCAATGCCTGTAGGCAAAATATCCATACACACAAAATAAATACATCTTTAGATGCAGCTGGATTCGTGGCAAGTTCAGTTCCTATACTTGAAGAGGGTAAGCCTGTGGTCCAAGCGTCTGGGAAGGGCAATGGTGAGTTCAAGTCCCTCCTGAGCCTTAAGCTGACTTTGAAGCTAGCTGAGACCACATAAAACTTTCTCAAAAACAAACGTAGAAAAACGTTTCTGTTAAGTTATCCCAGGTGACTAAAAACCTTTTATTGTACCCAAAGTATTGGTAGTGTCCACCGGGAGACTTTTTAATGACTTTGTATCTTTAAAGTTGTGTGTTTATACAGTTTTGAGCTTTGGCTTTATAAAACAGGCCCTCTCCTCTCTCTGTGGTTCAGGATGGCTTGGAATTCATTTTGGAGCCCAGGCTAGCCTCAGACTCATAACAAGCTTCCCTCCACCTCCAGAATACTGGAATTAGAGGCTTGAGTTGCTGTGCCTGGCTTCTTTATAGCCTTGGCTTTGGAATTCCTTCACACTTATAATCTGTTTTCCAAGAAGGACGTGGGTGGCGCTATCTCCTCTTTGTTTTCTGAGATGCTGTTTAATTGTAGCTCTGGCTGTTTTAGAACTAACTTGTCGCGCCCAGCTCCGCCGAATAAGCAGACGCGGCAACACAGGATTCTTCCGACAGCACTCTTTATTGTTCAGCTCTGTTCCAAGATGGAGAAGGACCACGAGCTGGGAGCTCGTCACTTATATAGGGCTTGGTGAGGCGTGTGCGTCTCCTATTGGTGCTTTAGCAAGAACCAATCAGACGAAAGCAGCTTGCATCACTCTGTGGACAACTGCGCATGCGTCAACTCTCGAGAAGAACCAGGAAGTAGGAAACCGGCGCCATCTTCTAATGGCGGAGCGGCTCCCGACATCCCCCCCTTTACTTTATAATAAAATGTCAAACGGATGCACCACTACGTCACTGATCAGCCAAAAGCTTCCTCAACTTCCGGCGTTCGAAGTGATCGTGTGGGCGAGACTCTGTACACCTTAATCCGTGCAATGGGAACACGAGCCCTGGGAGATGTACAGATCCGCTCGACCGCACTCTGGTGCAATGGGAACCTGAGCCCTCAGAGATGTCTGGTCAGAGCAGAGTCTCAATGTCTGAGCATATTAAGCCAAGCTTGGGGGATGCTCCCTGTTCTACCGCAAGTAATGCCTGCGCGATGACCACTTTGTCATGTTGCTGTTGTCTTTTCAGTTTGCTAAGCATCCAAAGAGAGAGCACTAGCCCACCAGCCAATAGTATACCAAATAATCCTACTCCTACCCACTCCTAAAAATAGGAGAAGGCTGAGGTTATCCAGGTGGAAAATCCTTGGGTAAAGGATATATCTAGACGGGTGGAATTAATTTGAATAATAGCCAATCGTAACCTTTTCATGGTATCATCGAATTCTGTTGACCAATTATATTGTAATAAATGAGAAAGTTCCTTAGAGAGGTTAGCTGCCCTAGTAAAGTTTTCATATTGGACGGAAGTAACACACAAGCCGGGGTATTTCATTTCACACCCCAACTGAGCCAATTGCCACAATATATCTACCTGTTCTTGAACCAGATCTATGCGTTGATTAACTATCATCAAGCCACCTTTCAATTGGGTATTTAAGGAGGCTTGTGTATCGATAGCTTGAGTAAGGGAAGATGACAAATTATTTAAGGTATTAACAGTGGCCACTTGTCCTGACAGGGCCAATGAGGAAACAGTCAAGGAGGCGGCAACTGCAGAGGTAGCTATGATGGCCACGATAGCAGCCGTGATACCAAAATCGCGTTTTTGTCTAAACAAGGTTAATGAACTATGCATGACCGGCATAGGTCTCGGGAACGTTGTCATAATTCCCCATCTCAGCTGCGGTTGTGGTGGTGGGTGTGTGGTCGCACATAACAGCGTTAGACTCAGCAGCCACAGGATCAGGCTCAGGGGGCTTCCCATCTTGTTTTACCAGCCGGGTCAGTCGTGCCGGGACCCAAATCGGATTGTCTTGATCCTGCGGGAAAACACAAATAGCTCCCCTGGATCTTATAAGAACGGGATCCGGGCCTTTCCATATATTATTAATGACATCTTTCCATCTAACCTCCTCTCGCAAAGAACTGGGGGAGGCATGTCTGTCTGCTGCGGATTTGCCAGCAGAATCCAAATTTAAAAAATTTAAGGTAAATAAGGCCAGGGAGGTGGAGATCTTAGGTCCTTTGCCAGGGCCTATCCCCCCTTTCTGTTTTTGTAATGTCACTTTGAGGGTGCCATTGGCACGCTCCACAATGCCTTGTGCTTGTGGATTATATGGCAGTCCAGTGATATGGCGCACACCCATACGCAGACAAAATTGTTGAAAAGTCTTGGACGTATAGGCTGGCCCATTATCTGTCTTTAACTGTTGGGGTTTTCCCCAAGCTGCCCATGCTTCTAGGCAGTGGGTGATCACATTGGCCACCTTTTCTCCTGAGAGAGGCGTGGCATGAATAATGCCAGAACAAGTATCTACTGAACATGAACATATTTTAACTTTCCAAATGATGGAAAATGAGTAACATCCATTTGCCAGATGTGTAGTGGTAGAAGTCCTCGAGGATTAACTCCCAAGGACACAGAAGGTCTAAAATCTGCACAATCTGTGCATTTAAGAACAATATCTCGAGCTTGAGCACAAGATAAATTAAATTTGATCTTAAGAGTGTTTGCTGGCACATGATACAGCTGGTGAAATTGTGTGGCTAGCTGACAGGATCTTGACTCAGCATGATCTGCCTGGTGGCTTTATCTGCTAGCTCATTAGCAGCAGCCATAGGTCCAGTAATAGAGAGTGTGCTCGTATATGAACAATGCAGAAGGGATGTGTCCTACCTCTAATGATATGTTGAATCTCAGAAAAAGGTGGGCTACAGTACTTTTAGACTGAATGACACCCACCGTCTCCAATATTTGTACTGCTTTCACTACATAATGGAATCTGAAATTATATTTAGGGGTTGATCAAATCGTTTTAAAACCACTGCAATCATTGCACATTCTACCAATTGGGGAGAGGTGTAATCAAAAGGAATTTAACAACTTCGCCTTCCACAACGTAACTTCCTATTCCAGTATTAGAGCCATCGGTATACACATCTGTTGCATTTTCAATGGGTTCAACTTTGGTTATGGTTGGAAAAATAATAGCATTGTTTAAGACAAATTGTAACAAAGGGTGTTTTGGAAAATGATTATCAATGGTGCCCGAATATGAGCATCTTAAAATGGCCCAAACATCAATAGTAGAACACAGCACTTGTACCTGATGTGCTGTATATGGAACAATAAGAGAATCTGGGGGAACACCAAAATGAGTTATAGCTTGTTGGATACCTCTTAGGGCCAGGTCTCCAACTGTAGAAGGGTAATGGCTCAACACTTTTCCTGGAGAAGTGTGGGGATGTATCCAAAGCAATGGACCATATTGCCACAACACAGCAGTAGGCTGTTGTGGGGAAGGAATAATACATAACTGATAGGGAGCATTTAAATCAAAGCGAACAAGCATAGCAGTTTTCAACGACTCTTCTATCATATCTAATACTTTAGCTGCCTCGGGAATCATCGCAGTGGCTGACATTCTTTCTATTAAACTTGTAGTATAAGCTGCGCTAACTCCGTAAGTTTGTACTGCTTCTACCACAGCTTTAAGAGACTTTAAGTCTAATGCTTGATATTGTCTCGCACCATTTTCCTCCCACACAGGAAATGCTCTCGAGATCTTTTTCCTCTCTTTCTCTGATATATAGGAAGTGGATGTTGGTAGCCAAGTTGGCTTCCTCTCCGACCTGGCTGTTTCCGCCCTTCCCTCAAGGGGGGGGGGTGAAGGGCGGTACCCCGGAGCACATGGAGGATCTGGTCTATACCGCTCCGCCTCATATTTTGCGGCTTCCTCCTCTAATTCTGCCTGCTCTTCGGGTCTAGATCTCCCAACATCGAGTCATCATCGTCAGAGGACGTCTCCCCTTCTGAGGATAACTCGGCCCTGGGTTCTCGAAATCGCGCCAAACTTGGATATATTTTTGGCGGTTTCTCCTCTTTTTCTTCTCTAACTGGCCTCAAACTCTGCCTTGTTTTACTAACCCTATCTTTTACCGTCTTCTTCTGAGATCTCTCTTTCCCTTCTAAACTCTTTTTCTTTTCTGCTTCTGATAGACTGTCTTGGTGGTCATCTAAAAGTCTCTGCCCTTCTTTAACTTCTTTCTCACATCTCTCGTCTGAAATGCAGGATTTAATCAGTTTGAATAATGGCCAAGTACCCGGCCGCAGCTTCCCTTTCTCTTTCTCATTTGCCAGATCCCTTCCTAATTTTGTCCAAGACCCCATAGTCAAGGACCCAGATGTAATAAACCAAGGAGCGATCCTATCTACCTCCTTCAAGAAACTTATGATAACCTTTTCTGGAACCTTTAAATGTCTCCCTCGAAGCAGCGCCCGCACCGCTTCAGACATAGGCTTCAATTGTTGATTTCCCATGCTTCCTTTATCTACAGGAGCGGGAGTGCTTGCTCAGTTATCTACCTGAGACTTACAGCCGGCTATTCGATGTTACAGAAAGGTACGTACAGATCTTGTCACGCTTCCCACAATTCAGACAAAAGCAGCAAAACAAGCCGAAAATGAAAGCGAGCAATATAATTAGAATGACCCACACAAAACTAATCGTACCTTGCAGAAAAGCGCCTAGGCTCCTCACGCTGCCGGTTCTGAAACCTCTCCAGACGAGCAGTCCGGGGTCCTTCGAGTCGTTCCTTCGCCCGGGGTTCGGCCGTTCCCGGGTTTCCGGCACCACTTTGTCGCGCCCAGCTCCGCCGAATAAGCAGACGCGGCAACACAGGATTCTTCCGACAGCACTCTTTATTGTTCAGCTCTGTTCCAAGATGGAGAAGGACCCGAGCTCGGGAGCTCGTCACTTATATAGGGCTTGGTGAGGCGTGTGCGTCTCCTATTGGTGCTTTAGCAAGGACCAATCAGACGAAAGCAGCTTGCATCACTCTGTGGACAACTGCGCATGCGTCAACTCTCGAGAAGAACCAGGAAGTAGGAAACCGGCGCCATCTTCTAATGGCGGAGCGGCTCCCGACACTAACTTAGCTTGAAGCTTCAAACCAAGTTGGTTTCAAATCTGTGATCCTCCTGCCCCTCCTCTGTCTCTTGAGTGCTAGAATTATGGCCTAGTGACACACCACACTTCATAGTAAAATGGTACTTGAAGAGAAAGATTTTTTTTTTTTGTTTTGTTTTATTGAGACAGGGTTTCTCTGTGTAGCCCTGGCTGTCCTGGCACTCGCTCTGTAGACTGGGCTGGCTTCAAACTAATAGAGTTTGCCTTTCCCTCCCGAGTGCTGAGATTAAAGGCATGTTCTACCACACTGAGCAAGAGCAGGTTTTGGAAAAGGACCTTAAGAGTAGAGGAGAACAGCTGGCCAGTGGTGATGCACCGCTGCAGTTGCTGAGCTCTGGAGTCCGAGGCGGCCTTCTGTCTCTGCCGACCGAGTTCGAATCCTACCTGTGCTTGCTCACAGGAGGAAAAAAAACAAAAAACAAAAAAAACTTTGGGCTGGAGAGATGGCTCAGCCGTTAAAGGCTAGGGTCACAACCAAAACTATAAGAGTAGAGGAGAACAAGAAAAAGCAGATGAGGAGCCTCTAGGAGCCGAGGAAGGAGCACGGAGGTTGAGTTTGCCACAGATGAACTTTGACCCATTTTGTAGTTTTGCCCAGGGCTGATTCTTGCATTAAAAATATCGATCTCTAGCTCTAAACAATGGAGTTAGGCAGATGACTGTGCCTGTTATCAGAGGGGAGCAACGTTCACCTGAAATCTCTCCACGCTCCAGAGTACAGGTGCACCGGAGAGAAGGTTGATTAGAAATGGTGGAACTGGAGTCTGTTGAGGGACCTGCTGGCTCCTTACACAAGCACACTTGATCCTGGCCAAAGAAACAGGAAGGTTTTGTGTAAAAGCACTGGAGAGGTTGAGGCAAGTGGATCTCTCTCTATGAGTTCAAGGCCAGCCTGGTCTACATAGTGAGTTTGAGGACAACCAGAGTTGTACAGTGAGACCTTGTCTCAACAACAACAAACAACAATCCCTTCCCTTCCCCAACAACCCGCCCCCACCAAAATTAAGTCCTATCTACTCTCATTTGACAAGCTGGGAGTTAAGAGGAATAAGGGTCTGCTTTGAGCAACCTAGCCAGGAAGAGATAAGAATTCATGGCCAGGCCGGGCGGTGGTGGCGCACGCCTTTAGTCCCAGCACTTGGGAGGCAGAGGCAGGCGGATTTCTGAGTTCGAGGCCAGCCTGGTCTACCAAGTGAGTTCCAGTACAGCCTGGGCTACACAGAGAAACCCTGTCTCAACAAAAAAAAAAAAAAAAAAAAAAAAAAAAAGAATTCATGGCCAGCTCCTTGGAGACGCAGCTTTAAGGAGACATTTTAAAGGATGCTATGTATAATTCTCTAGAGGAAAAGTGAGAGTTCAAAAGTATAAAAAAAAAAAAAAAAGTATTTACAAGGCTGGGCATGATAGCAAGAGACTTCATTTGTTTTTTATTTTGTATTGTCTTGTTTGAGAATAGCAAGGGACTTTAATCCCAGCCCTGGAGAAGCAGAGGAAGGCAGACCTTAGTGAGTAGGAGGCTAGCCTGGTCTAGATAGCCAGGACTATATAGTGAGAGACTCGGCCTCAAAAGAAAAAGTATCTACAATATAGGCATTTCAAAATCAATCAACATGTGCCAGGATGACAGTCCAAAGGATAAAGTCCCTAGATGTGCAAGCCTACTGAAGAAGTCGGATGCCCAGAAGCAACATTAAAATCTGAATGCATCAGGCCTGGTGATACTCACTTTTAATCCCAGCACTGGGGAGGCAGAGACAGCAGAGGCAGGTGGATCCCTGTGAGTTCGAGGCCAGCCTGGTCTACATAGTGAGTTCCACGACAGCCAGGGCTACACAGAGATACCCTGTCTTGAAAAACAAAACAAAACAAAACAAAAACAAACCAACAGGAAAAAACAAACAAAACAGGCTGGTAAGACAGCTCTGCAGGTAAAGGTGCTTCCTTCCTACTAACCCTGAGTACCCGAGTTTGTCAACCCTGGACCCACTTGATGGGAGAGGAAACTGAGTGCCCTAGTTACCCTCTCACCTCTACAGGCATGGCTTGCACTGAGCACATCCACCAACGTAAAACAAAGCACACATACATAAGTGTATCTTCGAAATCAAAACAACAATAAGATCGGAATAGATACCTTTTAGCTGGTTGGCCGTTTCAAGCAGAGAGGAATCAGGCAAGAACTGAGGAGGAGGTGGGAACCTTGTTGGCAGGGACCATGAAGTAACCAAGGGGTTTGGAGCCCAGCACTCCGGCAGGTGTGGGCAGAGCGCCTGTGCTCCAGCTGAGGGAAGAAATAGAAATGTAGGTCATTACCTTTTATTATTAATTTCATACTTGTGTGTGGGAATGTGAGTAGGTGCCCAAGAAGTCCAGAAGAAGGTTTCAGATTCCCCAGAGCTGGAGTTACAGGCTGTGGTGAGCTATCCCAGCCAGTTGCAGGCTGTTAGGCTCTGGCCCCCTCACGGGTTCTGGGAGCTGAACTTGGCTCAGACAGGCATCGAGCTCAGGCCTCTAATACCAGCACTCTGGAGGCTGAGGTAGGAGGATTGAGAGTTTCAGGTGAGCCTAGACTACATAGGTCTTGTCTCAAAAAATTATATAAGACTGTAGGCTCAAGTCAGATTGCCTGTTTTGCCTCCTGGAGCTGCCTGCTGATGCTTTTGTATCCTTAGGTGAGTGACTGACCCCTTTCTCCCCACCTCTTCATCTGTAAAATGAAGGTAATAAATACTTCATAGGATTTCAGTAACTTGACACAAAGTGCCCAGAAGGGTTCTTGGCACATAGGGAGCTTTCAGTAAATTTGGTGACCATTTGAAAGGTGCTTGACAGCCCTGATCAATTAATGGGTCATTTTTGGTAAGCCCTCTTAAGCTGGAGTCAGGTTCTGGGATTCCTCTTCTATCCTTTACCTCACTCCAGCCTAAGTTACAATGGAGGACTGAAATGTCTCCAGGCATTTTTTGGTAGCAGGTGATGAAAGTGCAAAGGGGACAAAGTCGACACTCTGTAATCAGATCCCAAGAGCCAACTGACTAGAGTCTAGAGTCCAAGTGGGGCGAGGTTTGAGAGGAACTGAGTTGACTGGGAGGAGCTGGGAGAACTCTGTGCTCCTGGATTCGATTCTTTTTTTGTTTTGTTTTTGTTTTTCAAGACAGACTGTCTTGAAACTCCAAGATCAGACTGGCCTCAAACTCAGAAATCCCATACCTCTGCCTCCCAAGTGCTGGAACTAAAAAGGCGTCCGCCATGATGCCGGGCTGAGATAGGGTTTTCCTATAGAAGCAGGCTGGCCTTGAACTTGCCACTCCCCCTGCTTTAGCCTCTTGAGTGCTGAGATTACAGGAGCACACCCTCAGGCCAGCTCAGCACAGTAGACTTATTTGATCTTCACCACAATGAATCTGATCATCACCACCCAAAGCAGCTCTGTACCCACCAGCAGTCACTACGCAAGTAGTGTCTCTTCCCTTCAGCCCCTAGCAGTCACAGCTATGTTTTCTGTCTCTGCTGATTTTCATTCTCGGATATTTTATATATTTAGAATCAAACCATATACCTTTTTGGTGACTGACTTTTTTTTTTTTTTAAAGATTTATTTTGTGGGCTCAGCAGTTAAAGAATACTTGTTCTCCCAATATATTCAGGGCTCTGTAGGTAGACCCTGTTTCAAAACAAACAAACAACAATTCTTGTTCTTTTTTTTTTTTTTTGGTTTTTCGAGACAGGGTTTCTCTGTGTAGCTCTGGCTGTCCTGGAACTCACTCTGTAGACCAGGCTGGCCTCGAACTCAGAAATCCGCCTGCCTCTGCCTCCCAAGTGCTGGGATTAAAGGCGTGCGCCACCACCGCCCGGCTTCAACAATTCTTGTTCTTACAGAGGATCTGGGTTCAATTTCCAGCACCCATATGAGGACAATCTGTTACTCCAGTTCCTGGGCCTCTGACTTCCTCATCTGACCTCTGAGGGCACAGGGCCTAAACATAGTGCACATACCTAGCTGCAGGCAAAACACTCATATGTAAATACAATACAAACAAACAAAAAAACTCTGTAGCCTAGACTGTCCAGGAACTCACAGAGATCCACCTGCCTCTGCCTTCCAAGTGCTGGAGCTAATGGGAGATGCCACCACACCTGGCTTTAAAAAGTGAACTTTTGATTTTTGTGACCAATTACCCGGAGATGCCAACTTAAAGGAGGAACAGTTCCCTTTGGCTCCTGGTCAGAAGGGTTTGGATTCGATTACTCCATTAGCATGGGGGACATGGTAAAGTGGAACACCATGGAGACAGTGGTGGCATGTGACAGAGACAGCTTTCCCTTCTTCAAAGAAAGCTGGGAAGAAGGAAGGGATGGAAGCGACTGGGAGGAGGAAGGGAAGGGGGCGAGACAAACCTGGGACAAGCTATTCCCTTCAGAGGCAGGACATCACCAACCCACTTCATCCAATCAGTCCCACCTTCTTTCTACCACCCACCATCTCCCAGTAATCCATCCAGCTGTGAGTCCCTCAGTGGGTGAATCCAGGATGGGCTTGGCACTCTCATCTTCCAGTCACAGCCCCCAAAGACCACCAAGTGAACACGAGCCTTTAACAGTTTGTGAGGACTCTTCATTTACAGATGCCCCTGCCCACTTCTGCACATACAATCACAGCCACCGAAGCCAGTGGTCCCTGTTTGTGGTTTTAATTCTCAGCAGCCTTTTATTATGGTCACAGATTCTGCGAGCCAGAAATTCAGAGAGAGAGAGAGTAGAGCATACGGAGGAGATGGTTCTCTGGAGTCTCATCTGGAAAGTCTCAAAGGCTTTCCATGGCTCAATGGCTAGGACTGAGTTCATCTGGAAGGTCTAAGCTCAGACACTTGCTAACTAAGCTGTTGCCTGGAGAAGCTATGTGTCTTTCTTCTCCATTGTTTTCTCGCTTCGAGAGAGAATGTGGGCTTCCTCACTGAATCCCAAGAGTGAACTGTCTAAGAGAACCAGGTTAAATCCGAGTTGCTGTTTAGACCTACGCTTAGAAGTCATCATACAGTGTTCCTTACACAGAATCAATCTATGTCACAATTCAAACTTAGAGATTTTTTTTTTTCCTGAGTCAAACTGGTCTCAAACTCTCTTTTTAGCTGAGAATGGCCTGGAGATTCTGATCCTCCCGCCTCTACCTCAGAGTGCTGGGATCATAGGCCTGTGCATGCTTAAGTGTACGCAATGCAGGAGGTTGAAGCCAGGGCTTCATGCATGCTGGGTAAGTACTCTATGAACTGAGCCACACAGCCCAGCTCCTGCCCCTGCTTGAGATACAGTGTCAATTTAACTTTTTAAACATAAAATGCTGATATATGTTATATAACTTTGGTTTTCTCAAACTTAATGTTTACAGAGGCTGGAGCGGTGCGCTCGGGGTTTAAAAGCACTTCTTCTTCCAGAGGTACCAAGTTCAGTTCCAGTGACCCACGTCAGGCACGTTACAGCTGCTTGTAATTCCACTTCTGGCCTGACTCCTTCACTACCTCCCATGGGCACCTAAACATAGGGGCATAATACACACAGACAGAAAGACTCAAATACACATAAATAAACACTTTAAAGAGATTTGAATATATATGTATGTATGTATATGTATGTGTATGACAGACTTCTAGGCAAGCTCCAGCCTTGGACAAGAAAATAACTCATGGTGTGGAGACTCTAGCCACACTGTAATCTTTGGGGAAAGGCCAAAGGGATTTTTCTATCCTCAGAGGCAGGTGAAAGTACCGGCCCTTGTACCATTGACTCACAGAACTGGAACGGCTGCCCATCTGGGCCCTTAGCCCACGAGGAAACAAACATTTATTTGTCAAGGCCCCGGATAACGTCTATCAACCTAAGCTCAGAAAGCTAAGACTTCCTTTGGAGTAGTAGGAACAGCAATTCGGGTGTAACTTGGGTTCATAGAATGCAGAGTCAAGGCTGCAAAGAAAGAAGGCAGGGGAAATTTGATCTGAAATGGGTGAGCAGAAAAAGTTCATTGAGCTAGGCAGTGGTGGCACATAACTTTAATCCAGCACTTGGGAGGCAGAGGCAGGCAGATTTCTGAGTTCGAGGCCAGCCTGGTCTACAGAGTGAGTTCCAGGACAGCCAGGGCGTAAACAGAGAAACTCTGTCTCAAAAAAACAAAAAAAAGAAAAGAAAAAAAAAAAAAAAAAATTGGAAAGACTTGGAGTCGAATGAAAGGCTCTATGTAATTGATGTTTTCAAACCAGCTTGGTGTCACATTCCTTTAATCTTAGCACTTGGGAGGCAAAAGCAGATGGGTCTCTCTAAGTTCAAGACCAGCCTGCTCTACACAGTAAGTTCCAGGGCTACCCAGTGAGACTCTCTCTACAAAAAGGATTGGGCTGCTAGAGAGATGGCTCAGCAGATAACAGCACAGGCTGCTCATCCAGAGGTTAGATCCAAGTTTAGTTGCAGGACCTACAGATCAGCTCATAACTATCAGTGACTCCAGTCCTAGGGAGTCTGCTATCTTCCTTTTCCTCACCAACACTATACACACCTGTGCACAGATGAACATGCAAGCAATACACATGTACATATGAAATTTTTACTTATTTGTTTCTGAGACAGGGTTTCTCTTTGTAGACCAGGCTGCCTGGAAGTCACAGAGATCCACCTGCCTCTGCCTCCTCTCAAGTGCTGGGACTAGAGACGGGTCACTGCCACTGCCGGGTTTAAAGTTTTAAATTTTTTTTGTTTTGTTTTTGTTGTTGTTTTTGTTTGTTTGTTTTTTTGAGACAGGGTTTCTCTGTACAGCCCTGGCTGTCCTGGAACTCACTCTGTAGACCAGGCTGGCCTTGAACTCAGAAATCCATTTGCCTCTGCCTCCCAAGTGCTGGGATCAAAGGCCTGTGCCACCACTGCCCAGCCCCTAGTTGATATTTTCATTGCAATTTTCTTTTCTTTTTGCCACAGCAGCTGGCTTTCTGTCATGATCTTGATTCCAGTACCATCCCGTGGCCCCAGATTCTCCAATTTCATCTTTGTAAAAAAGTCTGTGCCTAGAAATTCCATCTTTTCTAAAAAACAAACTGAAGTTCTTGTAGCATCCACAGCCATCCTGCTTCCTATTTCCTTCCTGTTCTGCTATAGGAAGCTCCTGCTCCAAGGAACCAGGAGTGGAATCCTTGTGTTTGTCGTGTTCCTGCAGCCTCTGCTTTTGTTTGCCATTTCCCCGATGGTGAAAGGAACCAAGTCAAAACAGATTATTTAGTCAATGTGGGTTTGCTACTGGCCCCAAGGAAGGAGGGGCCATGGAATCACCATGGAGAGGGAGAGAGAGAAAGAGACTAGACAGAAAGAGAGAGAGAGAGGAGAGAGAGAGCACGCACCAGAGGAGACCAAAATGATATCTGGATTATATAGGGAAAAGCCTTTGGGGGAAGGGCAGCCCAGCCCTGCCAGGTAAGGACTGAGGGATGCCAGGAGAACCTTGAGCCCAGGTCAGCTTTGATATGTACAATACGTACCTCAGTCCCTAATCTAGCTAGGTCTTGGAAACCAAACACTCCTGAGTGCTGGGATTACAAACATGGACCACTCTAGTGGGCCCTGGAGGAGTTTTTGGATTTTTATCATTCTTGTACCATTCTTTTTTTTTTTTTTTTTTTGGTTTTTCGAGACAGGGTTTCTTTGTGTAGCCCAGGGTGTCCTGGAACTCACTCTGTAGACCAGGCTGGCCTCGAACTCAGAAATCTGCCTGTCTCTGCCTCCAAGTGCTGGGATTTAAAGGTTTTGTGCCACCACCGCCCGGCTCTTGTACCATTTTA
Organism: Mastomys natalensis; assembly: GCA_021653895.1. NCBI lineage: Eukaryota > Metazoa > Chordata > Mammalia > Rodentia > Muridae > Mastomys > Mastomys natalensis. The sequence goes on along the minus strand of JAJTUV010001747.1, from coordinate 409,167 downwards.
CGCTTAACATTCTTGGTATATTATATCTTCTTTATGAATTGGGTGGCTGCTAAAATAGCAACTTTTTACCAAGTACGTCTTTTTGTAGGGCCGAGGTTGAGCTTGGCATGGCAGGCAAGATGTCAACGTAGGTATTTAGCAACACCCTTAAAAAAATTGTTCAGATGGTCTTGAACCCTTGTAATCCAGGCAGGCTTCGAATTTGCCAGCCTTTTCTGTTCGCCCTCTTGAGTAGCTGGGATTACAGGTTTGCACTGCCAGTCCCAGGATAGGGAATAAAACTCTAAACCGTACCCAGTAAAGGCCCTGTGCAGGATGCAGTCTGAGAGTGAGGTAACTAAGACAGAAGAACCGAGCTTTTGTGTGGCTGCCAGCGCAGGGGCACACTGCACCTGGCCTCTGCAGGCTAGGGTGGCCCCAAAGCACAGCAAAGTAAGGATCTGGGCTTTCGTCCTACATTCATTACCAAGATGAAAAAAAGTTAACATTACTGAAATGACAACTTCCATTTCGAAAATTCCGTTTTAGAAGAATTTGTTTTGCTGGGCAGTGGTGGTGCATGCCTTTAATCCCAGCACTTGGGAGGCAGAGGCAGGCGGATTTCTGAGTTCGAGGCCAGCCTGGTCTATAGAGTGAGTTCCAGGACAGCTAGGACTACACAGAGAAACCCTGTCTCGAAACACTAAAAAAAAAAAATAAATAAAAATAAAAAATAAATTTTAAGTCTCTCATAGCAGATGAAGAGTCAAGGATGAGGATAGTGTCTCTCATCCTTTTTTATGTGCACGCCAAGCGCACAGTAGGTGCCTGTTGGATGAATAACAGGGATTGGGATCTGTTGTACTCCCGAGCTCAAAAGTGTTAAATCCACCAACCGTGGTTTTTCCCACCCCGCATTCCCATTCCTCCTCCAGTTCCTCCAGCCCGCCCCACACCCGAGCGTCGCGCGAAGGCGGCCGCAGCCTGGCGCGCTTTACGGCTGTCGCGTTTGCGACGGGGCGGGGCGCCGGGCCGCCCGCGCGCTTGACGGCAGCGGTGGGAGGCAGGCCGGCAAGCAGACGGCCTCGCAGGCGGGTGGCGGCGGCCCGCGCTGGCTGCTGAGGGCGGGAGCGAGTGAGTCACTGCGCGCCGTGTGAGGGAGGGAAGGAGCGAGCGAGCGAGCAGCCCGCGCCCGCCGCCCTCCGCAGCTCCTGCCAGGCCCCCCGTTGCCGGCTGCCCTCGCCCAGCGCCCAGGCCGGGCCGAGCCGAGCCGGGTCGGGCCCGGGCCATGCTGCTCACCGTGTACTGTGTGCGGAGGGACCTCTCCGAGGTGACCTTTTCCCTCCAGGTCGACGCCGACTTCGAGCTGCACAACTTCCGCGCGCTGTGCGAGCTCGAGTCCGGCATCCCGCCGCCGAGAGCCAGGTACGCCGGGGCAGCGAGCGGGGCCTCAGCCGCTGCGGCCGGGGAGCTGGGGGGCGGCGGGCGCTTGAGTCCTGCAGCCGCCGTAGATGCACTCACTGCAGCTAGAGGGGCACGTGCACGGGCGGGCAGCCCTCCCCACCTTCTGGCTTTCGGGAGCCCTGGGTCCTCATCCCATACCTCCTGCCTTTCCAACCAGAAATACCAGTTTGGATCACTGGGAGAAAGACGCTGGCCTGGGTTCGCTTTTTTGGACCGCTTCAATATGCGCAGTTTCCCTGGGAGAAGGCAGATTTGCAGTTGGAAGTGAGGGGAAAAGTTTGAGACTCGCTCTGCCATTGACGTCTCTGGAAATCCCTACGGCTTGTGTTTCTGGTTAATTTATGATATATATATTTATTTAAAGTAATGGTTAGGTCAACTCTGTCTGCTTCTCTCATATCAAAGCCCTCCTTTCTAGGCCCAGTTCAGTTGGGTCACTTCAAAGCTCAGTGCTTTCGAAGGATTTTAGGTTGAAAATGGCCTACTGTATGAAAACCCCGAGGGACTCGGTGGCGTGTTCAAACCTTCTTATGTTTTAACAAGAAAATACATCCTCAAAACGCTTTGGAGCCCTTAGTAGACTTCATCAAACAATAGGTGGACTATTCTGTAACCTTTGCACTAAATCCCTTAAGACTCTAACCAAAGCGGACCCCGCGGGGTTTGTAGTGTAAACATCAGAAAATTATAGACGTCTCCCAAGGCCCCAGAATGTAAATCTTGATTTCCTTCTGCAATTATGAAATAATTCCAAAAACTATTGCCCAACGATTGCTTGTTCTGTCCTGACTTATGGTAAACATGTGGCAATATTTTGTTCAGAAGTATGATTCCTTTACACAATGTGAACTTTAGAACCTTGGCGTTCAGCTCTTTCTGGAAGGATCTATTTTAGGGAAGGAGGTGTCCCTCAACATGCAGTCTGGCAAAAGTTGGGAATAAACAGTCCCCCAATTTCCACAGAAAAATTAACCCACAAAAACCTAGGATCCGGTTCCTGTTGGTCCACCTCATACTGGTGGCAGGGGCAAGCGAGGACCAGGGAGTTTAGATGTGTGTGTTGGGGGTGGGGGGGAGGTGTTGGTTGGTTGGTTTTTAAGGCGGGTCTCACTTATATAGAACACATTGGCTCCCATCTAAACTCACAGAGATCCCTGTTGACTCTGCCTTCCAAGTGTTTGCATTTAAGGCACTGAGCCATCACGACCAGATGCTTTTTTTTTTAAAGACAGGGGCCAAGGCTAGCCTCAGACAGAAGCCCTCCTGCTTCAGGCTCCTGTACTGCTGGGATTACAAGAATACATTATGCTCAACTTCACTTTTCACTTTTGAAGCTTTTTTTAAATTGTGTGTGTGTGTGTGTGTTTTGATTTCCCAAGTTATAGTTGCCAGCTGATGGGGAATAGTTTTGAGTTTCTTAGTAAGACTTGAGGTGGACAGAGCTTGAAGCTGTTTCTCTTCCTGCCGCCTGTCTTCATGGCAGCCAGGAAAGTGCTACCACTGGGTTACACACTCCCTGCCCAGCCCATGGCATCAGATGTCCGTTTAAAAAAAATGTTAAGTAAATTAAAGAGGCTATCAGACTGAATCATAATTGTATGTTAGGGAGGGTTCTGTCTTCCTGCAGTCTGGGGTTTGAAGGGTACCATTTGAACAATTAGGCTAGCTCTAAGTTCTTCTCTAAGTAAATTTGGTGTTTACTTTCTTCCCAACCCAAATTAGCATACAGAAACCCAGACTCCAACAGTGTTAAGCCTGTATTAAATAGCTGTAAACAGCACCCTGTTTTTCAGGTTAGTGCTGTTGGCTCTATGTAACCTGACAACCTAGTGTCTATTTTAAGAGCTGATTTTTAAGTGGGGTCGCTTGGCTAGTTCACTGGCTGGTCCCCTCAGACAGGAACGGGATCCGCCCCAGACACTTGAATCACTTCCTTTCATTGGATCAGGAAAATAAACATTATCGTCTTTTGGTTTTAAGTCCAGTGGTTTCTTGTTTGAGCTCTCCAACCAGCTTTTCTTTTTGTCCCTTCCTCTCAGCTTTCTTTCAGTCTGTTTACTTTAGTTTCTTCTATCCTGTTTCTTGGCTTGGAGTCCCACTTTAATAAACATGTGCAGGTGGAGATGGTTTCTGTTCTAAATTTATTTATTCTCATGTTATGTCTACTATAGCCCCACAAGTGAAGTGTTCTGACCCTGCTCACAGTACCTTATACCAAATGCCTGTTTTATGTATTGTACGTGTGTGTATATTCAGTTGTATGGTACATAGTGTGGTATACATCGTAGTATGGTGCACGGCTAGTAGGTATTATATATGTGCATATACTATACATCAGTTACATTATATCAATTAATAGTGTACATTATAAATAGATGTAAAATTACATCAAGAAAAGGTAAGTTAAGTGGAGTGGTGGTGCATGTCTTTAATCCTAGAACTCAAGAGTCAGAGGCAGGTAGATCGCTGAGTTCAAGGTGAGCTTGGTCTACAGGTCAAGTTCCTGGACAGCCAGGGATACACAGAGAAACCTGTGAGGCTTGGGAGAAGGATGAACTAGAATGAATGGAAATGGGGTTCAAGAGACAGGTGACCGGTTAAGAGCACTTGTTGCTTTTACAGAGGACTCTAACAGACATTTGATTCTCTGCATCCACACCTGACTCAGCCATCAGTAACTTGGTTCAGCAGGGTTCTGCTCTTCTGGCCTCTGGCTACCAGGCATGCACATGGTACATGTATAGACATGTAGGCAAAGTACACAAAAATAGGTGTAGATTTAAAAAAAAAAAACTAAAAAATAGATTGAAATAAAAATGATCATGCTGTTTCCTTCCTATTCCCTTGAAGGATTGTCCCGCATGTGTGTCCCACACAGGGAGCACTGGTTTGGAACTCCTTTTGGAGGAAAAGGTGTTAGGATTTAAACAGGTCTAGTTCTCTTGTAATAGTTGTAATCTAATGACAATAAATTTAGAATAGAAACATTCTTCACTTGTACTGCGATGAAAGTGGGACCTGTCTGTCTCAGAGCCAGTGTGGGCTTGGTAGCTAGGCAGGCTCAGGGTGACCTTATGCGGGCTGGGCTGACCTCAAACAGTTATTAGGACTTAGCTTCACATTAAATTAATGTCTTGATTACTTTTGAAGCATAGTTTACTTCTGTAGGTGGTGTAGAGTAAAAGCCCGTACAGAATGGGAGGACCCTCAATGAAAGGCATGTTTAAGTAGCAGCTAACAGCAGTAGCTGTGTTACTTTGCACACAGCCTGTGTGGTTTACAGAAATGCTATTTTAAACTATGGAAACTGAAAGTTTCTGTGGTGGCTAGTTTTGATGTGTTTATTTCCTTAAGTAATTTCTTTCTTTTTTTTTTTTTCTCCTTTCTGGTAAATGCTGAGTAGTCATAATAGAAAGGTTGTAACACAGAAAAGGATAAGGATTGCTACCACTCACTTCTTCCTCATAACCTAGGGATAACTGCCCATTGAGTGTTAGTTTGATTTTGGTTAGGTTGGTTGTTTTTTTTTTTTTTTTTTTTTTTTTTGATATTTGAGGCTGACAGTTCAAGGCCAGCCTTGACTCCATTTCAGGTTTCAGGTCAGCCAAGGCTGCGTGGTAAAAAACCTGTCTCAAAAAAACAAGACCGACGTTTTCGTTGAGGTGCTGAGCATGGTGGCTCACACTGTTAATCCCAGTACTTGGTAGGCAGACTTATGAGCTCTGAGATCTAGGCTAGCCTGATCTACATAGGAAACCTTGTTTCAGAATAATATGTACTAGGTTGGGGATAGCTCTGGTAGAGTGCTTGCCTGCTAGGCATTAGATCCCCAGCACTTGTCAAAAGAAAACACAGTATTAGCTTCCCAACCCCCAATAAATGGAAGCTCTTTCACATACCAGGAAACTTGTGGTTTGGCTTGGTTTGGTTTGCTTTTCTTTTCTTTTTTTTTTTTTTTTTTTTTTTTTTTTGGTATTTTTCGAGACAGGGTTTCTCTGTGTAGTCCTGGCTGTCCTGGAACTCACTCTGTAGACCAGGCTGGCCTCGAACTCAGAAATCCACCTGCCTCTGCCTCCCAAGTGCTGGATTAAAGGCGTGAGCCACCACCGCCCGGCTTGGTTTGCTTTTCCAGACGGGACTTCTCGGTAACCTTGGGTGTCCCGAAACTCTCTCTGTAGACCAGGCTGGCCTTAAACTCACAGGGATCTGCCTCCCGAATGCTGGGATTAAAAGCGTGAGCCACCACATTTGGCAGTACCAGAAGATATTTGATGTCATGCTTAAAGGTTTTGGAGTTGTAGTAATGATATTACTTAGTCTGTTGTTAGGTGTTGACTAAGGTCTCTCAAGAATGTTCCTTTGGTACCAGTTCTGCAGGTTTACACCTGAGTAACAGATTCATCTGGCAGCCTGTTGGATTGCAGGGCTTAGGTTTCCCATACTCACTTTTGAGGGTAACATGTGGGAAGAACTGGGCCAGAGCCATTGCCATTGCCAACTTGCCTTTTGTTTGCCTGATAGAGACGTGATGTCATTGATCTAGGCACAGTCATGTTAAGTTGGAAGATGACAGGTGTCATATAGCCCAGGCTAGCCTAGCCTTGAGCCACTTATCCTCCTGCCTCTGCTTCCCAAGTGCTGGGATTGCAGACTGACCTAAGTTAAGGGCGATTTACTTAAGGACTGAAGATGAAAAGTTACTGCCTTTCTTGAACTATTTTGACATAGGGTCTCAGTAGCCCAGCCTGTCCTGGTTATTTGCTGATTTTGGTTCTTGCGAGTATTTTTTTTTTTTTTTTTTTTGGTTTTTTTTTTTGGTTTTTTTGAGACAGGGTTTCTCTGTGTAGCCCTGGCTGTCCTGGAACTCACTCTGTAGACCAGGCTGGCCTCGAACTCAGAAATCCGCCTGCGTTTGCCTCCCAAGTGCTGGGATTAAAGGTGTGTGCCACCACCGCCCGGCTGCGAGTATTTTTTCTACCTAGAGTGATGGCTAATTTTGTTGTTAACACAACTGAATTAGCCTTCCTGGGGGATCAATGAAGCACACCTCCACACGTGCCTATTACAGCATTTTCAGAGACAATTGCATCATGGGGCTCTGACCTAACTCATGGATTAACCAATCCTTTGATGAATTCATATAAGAATATGTAAAATGGAATTACTGCCGGCGGTGGTGGCGCACGCCTTTAGTCCCAGCACTTGGGAGGGAGAGGCAGGCGGATTTCTGAGTTCGAGGCCAGCCTGGTCTACAGAGTGAGTTCCAGGACAGCCTGGGCTACACAGAGAAACCCTGTCTCGAAACCCCCCCCCCCCAAAAAAAATAAATAAATAAAATGGAATTACTGGAGGTGGTGAAGGTGGGGCCTGGTTGGAGGGAGTCATTGAAAGTATGTCCTTGGGATGTGTCTTCCTGTGTCCTTTTCTCTGTTTTCTGGCATGCCGTGATGTGAACAGTCCTTTGCTCTGCCTTTCTGACCACGAGCCAAATCCTTGAGAATCAGGGCTTAACAAATGTCAATGCCCAGGGCTGGAGAGATGGCTCAGAGGTTAAGAGCACTGACTGCTCTTTCAGAAGTCCTGAGTTCAATTCCCAGCAACCACATTGGTGGCTCATAACCATCTATAACTGGATCTGGGGCCCTCTTCTGGCATTCAGGTGTACATGCAGGCAGAATGCTGTATATATAATAAATAAATCTTTAACGAAGAGGAAGAAGAAGAAGAAGCAACAAATGTCAATGCCCAAGTAACTAATCCACCCATTTTGAGGACATTGGGTGAGGTATTCCATAACCTGGTGTCTCTCTCCCTTCCTCTCCTCTTCTCAAACTTTTTCAAGACAGGATTTTCTGTGTAGTCCAGGCCAGGCTGTCCTGGAATTCTATGTAGACCAGGTTGGCCTCAAACTCAGAGAGGTCCAGAGATCTACCTGCCTCTGCCTCCTGAGTGCTAGGATTAAGGGTGAATGCTATTACTCTTGGCTTCTGTTGCCATGCTTTTAAAAAGAAGAAACTGGGGCTAGGGAGATAGCACAGCAGTTATGAGCACACTGGGTGCTTCTTCTGAATTCTGGGTTCAGTTCCCAGCATCCAAATGATGGCTCACAAACATTTGTAATTCCTGTTTCAGAGAATCTGACACTTTTGTGGTCTCTACAGGCCCCAGACGTGCAAGTGATATGCATATATACATGCAGGTAAAATACATATATACTTTGCAGCTGGTGTATACAGGCATGCAGGTGAGATACTCATATAAATGCAGGTAAAATGTTCAGATGCATTAAAATCTAAAAATAAGTTAAAAAGGAAAAAAATGGGTCAACCAAGAGAGCACATAGGCATTGCAATATTTCTTTTCCCCTCCTGCCTTGTCATGTCCTTTGCAGTGTTGTGCCATTGAGCTACAGTCCCCCAGCCCCAGTATTTTTTTTTTTTTTTTTTTTTTTTTTTGGTTTTTCGAGACAGGGTTTTCTTGTAGCCCTGGCTGTCCTGGAACTCACTCTGTAGACCAGGCTGGCCTCGAACTCAGAAATCTGCCTGCCTCTGCCTCCCAAGTGCTGGGATTAAAGGCGTGCGCCACCACCACCCGGCTCCCAGCCCCAGTATTAATTGATGTTTAGAGTAGCAGTTGTGTGTGTCCCATACCCATACTCAGAATTGAACCAGGGCCTTGACACAGCAGGCAGGCACTGCCAGTGGAGGTGTAAATTCTTATGGTAGAGGATGACTTAAAGGCCAGTCTCTGAGGCTGCTTTGGAGGGCTATAAAAGAATTATCATTTTTAATGTCAAGCATATAGAACTCTAATTTTCGGTCTCTTAATGGCTGTGTGACCTCTGTGTTTTTTGGTTCATAAAGTTGGACAAATGATCCCTGTTAAAATGATTGACATCCAGTGAGACAGCATGCGAGTTGAGTGGGAGGATGGGGGCTTGGCATGTTAGCCCAGTAGAGCCTCACTCAGTGGTAGCAGTTGTTCATATTTGGATGTTCATATTGTGTCCCAGTGGAAGAGGATCCATGGGCTAGGCAGATGCCTTCCCACTGAACCACAGCCTCAGACCTGAAAGTGTTCTTATCTTCCTGAGTTTGCTTCCTTATAAATGAATACAGTTTCTAGTAAGAGTGTCTAGTGTGTCTGTCTGCCTTGGGAGACTAGTCATGTGTCTTTAAATACACTGACATCTGACTCTCTGAGCCTGAGAAGCTAGAGTAGGCCATATCGTGACCTCCTCACAGTGGCTTAGTGGTGTTGATGCCACCCAGGTACACAGACTCTGCTCTGGCTTATGGTTGTTTTCTACTTACTCCGACAAGTTACGTGTAGCACAACTTCTCTTTGTATTACCATAGAGGAAAAGAGTCCGTGGTTTTCTACCTTAAGTATGAGATCTGCACTGAATGGAAGTGTTAGGACAAGTGTTTTTGAGTTTTAGAGCAGAGCTTTTCTATGTAATAGCCCTGACTGCCCTGGACTCAAATTGTAGACCAGGTTAGCTTCAAAGTCACATAGATCTGCCTGGTTACAGTCATTTCTAGTCACGTATAAAATTTATAAAATTGGACAGACAAGCTCTGTTCTCTTGTTTCTGGAAGGAGTCAGTTTTGAAGAATGACTTTTTGCCCCATCACCACAGACTTGAGAGCAGAATGACAGTGAGTGATCAGAGTGGCCCGTGTAAATGCTGTCTGTACAGTTGCTCTGTGCCCAGGAACTTTGCTAAGAGCATGTGGATGGATGAGGGAGGCCTGGTGGTAGAGCTCAGTGGTAGACAAGCTGCCTGCCAGGTACAAGGCCCTGGGCCTAGCGTGGAAAAAGAACTAGAAGGGACATCTGTTGTAATCAGTCCTGGTAGCCTGCTGGACACAAGAAATTTGACTCTTGGCCCACCTAGTGACAGGGCCCCTCCCAGAGCTGCTAGCTGAGTTAATACCCCGCTCAGGTTGCTCAGTTAGCTTGTGTCCCAATGCAGAATACGCTTAGGGAGCAGGCTGTGGCTCAGGCCCCAGTCTGCTCTGTGGACTACATGATGGCATAGGGACCACCTCACAGCCTTATGTGGCTAAGTCGGTGTGCTGCTCTGTGTTCTGTCCTTTCTTCCCCTCACACTGCTCTCTGCTGTTGTGTTGGACATAGAGTATTTCTGTTAATAGTACTTAGCACACATGTTTTCTTTCCTATTTCTATTTCTTTCACAAGCACGAGAACAGAAAGTCTTTGAGGATGAAGAGAAGGGCCTGCGAGTGTGCAATTCACCTAAGTGCTACCACAGTTGGGGGTTGTTGTTGTTTTAAAGGGTTTTTTATTTAATGTATGTGAGTACACTGTCGCTGTCTTCAGACACACCAGAAGAGGGCATCAGATCCCATTACAGATGGTTGTGAGCCACCATGTGGTTGTTGGAATTGAACTCAGGACCTCTGGAAGAGCAAACAGTGCTCTTAACTGCTGAGCCATCTCTCAAGTCTGGGTTGGTTGTTTTTCAGTTGAAAAACACGGATTATATTTTAATTCTGAATTTATAATCATCTGTCAGATGCTTTGTTTGTTTGTTTGTTTGTTTATTGAGGACTTGATCCTTGAGGACTGTGCTTCATCATTTCTTCCCCTCCACTACTCATGACCTGTTGTACAATTATTGTTATTGCATGTGTACTGCATTTTAGTAGCTGTGCCTGGCCTCCTAGTATTGCATATTCCTTCCTGGCTAGTTCACCTTGTAGTGAACATACCCAGAATATGTCATTCCTGTTTTCCTGGTTGCTCAGAATGAAAGCTAAGTAAGATTACCTGAGAAGACTTCTGGGCATTCCTTATATAGCCCTCTGTGATGGGCAGCTGAACCAAACTGTAGTTCCATACAGCCTACATTTCAGCTGAGCAGAAAGACTAAGGAGCAGATCAGCATGTAGCATATTAGATGAAAAAAGTAGTTTGCGGCAAAGTACATTGTATTGTTGGGGATGGAACCCAGGGCTTGGATGTAAGAGAAACGCTGTGTCCTTGAGCAACACCCACAGCCCTTGTCCAGGGCACTTTACATGTGGCTTTAGGGAAGAGCACTGAAGGGTAGTACTTGACTAGAGACCTAAACAAAGTGACAGGAGAAAGAAACAAACTGCTTGAGAGAATGTGTATTTCATTGGGACAACAGTAGGGTGAGGTCAGAAACAGCCATCAGCCAGATCCTTTGGGCCTAGTGGAAGGAAGACCTCAGATTCAGACAGCATGCAAAGAAAAAGAGTGTTTATTCTGCCGAAACAACCAGCATGGGGGAGAGGGTGTTAACCATTCTTGGAAGTAGCAACCCCAAAGGCCTGAAGACTTTCTTATAGGAAACAAGGGTTGGGGGTGGGCATGGGGCCTGCAGGGGGAACTCTCTAGAGGGATTAGGTAATCTAAAATGTAATTGGTGGGTCCTAGGGGGTCAGAGGTAGTCAGTGGTCAGCATTCCTATGTCATGAACGTTTAACCATAGGATGAGATAGGGCTGCCCACCACAGGTGGCCCATTCTGGGGTAAGGTATTTCCCCATTTTTGTGATTATCCCCAGGCTGTTCATTGGGAGTGGGTTTTATGATCTTGTTCTGGATTTTATGGTCTGTCCTTGGAGCTGATGCCTTATGGCCTAGTTTCTAGGACTTATGGTCTGTTCCTGGAACTGGTGCCTTACAGCCTTTCCTTAAATGGAGACAAATGGGATTTATGTTGTCCTTTCATAGTAAGAGACGGGCAGAACTTTGACTTTCCTTCTAGGCATGATCGGAACCTAGGCGAGGGTCTTGCCAGGGAACATGATGAAAAGGGAAAATGTTGCCATGTTACTTCTCTATACTTGATACTGCTGGATCTTTCCTTGCAGATTGTCTACGCAGAAAGACCTCTCACCGACAACCACAGGTCACTGGCTTCTTACGGTTTAAAAGATGGCGATGTTGTAATTCTACGACAGAAGGAGAGTGCAGACCCTCGACCTGCAGTGCAATTCTCAAGTAAGAGCAATACTCACCACGTTCTAAGTAGCTTAGAGCTGGCACATTGTAAGCCCTTAGTCAAGATTAGCCTGTGCTATCCTCAGTGATGGTTCCATGGTAACATTTGTCCCAGGAAGATCTTGGAGGCTTGGGTTATTAGCCTGTGCTTCCTGGCTGACTTATGACAGTGTATCTAGTTATCAGCCACGTGGGCCCATATTTCACTGGTCTCCTTACTTGGCTGTGGGGGATGTAATGCATTCCTCTTTACCTCATCAAGTTTAAGTGATGCCATCAGTTATACTACTAGTAAGACATATTGCTGTCTGTTATTCCTCTTTTTTTGTAAGCTTCATCCATCTATCCAATCATCCATCATCCATCCATCTTGCATGAGTTCACTGTCTTCAGACACACCTGAAGGCATCGGATCCCATTACAAATGGTTGTGAGCCACCATGTGGTTGCTGGGAATTGAACTTAGGTGCCCTTAACCGCTGAGCCATCTCTCCAGTGCTCTTTCTATTATTTCAAACTTGGCAGATTTAAGTGGTTGGAGCACCACCATGTTTGGGCCCCTCCCTGATACTACTAGTCTTGGGTGCACCATTCATATTGGGAAATTTCCTTCCCTTTGTAAAGATTTTTTTTTTGATCATATGTTTTTGCTATTTATTTATTTATTTATTTATTTTTGGTTTTTCGAGACAGGGTTTCTCTGTGTAGTCCTGGCTGTCCTGGAACTCACTCTGTAGACCAGGCTGGCCTTGAACTCAGGAATCTGCCTGCCTCTGCCTCCCAAGTGCTGGGATTAAAGGCGTGCACCTCTAACGCCCAGCTGCATTTTTTTTTTTTATCAATTTATTTATTTTATATCCCTATTGAGGCTTCCCCTCTCCTTTCCCCTCCCTCCAGCCCCCCATTCCTCCCTTCATTCTCCTAAGAGAAGAGGAGGCCTTCCATGGATATCAACCTGCTTCAGCATGTTGAGTTGTAGGACTAGGTACATCTTCTATCAAGGCTGGAAAAGGCAGCCCAGTTAGGGGGAAAGGGAGTTTATAGACAGACAGCAGGTCAGAGATAAACCTTGTACCTGCTGTTGGGTCCCCGGGGTCCCCACCTGCACATCTCTCATCTGTGTGTATGGTTGTTTGTTTTGTTTTTTATTCACTTGGAGGTTTTTTGGTTTTTTGTTGTTGTTGTTGTTGTTGTTGTTTGTTTGTTTTGGTTTTAGTTTTTCGAGACAGGGTTTCTTTGTGTACCTGCCTCTGCCTCCCAAGTGCTGGGATTAAAGGCGTCCACGACCACTGCCCGATATTTTTTTTTTAATGATTTATTTTTGCATGGATGTTTTGCTTCTTGTTATGTGTACTATGTGCATTCAGTTCCTGTGGAGGCCAGAAGGGGTGTCAGATCTTCTAGAATTAGAGTTTATTAATTTTAATTATGTGTATGTCTGTTTGGAGGTGCAGGGGCCCACAGAGATCAGAGCCCATAGAATTGGAGTCATAGGGGGTTAAGAGCTTATGTGTACTGGGAAGCATCAGGAATCACTCTTAACCACTGAGCTATCCCTCCAGACCCCCTGGTTTGTTTTGTTTTAAAGACAGGTTTTCCATAAACCACTGGGGCCTTGGAGCTTCCCCTGACATCTTTTTGTGAAATTTTTCAAATAGTATTTAGGTCTCCTGCCTTTTAAAGGTTATTATAATAGCTGACAGGTGTGTTAGGTGATATTACTGTGTCCTAGAGCACAGTGCTTCCATTCAGACCACACGGCCCTCTTCAGGCACTCATTGTATTCCTTCTGGATTTTGATCCTTCCCTTGGGCTCCTGCTTTAGAAAGAGTAGCCATTTGAGTTTGCCAGTCAGTAAAACCAAATATTCCCTGTGTATCTTGTGAGGTGGTGCTTGAGAGTCTGTGTGTTAGCTTTGTTTTGTTTGTATGTTGGTTTTAGTTTTTGTTTTGTTGTTTCTGTATGGACAACATAGCCAGTAGTTGCTGTGAGGGGAAGGATTTATGTGGAGATCTGATTTATTAAGTAAACAAGTTTTCCAGAATTACTTTGAAGTGAATGGACTATCAAGATGGATGTTGGGTAGAAGTAAGTCTCTCCACCTGCAGAGACCACCCCTCCCATGTGCTTTTGGCAGTTGGCAGAGGCAGCAGCTCCCCAGGGAACTTGCTGTTCACTCGCCTTTCAGTTGTTTGAATGTTTTATCCTGTATGACCATTGTCAGCACAAACTTACTGACTGCCAACTGGTATCTGACTTAAGACAGTTCCTAGTTGAACCTACAGATGAGGCTGAAACCTTATACATGAATTTCAGAATTCTCCATTTGTAGTTGAGAGAAAGGACTTCAGGATGAGGTTGTCTCAGACTCAGGACAAGGGACAAGGCTGCTTGGTAAAGGAGTTTTAGTGTTGAACAAATGTGTTTTTTTTTTTTTTTTTTTTTTTTTTTTTTTTTTTTAGGGTCATTGTCTCATTCTGGCTCTAGTTTATTTTGGCTTGTCTTTTTTGGAGACAGGCTTGTTTCAAACTCCCAGTCCTATTGTCTCAGTTGCAGGCATAAGCCACCATATCTAGTGTCTTTCTTGTATGTAACATACTTATTGAGATCTGTTGTTAAAGCCACATACCACAGGATGCACCCATGTAAAGCATAAGATTCAGTGGCTGTCGCACACCTGTCGTCTCTATTCCATACCCTCATCATGTGTACCCACTGGCTTCCTTACACCCAGCAAGTTTGCCCTTGGTCTTTATGTTTATCTGTTCTGGGCATTCATGGCAATGGACTCATGCGTTGTGTGGGTTCCTGTGTGAAGACTGAAGTTCTAGAATAGTCTAGAACCTAGGGTAAAAAACATTCCTATTCTTCAGTTCTGTAAAACAATTGTGTCTACTTACTTCCCAGGACCATGTGTGTCTGGGATGCACAGATGAGCTGTAAATTCAAAGAGGCATGAAGACCTCCTCAGACTTCCTCACACAGTGCTTAGTCATGCAGAATTTGACATGACGTGTTTATTCACTGATAGATACAGTATTCTTATCCCAAGTGTCAGGACTTTTCAAGAAAGTCTTATCAGGAGCTAATAATCCCAGGTCTACTGAATATAGAATATATATGTACACCACATGTGTGCCTGGTACCAATACCATGTGAATAGAAGTTATATTAAGAGCTGGGGAGTGAACACAGGGCTTTGGCATTCTGGGCAGCTTGACCAGAAACTAGCGTGATGTGGGGGGTGGAAACTGACTCTTACAGTTGCCCTCTGACTTCACAGCCCCTTCCCAACACGAATCAAATACATGTGATTAACAGTTTTCCTGTCTCCCTTTCCGTTTCTGTCTTCCTTCATTTTTCCCTCTTTCCCCTCTCCCCTATGACCAATTCCCCCATCCCCCATTCCTCACCCCCTTATCTCATCTCCCTTTCCATTCCTTTCATCACATCCCCATCACTTTCATATACACCCATTCCCCAGTACACCCCCTAACCCTTAGAAACCTTTAAATCCTAAATAATAACCATTAATTCATTGTACATCAATAAAAATATCAACCCATAAACCACCCAATAACTTTTAAAAAAACTATACTCATCCCTCCCCCACCCTCAAACATTAATCACTACTTCCAACAAAATAACTTAACACATGTAATTCTTCTAACACCTTTACTTATTAAATCCATATTGTCTCAACTACAATGTAAACAAAAAAACCACTAATTACAATTACATCAACAATAAGTGATATGCTAGTATAAACAAATCTATAATGTCCCCATTCTCCGCCACCAACCTCTAGTCACGTGGTACCCCTCCACTCGATCATCCGTCTTGTACCACTCTTAAGAACACCTCTCTATATGTTATACCCTACACTTGTTCGATCTTCCATGTGTCCACCGTGTCTACACACAAGATTCGTTACTAGAAATGTCCCTAGAGTGTGTACTCCTATATATATATATATATCTCAGCCATAATCTACTCTGTGATTCTCCAGAATAATCTCCTCTCCCACGTTCAATCCCCTCCACCGCATCACTTACCTCAGCACTGTATCGCTCGACATCAAACCCCACCAACTCCCCCACCCCATCATACCCCACCAAAGACTCTTTCCGTCCCCAATTCATCCCCGCTGTTACTCCTCTCTCCCCTCCTTCCACAGATCATATAGATATCCAACCGTTACAAGAATCCCCTATAGTGTCACCATGTCACACACGCACTCTCTCCAAGCTGAGACTTCCTATGTGTCACTCCCATAGATAGATCTAATCCCCCCCGTCCATAACATGACTTATATATGTGTCTTTCTCTAGTAGTAACGTAACTGTGAGAGTTACCTGCAGTAGATCCCACGACGCTCATCAGCTCAATCTGACACAACCTCCACTGTCAACCCCTCCAAGTCGCCACTAGCTACTATTCCCCATACCAGTCACACCACTATGTGACCTCCATCAACTAGTAGACAAGCAGAGTCTAGCTGCATCGACCCTCAACCCCAACCTCATTATATGTGTAGACAGCATACATATATTGCTACCATACACCATCCCTAATAATACGCGTCTCACACCAGTCCCTCTCTCACACACCTATACATTTTATCACTCGTTCGACTAACACTGATCCATATAACCTTTATCATACCCCACCTACACACACGTGCCCATATATGCTCACCTCGCCCCACCCCTGATCTGCATTCCTCCCACCACCTACTACCCCAACCAAACATACAGATGTGTCTCTCCCTTGCTATCCTATCTGTCTCCAAAGATCCATTCTACGTCCACATCTCCACACCACCCCTACCACCGCCCATTTGCCGATATCTTCTATCCTCTCTATACAAGGACTCCCTATCACTATCAGTCCATCTGTGACAGATACGTCTACTCCTCAGATGTCGTCTATTACCCACAACTTTGTGTCAGCCTCTGTTTACTAAGCTTGTGTGTCCTCTCCCCATACTTCATGATCAAGCCAGAATTGAGCGCTCCACTATTGCACCTGTACCCCCATCCTAAGTTAGTACCCGACAATGACTAAACTATTTGGATAATACATGAAAAAAAAAAACTACAAAGTGCCAGCCCCTACGCTAGAAGGAAACATTCGCCCCTTGTATGTACAACTAACTGTGTATCACTACCAGCAATCTACTTACACTATATTCGTGTGACACGCCCCATCAAATCCGAGTAGACTGCATAGTCTACATACCATACACTATACAATTGTGTGCAACTGTCTATATGTACTATATCAAGAAACTACCTGTGTACATATGATCCCGACTCCCCAATGTCCCCAGATATGTCTCGCTCCACAGTTGAATTAGCCAAGAATAGATTTATTGACCTCAATCAAGTGAACCACAGATAATCTCTCCATAACTACTACTCCAAAAAAACTCTCCCCTATATACTCACTCATCCGTCCCTTATAGACTCTACGTCTTAGGCATACCATCACAGTGCCAACTTCCTCCACCCAATCCTGTCTACTCTCCTAGATATCCTGACCTTCCAGATGTGTTTAAACACCATACCCCTATGTAGGTCCTGTCAATATATGAACACTCAAGTGTGCACTTCCTCTCCCTGAATAACACGCCTTCTGTTACTTCCCTGATCTATATACTCAAGTGTCTCGCTCTATCCACGCGTGTTCCCCCTCTCACATTCCCATTTCTAACCTTATTGCTCCGTGCACTCTCTCTGTGTGACTGTGCGTACCGCCCGTCTACACCCCCCCCCAACCACAGTACATACGCAACCCCATATGCTACACTACTCTGATATACAGATTCAATAACTACTAGGTCCTAGTGTATTGTTCGTAGACTATCGTCACCCTACTACTGCACCAATAACCCGCTTCGACACGAATGACGCTCCAAGAATACAAGCGTATACTGACAACTTATGATCGCATGAGTTGTGTGTTTATACAGCAACTGTTACATCCATAGTACCACCTACTTACCCACTCTAGTGTATACACATCTAGATATCCCATGTGTGCCAATCTCATATGATTATCTAGAACACCAAACCGCGATCCATATCCTGTAGAACGCTCATGTAACAGAAGCTACAGAAAAAGTATCTTCCTAAGTGCAAGAGATGTGCCTGTGTTACCACAGTGTCGTGCTCTATCTATATGTCTCACCCATCGTATACAGATATGTCAACATAACTCCCGAACTCCTTTGTACCCCCCCGTTGCTCCTCTTCCTGTCTTTACTGTTCACTAACTGTATAGCTCTCGACTACAATCAGTCCCATAGAATTGTAATGTAGTCGTGTCAATAAACTCTGCCTGAGACTCCTTTTCATGTCTGTGATAAATCATAGATATGATGTCTACCCACTGTGTGTACTCTATGACTGTGTCATGCACTGTCCAGTTTTCACCCAAAAGTCAACTAGTCATCTAGTTACAATGGATAAGTGCCTAAAGTGAGACATCATATCACATGTTCTGTCTATGTGATCTAGTAACATGGTTCTACGATGATTACCCATTGAGAGATTGAGATAAACTACCATTAACGTGATGATCTCCCTCCCTTACTGTGTGTCCACAGTTCAGCCCTCCCGCTCTACTTGATCCCACTCTCCTATAACTCTAACATAATCGCAATACAGCCCGCTCATCTCTCGCAATACATACGACTCACATATAATAGTCCTGCTTATGGATACTGTCCCCCGTGAGCCCACTGCCAACTCAACAATCACCAGCACATATCTCACACAAGATTGATCCCCTACTACGAGTGTGTCAGTAAGAAAATGAACTGTGTCATGAGTCACACCGCCTCCCGCTGTACATGTTTCTAAACTCTAGTGTGTCTAATGTAGTTACATCACTCCCTCCAAGTGTCCATTTCTCTAGCATATCTACCACCTCTCATCTTTCCACCCCCTCTAATCACTTCGCCGCCTGTACTCGCAGAGAAATACCAAAGAGCACAGCTAGACCCACACTTCTCTATCAACAGTCCACCCACCACTCTCGCGATGGTCACCCTCAACATGCAGACCAGTCATAATAATCGCAACTATAACCTCTTGACCCCTTCCCATCGATTGCTCTCCCACACTCACTGTATAAATATCTCTACCTACTTCTCCATGACCTGAACAGAGTCCCATGTCTGGACTCAGACTAACTACCATCAACTCTACCACAGATCTCCACACTACTTATTCATACAGTTCATACCCGTACCGACCCACGCTGTTCACTCTAGTCACCACCTGTCCTATCTGTTACACGTTGTAGTGTACCACAGACAGACACCAGAATATCCCACGTCTCTCCAGTCAGCGCACGGTATTCCTCCTGTTTGTCTGTAGATCATCAGAGAAATTGAATATAACAGTGACCAGATGTCTCTACTCCCCTCCCTACAGATGTCCACTCTAATACACTCACCATCTCTCACACCCCATCGACGATACTACCGCCCGCCATTGTATCACCACCACCCGCTGTGACACACTCCGCCCCCTAGTGCCCCCCCCCCTCACATTGTACACACTACCTTGATGCGCGTGACACATCTCTCCCCACTTCCAAAACCTTGTACTCCCGTGTACCAACTCCACTGTAACGATAGACGCATCGCAAAATGTGTTCACTCTCTTCCATATATCATTGCTACTATATGCCGTGTCCCAGCAGACTTCATGTGCCCCACTGACCCTTGTGAGTATATGTACCCCTGAGTTACTCCACGACACACCGTCGATGCCGAGTACCTAGCGCCCTTCGACGAGATCACACATCTGATGACTAGAGACCTAAATTCTGTCCTTGTACTCACTGTGTCCACCCTGACTGCTGCTCATCCAGTGTGTCCTACGTGTGAGTGCCCGCACCATCTGAACCCCCTCCCAATGTTCTACTCATGATAACCTCATCTCTTTGAAACATATGTGTAAGACCTGATTCCCACCAGCCTCGAATAAAGATACCCTTGAGATGCATCAGCCCCTATCCTCCTTTGCGCTCTCACACGTGTGATTGTGTGTATAAGACACACCTCCGCTCACATGTGAGCACACCTGGCATCTCTAGACCTTGACATTTTACGCGCACACTCTCCTTATGTCAAGAAGTGTCTCAGTAACATGTCCGACCATCACGAACCAGATTATCCTAGTGACTGAGGATTCACCATTATGACTCCTCTACCGAGACGTACTATGGCTCCCTCCCTACTTTTCCCAGAATATTCTACTGGCACTGTCTTGTGCAACACATCTCAGATAACTCTATATCTAGCTAGATCCCACTAAGAGTCGCCCTCAATGTTATAATTCCTGATGAGATCACATCCTCTCTCCTCTCATATGTAACTCTCTCAGTCTATATATATAGACGCATAGACCAAGTGAACGCAGTTGTACTCACTCTGATCTCTATCCTAACATTCTCTCAGACAACCCAGCCTGATCCTCCCAGAAACTCATGCCACTTGAACTCCATGTGTCAAAGAGATACTCTACTCGTGATTGTTCTTGTGTGTCAAGAGAAGAAGTGATCGTATATCGTTCGTTAAACTCTGTGCCATGTTCTTCATCTGTCCTCGTGATGCAGAGAAGTATCTACCACGTGCACATCTGTCCTGTCCGTCTATCTAAAAACCTCAACTCTTTCCATCGCTCCTACTACTTCACCTATGCACTAGAAGCACATGTGCGGGCTATCATACCTTCCATGTCCCCCGTCATAAATAATACCACCGACCCCTACCTAGACACTCTGAGTACCAACCCAGCACATAGACATCACCCATCTCACTTAAGTCGTCTCCTAATGTGTGTCTGTTGTAAATTGTGTGTACAGCCGATCGAACCCCAGCCACTTTCAGTATATAACACGAACATCCATTGTCTCACCAAATCACAACTTACTCTCAATAATGACCCCCATAATTTCACACTCTTTTACTCACTCTCAGAGATCACCTAACTCGTTCCGATCTCTTTACACATACCTCAGAACTCCTATATATATCAGAAACAAATAATAAGTAGAGAGAACATGCTGTACTCACACGTTTGTGTAAGTATTCATGCAGTGAACAAGTCAGTACCATCTAGACACATAAATATGTATCATACTAGACAGTTTTATCATCTATTACTACACCAAATTTATACTGCGCTCTGTGTGTCACTGACCATCAACACTCACTCTTACCTCCCATATGACCTCTAACTATCACCCCTCCCTATCCCAATTGTGTGCTGATTTGTCCACACCACTGTCAAGAAGTTTCGTCTCTCTATGCATAAGAGAGTGAATAGTCCCATCCTATAGTGAGTCAGATTCTCTTGTTATAGAGATCAACCAGACTTCTGATTAGCATGATACCCTGTCATGCATAGAACGTTAACAGTCTACTATAGTCCTCACCCCATGATGATTCTGAGAATCCAGAACCACACCACCCATCCGCATGTCCCCCCAGTTTCATACTCCCCATGAGCCTCTCGTCTTCAGTACATTCTAATCTATATCTGACAATGAGTAAAGACCGCTGACTGTTTCCATTAGTCTAAACTCACTTATCCCTACCTGATAGTTGTGTCAACATAAGACCTAGACTATGTGATATCTCCACACAATTTCTCACTCCTGCTCCCTCGCCCCTGAACCACTATGTACCCATATGACCACTTTCAAGAGAGATCTGAAACTACACATAATCAAAGTCTGTGCCTGAGTCTAGTCCGAATTCTCTCCAGTGTACTTACTGTCGATACTCTCCTAACCTCTCTCACTCTCCACGTTTGCCTCCATAGTCTTTACTTAGGTACTGTATATATATTCTGCTTAAACACACTTATGGTGTGTGTTGATAGAATACCTTCCGTGAGCATGTTTGTAAATATATTCCCGCTACCAAATACACTTCAACTTCACTGTTTTACTTATTGTTGTTGTAGAGATGCTCATATTTGAAAAAATTACCTTGATTTACATAGTATCCTGATAGATACCGCCGTCATCAGTGCAAACACTGTTCCATCCACCCCTTCAAAATTCACATGCCTATAACCTGATGAGTATCCTATACCCATGAGCCCCCACCCACACTAAATGCGAAGACGAGTGCCACCCGCAACTCCTCACTTTCCCTACCGTAGTGATACCCTAATCAGTGTTACCACAACACTCTCATGCTGTTTGTAAAGTACCTCTTCTTCTACATCATCTCTGTACTATGCACGGAGAGCCTACCTCTGTGTACCGATAGTGTCGTTTGAACGTTTCCCACGCGTCAATTCAAGTTGAACAGTCAAGATCACACGAAGTGATTGTACTCATCTCAATCCTCTCCTCAATTATAACTCTCATCTCCTCCCGAACACATTCCATAATCTTAAATCGTAATCACCTAGATAGCTGTCTGTGACCGTCGTACCTCACCATTACTATCTCCATGTCAACATCTCTCTTTGCCCCACTAAATGTAAGATGTCATCTAGTGTCGTCTCGACTGGTATCTCTGCTGAGCGTACTCACACACTTGTGTATAAACATACCTGAGTTCGCGCACCACCACTTAGACTGTGCTATCAGAGTACTAGATCCCACATTATTGTCACTGATCTCCTATTTTGTATTGAATCATCCTCAGACCATGTACATCTATGTTCTCATATAGATCTAGTGTAGAATGCCTGTCGACAATACAGTCGTGTCATCCCACATAGAGTGAGTTACTTACCCCATATACTCTTAGAACTTCTTTTGTATAACCATCCAAACATCACTAGATGTTATATGAAGAACTTGAATGTTGTAGATCTATTGAGACTCTCGCACATGTCGGGATACACGCCATCACCCGCGTGCCTACCAGCACAAGAATCCTACATCATGCTTTGTCACTGAGCCATCTGTGACAGTCTGCACCTTTCCAGAGACCAGGTGTACTATGTAGTCTTTCTTTTAGGCTGTAGTCATCGTGTGTCCTCATGGAACAGTTGCCGCATCGTTTGTTTGTGCCTTATCGCGCTCCTAATTTTATACATTTGTCCTATATGAATGTAGAAAGTGTGCAGATTTTAGTTTGATTTGTGTGTGTCTGAGGACTTCTCGGAGTGAATATCAGCTGAGTAGACTGTGCTTGTATGATTCTCAATAGATGAGTCCCATGTTTGCTTTTGATATGTGAATGTTCTGTGAGATATCTTTTGTGCGCCAATTGGTATGCTATAAGAATCTGCCTAATATGTGCTTCTGTTCAGATGTGACTGTGAGAACATCATCTCCCCCCCATCGCATGCGAGCTGTCGACGACTTAATGTCTAGAGCTAGAATGAACTAGTGCGAATTGAGTGATTGAGTGATCTTCTCTCGAGGATTCCCTACTAGAAAAATCATAATAAATGCCAATGTCTCGTATTGTTGTTACCCATTATAAGTGTCTCCTTAAGATTGCGTTGACACTATTTAAAAACCTAAGCTAATAATGCCATTTTGTAAAGACTGCAGTGTGTAAACTGTGCTTGATAGTGGGTATCCACATCCTATTACCTCCATGTTTAATTTTTAGTAACTCGTCTCCGCATAGCTATGAATTCTCTAGTTGTTCTGAAACAGTGATGTGACCTCGACCCAAGACCAAGACCACAAGAACGGGAGCTACTCGGGGAGTGTGGCTATCGAGAAGAACCCGGATGAACCGAGCGCACATCGCCCTCACCAGTATGAATGACTTCAGGATTTGTATCTTAGTTGTTGCTGTCTGACATCGCAGAATAAACTTGCTCATTTGAACCTCTGCACTACCCTCCCTGTGCTAAGAGCTTCTACCGAGCCAATAAGTATGTACAGATTAGATATAGTGACGTAGCTCATAAGTAAGTCCTGAGAGCCATGTCTCAGACAATTCACGTCGCTGAGTCGTAATTGCATTATTACGAGACACAGACCATCCGTGCGGTATGTGCTACAAGTCGGTATACTGTGTCAGCGGTCATGCAGATTGTACTCGAGGAGCACTGAGTATACTGGCACTGTACCCCATATTGTTGCAATCTAGCTGGGATTCGATCAGAGCACTATTCTCATGACCAGACTGTCTCGTCAGGTCGCATTAGAATCTGATGCTAGACTCCCTCGCTCACAGTGTCTCCTGTAAATATTGTGCGGAATCGATCTGTCATCTAAGTGAGCGCTGTTCTGTCGAGAAAACTCCCATCCAGCGCCTATTAATTGTTCACTTCATCGATGTTTGGTCTACAGAATACACGTTCGTCGGTCTGTGTTGTATGCTGTGTACATTAATGTGTGATATGTGATTAAACCCATAGAGTACTGCCTCATTTCTACATCACACATAAATCGATATGATCCGTACCAGTTCGTAGAAACATCTTCGTGTCTGTGTAGATGTAGATGGAAGAGAAACCCCATCTGCTGATATCAGACTGGCTATGACAGCTGATTTCAATCCTGATTAAGCCAGAGCTTGAAGGTGATTGGATTAGAGAGCTCTGCACAAGTGGCGTCTGGCAGTCCAGAGTCTGATGTCTGTCTGTTCTCCTTCGCTGTCTCAGTTGGTGGATACGCTCTTTGCACGGCCCATTTCCAACTCTGAGCCTCTGCAGCGGTTCTCTGCTGGGGCTGGATTAAAAGCATGCAGTACACTTTAAAAACTGCAGATGTTCTGAGTGCTCTTCTCTAGTCTGTGAGTCAGGATCTCCCAGGCAAGCGTGGTGGTGCTGACAGCAGGGCTGGCCACATCACTAGTCATAAGCAAGATGCTGTCTGAGTAAAATGGCATCTGCTCCCCAACCCCAAGTCATGTTTAGTTGCTGATTGTAAAAACCCTGTAACTAAAAGGAGCAGTTCTTCCATTATGCAGAGTAGGGTAGGAGCTTTATCTAATTTACCTAATTTGCTTGCTTTATTATACTCGGTAGCTCTCCCCACCCCCTTTTGCTTCCATTGCAAACCTTGTCATTCATCCTTGCTAGACTAGTCCTTTATTACCAGGCTGTAGCTTTGACCCTCGACTGTACTCAAAATCGAAGAAATACAAATTATTGTAGAATTAATTGAAAGCCCTAAGCTGTTTGCTCATGCCTGTTGGTTAAGTGTTCTCCTCACTTGCATCAACTATTGGTGTTTCCCTCCCAGCCCTTTCTTACACAGTTAGGCAAGGGTTCTGTCACGGAGTCACAGCTCAGCTCTGTTTTTACACTTTATTTTGAGACTGGATCTCACTAACTTGCCAAGCTGGCCTTGAACTCAAGTTTCCTGCTTTGGCCTCCATACTAGCTGGGACTGCAGGCCCTAATCAGACACTTTTGACTGTCTGTGGCCATAACTAGCCGAGTCTGCCCAGTTTGTTCTCACTATGACACGTTGCAGCTGTATAGGAGCCTGCCATTGATTTGAAGAACAGTTGCATTCATCCTGGGAAAATGCAAGAGGTTGGTAGGCGCTGTAGACAGACTGGATATGGAGTATAGCATAGCCAAGCAAGGTCCTTCCTTGCCCTAAAGGAAACTGGATGTGAGGAAAGCAGATCACCAGGTTACACCATACCCCAAGCTGGCTGGACACTGCTGTGAACCTGGGCCTGCTCTGAAGCACTGTTTGTTGGTTTGGTTGGTTGGCTCATTGGATTTATTGTTCTTTTGACATCTCACTGTGTAGCCCTTGGTTATCCTTGAACTCAGAGATCCACCTACCTCTGTGTGCGCCACCATACATAGTAAATGTTTTATTTTAATTTGTGTGTGTGTGTGTGTGTGTGTGTGTGTGTGTGTGAAAGAGAGAGAGAGAAGGAGGGAGGGAGGGAAGGAGAGAGAGAGAGAGAGAGAGAGAGAGAGAGAGAGAGAGAGAGAGAGGAGTGTTGGTAGCCTGTTGTATTACCTGGAACTGGAATCACAGGCAACTGTGAACTGCCTGACATGGATGCTGGGCACCAAACTCAGGTCTTCTGGGAAATAGTAACCACGAAGACCATCAAGTCATCTTTCCAACCCAAGGAATGTAGTCAAATCTGTCTAGAGTTAAAACACATTTTTATTACATTTATTTGTTGGTGTGTGTGTGTGTGTGTGTGTGTGTGTGTGTGCACACGTGTGTGCAGTGACATATATGTGACAATCAGAAGACAACTTGCTTAAGTTAGATCTCTCCTTTTTCCTTGTGGAGCCTGGGGACGGAACTCAGGTGTTTAGGCTTAGAGGCCTTTACGCACTGAGCTATCTCATAGGCCCATTTCCCCAAACAGTTGGTTCTCACCATGGGAGCCAGACCCCTTTTGAGGAGGGGCATTGGACGACCTTTTCACGGGGGTCACATACTTACATTATGATTCATAACGGTAGCAAAATTGCACTTATGAAGTATCAACAAAACAGTTTTATGACTGAGAAGGTTGAAGCCACTTTCTTAAACTCTATGCAGCTGCCTCTGCTAAGGTTGGGATTACGAGGGGCACTATCCAGCAATGCATTGTTTAAAGGAAGATATTAGCTGTGAGTTCTGACACAGTCCTTTAATTTCAGAACTCAGAAGGCAGAGGCAGGCAGATCTTACGAGTGTGAGGCTAGCATGGTATGCAGAGCAAGGTTCAGGAGAGCCAGAGCTACACAGAGAAACCCTGGTTCAAAAAAAAAAAAATCCAAGCCAAAACAGTAACAACAACAGAAATCCAGAAATAAAGGAGCATTCTTGCAGGATATAGTGGCATGTATTATATAATCCCAGCACTGGAGAGACTGAGATGAGAGGGTCACAAGTTCAGGTACAGCCAGGGCTGTATAGTAAGAACCTGTCTCAAGTAGTATTCATGAAATTTCAGTGTCTGGTAAGATACACAGGGCTGTGACCTTACTTTCTAGGGGTTTTTCTATTTCTGAGCTTCTTAAAGGAGCATGACTCTTCTACAGGAGGATGATTGTGTTGTCATGCTGTCGTAGGTCTTCTCCGGGGTTGTATTTCGTTTTCTGCTGCTGAGTCACCTATTCGCCTACTGGGGAACATAGCACCAATTTTCATTCTGTGACTCTGCTGTTCCAGTTAGTGCAAAACCCATTTACAAATGTGTTCTTGGTGTTCTTTCCTGGAAATGGAGCTTTCAGTGTCCTGCTCTGGCTTGTCACAGGCAGCAGAACATCGAGGAGAACATGACGATAGCTATGGAGGAGGCCCCGGAGAGCTTCGGCCAGGTCGCCATGCTCTACATCAACTGCAGAGTGAATGGGCATCCTGTGAAAGCCTTCGTTGACTCAGGTGACAGCGGGGGAGGGGAGGCCAGCGACTTAGACACTGCAGCCCTGTGCTGGGCTTGCTGAAGCTGCAGGTTATTTTCATTTTTCAGTCTGTGTTGGTAACAGAGTCCTTTTCCCCGTCATTTTTTAGCCAGGTTTGTATTTGAGTATCTCTGTCTTCTGCTGTTACTGGTGGTCGGGGCATTTCCAGGTTCTTGGCCACTTAACCAAAGAACTGAAACTAGAACCTTAAACACTGTTGCAGTTGGGTTGGATGAGGAGAGTGGTGGTTTAGAGTGAGTTCTGCTCTTACAGAGAGAAGTGCGGGTTCAGTTCCCAGCACCCACATCACACAGCTGACACCTCTTAATGCCAGCTCCAGGGAATATGACATCCTCTTCTGGCCTCTGCATGCACCTGTACTCACATTTCATCCCCTCCCCTACATATAATTATAATTAAAAAGTAAAATCTTTTAAAATAATAAAAAGGTTGACAGCAAGCCAAATGTGGAAGTCAGAATTCGGGTCCCAGTTATTGCTGGAGGCTGCTTTTTGTGAGGTTCAGAGAAGGAAGGGCTGTGTGCTAAGGGGGTGGTCTGAGCGGGTCTCTATTGTCATTGATGAATTATGTTATTTATGGCTCACAACTGTCTAATATTGGGATTTGATGCTCTCTTCTGGCTTTGGTGGGCACCGGGCTTACCCGTGCTACACAGACATAACATGCAAGCAAAACACATAACGTTGAAAAAGAAGGAAGGAAGCCGGGCGGTGGTGGCGCACGCCTTTAGTCCCAGCACTTGGGAGGAGAGGCAGGCGGATTTCTGAGTTCGAGGCCAGCCTGGTCTACAGAGTGAGTTCCAGGACAGCCCGGGCTACACAGAGAAACCCTGTCTCGAAAAACCAAAAAAAAAAAAAAAGAAAAAGAAGGAAGGAGCAGAAAGATGTGGTTTGCTACTTGAGTTTCAGGTGGCCCGTGTGCTAACTGACACCTATTTTCAACAATGACTTTTGTTCAGACCTTTTTTTAAACAATTTATTTGTTATGTTTTGCCCACATGTGTACCTATGCCCACAGAGGCCAGAAGAGGGCGTCAGAATACTGGCGCTGGAACTACAGCAGTAGTGAGTCACAGTGTGAGTGCTGGGTGGGCCTCTGTCCTGCCTGAGAGCAGCCTTTGCCCTGGACTGCCCAGCCGCCTCTCCAGCCCCACGTCTGCTCTTTAAATCCTTCAGTGTCATGCTCATGAGTCTGGCCATCTCTCTGAGGCTGTGAGCAGCCCAAGTTGCTGGGTGCTGGGAACCTAACATTACAGTCTCCAGGTACAAACTGAACGTGTGCTCAGGTGTTTGTGGATGTGCTGTAGGGAGGGGTCACGCTTGAGCACATATTTAGTTTGTATCTTAAGACTGACATTCTCAGAAGTAAATGTGCTCATGAGTCTGTCTAAACAATGTCTGCCAAGTGGCTGGAGATGGCTGACTCAGTGGTGAACACTTGCTGCTGTTCTAGAGAACCAGAGTTAGGTTCCCAGCACCCATTTTAAGCTGCTCACAACCGCCTGTAACTCTAGCTCCAGAGAGCTCCAGTGTCCTCCTCTAGCTTCTTCAGACACCTGAATGTATTTAGCATGCATACATACATACATACACATAAAATTATGTCTTTTTTAAAAGTTATTTATCTAGTGTTGTATAGCCTTGGCTGAGTGCTTAATGGTAAATCTTCCTGTTGAGAGCTTCAAGATGTAAATGTGAGAGACCAAGCACCATGCTAGATGCTTAGTGCCTCTTACTGCATTGTGTTTAACCTCAGACCATCCCTTGTGCCATGGTGTGTTCCTGTTTTGTGGGTAAGAACATGAAGCGTAGAGAAATCAAGTCTTGGGTGCAGGCATAGTGTTGGTGAACAGAGGACTTTGGATTCAGCCTCAGCTATGCTTGATGCCAAAGGATCCTTAGTCACTGAGCAAGAGGCGGGGCACTTTGGTGTGGTGTGATGGCTGTAGAGATCACTTTCTCAGGGCTGAGCTACATAGGAACATTTCGACCACTAGACTGCTCCATAGGCAGACTGTGTGGGGCAGTGAGCTAAGTCAGCTTTTCCCAGGTTAATTTGTGGAGACTAGCAAAACAGAATTGCCTTCCAGATATCCTAGACTCTTTCTGGGACTTTTGAATCTTAGTTTCCTCAGAGGAGGTTTGACTGTGCCTGCGTGCGTGCATGCATGTTGGTCAGGGTAGAACCCAGGGCCTTGCCTGCTAAGCAGACACCACATCATTGTGTGATACCTCAGTCACTCCTTTCTCATGCCTAAGATCTGCCAGTCCCACAAGGTGCGGGTGCTTCATGCAGTGAAATCCGACAACAGGATTGGTTGGCGAGTCTTGAGCCAGGCCTAAGCACAACTGAAACTCAGAAATGAGAGCAGGGAAGGATGCTTTCTTGGAGGCTAGAGGGAATGGTAGAGCGGTAGAGCTTCCTCCCACCTGGAAATGCTGTGTAGATGTGACGAGACTGTAGGAATGGAATGGGCTGTGGGCGGATCTATTGGTATAGAGGGCCTGAGTTTGATTTAGGACTCTGTAAATTAAGAGATGCCACAGACCTTAATCCCAGCACTTGGGAGGTAGAAGCAGGATAATTAGAAATTTAAGGTCATCCACATCTTGCAGTGAGTTTGAAGCTAGCCTGGGCTCTGACCCTGTCTGACACAGAGATGTGAATGTAAGGTTGAAGATGAACAGGATGCAGTGGCCTGACGCTGGGGCACCGTGGCTTGACAGTCTTATACAGAGCGGGAGCCTTTGAGGGTTCTAGAGCAGGTAAGGAAATGATCTGAAGGTGATAGTTTGAAATTACTGCAGGCAGAGGCAGAGCTGGAAGAATTCAGTAACTCCGAGTGGCATACTTGCTTTAAATTACACATGCATGGCACAGATTCAGAGCCAGAGAAGAATCCACTTAGGAGGGGAAAGGGTTGCAAGCCAGACCCACAGCTGTGGTGAGAAGGATGGTCAGACGTTACAGAGACAGTGAGGGAAGAGTGAAGATAGCAGGAATCAACACTGAACTGTGCTCACCACAGTTAGAGTGGAAGAAGTGAGGCTGGGCCTCCACAGAGATTACAGTGTCAGCCAGATACAGCTCAGGGTGTATCCTCACAGACAGAAAGTGCTCTCAAGGCTAGGAGTGGCCTAGTTGGTAGCATGCTTGTCTAGCATGCACAGATCCCTGAGTCTGATACCCAGCACTGTGTAAAACTTAATAGGAGCATATTGGACCATGTTTGTAATCCAGCACCTAAGGAAGTAGAAACAAGAGAATCCCGAGCTGAATGATGAATTTGAGGCTTGAGTTGCACTGAGACCTTGTGTTCCCCCCCCCCAAAAAAAAACAAAACAAAAACAAAAACAAAACGACTCTACATGCTTTCAGCTTTCAAGGGAAGAGGACTCATTTGTAGATTCATTTCTTATTTGGGGGAAAAGTTAAGGACATTGGATTTTTTTATGTTCTTTTTTTAGGGGTGGGATGTGCTATTTGTTTGTTTGAGATAGGGTCTCATATGTAGCTGTAGATTGTCTTGAGCTAGCTAGCTGTATAGAATATGCTGGCCTCAAATTCATAGACGGCTTCCTGCCTCTATCTCCTGAGAGCTGGGATTAAAGGTATATGCCATCGCACCTGGCTTTTTTTCTAAAGTGGTTCTGGTCCCTGTCCGTGTTAGGTTAGATAAGTGGTTTCCCACTGAGCTAGTGTCCAACACGTACACACCAGCAATCCCAGGAGGCTGGAGGAAGAGGGTCACATGATCAAGATTACTGTGGACTACACAGAGAGTACAGTAAGATTCTGAGTGTAAGGTGCTGTGTAACATAACATTGCTGTCTGTGGACACAATAGCAACATTGGGATTTTAGAAGGTTGCCTCCATAGAAGCTTGTTTTCTCTTAAAGTTTTTTTTTTTTTTTTTTTTGGTTTTTCGAGACAGGGTTTCTCTGTGTAGCTCTGGCTGTCCTGGAACTCACTCTGTAGACCAGGCTGGCCTCGAACTCAGAAATCCGCCTGCCTCTGCCTCCCAAGTGCTGGGATTAAAGGCGTGCGCCACCACCGCCCGGCTTCTGTTAAAGTTTTTAAGTATCCTTCAGTTACTCTATAAACAACATATTCTTTTCTTTCAGTCATATTTCTGTACTTAGTTAGATTCTGGTGTGGAAACGAAAAGTGAACTTAAACATCAGGAATGTCGATGCACATCTGTAGTCCCCGAATATGAGCATGGATACAGGAGGAACAGTTTGTTTACAGAATAAACAAAGGAAACGCTAAGCGAGATGATGTTCCGTGGCTTATGTTTTGCAGTCTGATATTTCTCTCTTCCTTCAGGTGCCCAGATGACTATCATGAGCCAGGCCTGTGCAGAAAGGTGTAACATAATGAGACTGGTGGACCGTCGCTGGGCTGGCATTGCCAAAGGAGTAGGCACACAGAAATTATCGAAGAGTGCATCTAGGTGAGTGAAGGCGGCAGGTCACTGCTCTTTTAATAGGGATTTTATAGGGTAGTAAGTTTTAAAGTGTTTTCACAGTACCTCTGATTGCCATGGCATGCATGTACCTGAGAGCAAGTGAGTGTGTCTTTGGGTATACCTGCTCCTGTGCAGGTCAGAGGACAACGTTGGGAACTGGAGCTCACCCTTCTACAAGTCCCTGGACTTGATTTCAAGTTGCCAGGCTTTTGTGGCAAAAATTTTCCTTCCTGAGACATCTTGCTAACTCTGGAGTATGGCTTCTTTCCCTCTAGCTTGGCTTGGTCAAAGGTCATTTCCCTTACAGTGTTAGGCACTGCATTTTGTGGTCATCGTAGCTGTGTGGATGCTTTGTGTTCTTGGGCTATGTAGCCCTCCTCAGCTCCTTGATAGGATGTTCCATGTGCTCTTTTTCAGTTCTTGTACTCAATCAAGTGTTGGTGACTTTTTCAGTCTGGAAAAGTACCCTTCAGTTCCATGATGGAAGCCAGTGCCTTAGCACATGCTAAGCACACTCCACAACCGGACTGTCCTCCAGCCCCTTGATGGACTCCAATGTGATTCAGTCAAAAGATTCTCCTGTGCTAGGTTTATCTTCCACATTCTGAGTCGTGTGTGTGTGTGTGTGTGTGAAGGTCTTGCTACTCTTGTTTGTTGTAACTCAACTTTGGTTTTGTATTTTAAAATTTTATGTTATATTTTATGTATATGAGTGAGTGTTTTGGTTTTTTTTTTTTTTTTTTTTTTTTTGTCCCACTTGTGTCTGATGCCTTTGCAGTTCAGAAGAGGGCATCAGATCCTTTGTAATTAGAAGTATGGGTGGTTGTGATCCTTCATATAGGTACTAGGACTTAATCTGGGTCCTCTGAAAGAGCTAGCAATGTTTAAAAGCTGAATACCCAGGCGGGTCACAATTAATTGCCTTTTCTAGCTATCATTACCAAGTGGATGATTTCTATGGAAATGAATGTGGAAGAGAGGTTTGAGGTGTTATGGGATAGCTGCATATCCACATAGAGAGAGGAATTGGAAGTCAGACCAACTTCACAGCACACCTATGTAAATTGTCTAGGTTACAGCCTTCATGTGGGTTGGAGGGCGGTTGAATTGGCAGAGTGCTGCTGTACAAGTCTGAGACTAGACTGGATGATCTAGGAGGCTAGTCAGCGATCCAGCCCAGTTCTGTGAGATCCTGTCTCACACACTACAGTAGAGAGCAAGAGAGGAAAGGACACTTAGCATCAACCTCCAGCCTCCACAGCCATGTCCACACGTGAGCCTGCATACACGCACACAGCACCTGCACTGCTCTTCAGGCAGAACTTCTCAGTGGGCATGGTATAAGCTACGCATTTGGCAGGTGGAAGCTAGACACTTAGGAGTTCAAAGCCAGCCTTAATGGACTATGTGAGATTTATTGAAAAATCATATGAACAAAGAGGTGACAATCAAGACCAGAAAAGGAAAGGTTGAAACTTGCTTCTGTTTTGTTTTTTCTTTTTTCAAGACAAGATTTTTTTTTTTTTTAAGTAGCCCTGGACCTTTTTACATAAATCAGGCTAACCTTGGACTCAGCTACATGATACTGGGCCTGGTGACTCACGCAGGCAGGGGAATCCCAGTGTTAGAGGTCAGCCTATAGAGCAAGTTCCAGGCCAGCCAGGGCTACACAGAGAAACCCTGTCTTTAGAAGAAAGATGTTTACCTTGAGCGCGTGAGGTTGTGTAATCTATAGTTCCAGTGCTTGCAAAGATAAATAATGCTTTAAAGAACAACATAGACAGTAATGTTTGCTAGAAATATGTATAATACTAAAATGATGAAAGCAGAACCTAGGATCACTGGGAGAGAGACAGATGAGATGGATATAGGAAACATAGCAGGGTGGTTTTCTTTTTTATAGATTTATTTTATTTTTCTTTATGTGTATAAGTCTATAAGTGTATACCATGTGTGTGCACATGCCCTTAGAGGCTAATGAGTTATAGGCACTTGTGAACTGCCTGATGTGAGTCCTGAGAACTGAGCTCAGGTCCTTGGAAGAGCAGCAAGCAAGTGCTCTTTGTCCCCCCCCCCCAAGGTTTATTTATTTATTTATTTTATATTTATGAATGCTCTTGTCTTTATGTACATCAAAAGAGGACATCAAATCACAGATGTCTGTGAGCTACCATGTGGTTGCTGGGAATTGAACTCAGGACCTCTGGAAGAGCAGTCAGTGCTCTTCACCACTGAGCTGTTGTCCCTCATCACTCTTTGGTTTTCTATTTCTTATTTGGAAACTAAGCACATAATTTTTTAGTATGTTTTATAGCGGGCACATATCTCATACTATCCAGCCTGTAGACCTCTTAGAAGCGTATAAAATCCAGTGGTAACTACTAGAGAATTAACTTCATTGCTACCATTTTCTTAATCCTCATAATGTTTGCTCTTTTCACCTTCTGAGGTGGGTCCTGATCGTGTTCATAGCAGTACCTCTGTCCTGTCCACTTCATTTGCTTTTCCACCTGTCTAATTGCTATGCCTTCCCAGGTTGAGTGAGTCCCAGAAGGCCAGGCACAGCTCGCCCTGGGCTTGTGAAGCCAACGCCAGTAATATCTTTTCTTTGTGCTTTAGCTCAGGTTCAGATTGAAGGCGATTTTCTGGCATGTTCCTTCTCAATTCTGGAAGAACAGCCTATGGACATGCTTCTGGGTCTGGACATGCTTAAACGGCATCAGGTAATTAAGAGCTTTTGTATGTGTGTGTACATACATGGACACACGTGTGTGGAGGCTAGAGGTTGACAACAGGTGACCTCCTCAGTCTCCACTTACTTGTTTCAGAGAGAGTGTCTCTCACTGAACCCAGAATTACCAATTATGCTACACTGGCTGGGCAGCAACTCCAGGGAGCCTCCTGTGTCCATCCCCCAGTGCTAAGGGTATAAATGGGCACTGTTGTACCAGGCTTCCTACATGAGTGTTGGGAACCCAAACTTAGGTCCTTATACCTGCACAACAAAGACTACCAAGTAAGTCTGCACCCCAGCGCTCCCCAGCCTGTGCTTTTGTTTTGTGTTTTGTTGTAGTGGTTGCTGCTAAGTTTTGTAGCCCTGGCTGGCCTGGAGCTCACTGTGTAAAGCAGAGTACCTGGAACTTGCAGTAATAGTCTTCCCTCTGCCTGTTGCACCTGGGTTAACAGGCGTGTACTGAACTCTCCACTGTTGCTGTGTGGATCTCTAGGATTCACATCAGTTCTGTCAGTTACATGTATTGACA
Source organism: Mastomys natalensis (assembly GCA_021653895.1). Taxonomy (NCBI): domain Eukaryota; kingdom Metazoa; phylum Chordata; class Mammalia; order Rodentia; family Muridae; genus Mastomys; species Mastomys natalensis. The sequence continues at coordinate 374,651 of JAJTUV010001747.1, read as the reverse complement.
AACCAAGAACCATGGAAATGTCCTTGGTAGCTTCTGTTGTCATAGAGTTGAAACATTTTGTCATTACAAATAGAGTCTGCCGGTTGGGTATGGTGATGCATTTATTAATCCAAGCACTTGGAACAGAGATGTGTCAGGCATCTCTGAGGCCAACTATAGTCACATAGTGAGACCCAGCCTCAAATCTACACCAGGTGGTCTTTGTTAATCCAGCAGTTGGGAGGGAGAAGCAGACAGATCTTTGAGTTTGAGGACAGCCAGGGCTACACAGAGAATCCTTCTTTGGAAAACAAACAAAGCCGGGCGGTGGTGGCGCACGCCTTTAATCCCAGCACTTGGGAGGCAGAGGCAGGCGGATTTTTAAGTTCAAAGGCCAGCCTGGTCTACAGAGTGAGTTCCAGGATAGCCAGGGCTACACAGAGAAACCCTGTCTCGAAAAACTAAAAAAAAAAAAAAGGAAAACAAACAAAAAACCAACAGCACAAATCTCTTTGTAAAACCTCTAGGGATAAGCTAAATCTTGTCTGGTTTGACATTATTATTAGCAGTTTTAAATTTGTTTTTTAATCTTTAAAGAATTGCATTTATTTTTATATGTATTTTATTTGTAAGAATGTCTGAGTACCACATGCATGCCTGGTTCCCTCCAAGGTAAAAAGAGAGCATTGAATCCCCCAGACCTTAGGTTCAGCCTGGTGGAAATAGAAGGGCCTCTGCAAGGACGAGTGCTCCTGTTTGTTTTTTCCTTTTACTGAAAATGGTTTTTTTCTCACATAATATATATCCTGATTATGGTTCCTCTTTCTCTACTCCTCTCTGTCCCTCCCCATCCCCCCTCCCATCCAGATCCACCTTTGTGTCTCATTAGAAAACAGACAGGCTTCCAGGGGATTAGGATATGATGAGAGAGAACAAGAATGGAAAAAGAGACAAGGCACAAGGAACAGAGCTCACTGGTTTGCACACTCAGGAATCCTGTAAAACCACTAAACTCAAAGCCATAATACATATGCAAAGGCTCTGGTCCAGACCTGTGCAGGTCCTGTGCTTGTCTTGAGTTCCTATGAGCTGTGACCATGGTGATGCAGGGGCCTTGTTTCCTTGGTGTCCTCATCCCCTCAGGCTCTTACACTTTTGGTCTCCTCTTTCTCAGGGTTCCCTGACCTGAGGGAAAAATGGAGAGGTCACGTTATAGAGCTGAGCACCAGTGCCTAATCCCTCAGCCAGCTCTCAGCCCCAGCCCTTGTATCAAGTTGGACATGGTTTTTTTGTAGGTTTATACTACATTCTTTTCTTTACTTTCTTTTTTTTTTTTTTTTTTTTTAAGAGTTATTTATTGTATGTATGTGAGTACACTATAGCTGTCTTCAGACACACCAGAAGAGGGCATCAGATCCCATTACAGATGGTGGTGAGCCACCATGTGGTTGCTGGGAATTGAACTCAGGACCTCTGGAAGAGCAGTCAGTGCTCTTAACCACTGAGCCACCTCTCCAGCCCAACTACGTTCTTTTCTTAGATGTTGATTAGACAGTAGTTAGAAGGAACCTTGAGGTTAAAAGGCTGAAAAATAAAAATGCTTTGTTCACACGGGGAGAATTTTCTGACAGGGCATTAATTTGTGATACTTGTATTCCTCATCTAAACTTGAAGTCTGCCGTGCTCATGGCAGAACATTAGCTAGTGTCTGCTGAGTAATGATGCACCCTGAGTCCAGCCTGAGTCCCACGTGGGTGAGGTTTATGTAAAGTCAGGACCGTCATGCTGCTGTGCTGCAGATGTGAGTCAGAGGAGCATTTGCCTGGTGTATGGAAGGTGCTGGATGCAGGTCCCTAAAAACAAGCCTTGAAAAGCAATGTGTATTCTACTCTCTCCACCCCCCTTTTTTCCCCTTCCCTTCTCCCTCTGGCCTGGCCTTTCATTCATATGTAAGTACACTGTAGCTGTCTTCAGACACCCCATAAGAGGGCATCTGATCTCATTATGGATGGTTGTGAGCCACCATGTGGTTGCTGAGATTTGAACTCATGACCTCCAGAAGAGCAGTCTGTGAGCAATGTCTATTCTATTGATTTAGTGTTATAACTAGAAGGAATAAGTATGTTTGTATAATGAAGCCTGCATTATTAGTTTGTCAGTGTCTTGCTGTCATTTAACATGCATTGGTATTTCTAACTTTACAGACACAAGTCCGAGGCACCTGCAGCTGTGATATCTTAAGTAGAGATAAAACACAGGAAGGGCACTATGAGTAAGAGATAAAGTGGCCTGTAGCCCATACTTGTAATCCCACCACTTGGGGACCTCAGGCAGATGGATCAGGAGGTCAGGGATGGACTGGACTCTAGACACTATCTCATAGCAGAAGAGGGCTTGGGAGGTAACTGGACAGGTGAGTGCTCCTAGCTGCAGTGGCTGCGCAAGTGTGATGATCTAGGTTTGATTCCCAGGCCCTCAGTGGATGTAGTGGCATCTGTAGTCTTAGCACTCCTAGCCCAAAGTAGGACATAGAGGCAGAGTTGCTTGGAAAGTCATGGGCCGATGTCTCAGAGTACACAACAACTGAAAGAGCAGACCAAGAGAGATAAGAGTCAGAGGTTTAAAATCAGAAAAGCCTAGGGAGATGTAGTAGCACACACCTGGAGACAGGTGGGAGGAGGGCAAGTTAAAGTCTGTTTTAGGTTATGAAGCGCGTTGGTGGCCATCCTGGGTTACATAGCAAGACTTTGTGTCCAAAGCCAGAAGTATTTTAAACCATCTCTTTTCCTAGTAGTGTTCTTTACTGGTTGAATGTGGAACCAAGAATTGATTTCTCTGTAGGATGCTTCATCTGCCGTTGTTCTTTGCTTTTCTCTTCTGAAGTGTTCTATTGACTTGAAGAAAAACGTTCTGGTGATTGGCACCACAGGCTCACAGACACCTTCCTTCCTGAGGGGGAGTTACCAGAGTGTGCTCGCTTGGCATATGGAACCGGGCGAGAGGACATACGACCAGAGGAAATTGCAGACCAAGAATTAGCAGAAGCCATTCAAAAATCAGCCGAGGATGCAGGTATTAAACTGACTGTTTGAGTAGCGCTGTGTGCTTAAGTGAGGTGAAGGCCTGTCTAGTTTATATACAGTTCCACTGTTCAGCAGTGTGTTCACTGTCTTCTTACCTCCTCCATCCGTCTCTCAATACCACTGGACAGGAAATGCAACTCGATAGTAGAGTGCTTGTTAACACACCCCAAGGAAGCACTGGGCTCAGTCCCCAGTACCACAGACTGGGTGTGGTGCTGCACACCTGGAATTCCAGCACTCGGGAGCAAATTATCAGAATGCAAGGCTAGCTTGCAATATTTGAGACACTGTCTCAAAAAGGAGGAGAGAGAGCGGACAGGGCTTTGCATTGCTGTGGCTCAGCAGGTAAAGGCACTTGTCACAGAAGCCTAGAAACTAGAGCCCATGTAAAAGTAGAAGGACAGCACCAACTTACTGTCTGACCTAGGTGTGCCCACACATACATACCACCATAACAAAAACTTTGAAGGACTCGTATTTGAACAGATCAAGAAAAAAGGTGTAGTGACACATGCCTGTAAAGCAGCATCAGACCAAGGCTGAAGGACCCCAAGCTCAGACCAGCCTAGGCTGAATATGGAGGTCCAGGCTAGTGTGGATTCTGTAGACACGCTCTGTCCAAAAGGGCAAGAAAAAAAAGGAGCCTGGAATGGCCGCACACATCGTAATCCCAGCGCTCAAGGGGCACAGTGGACCTCTGTGACTTGAGGCCAGGGTGGTCTACATAGATTACTACATAGACCAGGGCACTGGGGCGACACAGTGAGGCCTTGTTTCGAACAAACAGAACAAGAGGAACAGGAGCCCAGTGCTGTGCTCAGGAGTAGGTTGTTACTTGCTTGGATGCTTCTAAAACATCCTGTCTTGTCCATAAAGAAAACTACAGTAAGCACACACTTTCAAGACCAGCAGTATTTCCCTGAAAATGTGTTTCATTTTCTCAGCCTGGGTATTGATTGGAAGGAAGGCATTATCACTGTGATTCCATAGTAAAAATATTTTGGGAAAGGGCGCCCCCGGAGAAGAGTCAGTGGTGAGGGTAGTTTCACATTAATCGAATACAGTGTTTATGTTCCCTGAGGTAGGGACCTCTGCAAGTAGGCTCCTTAACACAGTCTTCTGAGAGAAATAAATCAAAAAGCTTGGCTGAAACCCCCCATCTGTTACAGAACAATGACTCTGGGGTGCATTTTCTACAAACTGAAAAAACACTAACTTTTAGTGAGTTCTCATGAAATCTTGCACCAGGATTGTCCATCAGTGTGACAGTCTCACACTTTGCTCTTTCTGGTAAAGTGTCTTAGAGTATGAACTCTTGGAACAGCTTTCTCCTCAAGACAAAAGATAATATATTTGAATAGCAAACTACAAGGTTTTGTTACATTTCCTGGAGAACCTGCAGGTGTGGCACCCTGAAACTCTGGGATGTGAGCAAGTAGCTGAGGAATCCTTGCTTCAGCTGCTCCTGTCGCGTTTTGTGTAAGTTTTGGTTGCAACTGAGGTAATTTTAAAAAGAGGGATAGTTTTGAATTAGCCGCAATCATTTTCATCTTCTCAGAAGTCAGCTCGAGTGAGCTCAGTCACCTCCTTAGCCTGTGGGCAGTGGTTTGGCAGCTCAGAAGGAACGCTGATGTGTTGAGATTATCTCCCATCACCACCCCCCCATAGCCGTGGCTGATGGCAGCAGTGTTACTAACCCAATAACAGCTTCAATAAAGTACAGGTGCTAAAGAAGGATCAGCAAATGGACTGGCCAGCTTTCCTGTGGAACTTCTGCTGTTGACATGTGGGACCTGTGCTGACCTTTTAGTGTTTTAACAGTCTGATGATTCTGCAACAGTAGTGTTTATTATTTGAGAACTGACTGCTTGAGATCATGAAAATTACACAATTCTGGACATCATATGAAAGTATTTTCAAAAAAATAATTTCTTTGGCTAATTAGGGTATCTTCACCCTTTGTATTTGTCTAAAATCAATAGTAACACTGTCAGCATGTCTGTTGACTGACTAACTGTGAAGAAGGCAATAGATGGAACGTAATGAATCTTTAGATGATCAGTAGTGATACATGCCTTAAATCCCAGCATTCAAGAGACAGAGATGGGCAGATAGATCTCTTAGTTCAAGGCCAGCCTGGTCTACAGAGCGAGTTCCAGGATAGCCAGGGCTGCACAGAGAGATCCTGTCTTGAAAAATGAAAGAAAAGAAAGGAAGGAAGGAAGGAAGGAAGAAAAAGAAAGAAAAGAGAAAGAGAAGAGAGAAAGAAAATAAATGAATGAGTCTTGAGCTTGGGGTGGTGGCATCTGCCTATAAGCCACACGCTCAGAATGTCATCTAGGCTATAGCAAGACCTTGTCTCAAAAAAAAAAAAAAAAAAAAAGGAAAAAAGAAAATGAAAACTGAGGGATATGGAAAGCTTCTATACTTGTGCACTAACCTGTGTAGAGTGGTCCTTGAGCAGCTCCTCTGATGGATTGACTTTGCCTGTGGCACACTTGCCTTCAGTATCTGTGCAGAGCTGTGGAATACTTCCTTTCCAAGTACAGAAACCTTGCTGGTTTATCTGGAGAGAATCAAGCACCAAAAAGTCTTTGGGATGCCCACGCTGTGGATCTCCTGGTTTTACGGATGGGAAGGAGCGAGGACTCCAGCCCTGCATGCTGTGTGGTTTGGCATTGTTAACCCACGTTTGCTTGTCTGTTTCCTAATCCAAACAGAGCGTCAGAAGCCATGATGCATGTAGTGTGTGTGTGCTGCAGCTGGAGTGGCCCAGACCAGGTATTTATTGACACCACACTAACCTTCCGTCCGTTGTCATCTGTGCTCTGAAAAATCTGTCTGGGATCATTCTGCAAACTCAAGACTTTCTCCTTGTTCAATCTGGTTACAACTAGCCTGTTTGTCATTTATATGTATGTTGCCATATACACACATAGGCATAAATTCTTGTTAAAAATTTGACTGGTTATGGGAATGGTCCAGGAAAAAGTCTTAGTAAAAAGTATTCATTATACCTACTACCTCTGAGAGTTGAAAATACTGAAGAAGAATGAATCAAGACTATTGGTGTCACAGCAATTTGTTGTAGATAACTGAATTTTTTAAGCCATTTTTCTTTTTAAAACTGGAAGTCCTCATATGTTTGAAGTTTATAAAAGGATAAAATTTTCATTTTATTGAGCAGAAATGGAAAGTTGAACCAAATGGCTTCCCCAGAATCAGTAATAGGTTGGCTGGCGTGCTCATGCATTCTTGCCAGCCCACTCAGACAGTGACATATGAGGATCCAAGGTTTGAGACCAGGCTGGACTGGAGAGTGAAACTGTCTTTAAAATAAATATTGCTAATTTTATCTCACGATCTGACACAGTGCTTTAATAAGGGTTTGCAGGCTGGTTGTAATTAAACTTGTAGCATGTCATTCATATTCATTTTCATATTCTCTCTCTCTTTCTCTCTTTGTCTCTCTCTCTCTCTCTCTCTCTCTCCTCTCTCTCTTCATTTTTAAGGACATTGGGCATAGTTGATGTCCCTTAGCTTTTTTTTCTAGCCCCCTGTGGTACTAGTATTTCAGTTTCAGAAGGATGACATACATGCCCTCTAATAGTACAAAGTCCACCAGGGCACCTGGACCTCTCCTGCTTCTTTGGGGTATGCAGCACGTCCTTGACACTGAACCCCGGGTGGTACATACTCTCCTATGCTACTGACACGGATATTCTTTTGCAGTATGTTTTTTTTATGGTAGCATTCGTCCAAAATTGAACTTATTTCAGAGTCAGCTGTATTGATTAGGTGGGTAAAGCTAAGGATTTTCTAGATTTACAGGATGTAGACAGACAAAACATAATCCTGGTCGTCACCAACTGTAAGATAAAGTAGTCCTTGTCAGTCACTACCTTGAGGTTGTGGCCCTGACCTTTGACCCAGCATTTGGGAGACAGGCAGGTGCATCTCTGAGTTCAAGGCCAACCTGGTCTACAGAGTGAGTTCCAGTACAGCCAAAGAAACTCTGAAAAAACAGAACAACCTAGGCTACGTGAGATCCCATCTCAACCCAAAGAAGGGAAAGCCAACAGCTTCCAGCAGACCCATCCTCTCAAGCAGTTTAGCAGGGTCTGATTAATGAGTTAGAGTGACTTTTGCATCATAACTGAGCTCTTCACGACTTCACCAGTGGAAATCCAGCACTCAAACTGATGTGAATGTTCAGCACAGAGCATCTGAATTGAATTTAATAACCCAGGAGCTGATGCTTCCAGCCTGGATAGCAGTCTATGCCTTTTAATTAAAGACATTATAGGTGGTTACAGACTGGTTTTTAATAGTACCAGAGGAGTTGGACCACTGTGGCATCTGCACTGATGCCCCTATCATGTTTGAAGGGCAATCAGATTAGGGTGAGTCTAAGTTATTGTTGCCTATCAAAAAACTATTACACTATTCCTCTACCCTCCCTCTGTTGTATTCAGTAAAGTACTTAAGTCGTGTTAGTTTTGTTATACTGTATCAGAGTTACAGCACTGGGAAGCTGGGTATGATTCTTCATGTTGTAATCCCAGCACTCAGACTGAAGCAGGAAACTTGCCACAAGTTTCAGGCTGAACAGAACTACAGTACAAAGCCAGCGATGTAGTTGGATTAACAAAGTGCCTCCTGGCGTATGGTAAGCCCAGGTGTGTTTGGTCCAAAGCACTACAGAACTGAGAACAGTGAGTGCTACACACCCATTGTCCTTCTATACATCAAGTCAGAGGCCAGCCTGGGGACAGGAGATGTTGCCTCATATGAATACAAAGTTACAGCGGCTGGGCAGATAAATAAAATTCTGTCTGCTTCATTTTTTTTTGGTTTGTTTTGTTCTTTGAATTGGGTGCTTAGTTTTGTCATGGTTTTTGAAAAGCTTGGCTAGATATAAAATCCACTGTTTACTTGTCTGTCTTCTAGAGGATCTGCAGACATGTAAACCCCACCTCTCTTGGTTGCCCCTCTCTGTCCCCAGCATGCTTGCTTTGAGACTTCTGTGCTCATACTTGCAACATGAGAAGCGCACTGGAGCCAGCGGTGGTGGCGCATGCTGTAACCCCAGTGCTTAGGAGGCTGACGTACAAGGATGCTGATAATTAAAGGATTACCTGGCCTTACTATAGTGAGTTGGCCAGCCTAAGCTACAGAGTGAGAACCTGTTGGGTTGTTTCGTTTTAAAGGGAGAGAAAAAAGCCTTGTCGTGAGAATCATTCCGCAAAGATGCAGAAATTCACCAGAGCTAAAGTAGTGCTTGGTGTGCTGATGTGCTCTCACAATTCAGCGTTCCAGAAGTGGGCAGGAGCCTCCCGACTTTAAGGCCCGCTCTGGCTATGTAGTGAGAGCCTTTCTGGAGTAAATAAATACGCCAGGCCGTGGTGGCGCACGCCTTTAATCCTAGCACTTGGGAGGCAGAGGTAGGCGGATCTCTGAGTTCGAGGCCAGCCTGGTCTGCAAAGTGAGTTTCAGGCTACACAGAGAAACCCTGTCTCAAAAAAACAAACAAAAATAAATAAATAAATACATCAATAAGGATCTTTTAAATGTGAGCACTGACCCAACCATTGTGAAGTGCAGGTTAATAGTGCTTTCGTTACATACGGAATTTTAATGTTTATTAAGGACACACCCGTTTCAGCTTCAGTGACAGGTACTACCTTGTCTACCACAATGAAAAAGATTCTTGTATTTTTTTTAACATGTTTGCAAGAGAGACCCTAAATTAAAAGGCCTGTTTTTATTGAGAATTCAACTCTCTGGTAAGTTAGTGGTCTGCTAACTAATCTTTTTTTCTTTTCCTTTTATTACAGAGAAAAAACAGTAAAGAATCTACCTCACTGGGAATGTCATCATTGCCGACTTCTGATGGATTCAACCATCCAGCTCCTTCAGGGCAGAGTCCTGAGGTTGGTAGCCCTACGAGTCTTGCTCGCTCTGTTTCTGCTTCTGTTTGCGCCGTCAAGCCCGGTGACCCCAATAGCATTGACTCTCTAGCTATGGAGGCTACGAAGGCCTCAGCCGAACTTCAGACACACTCTAAGAAAGAAGACCCTCCTCCTCTGCAGGTTCTTCCTGACCTTGCTTCCTCAGCAGAGCAGAGTCTAGCTATGCCTTTGCATAATTCATCAGAAGAAGCATTTGTTACAGATAATCTGGAGAAATCTGCTGATAAAAGAACCCAGGGCCTCAGAGTTTATCTTCATACAAGACAGGACGCTAGTTTCTCCCTCACAACTACTGGGATGCATGAGCCACAGATACTTGTGGAGGAAAAGAGTTGGCATCCAGAAAATCAGACCCCAAGTCAAGTGAGCGGCCTTCAGCAGCACAGAGAAACAGAGAGTGTGCAGCACGAGGCTGGACCACAGAATGTTCCGCATGACCAGGAGTGTCTTTGTGACACAGAAGACCTTGAACTTCATGAAGAAGTTGTCAGTTTGGAAGCTGTAATGAAAGTCGGTGAGCTACAGAGAAATGCTCATCTTCCCCGTGCAGAGAAAGGACTTCCAGCTTCAGGACTCTGTAGCTGCTCATGCTCAGAAGCCCTGATGGAAGTAGACACGGCTGAACAGTCTCTGATTGCTATGTGCAGCTCAACAGGCAGGAAGGAAGCCACTGTCAAGAGCCCTGGCATATCACATCTCGCTTCAGATAATCCCACTATGGAAGTGGAGACATCACAGTGTAACCCCTCCTGTGACTGTGTGGAACATTCCATCTTGACTCGGGATTTGCAGCTCCCAGAAGATAATGTTGAAATGTCTACAATGGATAACAAAGATGACAGTTCCTCTTCCCTCTAAGTGGCCATAGTCAGCCCTCTCTAGAGTCAGCAGAAGAATTTTGTTCATCTGTCACAGTGGCCTTGAAAGAGCTGCATGAGCTTTTGGTCATTAGCTGTAAGCCAGCTTCAGAAGACTCGCCTGAGGGTATTACCTGTCAGTCAGAATTAGGAGCTGAGAGCCAAACAAACGGTTCAGACCTTACAGGAAGAAGGGCCCAAAGTGAGCATCTGACCCCTAGTGACCAGTACCCACAAGTCTCCTGTCACCAGGCCATCTCTGAATCAGAAAAGAAAGAAATGGTAGGAACCACACCTTGTGCTACGATAGAAGATGAAACATCCACTAGCTTTGGAGGTCTGGGTGATGGCTTGTCACCTGGCCGAGGTGTCCCCAGACCAACAGAATCAGTCAGAAAGAGCTGTTCTGTCACCATAACCTCAGCTAAACTGTCTGAGCAGTTGTCCTGCACCTCAAGTATAGAAATTTCACCTGAACTTGCAGCAGGTGAGAAGGGTGTCAACAGTCAGCCTTCTGAGCATGTGCAGAATCCAGGCCCAGAGAGACCGGAGACCAGGAACCCTGGAGCTGGGTTGCCCTTCAGTGGATTGGACCAACCTACCACACAGTCCTTGTCCACCCCCTCCGCTCTTCCACCGGTTATCTTCCTGCGGCAGATGTTGACAGGATTCTGGGTGCTGGCTTCACTCTGCAGGAAGCCCTTGGGGCTCTGCATCGAGTTGGTGGGAATGCAGACCTTGCCCTTCTTGTCTTGTTAGCAAAGAACATTGTGGTCCCTACATAATTGTGGGAAAGTGGGCTAGGCCACACTTCATTCCTTTTGGAAAAGCCCTTTTCACACAAATCTACTCAACACACACACACACACACACACAATATGTGTAGAAAATCTGCAAGCAAAATGTTGAGCCAGATTTTTTTTTTTCCGGCCAAAGTGATTTATGCTCTTTTGTCTGATGAATTTGTCTATTCTACTTGTTAAAATTTGGGCCTTTTAAATGTATTGGCAGTGTGCGCATACAAAAGCTTTTTATCCTCATTAAGATGATGTATTCCAGAATAAAGCGGATGGTTTTGTGTATAGCATACCATTTTAGAATGAGTGAATGCTTTGAAAGCAAGAGTCATGAGGAGCCTGCTATCTGTGGAGCTAGGACAGACCAGCTGCCCTTTGTGGCTCTGGCTGTGCTGTGTACAGGGAATGGCTGTGACAGGAAGCTGGAGAAGACAAGAACTTCTAGAGCTGTATGTTTTGATTTGTATGATCAGTTGACAGTTAAGTAGAGTGAACAGGTAGGGCTTAAACCTTGGGCTGTCCTGTGCATCATAGGCTGCTTGCTGCATGGACTGATGCCAATACCTTCATGACCATGGGCAGGGTGTGGGGAAAGTCACATTTGAGTGAGACATGGTGCTACTTGTATTTAAAAAGGGAAGGGAAAAAAATTCGATCATAATTCCATTTGTAAATGTCAAGATAATGGCTTAGACAAACACTAGCGTGTACTAGAGACAGGGTCGAGGTGTCTCACTGACAACCCCACCCTCGCAGTGATCATGGGTTGACCGCCAGGAGCCTGCTGGCTTTGTAAACTCATCTGTTAGGAAGTTCTTCCCATGTTCAGTCGGAGTGAGACAACACCGGAGAGCCTTTGTCCCTGTCCTCTCAGTGCTTGTACTGATGGGTCTGTGAGCGCCCCTCATGACAGAGGAAATACAATGGAAGTTCTGACAACAGTGGCCTTGGTACAGTCTTCATCCCTTTCTTTCCTCAGGAGTTTCTTTTCTAAGCAGGATCCATGTTTGTGTTCATCAGGCTGAGATGGAGCGAGGCAGACTGTGTAGCTGTGTTTCTGTGGCCTTTCTAGTGTAAGCTCTCGCCTTGTAAGTTGCCATCCTGCGGGCCCCACTGTGCAATAATCACTCCAGCAGGTCTGAAAGCATCCTTTCCTGGAACATAAACTCTTGTCTTAGGTGCCTGGCAGGAATCTGGAATCTTGCTTTTCTTGAAAAGGATTTTGAAGATAATTCCTGGTTCCAGGTTGAGAGTTTGCAGTTTATTAAAATGAAAGTGTTGAAATTGAATTCTGAACTTAGCATTAACTGATTCTGTTTAAAAATCACTATCCATCTCTATCTCTCTGTGTCTGTCTCTCAAAGCTTGGTTTTATCCATCAAAATCGAAGTCATCGAGCACAGACGGTTCATATCTCAGGAGTTTTTGAAACTTTCGGGGCACTTACAGGGGTTTCTGTTCTTTTTGCCTCATTGTTTGTGTGCTGAGACTCACTTCAGTGGTGTGGTGGCAGGTCACACCCCCGCGTATCATGATCCTTTCTGGAGGTAGGAAATGTTTGCTGGATGGTCGTGTGGTTTCCTGCTCTCCATCAGGTCCTCAGAACACCAGGCTAGCTGAGCTGTCTTTGAGAAATTCTTTGTTTCAGATGAGCACCTTTTCAGATGTCCACCTTTTGCCTGTTCTGCACCAAAGATGTATGTGTGACTCACCAGGAAACTGCTCACAGGACTCTGTCACCGACTTAGAGCAGTGCCTGGGGCATGAGCAGGCAGTGCAGGGAAGCCAGGTATTGGCTTGAGGGGCGGCAAGGTGGGGGTGAATTTTGGGGTCACAAATTTTGGGGGCCACAGGGTGGGGTGGATAGAAGAAAGTACTGCTGACAGACTCCTCCCAGAAGGCCTGAGTGAGCAGAAGAAATTGGCATGCAGAGTCTGGCATGATCACTGAGTACGCTGTGGATATGTGGGAGGTGGCCATAGCTGGAGTGTAGAATACCAGTTTGGAAAGATTTCATTACAATAGCTTTTAATGTATGTACTTGTGTGTATATTTGTAGAAGCAGCCTGATAGGTCAATACAGGTGTTCTTAGGAATACTTTGAGCTTGACTCACTTGCCAAATACTTTGTTCCTTTGGTTGTTATTTTCTTTGCAACAATAGTTGCTTTTGATTTTTAAGATCTGTCAAAAATAAATAAAATCAAAGGCCAGGCAAGCTGACATACCTTTCATTCTAGAAGGCAGGTGGATGTCTGAGTTCAAGGCCAGCCAGAGCTACATTAGTGAGACCCTGTCTTTTAAACAGTAAATTTAAAAAAAAAAAAAAAAAAAATCTTTTGAAGTTTGGATGATGTTAGGAATTGATTGGCTTAAGCCGGGCAATTCTAGAACAGAGGACCTCGAAGAACATCACATCAGTGGTACGTCAGAGTCGGCTTCCACCCAGCCACATCGCTGTAAAACCTCGTGTTGAGCCTGTCAGATCACGACTGTAACAGCAAGGGCAGCTCCTTCGCCAGACTTACCAGCGGGTCCTGTGGTGGCTGCTTACCTCCAGCAATGGTCTCCGTTTATGCACCAAAGGATTTTCTTATAAAACTCAAGTTGAAGGGCTGGAGGTAGGGCCCTTCGATTCTGTAAAGGGCTGTTTCCAGATGTGCCGGTTCAGCCCTCTGCAGCAGCAGAAGCCCTCATCTGGCGAGCTGAGCTTCAGATGTTGACAGGTGAGATGCGAGTAGGTACTTGGCAAAGGAAGCTTTAGTAAGTGGCCAGTGGTGTGTGAGAACCTCTGCCTTGAAGCCTACTCCCTCTGATCACCTCTAGATGCAGGAAAGGGGAGACACAGCCCAGGGTGTCTACCCAAAACATTTCTTGGCAAGAGGGTGCCTAGGAATGAGGTAGGGACCTGGTGTCTTGGATTTTATGTCTAGTTTGTATAGCATCTGCCTGTTCGTCCCTCTCTACAGCTTTCTATCTTTAGCGAAAGCCATAAGAATTTGTTTCAACTTTTCAGCTCATGTCTATAAATAAATACTAAGCTATCTCAAATATAAGGTTATTGATAAATATTTTACATAGGTTGAAAAGCAGCTTTCTTGTCTACAGAGACCTGCACGTCCAGTGGCTTTTCTTCCTACTATGTATATAATAAACCGCCTTGCAAATAGCAGTACAAGAGTGTCAAGGCAAATTTTCTTTTTTGTTTTGTGTTTTTTTTGTTGTTTTTGTTTTTGTTTTTTTGAGACAGGATCTCGCCATAGCCCAGGATGGCCTCAAACTCATGGCAATTTTCCAGCCTCAGCCTTTAGGATCCTAGGATTACAGGCGCACACACCTATGCCCAGTTCACCGAGCACGGTCCAGTTGCTGCTTGTGGTGAGCATAAACAGTATGGCTGACCTGGCTGGTGTATCACTAGCAATGCCACAGGGCCGAGGGGCATGGTTTGGTGGAACGCCTGCATAGCATTTGAGATCCTGGATTTGATCCTTACACTGAAAAATAAAGTAAAAGTAAAAGCCAGTCTGTGGCTGACTGGAACCGAGTTTGGTGTTTCCTGCATCCCTCAGGGCTGGCACTGAACCCCAATAAATTACCTGACTCCCCAAGTGTTGGTAGAGCCGCAGGAAGGACTTTGGGATGAGCCTTTGATGTACTTGCTTTTCTTTCTCGTGCCTTAATTTTTTTGAATAGCAGAAGCATCACATCTTGGGAGTATCAGGGGAAAGGTTAGAGGGCAGCCCTCCTGGAGAGGACTGCCACCTGGTGTGGTCCTGGGCTCCTTACCACTTTGAGTCACTCTTACTGCTTCAGATGTTAGGTTTCCCGGGATAGGCGTTTCTGTATCCTGTATACCAAAAATGGTTTCTAGATGTTTCTTAGGTTTTCTGTGGCACCTTTTGTGCTGTGATGGGAGGAGCTAACTTCAGAGCTGTGCAGTAGGAGCAAGAAGTCATTGGTTTGTTCATCAGACTTGGGGCACCCCTGAAGCCCAGGAGGTCAGCAGCAGCTAAACCAGACAGGAGCCTGGCCTTAGAAGCCTTCAATCTAGGGGAGATATGAGGCAAGTTTTAACTGAAATCTGTTTTTCCCTATTGGCATGCTACTCCACCCTCACCCCAGCGTGCTTTTGTTTTTGAGGATATTTCTTACAGCCCACGCTGGCCTTGAACTAGCAATCCTAAAGTAGCTGGGTTTATGAAGTTATAGGCACACTATAATGTCTGAGTAGCATGCTCTCATTTGGTTGCAGTTTAGAACTGACTAGGGGGAAAAAAAATCAGACCCATGATGGAATTCAACACCGTAAACCTAGAGTTATACTTTAAAGTGTTTAGTTTTAGTTTAGTTTAAACAATTGGGGACTGGTGTGTTGGCACACACCTTTAAACTATAAGTGCAAGGCCAGTCAGGGCTACAGAGAGGAATTGTCATAAATAAAAATGAAAACAGTTGTGAGGGTATAGGGAAAAAGCACAGTGGTAGGCAGCCGGCTTGCCTAGCTCCAGGAAGCCCTCAGTCCAGCCCCCAGCACTGCCTAAGCCAGGTGTGGCATGCATGTGATCCCAGCACTGGAGAGGATCAGAAGTTCAAGGTCATTCTTGGCTACATAGTGAGTTTCAGGTCAGCTTGGGTTACATGCAACCCTGCCTCCAAAAGAGCGGGTGGAGGGTTACCTGCATAGCTCAGTGGTAGTAGAACGTTTGCCTGACATGTACAAGGCCCTGGGTTTGACCCCCAACACTGCACAAAGAATTTTAAATAAAAAGATTTAGTAGAAATAGCTGAAAAGATGCTGATGAGTTGATGTGTAAAGCTGTGGACCGGAAAGGGGCAGGCAGAATAGACATCCCATCTGGTGAAGAGAGGAGGGATGGCTATTTCCCTTCAGGATGCAGGGTCGCATGTAGCACTAGGATAGGTGAGTGTGTCACCTCCACCCTCCAGGGAGCAGAACTCAGCCGAGGCCTCTGCAGGATGTGCAGTGTGTGGACAAGAGAATCCAGAGCAGAAGTGATAGATGTTGGGATGAGCAGACAGGATTGTTTTGCAGAACTCTGCCAGCTCCACAAGACAGACAATCTTCAACCCTCCATTTAAGATAGCCAGGTGTATGCACTCCTGAAGCATAGAAGGAAAATAGGTTCTTAGTGATTTCAGTTAGGAAAAGTTGATCAGTAATTAGATTTGGGGGTCAGGGGCTTGTGAAATGGGGGAGGGGGACTGCTAAGTTTTAGGACACCATCTAGGACCAATCTACCAAGAAAAAAAATGGCTCAGCACAGGAGTTTGTTTACCTGCAAAGTTTTGGAACCCCAAATCAAGAGAAGGTGTGGACCTTGAGATCACTTCTTACAGAGCTGTGTCTGAATAAGCAACTGAAGAAGGTTTTGATTGGCTAACTTGGGTAAGGGGTGTTTCCCCTTCTCCCTGTCAGGTGATTGTACTTAAGAGTTTGGTTGCCCGAATCCTGCAAACCTGAATGAGTGTGTCTGTGACCTGCAGAATAGACCTGTGTTCCTACGAGAGCCAGCCAGGAGTGTGTTCACAGGCTCCTTGAGCAGTCCTTACCGCCCGGAAGACGTGTACCGAGGCTTGTGTTCTCTCCCCTGCCTCCCCTGGGCGTCCGTTCATTCTGGCGAGCCATCAGAGGAAATCTGTTGTGTTGAGTGAATCTCAGTGTACACCTTCCATGGGAAACTAATAGCGCATTTGTATCCAGATTTCTTGATGGCAAGCTGGGCCCGATGGCTTCAACCCCATAAAGGCTTCATCTCCCAGTAAAGGTCCCCTGACTTTCTAGCCGCAGGTGGCAGATCATAACTAGGAAGCCCTCCTCTTAGGCTTCCTGCAGTTGCCCCAGAGTCATGAGGGTTTCTGGTTTTTCTTTAAGCTTTGACACTACTTCATCTTTTGAGATCCAGTCTAGTTAGCAACATCTGCTTGCCAGTGGCCCGCTCAGGCATGCCCAGATGCTTTGAGAGTTGGGGAAACTGAGAACTGAGAAGCTGCACTCAGGAATCCCGAAGTCCGTTGCTTTGTGTGCTGGTTAGGACTCTGCAGCTGAAGCACTAGATGCCTTTGAGTTTGATTTGTTTTGTTTTGTTTCTTGTCATGTTTTGAAATGTAAATCAGCCCTGAATAATCCAAACACTTTATTTTATTTTTCTTCTTTAATAGGAACTTTCTGAAGAAAACGTGATGTGTAAAACCTTTGATATTTAAGACAATAAAGTTTTTATCATAAGACTTTCGTTTGATCTGCTTCTTCTAACTTAAGATGGTTACTTCCTTCAGTTCTTGTTTCCGATTCCCTGGCCCTTTAAATTACTTCTGCCCAGGTATTGGGGCAGCATTGCCTATGTACCTGAACCAGAAGGGATGAACACAGCCATGAAACTTAACTTCCAGGTTGCTGGAGATCTCCCTGCAGATGTAAGAGGAACGACACTGGCAGTGGAGTTACAGTGGTTAAAGCCTCTAGAGCCAAGCAGATCTCTGAATCCAAGGCTAGCCTTGTCAACAAAGTGAGTTCCGGAATAGAGCAGCAGTTTCCAACTTGTGCGTCTCAACCCCTTTAGGGCCAAACGACCCACTCTTCCACAGGGGTTGCCTAAAATCAGCAGGAAAACACATACTTACATTATGATTAATAGCAGTATCAAAATAGCAGTTATGAAGTAACGTTATGGTTGGGGTCACCACATGAACTGTAGTAAAAGGTCACAGCATTAGGGAGGTTGAGAGCCACTGCTCTGGAGCCAGGCTGCTCAGCTTTGCCACTGAATGGACTGTCAAGTTTCTTCCCGTGTAAAGTGAGGAAGATCCCAGGGCTGAGGAGAGGGCTCCATTGGTAAAGTGCCGGCCTCACAAGCATGAGTCCGAATAGTTCCCCAGGACCCGTCTGTTCGGGTGCATGGCATTCAGCAGGAGGGAGACAGGCCAGTCCCCAGAGCTCACTGACTTACCAGACTAACCAGTTGGTGAGTGCTGGCTCCAATGAGAACCTATCTTATTGTGAAAGATTAGGTGGAGATCGATGGAGGAAATGTGGATCTCTGTCCTACACATGCGTGTTCATATGCACACATTCCACACAGAAAATGAGGCAAGGTGAGGATGGCTAGCCAGGTGGCTAGCATGTGGCTTTTCCAGAAGCTGGTGACTTCTTTCAGACTGATAGTCATTTCAAGCCAGGCTAACTCACGTTTAGAAGCTTCTGGAACTGGGTTATATGGCCATACCAGACTGTAAGAGGGGTTATGAAGTATAATCTACTTGTTTGCTTGGTTTGTATGGGGTACGGTCTCTTTAATTCTTTCATTATATTTATTCTGTGTGGTGTGTGTGCTGTGCATTCTAGGGTAAAATTTCCCTGCCACTGCCTCCAAGTCCTGGGACTTCCAAGACTTCAACTGTAGTAAGACCCTAGTGTATTGTCTGTATTCCTGACAACAGCTCTGTGTCTGTTGTCTCATAGAAGGAAATGCCCAAGTCAGGCATGACGCTTCAGGCTCAGCTGTTCTGTTCTTTCTGATTGTGTACTTCCCTGATCGGCTAAAATAAAAGATTGTGAGCCGGGCAGTGATGGCACATGCCTCAGGAGGCAGAGGCAGGCAGATCTCTGAGATCGAGGCCAGTCTGGTCTACAGGGGGAGTTCCAGGACAGCCAGGGCTACGCAGAGAGACCCCGTCTGGGAAAAAAGAAGAAAAAAAGAAAATTGTGTGTGTGTTCAGGGTGAGTCAGGGTTTCTATTCCTGCACAAACATCATGACCAAGAAGCAAGTTGGGGAGGAAAGGGTTTATTCGGCTTACACTTCCACATTGCTGTTCATCACTAAAGGAAGTCAGGACTGGAACTTAAGCAGGTCAGGAAGCAGGAGCTGATGCAGAGGCCATGGAGGGATGTTACTTACTGGTGTGCTCAGCTTGCTTTCTTATAGAACCCAGGACTACCAGCCCAGGGCTGGTACCACCCACAATGGACCCTCCCACCCTTGATCACTGATTGAGAAAATGCCTTCCTTACAGCTGGATCGCATGGAGGCATTTCCTCAAGGGAGGCTCCTTTCTCTGTGATAACTCACGCTTGTGTCAAGTTGACACACAAAACCAGCCAGTACAATTGACCCCTTGTCAACTTGACACACACACACATCATTATTAAGCCTCAACCCTTACTTTCTTATTCATCCCCAAGATCTAAATAACTTTAAAAGTCCCAGTCTTTACAAATTCTTACATACTAAATTTTCAATCCCTTTAAAATATCTAATCTCTGTTAAAATTCAGTGTCTTTTTACAATTCAACGTCTCTTAACTGTGAGCTCCACTAAAACATTTTTTTTCTTCAAGAAAAAAAAAATGATAATCAAGGCACAGTCACAATCAAAATCAATGTCTAGGATCCACACATGATCTGTGCTTCTCCTAAGGGCTGGCATCACTTCTCCAGCTCTGCCCTCTGTAGCACTCTGACCTCAGATTGATCCTCTCCACTGCTGCTGCTGTTCTTGGTGATCATCCCAGGGGACTGGCATCTCCAATACACTAGGGTCTTCCGCTGCAACTAGGCTTCACCTATAGCCTCTCATAGGCTCTCTTTATGGTGCCAAGCCTCAACTCCTTTACGTGACCCCGTCAGTCCTGGGCTGTCAACTGGATTTGAGGCTGCACCTTCACCAATGGCCTTCCATAGCCTCTCACAGTGCCGAGCCTCAGCTGCTCTTCACGCCTTCAAAACCAGTACCGCCTGGGTGACTCTCACACATTACCAAGTCCAGCTGCAGCATAAGGTACACCCTTGGCTATCTCTAGAATGCAGCATCTTTGTGCTCTCAGAAAACACTTCCCACAAGATTTCACCTCAGTGATGCTGGTCTCTTCTTAATCACTGCTAATTTCTTAGCTCCAGCTAACCAGCATCAACTGTCCCAGTAGTCTCCTTCTCCTCTTGACTCTAAAGCCAGAGACGCATGGCCAAATCTGCTGAGTTCTGCTGCTTGCTGGGGCGGGAACATGGCCTCCTCATTCTATTACATTATCACCAGCTTTCTGTTCTCCAACTCCTTCACTGTCTGAGCTTGGTTGTCCTGGAACTTGCTCTGTAGACTGACTGAACTCAGAGATCTGCATGCCTGTCTCCTAAACACTGGGATTAAAGGTGTGTTCTACCAAGCCTTTGTTGTAGAATTTGGGCGCCAATTTGTAGTAGAAGTTATTATTTAAACCCCAAATTTTCTGCGGTAATACTCCTACCCGAACGAGACCAGTAAAGGAAGACACAACTCAATAATTATGGTATAAATCGCACGCCTTGATTGGGCAGATTTACCACTACACTACTCTAATCCCTGGCTATGAGATCCCTTATAACTTGCGGTTTTGTCCAGGCCGAGTGGCTTCCTTCTACCACCGGCTTCCTTCTGCTTCAGCTTCCTCCTGCTTCTCCCTCTGCTTCTCTTTCTGCATCTCCCTTCGACTCCCTTCTCTTCTGCCTCTGGCTTCTACTTCTACCTCCTTTTATATCGAATTCCTCTCACTCTCTCCTCCCCTAAGCCTTTTTATCCACCTCCCCTTCTACTGCCCAATCACTGGCTTTAGCCTTTATTTTACAGGTTTTAATTGGACAGAAGGTTTACAAGATGTCATCTGTGTACAGATTCAATCATCCTCTGCAGCCCCTCCCAGAAGGGTGGAACTAGGATCAAAATACAAGCCTGGGCTATCCACTGGGAACTAGGATCAAAATACAAGGCTGAGGCTATTCACAACATTGATTCAATCCTCCTCTGCAGCCCCTCTCAGGGGTCTGGAACTAGGATCAAAATACAAGGCTGGGGCTATCCACAACAAGCCTGGATTTAAGTTTTTCTTCACCTAGAACTTGCTCTGTTCTAGGTGAACCTTGAACTCAGACATCTGTTTGTCTTTGCCTCCTGGGATTAAAGGCTTGTACTACCATGCCTGGACCTAAATTTAGCTGAGTGGGATCTTGCCCCATTTAAATAAAGCATTCCATGGCTTTCCAAATCCAAAGTCCCAAAATCCACATTCTTCCAAACAAAGCATGGTCAGGCCTATCACAGCAATACCCTAGTCCCTGGTACCAACTTCTGTCTTAATTAGGATTTTACTGGTGTGAACAGACATCATGACCAAGGCAACTCTTATAAGGACAACATTTAATTGAGGCTGGCTTACAGGTTCAGAGGTTCAGTCCATTATCATCAAGGCAAGAACATGGCAGCATCCAGGCAGGCATGGTGCAGGCAGAGCTGAAAGTTCTATGTCTTCATCTAAAGGCAGCTAGTGTGAGGGTCTTAAAGCCCACGCCCACAGTGACACACCTACTCCAATAAGGCCACACCCACTCCAACAAGGCCACACCCACTGAACAAGCTGGAAGGAGGAACTGAACCTTTAATATAAAGTTGGGGCTGGAGAGCTGGCTCAGTGGTTAAGAGCACTGACTGCTCTTCCAGATGTCCTGAGTTCAATTCCCAGCAACCACATGGTGGCTTAAAATCATCTGTAATGGGATCCAATGCCCTCTTCTGGTGTATCTGAAGACAGTGGCAGGGTACTCACATACATTAAATCATTAAATAAATAAATACATAAATAAATCTTTTAAAAAATAAAAAAGCCAGGCTGTGGTGGCGCACGCCTTTAATCCCAGCACTTGGGAGGCAGAGGCAGGCAGATTTCTGAGTTCGAGGCCAGCCTGGTCTACAGAGTGAGTTCCAGGACAGCCCAAGCTACATAGAGAAACCCTGTCTCAAAAAACAAAAACAACAAAAAAAAAAATAAAAAATAAAAAAATAATGTCAAATGCCCCAGATAAAGCTGCCTTGTTTCAGCTTGAACCATCCACATCTGGAGACTTCAGGGCCAGATAGGGGACTTGCGGTACTGTAGATACACAAAACCAGCCCCTCCTGTAGTCGATCTCAGGTGGGGCTAGAGCCTGCCTGCTTGCTGGCCAAGGAAGGAATTCCTCTAAACGCAAATATAACTGGCTTGACTGGGGAGAAAGGGAAGAATTCATCTCTCTCTGCCTTTTAACTTTGCTCATGTGGGTGTTTTATCTGCATGTATGTCTGTGGCTCACTTGCATGCCTGGTACCCAAGGAGGCCAGAAGAAGGCATCAGATCCCCTGGGGCTGAAGTTCCCTATAGCTATGCTTCTCCATGGGGTGCAGTGGGATGGAACCTAGTCCTCTGCAAGACAGCCAGTGCTCTTAACCAGTGAGCCTCTCTCCAGCAACCCCATTCCCCACCCCTACCCCACCCCTCCTTTTTCTTTTTTTTTTGGCTTTTTGGTTTTTTTGCTTTTTGTCTTTTTGAGACAGCGTCTTGCCTATCCCAAGCGAGCTTCCAATGCTAAGTAGCTGAGGATGGCCTTGAACTTCCAGCCCTTCCCCATCCTGCTTCACAAGTCTGACTACAGACTTGGTCACTACACCTGGCTTTAAAATCCATTTTTTTTTTTTTTTCTGTGCCAACAATTTAG
Source organism: Mastomys natalensis (assembly GCA_021653895.1). Taxonomy (NCBI): domain Eukaryota; kingdom Metazoa; phylum Chordata; class Mammalia; order Rodentia; family Muridae; genus Mastomys; species Mastomys natalensis. Next base: position 352,445 of record JAJTUV010001747.1, on the reverse strand, counting down.
AAACCAGGCAAGTGACTTGCCTGAGGGCCTGGCATGAATCAGCAGAGGCTTTTGATTCCTGATGCTTTTTGACTCAGAGTCTCATGAGCGAGCGACGAGCGTCCCACATGATGGGAAGTGTTGTGAAATAGACAATGGCTTTTGATTTCCAGCTTCCTAACTCCAGCAGTAGAACCGACCCCGAGTTTCACAGAGTCTTTGTTCTTTATATGATTTTTTAATCTTTATACGTGTGAATGTTTTGCCTATGTGTACGTCTGTACACCGTGTGCATGCTTGCCGCCCTAGGGACTAGAAATATCAGTTACAGATGTTGGTGAACTACCATGTCAGTGCTGGATTTGAACCCAGGTCCTCTGGAAGAGCAGTCAGTGATGAGCCATCTCTCAGGCTTTACCCTATTTTGACATAGAACCTGTGTTTAAACTCCAAGTGTGATGCAACAGCCGGGCGGTGGTGGCCGCGCGCCTTTAATCCAGCACTTGGGAGGCAGAGGCAGGCGGATTTCTGAGTTCGAGGCCAGCCTGGTCTACAGAGTGAGTTCAGGACAGCCAGGCTACACGAGAAACCCTGTCTCGAAAAATAAAAAAAAAAAAAAAACAAGTGTGATGCAACAGCCTACAAATGGACACAGCTTCTCAGCAGTAGTTCTTGTCAGACTGAGCATGTTCCTCTCCCTCTAGACACACACACACTCCTGTACACCTTGGGAAGCTGGCAGGCAGTGAAGACATATGTTCCTCCATAAGTTGTAAAAAGGTGATCGGGACCATTATCCCAACAGGTGCAGATGCAGGTGCCACAATATGGCGCAACCGTCGCCACCTTCCAAGTAACAGGAAGTGGACATTCACAGCACAGAGCCAAAGAATACTAAACCTGTTGAGAGCTGAATATGTAACTCGGTTGGTAGGATGCTTGCGTAGCACCAAGCCCTGGTTGCTTTCTTTTGTGTGTTTGTATGTTTGTTTGGTATTTTCTTTCTTTCTTTTTTTTTTTTTCTCAAGACAGGGTTTCTTTGTGTCCTGACTGGCCTGGAACTCACTCTATAGACCAGGCTGGCCGTGGACTCACAGAGATCCACTTGCCTCTGTCTCCTCTGTGCTGGGATTAAAGGCATAGGCCACCCCATCTAGTTGGATTTTGTTTTTGTCTTGTTTTTAATTAGTTGTATAGGGGAGGCCAGAAGAGGGTGTCAGACCTCCTGGAGCTGACATAACAGGAGACTGTAAGCAAGTATGGATGCTGGGACCCCAACTCCAGGTCCCCTAAGAGAAGCAAGTACTCCCAACTCCTGCGCATCTCTCCAGCCCAAAGACTCTCACATATAGTAGCACATAAATTAGATGTGATGGCCTGTGTCTGCCGTCCAGCCTTGGGAAGATCAGAAGTTAGACATACTCTGCAGCAACATAGGGAGTTAGAGGGGAGCTTGTGCTATAAGAAATACTGTTTTCAAACAAACAAACAAACAAACAAACGGAGGTGGGGCTTGAGGGATGGTATGGTCAGCCAAGCACTTGCCTTGTGTAGGGACTCTGACCCCTCCCAACCCCCAGTCCCAGAGCTGGGGAGGCAGAAGCAATATAGACAATAGGTGAGCACAGGCCAATGAGAGACCCTGCGTCAAGCATGGCATGGCAAGTTGTCTATGGCCTTCACATGCTTGTATGTGCACTTACACACACACACACACTTTTTTCTTCATTAATGTGTTTATTCATTTTACATCATGATTAAAACCCCCTCCTCCTCCCAGTCCCTGCCTCATACAGGCCTTCCTTTAGCCCCCCTTCCCTCCTCAGAGGAGAAGGGGGAGCCCCACTGGGTATCACCCCACCCTGGCACCTCAAGTCACTGCAGGACCAGGCACATCCTCTCCCACGGAGGCCAGAGTTGGGGGAAGAATTGAAGGACCCAAAGGGAATAGGGACTCCACAAGAAGACCAACAGAGTCAACTAATCTGGACTGAACCACCAACCAAAAAGCAAGCATGGGCTGGACCTAGCCACCCCCCACCACACACACATATGTAGCAGTTGTGCAACTTGGTCTTCATGCAGGTCCCCCTACACCTGGAGCAGGGGCTGTCCCTGACTCTGTTGCCTGCCTATGGATCCCGATTCCCTAACACACACACATTTTAAAAAGTTGAGTTGGCTTTTAATCCAAGCCATGAAAAGTGGCGTTTGTTAGAACTCGGTGCTGAGCAGACGGCTTGATGTTCAAGGGAGCTTGATGTACAGGGAGTAACCACGTGGCTTGTTGCTTTTATTTAGGGTCTGAGTGGTTGAGCCAGGCCTGTGTCTCACAGATTGGAGTCTTGTAGGAACCCTGGCTGGGAGGAACTGGGAGGGAAGTCCTTCATTCAGACTTATCCTCCTCCTTGCCACAAACAGCTCCAAGCTCTCTCTCTCTCTCTCTCTCTCTCTCTCTCTCTCTCTCTCTCATCATTTAATGCAATGTGTCCTCTGCCCTCAATCTTTTTTTTATCTGGGCAACTAAGGCAACCATGATCCCTGGCCGTCCTGTTGCCCTCTACCACGGTTCCATGGTGACTCTTATTTTTCCTGAATTCAATATAAATTTTAAATTGATGGCTTCAGTTGCCATAGAGACTCTGCTTTTCTCCCTAAAGGTCAGCTCAAGTCCTTAGGGTGGCCTGCTAGAACAGTCTAGGAAACATAAAATCGGTCCTGGGTTCAGAAGAACACAGGAGTGATTCCTGCAGTCGGATGCTAGAGTCTGTGGAGAACACTTGGTTCAAGTTGATCCTGGTGGCATGTGTCTCAGTACTTGGAGTATGAGGCAGGAGGATTGCCTCAACTTCAAGGTCAGGAAGGGCTAGAATGAGATCCTGATTCAAAAACTAGTATGAGACCTAGTGGTGTGATTATACATAGCCTTAGTTACAGTACTGGGGAAGCAGAGGCAGGCAGATCTCTGTTAAAGCCAACCTGGTCTACATAGTAAGTTCCAGGTCAACCAGGGTCATAGAGTAAGAATTATCTCAAAATAAAATAAAGCAAATCAAAACAAAACAAAAACAGAACTGAAATTATAGGCATGGCTTAATGTTTTTGCTTGGGTTTTGTTGTTTTTTGAGACCAGGGTCTCAGTAGCCCTGACTGGCCTACAACTCATTGTGTAGCTGAGAATGGCTTGTAAGTCCTCCTGCCTCCACTCCCCAAGTACACTGACTGGCTAACACTTGGCTGTGGTGTGAAGTCCTACGGCCACTAGGCCCACGTGGTAAGGAATGCAGGAACCCCAGAGTCTCTTTCCTTTTCCAGAGTTTATTTTGTCCCTTATCCAGTCCTAGAGGAACAAAACTTTAAAACTATCACCATCTTCGGGCTCTCCTTGGAGGTCAGGGAAGGGGGGATCCTTTGTTTAGTAGGCTGTTAATAGAATTAGTGCCTCCACGGGGGACTTTAGATGAGTTCACCTGAGCAGACGCAATTGAAAACTACGGGGCCAGAAGGGAGACTTTTGGTGTCTGAGAATTAAAGAATGGACTTTTGCTCTGTGAGATTCTGTTTATTTTGGAACCAAACTTAGAGAAGAGACCCAGGTAGGAGACTGAACCCCAAGTGTATAGCTGGTGCGTTTGGGCAGGGCACGTGCCCAGGTGAATTGTTATGCTGGACTTCCAGCTGACGGACTGAAGCACTTAGTAGGATACGGTGGAGGAAGGTGTGTCTTAGTTACCTTCCTATTGCTGTGATGAAACACCATGACCAAAGCCACTTGGGGTTGGGTGAAGGCTTTATTTGGCTTACAAGTCCTGAATTGCAGTCCATCAAGGATGCTTAGTCAGGAACTCAAACCAGGCAAGATCCTGGAGGCAGGAGCTGATGCAGAGGCCATGGAGGGGTGCTGCTTCCTGGCTTGCTTCTCATGGCTTGCTCAGCCTGCTTCCTTATAGAACCCAGGACCGCCAGCCCAGGGATGGCACCATAATGGGTACCCTGCCCCATAAATCACTAATTAAGACAATGTCCTACAGCCTTATCTTATGAAGACATTTTCCTAACTGAGTTTCTCTCCTCTCAGATGACTCTAGCTTGTGTCTCTGGGTCGAGTTGACACAAAACTAGCTAGGACAGAAGGGGGTGAGGGCCGATAGGGAACAGGGCTTGTTTGGAGGTAGAAGAGCCTCCAGGGGTTTGCAATGGCCTGAAGTTAGGGACAGGACTTTGAGAATGGTGAATTGGAGTGTTGGGGGTGGGGGATGGAGGGCTGAGCTCTGGCATTAGGGCACCTTTGGGTGCTGGAGTCTCTAGGCTGTCCAAACCTCTGGACCCTGGGGTGTGTGTGGAAGGGCTGGAGAGGAATAGGTAGGTGCCTCTCCCAGGTCAGGCCTTGTCTCCAGAGTCTCTCAAGTATTCAGAGATATCTGGGGTTCCCTGTGGGCAAGGGTGAGGAATGTCAGATTTGGAATGAGGGAGGAGCCCCCGTCTGTCCTGATCCTGAGTGGGAATGGAGTCTTCAAGAAGTTGGACAAGTCCTGGAAGGAAGGTCTTTGAATATTACAGGGAAGGGGACTGTGGGCAAGGAAAGAGTGGGCAATGTCTAGGGAGCTGGGGCGGTTTTCAGGCCTGTGCAGGGCCTTGCTGCAAGGGGCTAGGGTGACAACACGGTGTCTCCGAGGAGTTGGGAGGGGGCTGGGGTCTGTGAGGTTCTCGGGGTCTTTGAGCAGGGTGGCTCTGGAGAGCTACTAGGTCGCAGGGTCTCACGAGGAGTTGTGCAGGGCTGGGGAGTGTGGAGCGAAGACTCTGAGTCCCAGGGTGTTTGAGGTCCCGAGGCTCTGCGGTGCCGGATCTATACGATCCCAGCCGGCTCTGTGAGGTCCCGGGTCTATGCGATCCGGGCTGTGTGAGTCCCCGGGTCTGCAGGTCTCCGGGGCTCCGGATCTCTGAGCTCACAGGTCTCCGCGGCCCCAGGTCTCCACCGCCCCGGGTCTGGGAGGAGGCGGGCCCGCCGGGTCCCCGCCGTCCCTCCCGGCTGGTGCTGGCGCCGCCCCGCCTGACATCAGTTCCTGCGGCCGCGCACCGCCCGCGTCTCCTTCCCGGCTCGACGCTCGGGAGGCGCCGGCGGCGGCGGCGGAGCGAGGCCCGGGCGAGGCGAGGTGAGGGCGGCGGGCGCCGGGGCCCGCGGCCGGCACGACGGAGCCCCCGCACGGCCGGCGGCAGCGGTTGGCGGCGGCCCCGGGCGCCCGGCGTGGGAAGCGGCGACGGGGCGGCGGCGGCGGCGGCGGCGCCATGGAGCCACGGGAGGTGAAGGACCGAATCTTGGAGAACATCTCGCTGTCTGTGAAGAAGGTGAGCGGCCTCCTTCGGCCCGGGCCCCCTCCCCGGTCCCCGTCGCTCGCCACCCCCCGGGTCGCCTCTGTGGCCGGGACCCTGGGCCACCGTCCTCCCGGCGACCCCGGGCCCTTGCTGGGGAAGCGGGCGGCTCCCGGGAGCGCCGCGGCCTCCGAGCTATTTTTAAAGAACAAAGTTGAGGTCAGCGTCCTCGGAGCTCCCCGGTGCCCGACCCGGCCTTGCCTTCCCGAGACTGGCCGGTGACACCTCGGGAAGGCTCCGGGTAGGACCCGGCAGAGAGAGCATCCGTGAGGAATCCACTGCATCCATCCTCCTTCCCTCGGGGCAAAAGCCGAGGACCAGCACTTGCTGGTCACTCCAGCTGTGCCCTGCGACATTGCCTGGGGACCCGCGGAGTCCCCAAGTCGTCCTATTCCAGGATGGCAGTTTAGAAAAAGCTATTTACAGAGTTCTGATGGAGGACCTGAGTTGTCTAGGGTTGTATTTTTGGATGGTGAGCTATGGGACAGTGACACTATGACACTTTGCGTTGGGGCTTGTTAGTATTGGTCATTGCCCCAATTCCTGGTGGAAATGACTACCTGCCAAGGGCATGCACATGGGTGAGGAGACAGGCCAGCCTCAGAAGGCTAGGTGTGGTGATGCATGCCTGTCATCCCAGCACACAGGAGGCCAGAGCAGAATCCTGAGGTAGGTCCAGGCTAGAGCCTGGATTACATAGTGAGACCCTGTCTCAAAAACCAAAAACAGAGGAGTGGGAAAGACTTGACTAGCCTTCCTTCATGCTCTTTCATGTGTGTGTGTATGAATGGGAGAGTGGAGGTCAGAGGTCAAGTTTTGAGAATTGGTTCTCTCCTACCTTATGAATTCGAGGAAGCAAACTCAGTTTGTAAGTCTTGGTAGCAATGCCTTTAGCCACTGAGCCATTTCTCTGGCCCTTTTCTTTCTTTTTGCTCTCTTTTTCTTCTTTTTCTTTCTTTCTTCTTTCTTTCTTTCTTTTCTTTCTCTTTCTTTCTTTCTTTTTTCAAACAGTCTCACTATGTAGACAAGGCTAGCCTCAAACTCTCCCTCCAGAGTGCTGGCATTAAAGACAAGTACCACTATGCCTGCCTCCTTTAAGATTCTTTGTGCTTCTAACTGGTTATAGAGGACATGCCTTTGATCTCAGCATTTTGGAGGCAGAATCAGGTAGATGAGTGTTAGGCCAGCCTGGTCTACATAGTGAGTCCCAGGTTAGTCAGAGCTACACAGTGAGACTCTTGGAAGGAAAAACAAAAACAAACAAACAAACAAACAAAAAACCCAGAAAATAAAAAGGTTTCTGCTTCTAATAGACTTACTTTGAGACAGGAAGTTAGTTGTGGCTACTTAGTTGGAAAAAAGCTACTCAGTACTAATTCTCTCTCAGAACAAGTAACTGGGTGGTGGCTCACACCTTTAATCCCAGCATTCAGGAGCTAGAGGCAAGTGGATCTCTGAGAGTTCAAGGCCAGCCTGGTCTACAGCGGTGAGTTCCACTACAGAGAGGGCTAAATGAAGAAACCCTGTCTCGACAAAATAAAACCAAACCAAACAAACAAGACAAACCACAAAACAAACAAAACAACAACTAGAAAGTTAAGCTCCCGCCATAGACACGGAGGCTAAAACAGCCATGGCCTGGTAAGATGGCTGTAGTAGGTAACCTGGTTTGCAAGCCTAAGTTGGTGTGCAAGCTGGATGACCCGGGTTCAATTCCCAGAACTCATGATGGAAAAAGAGAATTAAAAAAAAAAAAAAAAGCCTGGCAGTGGTGGCACACACCTTTAATCCCAGCACTTTGGAGGCAGAGGTAGGCGGATTTCTGAGTTTGAGGCCAGAATGGTCTCAAACAAACAAAAAATGTTGCTGGAGAGATAGCTAGCTCAGGGGCTAAGAGCACCTGAGTTGGGGTCCTAGCACCACCTGGGGTGGCTAACTACTGCCTGTACACCAGCTCTGTGTGCGTATCTCCCCACCAACAGACATTGATAAAAACAATGGGAAGGAACCTTTTAAACAGTAGCCGTGGTCCTCTGAAAGACACTGTGTTGTAGAGGCAGGGAGGTCCTAACTAAGCTTTGACAAACTGTTAGTGTTCTCAGAGAGAGAAGGTAGCATCCAGGCTAGAAGGGACATCTTTTAACGAAGTGCCCCGCCCCCGGGTAGTTTTCCAGGCCGGGTTTTGGGTTCTGGTTCCGTCACTGGTCGTAATGATCCTGCAGCCAGCGGAGCCTCTGTTGACTTCACCAGTCAGACGTCAGACTCTGCTCATAACGTCCTATGGAAATTCAGTTCTGTGAGAGAGTATACCTACACTGCTCTCCACAGTCCCTGCCACACACTTAGGCCCTGTCGCAGCTGCCACGGTCACCTGCACTGTTCTCTTGTTCTCCCTGTGGTGGGGCTGGCACCCAGGGCTGTGTGCATGTGCTGTGAGCACTCTTATTTCATTATTTTATTTTACCTTATTCCTTTAGATAGCCCAGGCTAACAAAATGGTCTCTGGGTGACTTTTGATCTTCCCCTCCATCTTGCTGGAATTACAGGCATGCACCACCACTCTGGCTTCTGTGTGTTCCTGGGATTGAACCCAGGGCCCCTTGCGTGCTGGGCAGACACTTCACCCACTGAGCTACAACCTGAGTGTGCCGTTTTTCTTTTTCTTCTTTTACTTTTTTTGTTTTTGCAAGGCAGAGTTTCTCCATATAGCCCTGGATGTCCTGGAACTCTGTCTGTAGACCAGGCTAGCCTCAAACTCACAGAGATCCATCTGCCTCTACCCCCAGAACTCTGGGATCAAACACGTTCGACGCTCTGCCCAGACATTTTTTATTTTTTCTGAGACAGTGTCTAACTTCGTTACCCAGGCTGGTCTCGAACTTATATCCTCTTGCCTTACCCTCTGAAGTAAGCACAATTATAGACCTGAGGCTCCATGCTGGCCTTCCTGAAAACTTTTTCTTAAAGGATCAGGTGGAGAATATTTTTAAGCTTACAGCCTTGGCTGAAATTAGCCACTTCTTTCCTTTTTACTACAAAGCAACCACACATTTGTGGGTAAGGATGTATTCTAGTAAACCTTCATAAAAATAGAGTAAACTTTGGCCCAGAGGTAGTAGTTTATATATGGACATCTGCGTACACCCAAAAAAGTTCCCGTCAAGGTGGGCTGGGAGCCCTTTCAGAGAAATGAGGGTGACTAGCCCTGTAGAGAGCCCAGCGTGCATGGCAGCTGCATCTTGGTTATGTCAGGCTCTCAGGGTGAATGTGGGCACCGTATCCTGAGTATCTAGGTCCTAGGAAGGTGACATGGGACAGGGATAAGGTCGCCACCCTCCTGGATGCATTGTTGGAGTAGAGATGAGAAATGATGTCAGCTCTTACTTCTACCCGTTTCACATGCTGGCTGGCTCTGCACAGGCTTTAGGTGGAGTGTGATGAAGACAATGGGGTTAGCTTCAGCAAGGACCGCTCCTGAGGAGGAGAAAACCAAAGAAAACATGTCTTGGGTGAGGAAGAGAGACAGGGTGTCACTCTGTAGCCTGAGCTGGCCTCGAACTCACTGTAGCCTAGGAGGCCAGCGTCCTATAACAGAGCCTTCCTGGAATGACAAACCTATGATGTTATGCTAAACAACAAGTTCTAAAAACACACACATGTCACACACATACAATCACATAACGATACAAACGTGTACCACACACACATGTACACACATACCATACACTCCCCCTATACACACACATATGCATCATATACACACCACACACACAGACTACATACATGCACCACACACATACACATATGCTATACATACACCAGTAAACACAAATATAGACAGGGTGTGGCTCTGTGGTAGACTGCTTGCCTTAGCATGCATAGAGTCCTGGGCTGGATCCACAGTATTCCATCAGAGTGTACACCTATATTCCCAGTGCTAGAAGGTAGAAGCTGGGATCCAGAATTCAAGATCATTCTTGGCTACATTAGAGAGTTCCAGGCCAGCTTGGGCTACGTGAGACTCTGTCTCAAGAAACAAAACAAGGGCTGGAGACATGGCTCAGTGGTTAAGAGCACTGACTGCTCTTCCAGAGGTCCTGAGTTCAATTCCCAACAACCACATGGTGGCTCACAACCATCTGTAATGGGATCCGATGCCTTCTTCTGGTGTGTCTGAAGACAGCTACACGGTACACATATACAATAGATAGATAGATAGATAGATAGATAGATAGATAGATAGATAGATAGATAGATAGATAAATGAAACCAAAACACAAAAACCGAAACATTAAAAACACGCACATACTCAGTAGCCAGAAGGCTGGGTAGGAGGATTGCCATAAATTTAAGGCTTCATAGCCACACTCTGCCTTCAAAAAACTTATCATTATAATAATTATTAATAATAACAAAGCCACAGGTATCTCAAAAGCTTGCAGGATGAAAAATAACCATCCGGTGTCTCCCCTACCATAAATGGGACAAATGACCTCCTAAGACATTGACAGCAGGCACAGGCTGCTTGTGCAGCTTCTTCACCTGTTCAGTAGAGGTTGACACTGTCCCCTGATGACCGAGCCTCAGAGAGGGTCTGTTTCCAGCACATGGGCCCCGTCAGCCAGAGGCTCCAATGACCAGGCTGCAGCTGTTGCCCCACCCAGCTGCACATGGCTGCTTCCTAGGCTGTCCTGGGGAGTGGGCTTTTGTTTTGTTCTTTGAGACAGGCCTCTGATAGCCCTGGTTGTTCTGCTATTTGCTAAGTACACCAGGCTGGCCTCGAACTTACAGAGATCCACCTGCCTCTGCCACCTGAGTGCTAGGGTTAAAGGTGTGTGCAGCTATGCCTGGCCTTCCTTTCAGCTCCTTCAGACAGCTTAGCCCTGGCAGTGCATTAGAAATCAGCGAAAGCCCGGGCCCTTTGCTGTTTTTTGTTTGTTTGTTTTGGGTTTTTTGTTTTGTTTTTTGAGACAGGGTTTCTCTGTATAGCCCTGGTATACAGAGAGTACTGGAACTCACTCTGTAGACCAGGCTGGCCTCGAACTCAGAAATCCACCTGCCTCTGCCTCCCAAGTGCTGGGATTAAAGGTGTGTGCCACCACTGCCCGGCTTTTTTTTTTTTTTAAAGATTTATTTATTTATGTATATGCCTGCATGTACATTTGCACACCAGAAGAAGGCACTGGATCCCATTGGATCACAGTTATAATGGTTGTGAGCCACCATGTGGGTGCTGGGAATTGAACTCAGGACCTCTGCTCTTAACCACTGAGCCATCTCTCCAGCCCCAGCCCGTTGCTTTTATATCATTAGTTTTTGTTCTCTCTACTTTCTGGGAAAAATATTCTGAAATACCCCAAGGCATTGAGTCACTGGGACAAAGATCTAAGTAAAATAATCGCCACACACATAGTTTATGAAGTAAGGTGCTTCCCTCTTCCTCCTGCTGGGTCGTGGTCATGGCCATGGCTCTTTCTGTTTGGTTTCAGAAGCGGCTGTGAAGGACCCAAGGGCCCCCAAGCAGGAGTCACACAGTGTGTGGGCACCGCAGGCTCTGACCCTGCAGGTCACCCCACTGACAATCAGGAACAGGTGTGAGACAAGCGTTGCTTCTCCTGAGCTCTGCCTGGCTTACAAAACGCTTCTCTTTTTATACGATGCTTCTCTGACGTCAGGTCTCTGTTAGGAGCCTCATAACACTGTGGCCTCGTCCATCCGGGGCTTGGTCCTAGCTTAGAGCCATTCACACTGAAAGGCTCTAGGTGATGGTTTGATGCCAGGCAGAAATTTACCCGCTCCTGGGCTGGGCTTAGAGACACAGCCACCCGCTGGCAATCAAGGAGAACCAAGTCTGACTCCCTGTAGCCACAGCTCACACGCAAGGTTGGGTGACTCAGTGGCGACTCTCTGATCCTCCTCAAACTCAACTCTCTGGAGTCCAGTGTGAAAAGGAGGTCATGAAAATAAAACTGAAACGTTCTGCTGTCAGCTGTTGGGTCTAGAAGCATACTGAATGAAGAAGGTGCAGCTGTCAGGATGCTAAGACAGGAGCCGGGCGTGAGGGTGGCGGGGAGGAGAGGGCTGGCTTTCTTAGGTAGCTCGCTGCCTCCATTCCTGGGCAGATTGTTTGTCCTGCTGGTGTGCTTGTCTTGGCCTCAGGAGTCATCACCTTGGCCCTTGTGTGTTGTCATCAGAGCTGACAGTACCCTGAATTCACAGGAAACACGGGGACTTTCCTGTGGCAAAGTTCACCCAGGTGGCCTCTTGGTGGCAAAGGGGCTTCCCAGCATGCTCTGCAGTGTGGATGGAGTGCTCTTGCCCTGAGCTGGCCTCCTGGAGTGTCCAGTCTAGGGAGCACTCCTGGTTGATGTGAGCAAATTCTCCCATCAGCCCGTCAGTCCTCCAGCTCAGCCTCTTGGTTGCCTGCTAGGTAGGAGTGTCGGGAACTCCTAGATGAGGCAGAAGAGTGATAAGGTTTTAGCTGGGGCTGGAGGCTCACTGATCTGTTGGGGTTCATGGGCACCTTGGGTCCTGAGTGCACCCCTTCTCCTGCAGCCAAGTGGTCTTGCTTTCATCTTTCCGTGTCCTTGTCTGTGATTTCTCTTCTCCCTTGCTTGAAAGTGTTAAACATCACAGAAGCACACAGGGAAGCACATCTGTTTCTTATGGTCCATTCTCTTCCCCAGACAGCTGTTTAACAGTGGGAACTAACAGACTCTAAGTAACCCAGTGGCTTGGGAGAACAAGGAAGGGACGGTGCCCATTTGAAATCCACAAGATCCCTCAGCCGAGTTTTTGGAAGTCATAGATCACTGCTCAATCTCAGCACGAGTCGTCTGCTTTTTTTTTTTTTTTCCCTAAGATGGCCTCGCGCTCCCTTCCTAGCCAAGGATGACTTTGAACGTGTGATCATCCTGCCTCCACATGGAGCACCTCACCCAGTTTCATGCCTTGCTGGGGATGGAACCCAAGGCTTTGCATATGCTAGGCCAGCACCCTGCCCACCAAGCCACACACCCCAGCCTCACTCAAACCCTTCCTTTCTCGTGTTCCACGGGCTGCTGAGGCTCGAAGCATTGAGAGGAAGCGGCACTTACACAGCTGGACTCCTTACATTTAATCTACCGGAGCATCTCCCGTCTCCATAACTTTCCCAGTCACACTGCACACTGCATGGACAGCCCATGCAGAGAGGGTAGCTCAGGGAGGCAGCTTGTCCAAAACCATTAACCTCAGAAGGAGCAAGGCTGACCTTGAAGCCATCTTTCTGGCTCCTGCTCTTTCCATTTCGCCATAACGTCTGCCTTAAGATGATAATCGAGTCTCTATAGGTGGATCTTTTTAATGTATACAACACTGGGTTTCATCGTGAAGGTCACACGTGTGGATCTTTGACTCTTATTGTTCGTCCCCCTCCTACCCTCCCCTACCCTCTTTCCCCTTAGGTCAGCCTATCCATATTTTAGTATTTTATGCATTTATTGAGTGACTGCTCTGTGCTGAGCGCTCTGCTAGGAATCAGCAGTGAGCAAATCCTGGGAGCGAGGTTCTGTTCTAGAGACAAACATGACGCAGATGGCAGCGGGGGTCTGTAGAAGTGGGGGGGTCACCAGAAAAGTGCACAGGGACCTGTGTGCTTGATCACTGGAACCCACTTTAGAAAGCTGCCCATAGCAGACCATGCTTGGTGACCACGAGGCAGTGACAGCAGGATTCCCGGGGCTTGAGGCCTGCCAGCCTAGTCCATTCAGTGAATCCCAGGCCAAGTGTGAGACCTTATCTCAAAAAACCCAAGGTGGACAGCGTTTCTGAGGAACGATATTAGAGGTTGTCCCCCTGACTTCAGCATATAACACACACACACACACAAACATAAAAAAAAAAAAAAAAAAAAAATTACAGTGGGTAGATATGTACTTCAAGCCCTCCTTCCTGGCTTTAAGTAACCATGATTTGGAATCCAGAATGTTCCAGGCAGACTTTCTCACCCTTTGCATTTTTGGCCTGTAATGGATCTGACTGGACCATGGCATTGCAGGGCCACATCCTCCAGACTGATATTGTATTAGGCAGTGACCTTGGTGGCCATTTTCTTTTATCGGCACATTGCTTGGGTGGGGGAAGGACTCGTGAGGTCATAAAGGCCTGTGGACTGGGGAAAAGGGAACTAAAAGAGACACAGAGGCAATGAAGGTGCAGCTTGGAAGCCCCGGTTAAAGCTGGCTTTGAGCAACCCCTCCCCCAGACAAGTGTGCCACATAGCACGGTGACTGAGAAGCGGTGAGCTGGCAGGGTTCTGCCAACTCCAGCCTAGAAGGAACCTATGTACTGGTTCTTCCAGGCCAGTGCCTGCCTTCTGGGCCTCTGGTGTTTGTCCAGGGCTCTTGGCAGTTTTTCTCCCCACTCTGAAAGGCACCCTTGGTTCCTCCAAAAGGGGTCAAGGCCTGCTCCCAAGGCTGAGGAGTACCTTGAGGTTGGGCAATCTCCTTCCTGGAAGGACAAGTATTTAACTACTTTAAAAAATGTTTTTAGGGCTCGAGAGACCTCGCTTCCTCGGCTGTTAAGAGCACTGGCTGCTCTTGCAGAGGACTCTCAGGTTGGGTTCCCGGCAGGACGTGGTGGCTCACAACCATCTGTAACTCCAGTTTGAGGGCTCCAATGACCTCTATGGTTCCTGCAGGCTTTTCTGTGTATTATGGCCACATACACAGAAGCAGGTCAAGCAGTTCATGTATAAAACATAATTAAAAAAAAAAAGAGTAAAAATTTTAAATCACATACAATTATTTGTGGGGAGACAAAGCATGCTACAGTGCATATGTGGAGGTCAGAGGACAACTTTCGAGAGTCTCAGTGTTCTCACTCACCTGCCTCAACCTTGTAGGTGGGCGCGCGGAGGGAATTTAGAAGCTCAGGACCAATCAGGCTTGGTGGCAAGCGCCTGTACCTGCTAAGCCATCTTGCTGGCCCTTCACAACTTTAAATTTTATTTTTTAAATTAAAATTTTAGATTTATGCCTCTAATCCCTGCACTTGGGAGGCAGAGGCAGGCAAATCTCTGAGTCTGAGGCCAGCCTGGTCTACAGAGTGAGTTCCAGGATAGCCAGGGCTATATAGAGAAACCCTGTCTCAAAACAAACAAACAAAATTTTAAATTAAAAAAAATTAATTTTATGTGTGTGGGTGTTTTGCCTGGATGTATGTCTGTGCACCATGTACATGCCTGGTGCCCCTAGAGGCCAGAAGAGGACATAGGGTCTCCTAGAACAAGAGTTACAGATATTTGTGTTTACCATGTGGGTGCTGGGAACCTAACCTAGGTCCTCTGGAAGAGAGGTCACCCTTAACTGCTAACCTGGCTCCAGCCTTTCTGGCCCTTAATTTTTTTCTTCCTTCCTTCCTTCCTTCCTTCCTTCCTTCCTTCCTTCCTCTTTCTTTCTTTCTTTTTTTTTTTGAGATAGGGTCCCATGTCCTGATGTCCTCAAATTCCCTGTGCCGCTGAGAATGACGGAACTTTTGACCGCTGACCACTGTGATTACAGACGTGTCCTTCTCTGCCTACCTGGTGTTGGAAGTGAAGCCAGGGCCTCCTCTGCATGCTTACCAGGTGCTCTACCAACTGAGCCACGTCCCAGCCCAGGGCTTTAGAAACCGAGATCCGTCAAATTACTTAAGAGGTCTGTCCTCTTCACCCACCCAAACAAGGCACATAAAAAACACCAGAACCTGTTTCGTTTTTCCCATGGAAGCTTCTTAGTAGATCTGCCACCCCAAATGTGATGTCTGCCACTGTCCTGGAGCTATCAGCCCTGATTTGGGAGGTGGCGAACAGCTGTATGGAGGGCATAGAAGCTTTAATGTTAGCAGTGTTGACTCACGATAGTGCAGGCCGTGGCAGACAGACTCTGGGACACCTCAGGGACTAGGCAGGACTGCCACACAGAGCTGGCAGAGCTTAAGGATGGGGAAGTCGAATCCATGAGGAAATGGGCCCAGGTTGCTTCATCTCAGGTTGGCTGGAGGCAGGGGAGTGCCTCTGGGGACTGAGCAAATATGGCTAAATGGTATGGGAAATGCCTTTGCCTCCCTTGGCCATAAACTGAGGGTCTGTTTTTCTGACTTTCCAGCGTGCTTGTGGTTTGCTTGCTGCCACACGCTGCCCCCACTCCCGAGTCTCTCTCCCTTCGTATGCCATTCTGTGCTGACATTCTTACCGAGACTGTGGGAAACTGCTGGATGGTTGTCTTAGAAACACTGGGATGTCGAGTTCTTCAGCTCGGGCAGCATCCGGTCCTGAGTGAGATCTTGCTGCGGGTTCTCTCCAGAGATGCTGTTGGCACTGCTGTGCTGCTCCTTGATCATGTGACATGGGCATTCTTGTTCTCCAGGGCCTGGAGACGCAGCCTGGTTGCTTAGCATGCACGAGGCTAGGGTTTTGATTTCCAGCACTGCATAAAACCAGACGTGATGGTGGATACCTCTAACTTTAACACTTGGGAGGCTGAGGCAGGAGGACCAGAAGTTGAAGGTCAACCTTGGCTCTGTAGACAGCCTGGACTACTTGAGACATCCCCCTCACACAAAAGAAGCTTCGTTAAAATGTATATTTACTATGGCCTATGTATGTTTGTTTTTGAGGGACTAGGTGGTGGGCACTAGCCTTTCCGTCAGCTCTCTGACATCTGTGCCTAAAGATGGTACAGACTTCGATCAGTGTAAGCTGGGCATGGTTGCAAAAGTTTGCCATGCAACTCTTTGGGAAACTGAGGCAGGAGGATCTCAAGTTCAAGGCCGACTGGGTAACCTATTGTCTTAGTCATCCTTCTATTGCTGTGAAGCGACACCCTGACCAAGGCAGCTCTTATAAAGGAAAGTATCTCACTGGGAGCTGGCTTACAGTTTCAGAGGCTTAGTTGGCCATCATCCTGCTGGGGACTTCGGTGGCAGGGGCATGGTGCTGGGGACGTAGCTGAGATACATCCTGATGTATAAGCAAAGAGAGAGACCTGGCCAGCACCGGCTTTTGAAACCTCGATGCCCTCCCCACATGACACACGCCTCCAGGAGGCCACACCTCCTAACCCTTGTAATCCTATCCAGGAGTACCAACTCCCTACCAACCAAGCATTCAAATATGGGAGCCTGCGGGGGACATTCCTATTCAAACCTCCATGTAGTAAAACCTTGACTCAAGATGAAAAGGGCCAGAATGATAGAGACCCTCCTGAAGGGACATAGTCATACCGGCCCTTCTCCATCTGTCACTGATTGGAGGTGTCGTCTTTCGGCCTCTTCCTGAGACGTTGATGAATCAGAATTTGAAGATGTCCTGATTCCCAAGATAATAAATGGTGTCCTGTGGTTCAGTCTCTGCTGTTCCTCTGAGGACCAGCCTCAGATGAGTGTCTGGGAAGACCTGAGGGGCTGCCTGGGCATGGTGGCATACATAGCAATCCCAGCACTTGAGAGGCTGAGGCAGGGAGATTGCAAATCTGAGGCCAGCCTGGGCTACACATGGAGTCACCTTGACTCAAAATTATACTAAATCCAGCATCCTGTCCTGTCAGTGGCCGTGCCTGGCCTAGAATTGCAACCTGCAAGGCAGACATTGCCCTGTCACTTCTTCTGGGACATGAGATTGCTCAGTCGCCCCTGCTGCCGTATCTGAGGGAGTTTCACTGGCTGACCAAGTGAGGATCGCTGTGTCTGCTCCACCGTTTATTTGAGCTCACTTAAGGGTGGCAGCCGTCACCTTAATTATTTAAAGGGCTGGCTTGGGTGAGCTCATCCTCCTTCCTTTGCTCCTGGGCCTGGGCTCCTGAGAGCCTCCTCAGCAGGCAGCCATCTGAGGACTCATGTGAGACCAACAGAAGACTGCTGTTAGCAGGTAACCTCTACTCCAGGCATCAGAAGAGAGGCTTGCCTGCTCTCCATGTTCCCAGGCCGTTTCTTTTACGTCTTAGGTCTGTACATTCTCTGAGTGAGCAGGGCTAAGCACAAGGATAGGACAGGAATAGGGACCAGTCTGCACTGTGACTGCCAGGCGTGGGGATGGGCGTGTGCTACTGTGGCGCCTCCGAGCAGACAGCTAGTTACAACAGCCATTCACAGCCCTCGATCCATCTTGCCTTGTACACTCTCCTGATGATGTGTCGAAGTAGGGTTTATCCTGCCCTGTGAGGACAGGAGTGTGGCCCACCTTTCCCCCAGGACAGCCTCAGTCAGCAGCAGAGTCTATGGTCTGGACAGCATGTGGCCTCTTCCAGTCCCAACTGGCCTGGGTAAAAGAAAAGAAATCATCTGACCCCATCTTTGCACTTGGCAATTTATAATCTCACACAACCACGTTTAAGTTACCTCTTAGGGACCAATTCAGAAGGGCTGATGGGAGCTGCCGTGGAATTCAATGTTGCTTTGGGTCGCTTGTCCATAGGGAGACAAGAGCAGCTCTCAGAACAGACCTGGGACCAGCCCTGATCAGAAGTTCGTCGACGTTTCTTGGCTCGGTGGTGAGTGCCACCCACGTTTCCCTGAAGTCATGGGACTGGTGCAGTCACATGATGGTTCTCCCCGGGCACTTAAGGAGTGCGTCCTCCTGGCTTTAAGGGAGTCTAGGATGATCAGGCAAGCTCTCCCCGGGCTGATACCTGAGCACCCCCCCAAAATGGGGGACAAAGTATCAGTTTAGCCAGTCCAGGGTGTGGTCTGGGAATAGGCAGCCTTTTAAAAAAAAAAAAAACAGCTTTACCGAATATTATATAATATTCGGGCCCTCTCTTGTCCAGGAGATCTGGATTTTTTTTTTTTTTGACTTGTTGTTTGTTTTTTTGTTTTTTGGGTTTTTTCTGGTTTTTTGAAACAGGGTTTCTCTGTGTAGCCCTGGCTGTCCTTGAACTCACTCTGTAGACCAGGCTGGCCTCAAACTTGCAGAGATCCAGCTACCTCTGCTTCCTGAGTGCTGGGGTTAAAGGTGTGCACCGGCTTGATCTTTTGTTTTTGTATTACTTTATTTCTGCATATGTGTCTGTGAGTGTGGCATGTGTGTGCAGACGCCTGCAGAGGCCACATTAGGGAGGTTGGATCCCCTGGAGCTGGAGTTACAGACAACCGTGAGTCGCCATTGTGGGCACTGTGGCTTGAGCTTGGGTCCTCTGCAAGAACAGCCGGTGCTCTTAGCCACCACGCCCCTCACTCTGATGCTTTGAAACATCTTCCAGTGGGAACTTTTGCATCCTTCTGTAGTCAAGCACACCGGCCCACCTGTGTCATGGCGGGCGCCCGCCACTCCTGGAAGAAGCCTGGCTTTCCGTTCCACCTGTTTTCCTGACATCCTTTTAGCAAACTAGTTAAAGGAGTTTTTAGTATTTGTTGTCTCCTGTTTTTTTTTTTTTTGTCTTTTCCTGTGGATCCATCTTGCCTTCCTCTCTGTCTTATGATTCTTTTGAATATATTCTACTGAGCATGCTCCGGCCATCCATAGCTACTTCAGTGTACATATAGACAATTCTTCTTCCTGCGGGACCTGATACCACCGCTACTGTTACCTCCTTTACAATTGAGTGATATAGTGAAGGGGCCGTGCTGTGGGGGGGGGAGACACACCACTAATCCCACCACTCAGGGGGTGGAGGTGGGCAGATATGAGGTTTAGGCCAGTCTGGTCTACAGAGTGAGTTCTAGGATAGCCTGGGCCACACAGAGAAACCCTGTCTCACAAGAGGTAAAAAAAATCGTGATAAATTCACTTGATATCATCAGGGCTGACTCGTAGCTCAGCTGGTAGAGTACATGCTTAGCCCACATGAAGCCCCGGGACTGGGTAAGCCAGGCATGGTGGTACATGCCTATAATCTCAGTACTTGGGGGTTGGAGGCCGGAGGATCAGACATTTAAGGTCATTCTGTGCTATATAGCAAGTTCAAGGCCAGCCTAGGCTTTACAAGAGACCGTGACTCAAACCAAAGAGATCAAGAATCTGCTGAGTTTCAAGTTCCAGTTATTACAGCCATTTTAAAAATGCCTTGTTTACACTAAACATTCCATGGAATGTCCCTGTCCTGCACCCCAGGGGCTTCCATCAAGGTTCTATTGCATCCTTTTAGGTCCTTGGCCACTGTGACCCTAGTCACCCATGGTGCTCTCTCTCTGGAAATTCCCACATGGCTTCTGGGACATACACTGTCCTACATGACTCTCAGCCGCCCTCCTGACCTCATCCTGTGTCACCAACCCCTCAGCCTCTGGGCTCCAGCCATAGCGGGCTTGCTTAGTGGCGGCCCTGCCTCGGGACCACACCTGCCGTTCCCCTAGCCTGCTGGCCGTGCATGGGGTTTCCTAGAAATGCTGAAAGTAAGGGAGTGTTTGACCCACATGTGGACTCTGCTGTGTTAGTCTGGGAAGAGGCCCGGGCATGGTTATAGTTCTCACGCACTCTGAGGGCTTCTATGGAGCCCCTGGTCAAGGGCGCTACCACCTCCTGGGCAGCACTCAGAGGCCCTCTTCCAGACCTCAGCATCCAGTGTCGCTGCCTGCCATGTCTCTCAGCCCATTTCCCCACCGCCTCCTGGACAGCTCCCTTTAATGTCCCCTGGCAGAGTGCCACCTGATCTATAAATGGGACTATTCAGTGGCTGGGACCTGAAAACCTAGACCCACCACTACCTCCATTCTCTTACACATGGCCTCTCACCCACTGAAGAACCCCTGACACTTTTTTCAGATCCACAGTCTGACCCCCTCTCACTCCCTCCAGCACCCCGGCTCCCCATCTGCACGATCGGGATTCTCCAACCAAGCTTCCTACCTCCACTTGGCATCCACAGTCTGAATGTGACACACGAAAGCCTGTGACATGCATCTGATCATGCTATCCTCCTGGTGGTTAAACCTTGAGCGGGTTCCCGTTAACTGGAAATGAAGTGTGGGGTCCTTACACGGCCTTACGTGGTTTGGCCCTCACCTCCCTTCATGGCCTCATCTTGCTCACATCCTTACTCCTGAGCTCAGCCTTCTCACTGTTGGCCCTGCCTCAGGGCCTTTGTACCTGTTCTGAGACACAAGCACTCATCCCTGAGAAACCTCCGTGATCATCCTTGGATGACTCGTGCCTGGCCCGGAACTAATAACAGGCCCGTGCCCTTCTTTGCTTTAAAATAACTTATTGCCCCTGGTGCCATATCAGATGTGTAGTTGGATATAGTTTATCGATATCACTAGAGTGTAAGTGTTATAAACACCAGGACTTTGTAGATTTCTGTGAAGAATGGCATGAGAGGCGAGGGCATACTCAGCATAGTCTGGTTGTTTGGCATACACAAGGTCCTGGGTTTGAGCCCTAAGACTACCAGACTGAGATACAGAGAGACTTCATACCCATATATACTAGGAGGTTCATAATATTAATAGAACTATGTCACTCCTGAAGACTTGAACCACCTGCTTCTGGCCTCTGCTGAACTGACCTTAGGAGACACTGCTCCCAGCTTAGCTGTCACAGTGTGCCGCTTGCCACCTCTCTCAGGACCTTAGGCCACGGGCCAGCATCTTTTCTCTATAGAGAGCCAGATAGAATCTAGTGAACTCTGTCACTGTGGCACCAAGGCAGTGTAGATAACACAAGCAGAATGGTGTGTTCTGCCAACTCTGAAATCTGTCTTTTCCCAGAGGCCATCCTCTGAACAGTAGAGTGAGTTCTTCCCAGATGTGGGGTGCTCCTCTGTGAGTCTCAAAGGAGAGGCACAAGGAGAGAGGGTCATGGGTCCATGATCTGAGAAACAGGTTCAAATTTTTACTTTTTTTTTTGGTTTTTCGAGACAGGGTTTCTCTGTGTAGCCCTGGCTGTCCTGGAACTCACTCTGTAGACCAGGCTGGCCTCGAACTCAGAAATCCGCCTGCCTCTGCCTCCGAAGTGCTAGGATTAAAGGCGTGCGCCTTTGGTAAAGATTTTTGTGTATACAGTATTCTGCCTACATATATGCCTGCAGACTAGAAGAGGGCACCAGATCTCATTATAGCTGGTTATGAGCCACCATGTGGTTGCTGGGAATTGAACTCAGGACCTCTGGAAGAGCAGTCACTGCTCTTCTGAGTCATCTCTCTGGCCCTGGTTTACATATTTTTACTTTGTGTGTGTGTGAACATATGTGGACCATGTGTGAGCCAGGTGCTCTCAGAGGCTAGAAAAGGGCACTGGGTCCCCTGTTACTGGAGTTACAGTTACTAAGTGGATGCTGGGAACTGAACCCTGGTCCTCTGCAAGAGCCATCAGTATTCTCAACCACCAAGCCATCTCTTGGGGCCTGTTGTGAACTTTAAAATCTTGCTTGGGAGGCACTAAGTGTTTCATTCTTGGTCTCTCCTAAAACATATTAAAAAAGAATTTCAACAGTCTAAGTATTTTTTGCTCTGTGTTGGTTTTTGAGGTAAGGGCTGGCTATATAGCCTAGGCTAGCCTCCTTCCTCAGCTGATAGAGCACTGGAATTATAGACATGCACCATCACATCTGGTAACTCTGACATTTATTCAGGGATTTTGAACCCACGTATTATAAAAATATTTGTTTTTAACATCTGGCTGTGCTAAATGCTAGCTGTGTGGCCTGAGTCATGGTGTGGCTGTGGTGATTTAACAGACTCTGAGTGGCATCGCCATCACCAGCATTGCAGCCACTCAAGCTTGCAAAGTGTTTATGAGGCACTTTGATTCTTGTTTGTTTGGTTTTTCAAGACGGGGTCTCCCTAGGTAGCCCTGGCCATCCTGGAACTCACTAGGTAGACCACCCTGGCCTTGAACTCACAAGATCTTCCTGCCTCTGCCTCCCAGAGTGCTGGGATTAAGGGCGTGTGTCACCACACCCTGCTGGCCCTTTGATGAATAAGGTGTTAATATCACCCAAAGCCTCCTGGAAGGCTTGTGGAAACCATGTTTGGAGCAGCGGGGTGACTTGTCCCTGGTCTCCCAGTGAGAAGGAGTCAGCATCCAACCCGTGTCTGATCCCAGGACCCACATGCTTAGGCTCTCTGCAGCCTTCCTGGTGCACATAACAGGCACTCGGTATGCGACAGATCTCATCATAGGTATTAGTGCTATCGGCAGATACCGAATGCAACCAGAGAGTCATTTGGCATAAAAGATGCTAACCGTACTTCCAGGCTATGTCCGTTACATCCTGTCTGCCGGTTCCATCATGCTGGACTTCTCATCCACTATTTGCTCTCCCAGTCCTGCAGCTGTGGGAGGCGGCAGCCAGCTAGCTGCCTCTCTCTGTGGCTCACCTCTGCCATTTGTTTACCTTGATGCTGTGGTTTCTGACCAGCTCCCAACGAATGGCCTCTAGCTGTCGATGCAGCTCCTAGAGCAGAGTCAGGCAGATCTCTGGAGCTAAGTCAGCTAGCTTAGCCAATTGGTTAGCTCTCGGTTTGGAGACTCTGTCTGTAAAAATAAGGCAGTTAGGGA
Source organism: Mastomys natalensis (assembly GCA_021653895.1). Classification (NCBI taxonomy): domain Eukaryota; kingdom Metazoa; phylum Chordata; class Mammalia; order Rodentia; family Muridae; genus Mastomys; species Mastomys natalensis. The sequence continues at coordinate 329,641 of JAJTUV010001747.1, read as the reverse complement.
GCTGGAGAGATGACTCAGAGGTCCTGAGTTCAATTCCCAGCAACCTCATGGTGGCTCACAACCGTCTGTAATGGGATCTGATGGCTTCTTCTGGTATGTCTGAAGAGAGCAACAGTGTACTCACATACATAAAATAAATTAAAAAAAAAAAAAAAAAAAAAGGCAGTTAGCCTGGCATAGTGGTGCAGGCCTTTAATCCTAGCACCTGGGAATTAGAGGTAAGTGGATCTCTTTGAGTTTGAGGCCAGCTTGGTTTACATAGCAAGTTCCAGACCAGTCAGGGCTACATAACAAGACCCTGTTTCAAAACAAGAAAGGGGTTTGTTTTGTTTTAAAGTCTAGAGAAGCAGTTAAAGAAGAAACTCAGTGTCAATCTCTGCCCTTCTCCCCATGTACACAGACGAATGTGCACACATGCACCATGCACACACATGAATATGCACGCACGTATACCATGTACACACAAACATAAACACTCATACATGATGCACACACACGAAGAAGCACACATATACATCATACACACACGAATATGCACACACAAACACCATGTACACACATTCTGCGATGGTTCCTTTTAACTGTCAGTGTAACACAGTCTGGAATGACCTGGAAATAGTTTCAACAAGGGATTTTTCTAGATCAAGGTTGGCCCGTGGGCACATCTGGCCATTTGCTTTGGTTATGTTAATTGATATGTGAAGTCCCAGCCCACCCTGGGCAGTACCATTCCCTAAGCAGGGGGTCCTGGGCTATATAATTGTAAAGGGTGGGCTAAGGACACATTAAGACACACACTCATTTGGATCTGCTTGTGACTCGGGATGTGATGTCCCCACTTCCCACTGTTTTGGTTTCTCCCACCTTGATGGGCTGCGACCTGGAAATTGTGAGCCAGAACAAACCCTTTCTTCCTAAGTTGATTTTTGTCGGGATATTTTATTACAATAACAGAAATGAAACTAGGACACATGCACACAAATTTAATTTTAAAAAGCCGGGGGAAGAGGGGATAAGAACCACTGCTAATGAAATGTTAGCTTCTGGGAGCAGAGTTCTGCGTTTTCGCACTGACCGGTGTATTTAGCCGAGGCTACGCCATTGGTGTGACTGAGAATACAGATTTGTTGTGCTTCATCTTCTCAGCTAATGTTTATTTGCTTGATGCTCACCAGCTATGCTGAGCTCTTGGATGCTTTTTATTACCCGATCCCCTAAGCCAGCGGCATCCAGCAGGACAGCCTGCCTGCTGGCGTGCCTTGTGTCCACACTGCTCAGGACAGAGCTGCTAGCCCCAGGTGGCTGGTGCCACTAGAGTGGATATTTTGTTTCTTTGAAGTTAGTTTAAATTTCATTTTTTAAAAAAAATGTGCATGGTCTATGTGCTGGGGATTGAGCTCCGGCCTTGTGTGTGTGTGTGTGTGTGTGTGTGTCTGTGTATGTGTGTCTGTCTGTCTGTGTGTGTGTGTGTGTGTGTGTCTGTGTATGTGTGTCTGTCTGTCTGTGTGTGTGTGTGTGTCTGTGTGTGCCTGTCTGTGTGTCTGTGTGTCTGTGTGTGCATGTGAACACGCTAAGTAAGTGCTCCATCACTACAGACATGTCTCCAGCCCTTAAGTTAACTTCAAATAGTCACTTAAGACCAGCAGGCACTGGACTGGACTACTCAGCTCTTTAAAAAAAACCCTTTAACTATTTTTCTCCCCAGGAATGGGGTTTTGTTTCAAGACTTGGTTTCTCTGGCTGTTCTGGAACTCAATCTGTAGACCAACCAGGGTGGCCGCGAACTCACAGATACACCTGCCTCTGAGTTCTATGATTAAAGGTGTGGGCCACTAGCACCCGACTTCCCCTTTAAGTCATTTTAAAGGGGAAGAAAAAATGAGCAGGGAGTCAAGTAACTCTGAAATGTGCTGCTGTGTGGCCAGTGCCTCAGCCCCTGCGCCACTGCTGTATGCTTCCCTGCAATTTCTTAATTACATGTTTTTATGTATCTTGTAAGTAGGGGAGGGGTATACACATGCGGTGGCACATACACAGCTCAAAGAACAACTTAAGAGAGAGTCAGTTCTCCCCACCTACCCTGTGGGTATGGAGGATTGAACTCAGGTCGTCAGGCTTGGCAGCAATCCCCTTTGATGCTGAGCCATGGTGTGCTTCTCCTCCCTACCCCCAAAATGGTTTTGTGTTGTAGATTGCTCTCTGAGTCATGAAATCATTGTAGACTTGTAACTGTGTATCTTTCCAATGTTTGCATATTTGCAATGTGTAGATATATATAAGACATATCTAAAGACTCCTGTCAGATTTCCCAAGAGGTCCCAAGGAAGACCTGACCGAATGGGGACAGGACCGTTGTCCCTGGGCAGGAAGACTAGATACTGTGAGACACCATCTGTCCATGTGAATAGTCTCTGGCTTATAATTCTATTATAAATCCAAGATGGGGCTAGAGAGATGGCTCAGCAGTTAAAAGCACTGGCGGCTCTTCCAGGGGGCCCAGGTTCCATTCCCAGCACCCACATGGCAGCTCACAACTGTCCGTGTAACTGTCCATAAAACATGCAGGCAAAACACCCATACACATAAAATAATTTTTAAAAAAACCCAAAATGGAATGGTGACGAACTTTGATGGTGAGAGAATGGCTTGGGGTGAGCAAAGTGGCTCAGCACATAAAGGTACTTGCCACCAAACTCGATGACCCGAGTTCAATCCCCTGATGGGATCTGTAAGGTAAAAGGAAAGAATCAGCTCCAGCAAGTTGTCCTCTGACCTCCATATGTGCTCACATGTCCCTAGTAAGTACAATGTAAATGGCGGCTGGAATAACAATTTTGTAAAAGACTAGCTGGGTGGAGGCTAAGTGGACTTCTGCCCATGTCCAAGGGCTGAGGAAAGTGGAGATAATTAAATAGGGACTGATATGAAAATAGACAGCAGACTAACAACACAGAATAATCTAGAAAAGACTTGTGGATCGGATGGAAAGAGGTTGAGCCATTAATAAATATGAAGAAAGATGGCTCACCCATTCAGAACTAGTACAGTTGACTCTTAACGTCATACTCAGAGACCTAAATGCAGAAGACCAAGGGCTGGAGGGGTGGGGTAGCCAGCAACAGAGCCTCTCCTGTGGCTGTGTCTTGCCTAGTGTGGACTCAGCTGTCAGCTCCTCTCAATAATAAATGAGAGAGGCTGGAAGGGTGGCGGAGCTGAGCAGCCATGACACCCTGAGCTCAGATCCTAGCACCCACTTAACAGGCTGGGTACAGCTGCATGCCACTGTAACCACTGCTGTAAGGATCGGAGGCAGGAGGATGGCTGCCAGCCCAGCCTTAAAACATGAGCAAGGGTTCAGGGAGGGAAAAGCAGAGCAGGGGCAGGGACAGAACCTTTAAAAACCACTGACAAATTTGACAGTGTGAAAATGAAGTCTTCCTCAATGTGGAAAGAAAGACACTGGAGACATTAACACATAACATCAAAGAAGAGCAAGAAATGCATCAAAAAGCTGGGGTGGGGGTGCACACCATTAATCCCAGCACTACGGGACAGAGGCAGGTGGGGTTCTGTGAGTTCGAAACCACCACGGTCTGCCTTGTTCCAGGCCCGTCGGAGCCACACCTCAGGATCCTGTCAATAGTAGTAGTGATAATAAATAACAAAACAAGCAGACCAGGCGTGGCACTGCCCATCCTCAATTACCAGCACTGGGGAAGCTGAAACTGGAGGATCACGAGTTTGAGGCTAGCCTAGCTATAGTGTGACACCATGTCTGGGGGTGGAGAGGGAGAGAAGGCAACGAGAGACCAAAACTTGACACTGCTGTGACAATATAATGTAACACTAACATGTGCAAAAATGCCTTCAGGGGCTGGAGAGCTGGCTGGGGGCCAGGAGCACTGACTGCTCTTGCAGAGGACCTTGGTTCAGTTCCCAGCACCAACATGGTAGCCCACAGCCATCTGTAACTTCGGTTCCAGGGGATCCAACGCCCCCCCCCCCCGCCCGGGCCACTTTATAGATAAAGCGGTCATATATGTTAAATAAATAAATAATTAAAAAAAAAACTTTTTAAAATAGCCAATCGGGACTCATTTAAAACAAAATGAGACAAAACCCACCTTCAGCCACTGCCAACATACTGCATTGTAAATTAGTTCATCCTCCCTCTGCCCTTCTGCCCGCATGAGAGCCGGGCAGACCCTTTGGGAATGAATTCTTTCCTGGAGAAGAGGCTGCTTTTGTTGTGGAGTCCAATGGTTGGCCTCCTTCCAAGAGCATGTGCTCCTGCTGTGGCCGATCCATCTCAGCTGCTGCTTCCAGAAAACACTTGAGAATGAATGGAGGGGTCCCAGGAGCTCAAACCCAACCCCGTGTGCAGGGACCTCTGCTCTTTTCTTGCATTTTCTGTCTGGGCCACTGGGAAGGAGACAGGAGTGGATGGCTCTGCTCTGGCTGCATAAACTCAGTCTCCACGCTGTCTTGGCCATTAGACCAAGCCCCCCACATGCATCAGCCTGGTGGGCTGGGGTGCTTCAGAGCTCCTTGTCTGCAATCACAATCTCCTCCCCTTCTTTCTTTCTTTCTCCCTGCCTCTCTTTTCCCTTCCCTCCCACCCTCTCTCTGTCACCCTCTCCAGCCCTGGGAACAGAGTCCTTCTTGGCACAGGGCTTGACATGAATCTGGCACACACCTAGATGTGGCCATGTTCCTCGGGTACATCTAATGTCCATGTCAGCCTCTGGCAGGAAAGCCATCAAAGCAGGTGACCCAGCCTTTCAGACCTTGGTGTGTACAGAGGGCAGCTCCAAGCAGGGCCTACACATTAAATAAATGATATCTTTTTAAAGAGATTGGGAATCTTTTTAAATGCCTTCAGGCATTACCAACAGGTTTTCTCTTCCTCTCTCTCTCTCTCTTGTGTGTGTGTGTGTGTGTGTGTGTGTGTGTGTATGTGTGTATCTATGTGTCTATGTGTATCTGTGTGTATGTTTGTTTGAATTATACAGACACCACTGTGTATGGTGCCCAGCCTATGCTGCCCCAGAGCTTAGTACCCAGCACCGTGAGCTGGCCATCCCTCACAAAGCTATCTATGTAAAGCCCTCCTGAGAGCCATTGCTCTTGGGAACCTCCTGGGCAAGATCAGCCCTCAGCAGGACAGGTGCAGGCCGACTCTGCTGGCTATCCCAGGAGTGCTGGGGCACTCCTCATCAGCACTGTTTTCTTCCTTTCAGCTGCAGAGCTACTTTGCAGCTTGTGAGGACGAAACCCCTGCCATCCGGAACCACGACAAGGTCCTGCAGCGCCTGTGTGAGCACCTGGACCACGCCCTGCTGTACGGGTGAGTGCAGGCTGCTCTGCGTTCTGGGGGAGCCAGGCACAGGGAGGCTTGTCTCACTCAGTTGGCTGAGGCAGCCCAACTCAGGCCCAGCACTGCTCTCCTTACAGATTGCAAGACCTGTCCTCTGGCTACTGGGTGCTCGTGGTCCATTTCACCCGCAGAGAGGCCATCAGGCAAATCGAGGTGCTACAGCATGTGGCCACCAACCTGGGGCGAAGTGAGTAGAGCCACAGGCCAGCTGTGCTCTCCCTGTGGGGAGCTTAACGCTCTCAGGTCCTGCCCGGGTCAGCCTGAGGCAGCTGCTGTCTGCCTTGTAGCATCCAGTGGCAGTGGGGGCTGACATGCAAATGCCTTCTGCAGAGCCTCAGTTTTTTTTCCCCTGCATGTGACAGTTTGTGGGCGGGTCACTGATGAAGTGAAGGGGAACAAGATACATAAGGAAAACTTTGGAGTCCCAGGCCGAGCATACAGGGCAGAAACCGTGCTAGCCTGCAGGGTCGGGGAGCATCCTTGACTATCTCATAAAGTCACTGACCACCACCGCCACCATCTCGTGCCTTCAGTGCTCTAACTCTGCCAACCAACCACAGGCTAAGGCCTGAAGGCTGTTAGGTTCCCTAGTTCCTCGCTGGCCTTTATCTTGCAAATGAAAAGCAGCTACCCAGCAGCTTGAGTCACTCCGGGCTTCTCTGCAGGCCGCGCCTGGCTCTACCTAGCTCTCAATGAGAACTCCTTGGAGAGCTACCTGCGTCTGTTCCAGGAGAACCTAGGTCTGTTACAGAAGTACTATGTCAGGTAAGTGTCTGGACTGCCTGGTCCCCAGGTTCCTAAGCCTCGACCCAACGCTCCTGTCACACAGAGACAGAGGCCTGGTATCACCCACTGAGTGCTGTGACTGTGAGCACGGGGTGTCTTGCTGGCAGTCTGAGGCCTCCTCCAGAGTCCCAGCCGGGCTCTGAAGAGTCTGGTGTCTGCCCTGGCCTCAGACTGACCAAACACCATCCCATCACTTGCCTACCCATTTGCTGGGGACACTTCAGGGACGGAGTGTTTATGGCAGCCACTGAGAGGCGGGTAAGCCTTCTGCTCTAGGCCCATCTCTGGAGACATCCGCAAGCTTCACAGCCAGTAAGAGAACAGGAGAGACAGAGAGGAGCGGGGCGTAGCTTTCTGGTGAGGGTGAGCCAGGCTGGTGACCAGACTCTGAAGTCTCCGGGTTGTTTTTTTTTTTTTTTTTTTCTGTCTGGCAGGAATGCCCTGGTCTGCAGCCACGATCACCTGACTCTCTTCCTGACCTTGGTGTCTGGGTTGGAGTTTATTCGATTCGACCTGGATCTGGTGAGCTGCCTTGAGGGTGAAGGGAGGGAGCACAGAACTCCATTTTCTAGTTTTGAGCTTGCTGGGTGTGGCTAAGCCTGGCTACACCTGTGTGTTCAGATAAAGGATGCCTTTAGGATTGGCAGGATTGGATGGAAGAGGGACTCTCTCTTGGCTTACTCATGGTCTTGCTTCAGTGTCTTCCTGCCTTTCTACCCATCTGGGCAAATGGCACATTGTCTGAAGTGTGTCAGCTCAGAAGGACTTCACCTTTGTGTCTAAGAGGTGAGGACAAGTGTCTTTGGCTCTGGGCTTCTCTACAGAGCGGCCTGAAATACATGGAAACCAAGCAACAGCAACAAAGCCAGGGGCCAGGGATTCGGCTCAGCGAGGAAAGACACTTGCAACAGAAACCTGTCCCCCTAGGGTTTCCTCCCCAGAACCCACATAAAAGTGGAAGGAGAGAACCAGCTCCACAAAGTTGCCTTCTGACCTCCCCACAAATCCTGTAGCATATGCAGCTCCCCCTGCCCCAGCCACCACCACACATACATCATACACACAAAGTAAAACAAATATTTTTATTGTGACAGGATTTCACTAAGTAGCCCAGGCTAGCCTGGAACTCACAGAGAACCTACCTCCCAAGAGCTGGAATTAAAGGCATGTACTACAGGCTGAGAGATGGTTCAGTGGTTAAGAGCACTAACTGCTCTTCCAGAGTTCCTGAGTTCAATTCCCAGCAACCACATGGTGGCTCACAACCATTTGTAATAGGATCTAGTGCCCTCTTCTGGTGTGTCTGAAGACAGTTACACTGTACTCACATACATAAAATAAATAATTCCTTTAAAAAAAAAAAAGTGTCCCACTATGCATGCCTAGCTTCCAATTTTTTGAAAACTTATCAATTATTCATTTCTGGAAGTTTCCCTTTAGTATTTCCAGACTACAGAACAGATCGTAGCAAGCGAAACTGTAAGCCTGAGATGATTGAGGACAATGCCAACCCCAAAGAGGCCAGAGCATCTCAGGGACCTGGGTTCCATGATCAGCGTAGCTGCCTCATTCCAGCACACCCCTCCCCACTCCCCATTGAGGGATTCGGGATTCGGGTGGTAGAAGCCAGAGAAAGTGAGAATCTAAAGCCAAGAGCTATCAAGGGAATGTTGCTGATCTAGAGGATCTTTCTTTTATGTGGTGTGATGGCAGGCAGTGCACTGCTGACACATCTGACACATCTGTGGGACACACCCATGGCTTTAGGACTGTTTCCTTATTCCTTGGGGACAGTTATTTTCTAATTAACTCCTGAAGCACATTGTTTCCCTAAGAAAAGAGCATGGGATATCTGTGTGTGTGTATGTGTGGTATGTAGGTGTGTGTGTATGTGTCTGTGTGGTGTGTGTGTGTCTGTGTATTTTGTGTGTGTCTGTGGTGTGTGTGTTGTGTGTATCATTGTGTCTCTGTGAGTGTCTATATGTATCTGTGTGTTGTGTATGTCTGTGTAGTGTGTGTGTCTGTCTGTCTGTGTGTCTGTTATTGTTGTGTGTGTGTGTGTGTGTGTGTGTGTGTGTGTTTTATCTGTATATCTCTGTGTGTGTGTGTTACATAGGGGTTTGTGTATGTGTCTGTGGTGTCTTGTGTGTGTTTGTGTGTTTTTAAGTGTGTGTGTGTGTGTGTGTGTGTGTGTAGTGCTTAGGGGTATGTGTATATCTGGTGTGTGTGTAGTGCATATGGGTTTGTGTGTTTCTGTGGTATGTGTTTATCATGTGTATTTGTGTGTGTGTTGTGTATGTTTTATAAGTCTGTGTGTCTGTGTGTGTGTAGTGCATAGGGGTATGCGTGTGTCTGTGGTGTGTGTATCATGTGTATTTGTGTGTGTGTGTCCATGTCTGTGTTGTTTGTGTATATCTCTGTGTGTGTGTTGTGTGTCTGTCTGTCTGTGTCATATGTGTGTGTGTGTCTGTGTATGTCTGTGTATGTCATATGTATGTGTTTTATTTATGTCTGTATGTGTGTGGTGCGTAGGAGTGTGTGTCCGGTGTGGTGTATCATGTGTATTTGTGTGTGTGTGTGTGGTATGTACATGTCTATCTGTGTGTATGTATGGTGTGTGTGTGTTTACGTTGGGTGTGTGTGTGTGTGTATCTGTGTGTGTCTGTGTGTGATCCCCATTTTCCAATCCTGGTTCTGGTGACTGCTTACCGAGCCTTGTTTGCTGCCTGTCTCCTGGGTTCCTATCTAACATCCCTCTCTTCCTCTGCTCTCTCCCAAGGACGCCCCGTACTTAGACCTGGCCCCGTACATGCCTGACTACTATAAACCTCAGTATCTGCTGGACTTTGAAGACCGCCTTCCTAGCTCAGTCCACGGCTCAGACAGCCTGTCTCTTAACTCCTTCAACTCTGTCACCTCCACCAACCTGGAATGGGATGACAGCGCAATTGCCCCATCTAGCGAGGGTAAGTGGCTCCAGGGCGAAGGAACCAGGCCTGTGCCCTGAAGCATACTCTGGAGTCTCCTGAGCCTGACTGGGCTGTCTCTCTCCCAGTTGAATGGAGCTGGCTATTTCCAATATCTTCATTTCCTCGGTTTCTGTGGTAGCTAAAAAAAAAAAAAGCAGAAGTCAGACTTTATGAACCTTACTACCTTTTCCAGAAGTTTCTAACCTCATGCAAGGAGGGGTAAGGAGAGATTCACAGTCAGATGCCTTTGGAGGGCTGTCCTGCAGTAGGTTCTACAGAGAGGCTGAGCAAGCCCAGGAGAGACAGACAGGTGGTCTGAGGGGCCCAGAACCAGCACAGTTTCCTGGGCAGTCTCTGCTAGTGGTCCTCCATGGGTCAGAGAAGGCTGCAGGACTGAGACTGAGGAGCCATAGGTGGGTCCCTTCATCTCAGATCAGTTGCTAGAAAACCCTGGCTTTCCTCAGACCTTAGGCCTTGGCCCTCACAAAACTAGCCTTTGCCCCACTTTGGTGAGATCAAGGATGCCCTCATTACTCCACCTCACCTCTGGCGGTCAGGGGGGTCAGGTGCTCACTCAGTTCCTCTGGACTTGCTCCTCTTGAGACCTGACCTTCCTCATTCTTTGTTCTGCTTATGCTATTATGGGTCATATGCCCAACTTTGGTGCTTGCTGTTAGTAAGAGCTGCATTGCAGGAGCTAGCAGTGTAGCTCAGTGGGTAGAATGCTGGTCTAGTGTGTATGAAGCTTTGGGTTCAACCCCCAGCACTGCATAAACCCAAGCTTGGGGCCAGTGAGATGGCCTAGTGGCTAAAAGCACACCAGGCAAGCCTAACCACATGATGTTGGTCCTGGGAACCCACCATGCAAGAAGAGAACTGACTTTTGAAGCTTGTCCTCTGATTTCCACACACACATGTGCTACATACACTGTGCGCGCCGCGCTGCGCGCTCCGCGCCGGCAACACACACACACACACACACACAACACGCACACCAGGCATGATATCGGGGGAAACCTGTCATCCTAGCATTTGGGAGGTAGAATCAGGAGGATCAGAAGTTCTAGGTCTTTCTCTACTGTGTAGCAAGTTCAAGATCAGCCTGTGCTACATGAAAACATGTTTCAAAAAATTAGTGATAAGAAGCTTGCACTGCTTACTTGCCTATGGTACAAGTGAAGAGGCCATCAGAGTCTTTGGCTGGGCCTCGTGGGCTACCCTAGAAGAGGAGTCAGAGGAACAGACCTTGAAGAAGCAACCAGACCATCCATGAATGGAGGTGCCATTCCCCTTACCCCAATCCTGCTAAGTTCAGCAATTTATAGTCTTAACTCAAGGCAGGGCAGGACCTCATTACCTCAAGAGCCACAGAGGGAAGGAGTAGAAGCCCAGGTTAGTCCAAAGAAACTCAGGTTCTTTTCTATCAGAACAGGCTCTGAGTTGGGAAGGAGTGGCCCTCGGGGCAGCCGAGGTCATAGTTGCATGTTAGAGAACACGTACTGAGTTCTTCTCCGTCTCTTCCCGTGTCTCCCGCCCTCTCCCGATGTCCCTCCACTGCCTGTTTCTAACCCTGAGTTTTATCCCTCGTTTTTATAGATTATGATTTTGGAGATGTGTTTCCAGCAGTGCCGTCTGTACCCAGCACAGACTGGGAAGGTGGGACAGAGTCCTCTGTGACCCTCTTTTCCTGTTTGCAACGTTTCCACGCCAAGCCTGCTGCATGTTTCAGAACCAGCTTATTACTTATAACATTGTCCGTGGTCATAACAACGCCACAGCTGGTGTTGGAGTAGGTGGAATTCTGCAGTAGGGGACTTGGCCCTTAGCCCGGAGCTCTTCCCTCAGGGAGCGTTTCTGCCTTCCTATGGGGGACCTCGGGAGTCACTAGTGAGTGTGGCACACACACCAGGCCACCCGCCCTGATTCTAGTCCTGGACATTATAAAACGGTGTATGTCGGTGGTCTGCCTCAGTGCAGTGGAAACCTGTCCTAGAAAAGTGAGGCTTTGAGATACAGGGATTGTGAGCTCCCATCTACCCTGTGAGCATCCAGGAGGAAGATGGAGGCTCGATCGTTTCAGGCTATCCCTAGTCGCCTGAGGAAACTGCCCAGTAGTAGCTGAAATGCCCAACAGGGAGAGCCAGCAAGATGGCCTGGCAAGCCGGGCAGTGGTGGCACACGCCTTTAATCCCAGCGCTTGGGAGGCAGAGCCAGGTGGATTTCTGAGTTTGAGGCCAGCCTGGTCTACAGAGTGAGTTCCAGGACAGCCAGGGCTACACAGAGAAACTCTGTCTGAAAAACAAAAAAAAAAAAAAAACAAAAAAAAAAGATGGCCTGGCAAGCAAAGGCACTTGGCATCAAACATGGCCGCAAGAACTCTGTCCTGGAAGCCACATGGTGGGAGGAGACAGCTGACTTCCCCAAGTCAGCCACTGACCCTGACCCCTGCACCACACGCACACACACGCACGCACAGTGTCCACTGACCCCTACACATACACACACAGACACGCACACAGACACACACCAGACACACACAGCATCCTCTGACCCCTGCACATACAACACAGACACACACACATCCTGATCCGACACACACACACAGTTCCTCTGACCTCTCACATCACACACAGAATCCCTGACCCGACATACACATACAGATCACACATGCATCCTCTGACCCTGCACACACACACACAGAATCCTCTGACCCCTGCACATACACATACAGACACACACACAGCATCCTCTGACCTCTGCACACACACACACCACACAGCATCCTCTGACCCCTGCACACACACAGACACACACAGCATCCTCTGACCCCTGCACATACACACACGCACATACCACAAAACACCACGCACACACAGCAGTCCTCTGACTTCTACATACACGCACAGCATGCCCTGCCCCGTTAATAACTCAGTGTGGAGGTTCCCTTGGACTTTTAAAGCAGCTCAGCCTCCATCACTGTCCACTGACGTCAATACTGTGCGGACATTTTTCTGCCTGGGACCCATGGGTGGGCTGAGACAGATTCACGCTGACTTACGACCTATTCAGAGCATGGTCTGTGTTTGGTGTGGGAAATGTGTGCTCCTTACACCTGAGGCTGTCCTAGACTCCCTTCCTAAAGAGCCCCTGCCCTGGGGACCCCTTCTTGCCTGAGGTGGGGTTCCTCTGAGCAGTGGGAGATAGCTGAGTTCCTGTGTGATGTAGAGTGTGAGCCAGCTTAACTCTGAGAGACATAGGGTCCAACACTGAGGTAAACTGTGCTGCTCGGCCAAGAAGGTAGCCTCAAGGCATGTGTGTTTGAGTGCAGGTAGCATGAGACCCGGAATTCCACCTTAACATCTTTTCTCCTTCTAGCTTCTTCTGAAGCCCAATGTCACCGTTGGCTTTTCCCTGATTCTAACAACTAACCCTTTCCCAACATTTTACAGTCACCCGACAGGCAAGGCCTGACCTTCTGGCCTTCCTCTAGAGCCCTTAGATCCTCCTTAGGTCTCGCCCAGGAGCTAATGCCCCAGCTTGCTCATGCTGGGCAGGCCAAGTTTGATTCACTGTAACAGTGACTTCCCAAGTTCCCGAGCACTCAAGAGTTCCCTGGCCCACTGTGGCAGCTCCCCTAGCAGCCCCGCTGTCACCCGGAGCCTGGGGGAAACCAAGACTTGGGGCCCTGAGCAAGGCTGGATAGGGTGTTCTATGGCCTTAAGCTTTTGTATAGAATTGCTAGGCATCTAGGCTTAACACTTGCGGTGTTCTGGGGTTGTTTGCTGGCTTCTCATGACCCTTCCACAAGCAGCTCCAAAGCTAAGGGGAACGGAGGGGTAGACAAACTCTGTCCCTGTGGGAGCCTCTGCGCTGTCTGAAGGCATGGCTTCCTTCCTCTGAAAGCTAGGCTCCAATCTCAGGGAAGCTGAAGATTATCTCTAGTGTGTCCGTGACAGAGCTGTGGTTACGTTTAACTATTCCTGAGGCAGGAGGACTGCTGGTTGTCCCAGACCAGTCAGCACTTCATAGTGAGAAGTGAGATCCCACATCTTTAAAAAAAAAAAAAAAAGAGGAAAGGCAGCCACTTAAGGGAAATGGAATGCAGTGTCAGCCAGCAGGCGCTGGCCCCTCCAATGTGCTTAGGAAAGTGTGTTCCTTCCATTCCTGCAGAGAGAACAGCCAGGAAGATATGCTCGCGCCAACCACTAGTGTGTGTATGGCCATTAACCCTCACCCAGGCTGTCCCACTGACTGGTCTCAACTCTCTGCCTGGGCAACTCCCATCTGCCACCAGATAAATGGCCCCTGTACTTGACACCTGTGACAGTGCTCCCTGCCTACCCATTCCAGTGAGTTAGGATAGAAGGGTATAGAAGGGTTTGGAGGGGACCAGTTAGAATAGCTCCTCACTGGCAGACAGAATCCTCCAGCTCACCCTAAGAGAGGTACCTGGCTCTATTCCCCAGGAGTGCTGTTAGATTTAGGGGAGAAAAGCCAAAGCCCTCTGAAGAGCCTGAAGCGTCTTCGGGGCAGCCCCTTGTACCCCTTCCTCTCTGTATCTCATTTTGTTGCCCCTGATCTGTCACGTTGGGTCCTGTGTCCCCTCCCCGGCATCCCTCCCCTGTGTTCCCCAGCCCATGCTTCTGTGTTCTCTGTCTCTTCTGTCCATCCTGTGTCCTTCGTTCCCTATTGTCTGTGGCGGAGCGGGGCTTGCAGAGGACTTTGGGTATACTTTCTGAAGGGAGTGGTGTTGAGGGTCTGCTGGGCATCCCTAATCCCTGTGGGAGAGGGGGCTCTGAGGTTATCTTAGGAGGTATGCCACCTGTCTCCTCCTGGGGGCCCAGCCACCCTGGGAAGCATCAAAGTCACCCTGTCCGGGGCTTAGGCCTAGACACTGTTTGACATTGTGGACCCTTAACTGAACTAAGGGTTCCCAGTGACAGACAAGAGGGTGTCCCCATCAATTGGCTCCAAAAGAATCAATGCCATGCCCTGCGGGTTGGGGCCTCTGCTCTTGAACTGGGCCCACTGTGATCAGGATTCCCTGGGAGGAACTTGCCCACCTCCCCTGAGATAAGGCATTCTCTGGGGTCCAGCTGGTGGCTGACAGGCTGTCTGTGTCCTATCTCCTTGTCCTTGCAGATGGAGACCTCACAGACACCATCAGTGGTCCCCGCTCCACTGCTTCAGACCTGACCAGTAGCAAGGCCTCCACCAAGAGCCCCACCCAGCGCCATAACCCCTTCAATGAGGAGCAGGCGGAGACTGCGTCATCTGACACCACCCCTGTGCACACGACCTCTCAGGAGAAGGAAGAGGCCCAGGCCCCAGACCAGCCAGACGCTTGTACAGAGCTTGAGGTTATCAGGTCAGCAGGGAGCGGGCCTGGGAGAAAGGTGGACAAGTGTCTGGTGCCCAGTGTCCACCCCTGGACTTACTGTGTAGTCCGGGGCAGACGGACTCTGAGACGTAAGCAACCCCTTCACACCTTGTATAGTTCTTTGGTGTTGTATGTGTTATTTATGAATTCTGTGATCCATCCAGTGCCCCCAAAATGGAGACTGAGTCCTGTCGATTTATTTAATAAGCTGAGCACAATTACTGGGCTATTATCCTGATCTATTTTCTACACACTAGACTGGCTAGTTCCCAGCTGTGCTCCCCAAGTTACTTGCTGTCTGAGTGTTGTCAGGGCTCTTTCTGCTCCATCAGCCTGTCCTCAGGATGCAGTTTCCTTGGCCTCATGCTCACAGTCTATCCTGTCTAATGGAGACCTCCTGCTCCTCCGTCTTTTTATCCTCCCTCTCCTCTCTCACCTGGTGTGGTGCTCTCTACCTGCAACCCCCAGCCCTATAACCTACGCCCCGCCTACCTCTGCTCTTCCCATAATTGGCTGTAGCTGCTTTTATTTACCCAGTCAGAGAAGATTGGCAAGCAAAGTTTATACAACATCATGTAGTGTACGTGAGAATGTGCTCATGGACTGCAACCAGACCTTGGGGGCCAGAATTTAGCCTTTGTATACACAGCACCAGACCAATTCCTAATACTCTGGGCCACAGGGATCAAAAGTCTGTCCCATGCAGGATATGGTAACCAAGTACAAAGAGAGGTAGCAGAAACAGAACACTGGACTCCCCACCACCGCCCCAACACACACACACAACCCCCTGAAAACAGTATTTTTTGTATATAGCCCTGGCTGATCTAGAACTCACTATGTAGGCCAGTCTGGCTTCGACTCACAGAGATCCTCCAGCCTCTGCCTCCTGAGAGCTGGGATTAAAGGCGTACAACATCTCACCAGGCCACATCAGGCCTTTATTCTGGTGGCTGAGGAGATGTCGTGTCCACAGTTCCTTTAAGGACCTTTCCATGTTCTCCCACGTCCATCTTCCGTGTGTTCCATGTCAGGGTGGGGTCCTCTCTCAGTATGCCTTCCTAAGGGCCGTGCCCCCACTAAGAGGGCTTCACCCTCGTGACCTCAGCCCCTCCCACATGCCCCTCCTGATAGCATCACTGGTGGGGTAGGGTTCCTATGCATGAATTGAGAGGGGCACAAGCATCCAGTCTGGAGCAAGGTGCAAGCTCTTGGGGAGCTGGTCGAGGCAGCTGCCATAGCTGACTTCCGGGCATTATGTCTAACCCATTCAGGGCCAAAACCCACCTGCAGGTCAGACTTTGTCCCAGGAGTATTTGTTTTGTTGTTTTGTAAGAAAGAGTCTCACTGTACATGTGTGAAGCCCAGGCTAGCCTTAAACTTGCTTTCCTGCCCCAGCCTCCCAGTGCTGGGAAATCTGTGGACATTCTGCGATCTCTTTAGTTTTGGTTCTAGTTGAGCCTGCTTCATGGTTCATGTCTCTGACACACCGACAGGAGAGTACAAAGGATAGCGGAGGGACTCTCAGTCAGAGCCACTCAAGCTCTCTGACCTCCCTTGGGCCTGCTCGGAGAACTTTCCAAGCCAATTGAAGAGATGCCCCTTATCCTGTCATACCTACTTATCTGAGGCAGGAGCATTAGTCTCTAGGGTCTGGGCCTGGGTCACACATAAACACATACTCTCTCCTCTCTCTCTCTCTCTCTCTCTCTCTCTCTCTCTCTCTCACACACACACACACACACACACACACACCACACATCCACACTTGGTCATACACACACTCTCTCTCTCAGGCTGGTTGAAGTTCACAGCAACTGTACAGACTGGGACCTGAGGTGGCTTAGCCAGGCCCATCCCAGCCATCTTGGAACCAGAGAGTAGAGGGCCAAGATGATGAGCCCAGAGACTCTGAGGCGTTTCTGGGCATGTCAGTATTCACAGTGACACCTAACAGAAGGAACCTGTTGCTCAGATCCTAGGGGAGCGGCGAGTAGAGAGCCATTGATCCAACTAACGGTGACCTGGGTTTGACTCCTGGACAGGTGCAGCACTAGCCCGTCTAGGTATTCTCATTGTGTAGCCCTGGTTAGCCTGGAACTTGTTATGTAGACCAGGCTTGCCTCAAATGTCCTCCTGCCTCTGACTCCCGAGTGCTAGTATTGTAAGTTTATGCCACCAGGCCTGGATTAGCTCATATTTTTTTTTCTCCTCTTATTTTTGCAATGGGGTCTGGCTCAGTAGCCCAGGCTGGCCTTGTACTCCTCCTGCCTCTGCCTCCTGAGTGCTGGGACTATTAAGTTTACAGCAGCAGGCCTGGCTGCTCTCTCAGTTCTGTCACCTAGAATTTGTAGGTCTGCTCGGGAGTCATTCATGACTGTCCCTCTCCTGCTCTCTGTCAGCAGCAGGCCACCTTAGGTCTCCCACCTTGCACTGCCAGGGACCGGGACCAGACACCCTCGGGACTGCCTCTCTGACCCAGCCTGTTTCCCTCAGCGGGTACTCAAGTGTTACCTCCCTCCCTGTCCCTGCTGTTGCAGGGTCACCAAGAAGAAGAAGACTGGCAAGAAGAAAAAGACGAAGCTGGACGAGGAAGCAAGCCCAATGCACCCCCCCTCTAGCCAGCAGAAATGTGGCCTCAGGGAGAAGGTGACAGACTTGAGGGCACCCCGGGCCTGGCGAGGGACTCTTCAGACACTGTACTTGTCTCCCCGCTGGAGCAAGGGGAAGGGCCCAGCAGCACAACCGGAAGCAGCGAGCACTCAGAGCTCAGCCAGATGGGCTTGCTGATCCCCGAGATGAAGGACACCTCCATGGAGTGCCTAGGACAGCCCCTGAGCAAGGTCATTGACAAGCTCCATGGCCAGCTGGACCCTAGCACCTGGTGCTCCCATGTCGACCCCCCGGATCAGTCCTTTCGGACCGGCTCTCCCGGGGAGGCCCCGGAGAAACCACCATTTTGCGACTTTAGTGAGGGGCTTCCAGCCCCCATGGACTTCTACCGGTTTACAGTCGAGAGTCCAAGTACTGTTGCACCAGGTGGCGGCCACCATGACCCTCCAGGGCCTAGCCAACCGCTGCATGTTCCTGGTAGCCCTGCGGCTGCTCTCCAAGAAGAAGAGGGAGGAAGAGGAGAGAGACAGACATCTCAGCCCCTAGAGGACCAGCAAGGGGAGGAGATTCAGGAGCCAGAGCCTCAGGAACCCGACAGCCAGCTGCCACTGGTCAGCCAGGAGCCCGTGCCTGAACCTGTGTCCCAGCCTGAACCTGGAACCCAGGAGGCTCTCTGCAAGCCCAAGCGAGACCAGCCCAGTCCTTGTCTGAGCAGTGCTGAGGACTCTGGCGTAGATGAGGGCCAGGGTAGCCCTTCAGAGATGACGCACCCCTCAGAGTTCAGGTGAGGGCTGTGCAGGATCTGCCAGTCCAGCAGGGACGGCAGATCTAGCCTGCTGTGGGGGATGAAAAGGAGGGTGACCTCCTGCCTGACCTGACCCCTGCTCCCCGCTACCTTTGTTCCTGACACAGAGTAGACAACAACCACTTGCTCCTACTCATGATCCACGTCTTTCGAGAAAACGAAGAGCAGTTGTTCAAAGTAAGTCCCCGAACGGGGAACCATCCAGCGGCACAGAAAGGCGGGTTGGGTCACCCACACTGTTTAGTGTGCACGCGGGTCCCACAGAGCGGGAACTCAAGCTGACCGCAGTTTGCCTCGGCCCATAGATGATCCGGATGAGCACAGGGCACATGGAGGGGAATCTGCAGCTGCTCTACGTGCTACTCACAGACTGCTATGTCTACCTGCTTCGGAAAGGTGCCTGCCGCCCCAGGCCAGGGTGGGCGGGGCTGGGCTCCTTCCCAACCCCCACCGTAGGCTTGAACTAATGACAAAGTGTCCCGAGGGAGGGACTGCTAGCTGGGCTGATCACCTGTCTGTCATTCTGCTACACTGTCACTGTTGCAGGGCTGGGTCTTCGAAATGGGGCTGGGGGAGGGAAAGAGGCCAGCCAGGGTAATGGGCATTCCGGTCTCCTCTCAGGGGCCACAGAGAAGCCATACCTGGTGGAAGAGGCTGTTTCTTACAATGAACTTGACTATGTGTCGGTGAGTGCAGGCCCTGCCGTTGGTGTACCCACCTAAGTACGGGGCTTCTCAGCTACCCCTGCCCAGAGCTGTAGCGCACAGGCAACGGGTGCCAACATCCAGAGGCCTCTGCGCATGTGCTGGAGGCGGGCGTCAAGGGCAAGACACCTCTTCCCGCACCGGATCTCTGACCATCTTCCCTAACTCATCCAGACCCCAGTCTTGGTCAGAGGCCTTCTTAGTGATGACCCCAAACATGCGGTTTCTCCCTTCCCAATCTCAGCCAGCCCTTAGGACGCCCCTTAACCAGGCAACGGCCAAGTCCTGTGTGTTTTCTGCCAGGTTGGCCTCGACCAACAGACTGTCAAGCTGGTGTGCACCAACCGCAGGAAGCAGTTTCTGCTGGACACGGCTGACGTGGCCCTGGCTGAGTGAGTGTCAGCCCCCGCCCCTCAACAGGACAGGAGACTCAGCAACTGCCATGGGCATGGCCCTGGCTGGGGGTAGAAGGAGGCAGCCATCTGTTCCCCCAAGAGCCTGCGGTCTGCTCAGAGAGGCAGGGAAGTGGACAGTCACTGACCGACTGACTCACGTCAGCTCAGGTGACCTCAGCCCCTCAGGACCCACGGAGAGGATGGGGGCTGGTGTGTGAGGTCCGATGGGAGGGGAGACACAAGAGCCTGGCTGCTGTCCCAGGTGTGTCCTAGACGACAGCCATGGCAATTCCATGTAATAAGGTCATTTCTGTACTGATGGAGTTGTCAGATGCTACTGTCCAGCAGTCTGGGTAGGCTACTGTCAGAATCCAAGGCCACTTGGACACTAGCAATGGTTGGACCTTTTCTGGGCACCATCCAATGACGCAGGGCTCTGACCCCGTCATTGCCTACTGCAGCCAGCACCCTCCGCCCTTACCTCCTGTGAGGTCTCTGGGCCAGGCATTCCCAGGACAAAGCCCTATCTGCCAAGGACCTGTCCCCAAGCCTCTGACAGCAAACTGCACTCCCTGAACAGGCTCTTCCTGGCATCTCTGAAGTCAGCCATGATCAAAGGTTGCCGGGAACCACCCTACCCCAGCGTCCTGACTGATGCCACCATGGAGAAGCTGGCACTGGCGAAATTTGTCGCCCAGGAATCCAAATGTGAGGTTAGTGGCTGGGAGAAGACGCCAGTGGCACAGCATTGGCCTGCCCAGGGCATTTCCCAGTCACCTGGTGGGAGGGGCTTTTCTCCTCTAGGCCCTATCCTCTTGTCCATTTGGCTATGTCCTAAGGTCACCTTGTTTCTCACGGTGGCCATTCCTGGGTCTGGGTTCTGGGTAAGCTGAGGCCTCACCTGCTTTGTCTGTTGCCTCCACCCCCAGGCATCCACCGTGACCGTGCATTTCTACGGACTCGTGCACTGGGAAGACCCCATGGAAGAGGCCCTGGGCCCTGTTCCCTGCCAGTGCTCACCCGCCGAGGGCACCATCACCAAAGAAGGCATGCTGCACTACAAGGCCAGCACCTCCTACCTGGGCAAGGAGCACTGGAAGGCCTGCTTCGTGGTGCTCAGGTGAGAGCCCCAGCAGCTGTGGGCCCAGGCATATGTCGAGTCCCTAGCGGGAAAGGCCCAAGGGCAGGTGCCCCCTTTTCCTCCGCGCCGAGGGCTCACCCAGGGATATAGACCTTCTCTAGCCAGTCAGTTCTCTGGGCCCAGGATTCCCAGGTGCCTGAGCCAGCCCTGGTGACAGACCTTCGGCTGTGCCTAGGACTTCCAGGGTCAATGGTCTCCATAGCCATGCTCAGATCCCTTTCTCACCCCCTCCATAGAGAGGAGGCCCTGGTTCCCAGCCAGTATATGGGGAATTCCTGGGATCTTAGCCAGGCCTCACCTCACTGTAACTGTGACCCTGTAGCAATGGGATCCTCTACCAGTATCCGGACCGGACGGACGTCATCCCCTGCTCTCGGTGAACATGGGGTAAGTGTCCCAGGGAGAGGGGACTGCAGGTGTCCTGCCTGGAGTCCACTGTCCTCCCGTCCCCCTCCTCACCTTATCTGTAACCCTGATTGGCGCCTTGGGCTTTGCAAGCTGTGGGGAAGCTGTGGAGGCAGGAGGCACGAGGAGGCACCCTTTTGCCTAGAGATGGGAACCCCTTCCCAGGAATTCCAGACAATGAGAGGCGGGCGGCAGAGGATCGTGGGTGGGCGGGCACTGGTTCTGAGCAGGTCCAGTGGGAGATAGAGGCAGGAGGATCAGAAGTTCCAGGTCATCCTCTGCTACATAACAAGTTTCAGGCCAGCCTGGGCTACATCAGACCCTGTCTTAAAAAGAAAAAAGCTGTTACACAAAAAACGGTAGGCTAGCCAAGCATATGCAAGTGTCCCTAGAGCCCGAGGCCCAGTGTCTGCACACCTCAGCCCACCACAGGGTCTCCCACCCCTGCCTCCGCCCTCCCATTTCACCCTCTTCCTCTGGCCCAGTGGGGAGCAGTGCGGTGGCTGCCGGAGATCCAACACCACGGATCGGCCCCACGCCTTCCAGGTCATTCTGGCTGACCGGCCCTGCCTGGAGCTAAGCGCCGACAGCGAGGCCGAGATGGCTGACTGGATGCAACATCTCTGCCAGGCCGTGTCCAAAGGAGTAAGCCTGCCTGTGTCCACCATCATCCACCCAGCCTGGTCCATCCCCCCCCGCCCCCGCCCCCTTACACTACTAAGGTAGAGTCTACAGGGGATTCCTGGTGCAGGCCACCCTAGAGGAACAACCTGCCTCTCTCACCTTCTGCCCATGTCCAGGTCATACCCCAGGGCATAGCTCCCAGCCCCTGCATCCCTTGCTGCCTGGTGATCACAGAGGACCGTCTCTTCACATGCCATGAGGATTGCCAAACCAGCTTCTTTCGCTCTCTGGGCACAGCCAGGCTGGCAGACATCACTGCCATCTCCACAGAGCTTGGCAAGGAGTACTGTGTCCTGGTGAGTGGGCAGGAATGGGGGCACAGGCTTTGCCCAGGGAAATCCATGCATATTCACCCGGAACCTGCTGCCCCTAGGAGTTCTCCAGGATAGCCCACAGCTGCTCCAGCCCTGGGTCATCTACCTGAGCTGCACTTCCGAGTTGAACCGGTTCCTGACTGCCCTGAGCTCTGGGTGGAAAGCCATCTATCAGGTAATTCTTGGCGTGGGGCCTGGCCTCGCCTAAAGGGTTCTGGGGACAGCAATTTGCCCACGACTCTAGATAGATAGAAACTTAGGCAAGCCCCCATTGTCAACGTGTCTGTCAAAACTAAAAATGCCACCAGGAGCTGCCGTTCCTGACCTGAGCTCCAGTCACTGTGGGCTCTTGGTGGGCCTGGTGAGTTGCATGACTGGCCCTCCCCCACCCCAGATCTGGAGGGGCTCCCAGACCTGGAGAAGTAGTGACTTTTGGGGTTTTTTTTGTTTGGTTGGTTGATTTTGTTTTTGAGACAAGGTCTTACTATGCTGCTCTGGCCAGCCTGGAACTTACAGGGAAAAATCTGCCTTTGGCTCCTGGGATTAAAGGCGTGTGCCACCACACCCAGAGAGAGGTACTGTTTTATGCATGGTGCTCCCTGCACCCTGTCATTCTGGGGCAGCTCTAAACTGAGCGAGAGACGGAAAACAATCAAGAACAGATCCCTCACCCGGTGAACTCCAGATAGACCTGAGAGCTGAGCTCGGGGTCTGTGTGCCGAGCATGAGGGGAACTTGCAACATGGAAGGTGTTCCCAAAGCGGTGTGCAGGGCCCTGGCGGCCTTCCATGGCTCCTGGGAGAGCAGCCTGTAGCCCTTGAGCTTTCTGCTTGTCCAAACACAGGTCGACCTTCCTCACAAGGCAATCCAGGAAGCTTCCATCAAGCAGAAATTTGAGGATGCCCTGAGCCTCATCCACAGCGCCTGGCAGCGGAGCGACAGCCTATGCCGCGGCAGGGCCTCCAGGGACCCCTGGTGCTGAGATGTCGCTGAGCAACACTGTGGGCAGACGGGAAGGAGGCGGGCTGACCGGCCTCTGCACTGTGCTGTGCCACCATGGTGTTCTGGAGCCAGGGGTCGACAACCCACTCCTGCCTTGGTGTAGCAGAACCACTTAGTGTGGCTTAAGACAGGAATTCAGAGTCAGTACCTGGCACCGTAGGCATCCTGCCCGACGGCAGTGACTAGAGGTCACTGAAGCAGAAGGTCTGAGCCCTGTGGGCTCTGTAGACACTTGGTGTCCCCGGCCACCACTTTACTCCTCACCATCTGCTCA
Organism: Mastomys natalensis; assembly: GCA_021653895.1. Taxonomy (NCBI): domain Eukaryota; kingdom Metazoa; phylum Chordata; class Mammalia; order Rodentia; family Muridae; genus Mastomys; species Mastomys natalensis. The sequence goes on along the minus strand of JAJTUV010001747.1, from coordinate 306,792 downwards.
GGGTGACGGAGAGAATGATAGCATCTGTTTAGTGGGAGCAAAGAGACAAGTGGGTGGGTGTGCCATCTTCCTCTCTTGGGTCAGGGGCCTGGGCGGATGGTCAGGGCCCCCTGGGGGTCCTGAGTGCCCAGCCACCCTTGTTCATTTTTGAACACTGTCCCCACCGTACAGGGAAAGGTGAACACTAGGGATGTGTGCATGCCCCCTCTCACAAATCCACCCCATGCACAGCAGCCTGCCTCGCACAGCCTGGGCCCAGCCAGCAGCCCTCCATGGCTGCCAGAAGGCCCTGCATGTCCACAGCCCTGCCTCTCCTCTCCCTCAAATACAGCCAGAGCTTGTGGGACCAGGGATCAGGTGGCTCCTCTTGCCGGGAGCAAAGGAGAGAGGCTGAGAGGGGGAGAAAAGCCCATGGACCTGTTGGCTTCTGTGACACCTGACGACCGACCGACCCCTGCTCGGCTGGAGCTGGCCCTTCCCTGAGGTCTCTTATTAGGTTCCTTGAGGACAGGTCAAATGGATTGGGTTTTGTTTTTTAAAATAAAATTGATGTTATATTGCTGAGATTTGTCACTGACCCTCTTTCAGTGTGAGGTGGGTGGAGGAATGTCCCACCCCCTATCTTCATTGTCTGCTGTCACACCACATGCTCTTGAAGAATCAGCCCCAGGTTGGCCTTGCTGCCTGGAAGTTCCCACTGTGCCTTCCGGTTTCACCCATGAGGCCACCACAAGAGGGAGCCTGGTGGCTTGGTTGAAGAAAATGGCTAGAGCCACCAGGATTATTCCTCATGGGGCTCGTGGCATTCCATTCCATCCCTCACAGAGACTCTGCAGTTTCGGGTGAGAACAGCTGAGGCACTAGAAGTTGGGGATACAGGATGGGTGTGGACCCCTCTCACTGGGAGAGGCAAGCTTTTCTCCCGAGGCCTTTCTTTCCTGGGCGACACCATCTCCACACTCTGGTTACCTGCTGTCATGAGCGGTGAAACTAGGAAATGGAAAATTCTAGAAATAAGCTGTTGTACAGTTTTTAAATACATGCACTGGTTTGCATACTGTGCACAAGCTGCACAGACGTGGCTTGTCTGGTTGTCCAGCGCGTCTGTGCTGTGCACACCATTAGGCACCCGGTTTTCACGTCGACTGGTGGAGGAGCAGGATTTGTGTTCAAGTAACCCTTTTTAAAATAATGGCCCTCAAAGTTGCCCTCTGGGTCATGTGTGTATCCCCTCACACGCATGTGCACACATACAGGATAACCTAAGCTACGTAGCTTGTCTTTTTAAAAAGGCATTCACATCAATGGTGTTTTCTGGGTGTGGTACCGCACACCTTTAACTTCAGCACTTGGGAAGCAGAGGCAGCCAGATCTCTGTGAATTCCGGGCCAGTCTGGTCTCCATAGTTCCAGGACAAAGCTACACAGAACAACCCTGTCTTAAAATAAATAAAATTAATGGGATTGGAGAAATTGTTCAGTGGTTAGAGAACACGGAACTATCTGCTCTTCCAGAGGGCCAGGGTTCAATTCCTAGCACCCACCCACATGGTAGCTCAGACCCATGTGTAACTTCAGTTCCAGAGTATACAGCGCCCTCTCTGGCCTCCACGGGCACCAGGCACACACACCATGTAGGCAAAACACCCATGTACATAAAAAGTAAGAGACAAAGTTGGCACAGATCTTCATGCTTGCGCTGCCAGCACTGGTGGTAGGGGTGGGAGTGGGGCAGAGGCAGATGGAGCCAGCCACAAGTTTGGAGGCGGCCTGGGCAGCACAGTGAGTCCTTGAAAATGACACACCACCTCACAGGAAACTGAACCACCTCACCACTGGCTCTGCAGAGTTCTGGGGTCTTCCCTCGTGTTCATTCTTGTTGAAATGAAACTATAAAACTGGGCGTGGTGGGGCACGCCTTTAATCCCAGCACTTGAGAGGCAGAGGCAGGCGGATCTCTGTGAGTCAAACAAAAAAGATAATAAGTGAATAAACCTTTAAGGGGAAGGGGAAATGGGGCTATAATCTGGCCCCTGTAGAAGTGACACAGTTGCAGGTTGGCCACGCTTAGGGCCAAGTGACCACAAGTCCAGGGCTTTAGCTGGAACCGAACAGGGACCAGAGATGGCACAGGAAGTCTAGAGGACACAGAGGAGTGCCCTCCCCTACGTAGCTTGGCTCTTCCTGCCCACTGTCCTTCTAGTCACAAGTGACCTTTCCTCCAGATCCCAGGGCCCTGGCCCGCCCTGGCCAGCAGCAGCTGGGATTGGTCTGAGCCAGAGGAGGTGTGTCCAGATTCCCATAGCCCTGCTGATGAACAGCAGGTGGAGTTCCAAGACAACCAGAGGCCTGCCTCTAGCCAGTGACAGACTCTCTGTCCTCTAGACATGACTCTGGCTCCCTTTGATCCCCAGCCCTGTGGTTATGCAGGGGTGCAGACTGCCTAGACACTACCGCCTGTAGCCTGTGTCATGACACTGACCCGGGCATAGATGGCTCCTGCCATGGATGCGAGGGAGATGGTGTCCCCGGCTGTGGACCTGGTGCTGGGTGCCTCGGCCTGCTGCCTGGCCTGTGTATTCACCAATCCTCTGGAAGTGGTAAAGACCCGTCTACAACTGCAGGGGGAACTGCAGGCCCCAGGCACCTACCCACGGCCCTACCGGGGTTTTGTGTCTTCTGTTGCAGCCGTTGCTCGGGCAGACGGGCTGTGGGGCCTGCAGAAGGGGCTGGCCGCTGGCCTTCTCTACCAGGGCCTCATGAATGGTGTCCGATTCTACTGCTATAGCCTGGCATGCCAGGCTGGCCTCACCCAGCAACCAGGTGGCACTGTGATCGCAGGCGCTGTGGCTGGGGCACTGGGAGCCTTTGTGGGGAGTCCTGCTTACCTGGTAAGTGTCTTTTCTTTCCTTTACAACTCTGTGATCAATGTGACCAGTGGACTTTGTGGCCCTGGGTTGGGCAGGTCTGTTTGGGAGGGGACTGTTTGCTGGGAATATCTGGCTTAGACCTGGAATCTGCCCTCACTCTGACCCTTGTTTCTTTGGGGGGCATGCCCACTAATCTTAGCTGGGAGAAGGAACAGGTTATAAAGCAGTGGATTCTAGTCCTCACTTGCCTGTGGTTGCACCTAGGGAGCCTGGCATACCGTAAGAATAAAAGCTGTCATGGAGCAAAGGGAGATTGTGTCCTGGTCTAAGCACTGAACAATCACTTTACTCTGTCCTTGAGAATAGCAACACAGAGTCCCAAAGATCTCCTTAAGAAACCTGAGCCACCAAGATGTGTGCCCAGGCCTCAGGATGTGGCTCAGTTGGTATTGTGCTTGCCTAGCATGTACTAAGCCCTGGGTTTGTTCCCAAGCACAACATAAGCCAGGCGTGGCACAGCCTGCCTACCCATAATCCCCACATTTGAGAGGTGGAGGCAGGAAAATCAGAATTAAGGTCATGGTGACACAATTCTTTTGGGGCCAGCCTGGGGTACATGAGGCACTGTCTCAAATTTTTAAATAATAAAGTCTGGCCAACCAAAGTCGTCTCTGAGCTTTAGATGTGGGGTCAGGGATACCATGCAGAAGAGGGGCTCAGACATGCTCAGCTCAGTTCCCAGACTCTATCCTAGAGCTCTCGTCGGCTCTGTACTTGCAGGTCAAGACACAGCTGCAGACCCAGACAGTGGCTGCTGTGGCCGTGGGGCATCAGCACCAGCATCAGGTAAGACAACGTCCCCAACCTGCGGCTCCAGGCTGTGCAGGTGCTGTGACTGTCTAGTGACCCATACCATCTTCTCCCTGCAGGGTGTCCTGAATGCCCTGGAGACCATCTGGCGCCAACAGGGCATGCTGGGACTGTGGCGGGGCGTGGGTGGGGCTGTGCCCAGAGTCACAGTAGGTTCAGCTGCCCAGCTGGCCACGTTTACCTCTGCCAAGGCATGGGTACAGGATCGACAGGTAAGGGGCTGGGAACACAGACACACACAGGGAGTGGGAGGTTTCTTGCCTCTTTCACAGAGTTGGTGACAGATGGGGCCCAAAACAAAACCTGGTCTTGCTGAACATGGTGAGATGCACTTACATTCCTAAATGTAGGATGTTGAGGCGGGGTGTGTGTGTGTGTGTGTGTGTTGTGTGTGTTTGTGTGTGTGTGAAGGAGCTTAAGTGTTCCTCAGCTATACAGAGTTCAAAGTAGGCCCAGGCTACCTACATGAGAAAGAAAAAGAAAGACAGGGAAATGGAAATGGGAAAGGAAAAAAGGAGGGAGGGGTGGAGAGGAGAGAGAAGAGAAGGAAGGAGAGACAGAAGAAAGGAAGAAGGGAAGGAAGGGGAGGAAGGGGTTGCAGCTAGGATAGCGATTCTCACCTGTGATCTCAGAATTTAGAAGGTGGAGGCAGGAGGATTGCAAGTTGGAGAACACCCTGCTACAGAGCAAGACCTGTCTCAACCCAGAAAGAATGCAATGCGCATGCTCGAGGAAGGATGTGAGGGACGGAGTGGGAGAATAAAGTTGTTGGCTCTGCCATTATAGTTGTGACCTAGCCTTCGTGTCCAACAGGAGTTTGGAGGGGTCATCAATGAACCTTAAAATCATGGAGGAATGCAGGATTGGCATCAGGAGTTGGAAATGGCTGGAGAGGTCTGATTTGCTCGCCCACCCCAGCCCTTCCAGCCCTCATGGGCTTGGGGCAGAGGGTTGAACACAGCAGGGGTGAGTAAAGGCAGTGGGCAGGGTCAACAGCCTGTGCCATCCCCTGCAGTGGTTTTTGGAGGACAGCTGGCTGGTGACCCTGGCTGGAGGCATGATCAGCAGTATAGCCGTGGTTGCAGTCATGACACCACTGACGTCGTCAGCACTCGGCTGTACAACCAGCCGGCAGACAGAGCTGGCAGGGTGAGCAGGGACGAGGGGAACGGGAGATGTGGGGACATGGGACACACACAGAGCCACCAGGGGACACGGACCATATTCACAACACATTAACATGCAAGTCCCAAGCTTTTGACTGGATTTTATTCTGTTTCCTGATGAGGAAATCAACTCAGAGAGATCAAGTGACCTGACCGAGGTGGCCCAGATGATCAGTAGAAAAGACAGGGTTGGAATCCTGGCCTTCCGGTCATAACGCCACAGGAAGTGTGGGGACAAAAGTGTGCCCGATATCCAAGCTGTACCCCTGAAAGAGGCTATGGCTTCTTTTTATTAGCACCACAGTCTATAATCCTCTCAGACGGGAACAGAAGCTGCTTCTGACACCACTAGACACACTTGGCTGTGTCATCGGGACCTTCAACTCTCCCCCATGTTTGTCCCCAGGGCCAGCTGTACAGGGCCTTGCTGATTGCCTGGTGAAGACCTGTCAACAGGAGGGACCCCTGGCACTCTACAAGGGCCTGGGCCCTGCCTACCTGCGCTTGGGTCCCCACACATCCTTAGCATGTTCTTCTGGGACGAGCTGCGGAAACTGGCAGCGAGGGCCCAGCACCAGGGCACCTAGACTCGTCCTTCATCCCACCGCCAAGCCTGGCATCTGGTGGAAGTGATGGCCTGCTTCAGAGCCAGCTTGAGTCAGGCCCTGCCACAGGTCAGGGGAGGGGGCCGGGAATGGTAGATGACTGGGACCCATCGAGCCCTAGGACCAGGGTGCCCTGAGTCACCACCCCTTTGCTTCCTCTCTCCCCTCTGAGTTCCCGTGCCTTAGCTCATTCATTGCCACAGTAATGCCTACATGTAAAGATCCCCCATTAGGAGAGCCACTCAACTGCACTGGCTCCTCAGTCCTCCAGTGTGTGACCACACAAGTCTCTCTCAGCATAAGGAGACTGAGGCTGAGGGGAGCCGTCTCTCTGGCTGGAGCCACATACCTTTGCCATGACATAGCCAGGACTGGAGTTCAACTCTGCCTATCCCCATATGGTGCTCTCAACAAGGACAAGGCTACATCAGGGCTATTGGGGTTCGTGTCTCTCAGAGGCCACTACATGTGAGGATACCCATGGTTGTATCACAAGGGAGTGATGGCCCCAGAGTCTAGTTGGCCAAGGCCAGTTATCAAATCAAATTCTGAAGCCTTGATGGCTTAACAAAACAAACAAAAAAACCTGTTTTCCTACTTCTGAAGCCAGAAGCCCAAGAAGGTATTGGCAGTGTTAGCATCTCTCTTTGCTTTTCTTTCAGTTATTTGTGGTGCGGTGCGGTGGTGGTGGAGCCAAGGCCCTGGGTGTGTTAGTCACATGATCTTCCAGTGGTCTACACCCCAGCCCAAGGCTGACTTCTCCCAAAGGCCTATCTTCCTTGATTTTAAAATGAGCAGCTTCCTCTGAATCAGAGTCAAATCAGCTTTTCTCAGGCTGGGGACATAGATCAGTCTGCAGACTGCCCATCCGCTGCTCATGAGGAGGCTTCCGGTTCCATCCCCAGCACCGAATGAACCGATGGCACATGCCTGTAATCTCAGCCCTGGGGAGGTAGAGGCAGGAGGATCTGGAGTTCATAGTCATCCGTAGCTCCATAGTGAGTTTGAAGTCAGCCTGGATTCCATGAGAGCCAAGAGAGAGAGGGAGGAGGAGGAGGAGAAAGGAGGCTAGGGATGGAGGAGGGGGAGAGAAAGAGACAGGGAGACAGGGAAACCCAGTTATGTTGGATAGGACCCACACGGGACCGCATATTAGAGGGAGCTACCGTGGTCTCCCTCTACAGTCACATGTGGCTATGGGACTAGATTAGGGCTTCAGCAGACATCTTGGAACATTTGAGTTCAGGTTTCTGGTTTGTGTACATCCAGAGGACCACAGGCCTAGGGAAGTCGACCACGTGGGTCACAGAGCAGAACCACTGCAGGGCCAATGACAGACTCTGGGCCCTCTCTCCAGACTGCAGCCACCACAGGAACAGGTGTGTAAGCCACCCAGTAGCCTTTCTACTATGAAAGTGGACACTCTTGGTCAGACAGCTTCAATCACCTTTTCCAATCCACATCCCAAGTGGGAAAAACTACTCCAGACGAACACTCCAATAAAGTTTTATATTTTGTGTACTTTGGCGACTCCCCTCTGCTTCCCTGTCCCTGCCCTGCCCCACCACCCCAAACCCTCAGCTCTCAAGCCCTTTCTAGAAAGGACCAGAAAGCAGCGCCCACCTGCCCAGGCGAAGCCTGCCACCTAGTGGACCCAAGGGGAACAGTGTGACCCCGAGGCAGACTGCACTCAAGCTTAAGGGGATTCCAAGCCCTTTCCCTGTGGCCTGTAGAAACTGAACTACTAATTTTTAGAAGCCTGAAGAGACAGAGCCTGAAGGGACCCTGGCGCTGTGGGGAGAATCTCTGCTTTGGGATCTTGAGAGAGGGCCAGTTCACACTTCAGGTTGAGTGCGGGCCACACCCGAGGGGGGGGAAGGCCAGGTGAGCTGGCCGAGGAGGGACTTCCGGAAGTCATGTGGCCTTGAAGTCTAGCGGGGACAGACCAGAACCAGTTAACTGCTTTGCCCTTGAGACCTAAATGGGAAGCCACCAAGCGCTGTGAATCCCGCAACCTGGAAGTCCAGGGCGGCTGGCTCTCCTGCCCCGCCCCCAGGCCTTTGACCCTTTCCTAGTCCCTCCTCTGTCTTCTAGAGACACCTTTGACCGGTGATATCATTAGGTCTGTCCCAGCGCAGACCCGGCCGGAGGCTGAGGCTGGGACTCCTGGAGGCTGCCATGTTTTCCTGCCTTCCCTCTCCTCCTGGCTCCCCAACCTCCCTTCCTTTGAGTGGGGTTCCAATCTCTTCGACAGCCTCCTGCAAGGTGAGCGCCTCCGGGATGCACACTTGGGCCCCATCCCTCCCTCGGGTGGGCGGAGTGCAAGGTGGGCCCCACCATCCACGTGGGATCCTCGGCTCCTGGTTGCACCGTGCGCTCCTCCGGTCTCCGCCCCGACGATCCTAACGTCCCCTTCACCCTCTGCTTTGTCTGGCCCAGGCCTGATCGGGGCCCTTGGAGTCTCGGTTCTCAACAGTCTGCTGAAAGTTTACTTCTTCGTGGCCTGTGTCAAGTGAGTGCCCACGTCGGTCCCACCCAGCCCTGCCCAGGGAGTTGGTCCCTGGAGGACTCTGGTCCCTCTTGGAGAGGGCTGAGAGTGGAGCTGGAGCCCTGGCAGCCTTCCCAGGACAGGACCCCGTGATCCTGCCCCTCAGCCCGCACCCATTCTGCCCCACAGTGACCCCCAGCGGCAGCCCCAAAAGCAGCGGCGCGAGGGCAATGGGCCTCCCTGGAGATGGTGCATCTGACTGGTCTGGCTCTGTTCCTGACCGTGATAGGGGCGCGGGTCGCCGCCCTCGTGGTCTTGGAGTTCTCCCTGCGGGCTGTGTCCACACTGCTGTCCCTGGGCAAGGTGAGACGACAGCGTAGGGACACTCCTGGGCCACTTTCATCTCCTGGATTGGGAAGTAGGCCTAGTGAAAGCCCCCACCCCACCCCATTTCCTTCAGATGGAAAATAGAGTTGCAGTTTGTTACCTGGCAGCACGAGACGGACCCACACCCACACCCCACCCCCCATGTAAATGTCGCACGCACAAAGCCCTGGATTCGATCCCCTGCACTGTGTAAACCCAGGCATGGTGACAACTCAGGCCTGAAGGATGAGAAATTTAGGGTCATCCTTGAGGCCAGCCTGGGACACATGAAACTCCTCTCCTCCCCCCCCCCAAAAAAAAAAAAACCAAGTTCTGTATTGCTGAGCTTTTCTCGTGGCCCTGGCTAAGTCCCCTGAGGGCTTTGGCCCATTTTGTCCTGACAGCCATAACATTAAGGGTCTTCTTGGATCTCCACAAGTGTGGACAACTGAGGCTCAAACTGAGCACATGGTTTGTCTGGGAAGATGGGTCTTCAAGGCCTAGACCTATTACCCTCCAGCCAATCGTATGAGCAAGAGAAACCACCCTTCAGATGCCAGGCTCCTGTAATACGGTCTACCCTGGGCTCCCTTCCCTCTGCAGGGCTCCCAGGACAAGGAGCGGCTCCAGCTCTTCCTGGTTTGTCAGTTCTCCCTGGGCTGCGGGCTAAGCTGTGGCCTGAGCTTCCTACAGGAAGGCGCCCCACACCGTTCCTGAACCTGCTGCTGAGCCTGGGGCTGGCTGCACTCCTCGGCCTGGTGCCCGGCGCCTAAACCGCCACATCTGCAGCCTTTACGAATTGCACAGCAGCCAGCGCTACTGTGGGGTCTGCTTGGGCCTGCTGGCCAGCCAGCACGCCATGCCCAGGTTCCTGGGCCGCACTCTAGGCGTGGCTTTTGCTGTGAGTGATCTAGCAGCTGTGGCCCTCATCAACAAGGACTTCCTGAGCACATCAGAGGCCGTGCGATTCTGGACACCGCTCACCATTTGCTACACACTGCTGGTCATCTACATGCAGGGTGAGAGCCCTAGAGCTGGGGTCCCTTCGATTGGCCACCCAGCCCAGCTACCCAGTCCGGGGAGGGACTTATACTCTACTGTGGGTTTCTCAGAGAGCAGTGATGTCATACCTGAAAACCTGGTACTAGGTTGGTCTTGAGGACTAGGTGAGGTGAAAGGGATTGTGGGCCAAAGCACAGAGTGAAGGCGTGGCCATTCAGAACCACTGCCTGTGGTTCAGGGTTATTCCCCTAAGGACCACAGGGATTAGGGTCAAGGCTGGCCAAGTTCAGAAAGGCCCATCCCAGAGCCCTGGCCAACCAAGCTGGGCAGGGTCTTAAGCAGGAGGGAGTAGCTGGTCAGATCTGGCCTCTAAAGAGCCCCTGGATGCAGAATGGGAGTTAGCTGAAAGTGTCGGAGCAAGGAAGGGTGGTCCAAGCGGTGGGAACAGTAAGTGTGAAGACCCTGTGGTGGGAGTAACCTTAGCAGGTTCCATGTACGAAATGAGGCATTCTAAGTAAGGGGAACACGGGTCGGGCGAGGATGGGAAGATGGGGCCAAGTCAAGTTTGACCGTGGAAGACAAGGCTTCCATTAGCGTCTTCTCTAAAAGCCATAGGAAGTCCTGGGAGTATTCTAGGCAGAGGGATGATGTCATCTTATTGACATGTTTAAGTCGCTTTAGATGGTCAGTGGAGCTTGGTCAAGAACAAAAGTCATGGCCCCACTGAGTGAGCTTCGTTGAGGGGGGAAGGTGGCTGGGACCAGGGTGGGACGAGAGAGAGACTGGGGCAGAAGTGAACTGGACTGCAAAGATGATTCAGACGGACAAGCAGAAATGGGGAGAACCTTAGATTCCTGCCATCAACTGGCAGGGCTCTGTCCTCAACCAGGGCGAAACTTAAGGGTAGGTAAGAAGTCTTGTAGGTGCCTTGAGAGGGAAGCAAGGCTTCGGGAAGGCAGTCAGGGAAGCTGACAAAATCCCTGGGGAAAGCAGCTGAGAAGTGGAACAGGCTGGCACCTGCTGACCTCCAGACAGTGCTGGCCCAGATAGTGACAAGTGCATCCCGCAGAGGAGCAGCGGCAACATCGCTTCAGCCTACAGGGCCAGGTCCAGACGGTACTGGTGCGCATGGGTGGCCTCTTTGTTCTGTTGATGACCGTGGGCCGCTGGCTAGACCTCCTGGGTGTCTTTGTCTCCCTTTTGGGTGAGCTGTGGTGCCTGGCAGGTATTCGCGCCTTAATCGACCTCTGCCAGATACAGGTAGGTACCTTTATGAACCCTCTAGCTTCCCACCCTGTTCCCAAGGGTTCTAGCACACACACACACACACACACACACACACCCACCCGTCTAATTTTGACAAGAGGCAGGAGGGCAGGGCACCCAGTTGTCATTGAGAGCACTAGGCGTGGGGAGCTGGGTGTCAGGGACCACCCCAGCTGGCAACCCAGGGGTCTCAGAGGGTAGGAAGGTCTTGATGATAAGAGACCTGAGACTAAGGGATGTGTCCCTTCTGACCCTCCCCCAGGGCTTTCCACCCCAGAGGCCTACAGTAACAGCAGCAGTAACAGCAGAAGGAGAATGACGATGGACAGGTCCATGCGAGCCCCGGCCTTCCACACCTGCCCCAGCCAGAAGCGAGGTCCCCTCCTGACTTGCCCTGCAGAGGATGTGAAGTCAGTTTCGGGCCTGCATGGGCTAGCCAGCAAGATCTTGACCATAAGATGTGGCCTGAAGACTGAGTGGCAGAGCTGGTCCCCACCTAGACTTTCAAGCAGGCCATGGGGCCTCTGGAGAAAGGGGATGGCCAGGCCTGGGGACCTAGAGAGGAGGGGACATGAAGGCCTCTGTGTGAATCCCTCTCTTGAAGATGGGCAGTTTCATCAGACCCACTTTTCCTGGCTGTGCAAGAGGACAGAGGACAATTGTGACCTCAGAATGATCCCTGCCCTCTGGCCACCCCTCCCCCACTTGCTCTCTCAGAGAACAATAAAGGTGACTTTTCTCAACCTGCATTGAGGATCACAGTGGCGCAGGAAGAAAAAGAGGCTTCCTGAAACCAGTGGCTTTTTTGGCAGGGTTCTAGGATATGAGCCTCAGACCTGACCCTGTCCTGAGTGTCCTGGGGCACAAAGGACACAGGCTGAAGTTACCAGGTTCTTTTTTTTTTTTTTTTTTTGGTTTTGTTTTTTGGGACAGGGTTTCTCTGTGTAGCCCTGGCTGTCCTGGAACTCAGGCCTGGCCTCGAACTCAGAAATCTGCCCGCCTGTGCCTCCCAAATGCTGGCAATTAAAGGCGTGTGCCACCACTGCCCGGCCAAGTTACCAGGTTCTTGTGTCCCAGGACAAAGAACTGCACCAGGAACATGCGGTTATCCAGATGGTTGGGAACTGGAGAAGTTACTCAGGGTTACAAGCGGTGGCCAATTTGGCCAACGTGGAACAGGGGGTTCAGAAGCCCTGCGAGTACTTACTGTGGAGCACCACACCGGGACCCGCAGTCAGCAGGCAGATCATGTTTACTTAGGGTGACTGAAGGCTTATAACATTTTGGGGGTCTGAGTGCAGGGACATCCAGGATGGGCAAAGGTCATTGGCTGGGGGCTTTAGGGTACCTGGAATGCCTCAGTAGCCTTGGGGAAGTACTTCAGGAATCTCAGGTGATGGCTGAACAAATTTTGTAGGAGGAAGGAAATTGATCCTATAAATTAATTGAGGCTATGTGACACTCCTCAGGTAGAGACAACTGTTGAGGGCTTAGAATACCCCAGTCAAGGTCAGAGGAGGAGAAACTCCAAAGGGAGTCCCCCATTATGCACCAGGCCCAGAAGGCTATGCAGTCAGTGACAGACTCTGACCTTAATTAGCAGGTTTCCCACATCCCATATCCGGCAGCTCACAACTGTAGGAGGTTCTATGAGATATGATGATACCTCTGGCCTCCTTGGGAACTTGTATTCATGCTCACAGACACATACATCAATTAAAATTAAAAAAGAAGAGACAGCTTATTAAAAGAGCACCCAGGGCTGGAGAGATGACTCAGTGGTTAAGAGCACTGACTGCTCTTTCAGAGGTCCTGAGTTCAATCCCCAGCAACCACATGGTGGCTCACAACCATCTGTAATGGGATCTGATGCCCTCTTCTGGTGTGTCTGAAGAGAGCAATGGTGAATACATAAAATAAATAAATCTTTTTTAAAAAAAAACAAGCAGGGCAGTGGTGGCACACGCCTTTAATCCCAGCACTTGGGAGGCAGAGGCAGGCGATTTCGAGTTCGAGGCCAGCCTGGTCTACAGAGTGAGTTCCAGGACAGCCAGGGCTACACAGAGAAACCCTGTCTCGAAAAACCAAAATAAATAAATAAATAAATAAATAAATAAATAAATAAAACAATTGAGGGCAGGGATTCTCAGCGTCTGGACATGAAGCTCCCCGTGTGATTTTGGGAGCCAAATTAAGACAATGGATCATGACCATTATAGGTCACAGTCCCAGGCTGCTTCACTCCCTTTCCACAAACACGCTGTTTGTTGTGTGTGACCCAGAGGGGTAGGGCTCCTAGTCAGCCATGCCAACTGGCTTCTTGCATAGCTTACCTTGCTGCCCCAGCCTCTAGACTGGGATGTGGTGCAGAGGCGTCACACTGAGGTGGCCAAGGAGGTGCGGCAGAGTGGCAGAGACATAGTGCCCACCTGTGACCAAGATGTCCTGTGGAATTCCAGGTTGGAACTGCTCTCGGGTCCCCAGCTCCTGATCCTAACTTATTCAAGGCAACGAGGGTCCTTTTCATCTCAACCCTGTTCAGGGCCAAGATCAAGGACAAAAAGGGCTGGGTACCCACTCCATCCACCTTCTGTGTGACTATGGACAAGTCTACTGCCCCTCTCTGAGCCCATCTAAACAATTACTAAAGCACTACTAATGTTTTAATCCCAGTAATCGGGAGGCAGAGGCAAGAGATCTGTGTGAGTTCAAGGCCAGCCTGGTCTACAGAGCAAGTTCCAGGACAAGCAGGGCTACACAGAAAGCCCTGTCTAGAAATGAAGAATGAAATGAAGAAATAAACAAGAATTACTACTTCTAGGAGTGATGGTTCATGCTTGTAATCCTAGCACTGGGAAACAGAAGCAGGCAGATTTCTTGTAAGTTCAAGGCCAGCCTGGTCTACATAGCAAACCCCAGGCCAGTCACAGCCACACAGTAAGACCCTATCTCAAAAAAAAAAAAAAAAATTAATACCATATGTTGGGTGCTTATCAAGTCTTCAAGTACTGGACGAACATTTATTAATCTATTTTGACCTTCTGATTCCCCCTACCCCTTCCTTTTCTGATCCTCTGCTTTGTTTCTGACATGGGGGTTTCACTATGGCTGGTCTGAAACTCACTATGTAGACCAGGCTGGCCTCAAATTCACAGAGATTTGTCTGGTTCTACCTGCTAACTACTGGAATTAAAGGTGTGTGCCACCACATCCAGCTGTCTGTTATTTTTGAAATGGTCTGGATATGTAGCCCAGGTGGTCTTGAACTCATGGCCATAAACTCCTCTTGCCTCAACCTCCCAATTGCTGAAATTATAGGACCACTGTGCCCCGGTCCTGGAGGTTACGTCCTATGCTTGAGAACACACAAAAAGTGAATTGTGGGTGTGGGTGGGGGGGGGGATTTCGCTTGTCGATTCTAGAGTTGTCAGAGACCAGGAGAGGCCATCAGATCCCCTGGAGCAGGAGTTACAGGTGTTGGTGAGCTACTGCTTATGGGTGTTGGGAAACACGCTGCAGTCCTCCGCCAGAGAAGCACGTACTCTTAACCACTGAGCCATCCTTCCAGCCCAGGCAGGATTTGAACACAGGCAGCCTGCTCCTCACCCCATTCCACCCAACAGCTCATATTTTGCATGCCCTTGCTCCCTTTTCTAGAAGTTAGGTCCAGGGGACTAACAGGACTACATAGGAAAAACAGGCAGGTCCATCCTAGGCGGCTCTGGAATGTGTTCTACTGCGCCAGAGGCTCTCTTCAGGTCTGTTCTAGGCCCAGCATCGAGCAGTTTGGTTCTAAGGGGATTTTACTAGGGGAGGCACACAGAGCAGAGATGCCTGATCCACCAAGAGGCCTCCCTGGGGCCACAGAGCTGGCCTCTGTGGAGTGACAAGGAGACCGTGAGGCTGGAGAAAACCCTTGAGGACCATAGACTCTGTTGACATCCTTCCTCTCTCCAAATACTCTCCATTATAGGTTGAGTGTGATGACGACGTAACTTGGTTAGTGCAAGACTTGCACAAGCCCTGGGTTCAGTCCCCAGCACTGCACAAACAGGGTATGATGGTTTACACCCGCAGTCCCAGTACTTGTGATATGCAGGCAGAAATATCAGAAGTTGAGGTTATCCTCTGCTACATCCAACTTCATGGCTAGCCTGGGCTACATGCATGAGACCCTGTCTCCAACCCCAAAACAAAACAAAAAGACCACCATTGCCACCTGAGAACTATTGGCCTCTGGTCCTCTCCTCCCCAATCAAGGCAGGGCTGCGACCAGGACAAGTGGAAGCCAAGGGGACCTGGTGGTATCAGGTACAGCTTGAGGGCAGCAAAAGCCCCGCTCAGTACAATATCAACGCCCCTGCTGTGGGATCTGGCTTCCACCCCTCAGCTTGCCCTGTCTGGAGGAAACGACTCATCTGGTGGGCGAAGAGCCAGTATCCTCCAGACCCAGACTGGCTCTGGGTTCCAACAAAACCCACTGTTTGTGCTGGAAGGCATTCTGGTCTCAGCCCACAGCCTGGCTGGGAATAAACTGGCAACATCTGGGAGAGAACTGGACTCAGCTGTCCTTTCCTTTTTATGGGCACAGGGACCATTATCCAAACAAGAATTGGAACAGGCAGGCTGGAAGAGATTTCTCTTCTTATCAATTATTTTTCTGAAACTTATTTTGTGTCTGGCAAGAGTCTTAAACATTTGGTCACCCAGCCTTGGGGGTTTGGTATAGCTCAGTGGTAAGTGCTTGCCTCTAATGTATGAGTGTCCCCTAACCCCCTGCAAAAAAACAGAAAGAGCTAGGGACGGGACTCGGGTGGTAGACTGTTTGCCTACCACACAGAAGGCCCTGGGTTCAATTCACAGCATTGTTTAAACTTGGGATGGGTTTGCGTACCTGTCTTCCCAGCATTTGGGAGATGGAGGCAGGTGGATCAGAAGCTCAAGGTTATTTATTCTCTAGGTACATAGTAAGTTGAGCAAGTTCAAGGCCAGACTGGGATGCAAGAGACCCTGTCTCTAAAAAGAAGAAGAAAAAGAGGAGGAAGAGGAGGAGGGGGAGAGGAGGAGGAAGAACAAGAAGATGGCAAGAAAGAAAGAAGGAAAGAAAGAGAGAAAAAGAGAGAGAGAGAGAGAGAGAGAGAGAGAGAGAGAAAGGGAAAGAAGGGCTGGAGAGATGGCTCAGTGGTTAAGAGCACTGACTGCCTTCCAGAGGTCCTGAGTTCAACATGATGGCTCACAAACACCTGTAATGGGGTCTGACGCCCTCTTCTGGTGTGTCTGCAGACAGCTACAGTGTACTCAGATACATAAAATAAATAAATAAACCACACAAGTGTGTGGTTCAGTGGTAAAGAGTCTATAGTATCAGGCTCTGGGTCCCAGCCAGGGCACCACAATAGCAATAAAAACCAAACATAAATACATAAAAGAAGTGAAAGACCAGGGTCTTCAGTATCTGTATGAAGTGGGGACACTCCTAGGGCAGCTGGGACTGGAGCGAGCACCCCTCCCCTCCTGAAGATCCTTTCTGGCTTTCCTTCCTTCCTTCCTTCCTTCCTTCCTTCCTTCCTTCCTTCCTTCCTTCCTTCCTTCCTTCCTTCCTTCCTCTGTTCCTCCCTTCCTTCCTTCCTTCCTTCCTTTTTCTTTTCTTTTTTTATTTTTTGTTCATTTGTTTCATTTGTGTGCTGGATAGCTTTATGTCAACTTGACACAGGCTAAAGTCACCTGAGAGGAGGAAACCTCAATTAAGAAAATGCCTCCATGCCAGTCAATGGTGGCCCACGCTTATAATCCCAGCACTCGGGAAGCAGAGACAGATGGATCTCTGAGAGTTGGAGGCCACCTTGGTCTACAGAGTAAATTCCAGGATAGCTAGGGCTACACAGGGCTTTTTTCTCAGGAAGAAAGAAAAAAAAAAAAGGAAGGAAGAAAGAAAGGAAAGAAAGAAAGAAAGACTGAGTAAGCCACAAGGGCAAGCCAGTAACAGCACCTCATGGCTTTGCTTAGCCTGCCGCCAGGTTCCCTCTCTGTTTGAGTTCCTGTCCAGCCTTCCTTCAGTGATGGACTATGATGTGGAAGTGGACCCCAGATTAACCCTTTCCTCCCCAGCTTGCTTTTGGTCCTGGTGTCCATCACAACGGCAGCACCTCTGATCAAGACAGTTTTGGTTTTTTTTTGTTTGTTTGGTTTTGTTTGTTTATCGAGATAGGGTGTCTCAGAGTAGCTACTGGCTGTCCTGGAACTTGCTCTGTAGACCAGGCTGGCTTTGAACTCAAGAATCAGTCTGCCTCTGTCTCACATGTGCTGGAATTAAGGGCGTGGTTTCTGCATCTGTAACCAGTGGATCACCCAGAGTACCTGTGAGGAGTCAACCTCTGTTGGAGCTGGAGGCGGGCTGTGGTGAGCTTGGTACTCTCATTCAGAGAGGTCATCCTCCACAGAGAGGGACAAGCCAGTGTGGTACCACGTACAATTAGTGGCTGAGGAAAGCTGGTTTTAGAGGATGGTGATTGACAGGTGGGTTTAAGGAGCTGGGGAAGATATATCTGTCAGCTACGGCTGTGTAACAGATTCCCCCAAGTATGTAGTTGCTTAAGACAATAGACATTTGTCAGTTCACGCCCTCCATGAGTCAGGCATTCCGTGCAGCTCAGCCGTGTTCTCTCGCTCAGAGCCTGTGGTCAAGAGGTCAGCTGTGACTCAGAGACTTCCTAAATCTGAGAGCCTCCCTGGAGCTCCTGCTACATGGACTTCACCACAACCCAGCAGCTCCTTCCCTTCAGAGTCAGGGAAGGAGAGGGAAGGAGGAAGAGGGAGGGGGACGTGGATGGTTAGAAGCTTCCAACTGGAATAACAGTTCCATTAGAGAAGAAAAGATCTCAGGCCAATGACAGGGTGTGGCCAAGAGCTCCTACTCTAGTGGGGTCTGAGGAGCTGGTAAGCAAGGACTGGGTCACACCAGCCCGGTAAAGGGCTCGGGGTATCCTCAAGAGCAGTGGGGAGCCACAGAAGACTATGCAGAGAGGGAGACGGTCAGACACCAGCAGTGTTGGCCTGTCGGGACAGCGGACTGTAAGGCATAGGGACTAGGTGAATCTGAGTTTTAGCAGGACAGTAGAGCTAAGGTCAACACAGCTGTGCACAGCTGTAATCTCAGTGCTGGTAGAATTGCTTCTTAATGAGATCTGGGCCGAGGGGAGGTCTGGAGAGATGGCTCAGTGGTTAAGAGAATACTTTGGTTCCCATCCAAGGCAGGTGGCTCACAGAGGCCTGGAGCTCCAGGTCCAGGGAATCTGATGCCTACTGTCTGGAACCCTCATGCAGCTGGCACACACACACCCCAAAACACCCACACCCATGAATAAAAATAAGTCTTTTTAAAGATTTATTATGTGTACACCGTTCTGCTTGGATGTACACCTGCATGCCAGAAGAGGGCATCAGATCCCATTACAGATGGCTGTGAGCCACCATGTGGTTGCTGGGAATTGAACTCAGGACCTCGGGAAGGAAGACCATTCAGTGCTCTTAACCTCGGAGCCATCTCTCCAGCCTTAGAAATAAGCCTTTTTTTTTTTTTTTTTTTTTTTTTTTTGGTTTTTTGAGACAGGGTTTCTCTGTGTAGCTCGGGCTGTCCTGGAACTCACTCTGTAGACCAGGCTGGCCTCGAACTCAGAAATCCGCCTGCCTCTGCCTCCCAAGTGCTGGGATTAAAGGCGTGCGCCACCACCGCCCGGCAGAAATAAGCCTTAAAGTATAAACCTGACAAAAAAAAAAAAAAAAAAAAAGTGAGTGGGACAATGATGGCACACGCCTTTAATCCCAGTACTCAGGAGACAGAGGCAAGCAGATCTCTGAGTTTGAGGCCAGCCTGGTCTACAGAGTTGAATTCCAGGGCTACACAGAGAAACACTGTCTCAAAGAACAAAAACTAGTGTGTGGGGGGAACCACAGGGGACAACCCTGGAGGAGGACAGTGAGCAGGATGTAAAGTGAATAAGAAAAAAAAAAAAAAAAAACCAAGACAACAAAAACTAAGATGAGGGAGATGGTCTAAGGAATGACACTGTGGGTTAACCTCTGACCTCCCTCCACATGCAGGCCCACACACATGCACATGCACACACACATGCACACACACATGCACACACATGCACACATACATTCATGCACACACATACATGCACATATACACACATGTACACACACATGCACATACACATGCACACACATGCACACACAGATGCACACACAGATGCACACACATACAGGCACATACACACATATGCACATACACATGCACACACATGAACACACATGAACACATGCACATACACATGCACACACATGCACACAGATGCACACACACATGCACATGCACTCACACGTTTGGAGGAGAAAAGAACGCGAACTTCTTACAAAAGAGTAATGTTTATTTAGAGAAAGGAAAGCACATTTAATTATTATAGACAGGGTGCCGGGGTCCATTCGTCTGACATCTTTCTGGGCTGCCAGCCAGGAATGCTTACTGGCAATGCTTCCTGCCTATAACCTGGCTGCCCTCTCTGTCCACAATCCTCCATAATCCCTACGCAACCCCCAGTCCCTCTGGGGAGCTCACCCAAGTGAGCACAGCCTGCCATGAGCTTGCTTACTTTCACACTGAGTTTGCCCAGGGTTCAGAGAACTGGGGAGGCCAGCAGGACTATGTCAGGTACAGGCTACAGAACTGGGAATACTAGTGTTGGTATGCCATGGAGGGAGGAATAATTCTCAGTAAGAGAGGGTTTGGGATGGCTTTAGTGAGGGAGCAGGGTCTTGGCAAGAAAACAGATGAGGACCCTTTTGAGAAACTGAGGCCAGTATTGCCTCCCTGCTGTTGGCAGAGGGGCTCTGGCTGGTAAGGCCTAGGGCCAGAGAGGAAGGCTTGAGGCTCAAAGACCCATCCCCCACTTCCCACCCTCAGTCTAGAGCCCTGCTCACCCACTCAGCAGCTATGGGAAATGGCAGGCTTGGGCAAGCTTGGCCGGAATCAGCTCAGGCCCCCAAAGCAGAAGATTACATTTGTTTTCATAGTCAAGACACAGGAAAATGGTCCTCCCTGCCTGGTGAGGCAGATACACATAGGCTTGCATGAAGTCCCAGTGTCAGCACACTAGCCTCCTAAATCCCAGGCATTGGGTGGGGTAGGGTAGGGTGTGAAGACACGGTTTCTTTGTGTAGCTCTGGCTGTTCTGGAACTAGCTTTGTAGACCAGGCTGGTCTCAAACTCACAGAGATCCAGATGTGCACCACCACCACTGGGCAACCCCAACCTCTTATCTATACCTTTCTGTGACCAGGGAAATTGTGTCAATCCTACTAAAACCTCGGACACTGAGAGTAAAAGGGTGGGTCCCCCAAAAGAAGCCAGGTGCTGTGCCAACACTAGGAAAGACAAAATTGGGGGTCCCCTATAAACCCATATCCCTACCTTTAGCTCTCTTCAGACACACCAGAGAGGGCATCAGATCCCATTACAGATGGTTGTGAGCCACCATGTGATTGCTGGGAATTGAACTCAGACCTCTGGAAGAGCGGTCGTGCTCTTAACCGCTGAGCCATCTCTCCAGCCCCCTATTTACTTTATTTATCTATGGTTCTTCAAGACAACCCATGACTGGTGTCCTAGAACTCATCTTAGACAAGCTGGCTCGTTACTAGAATCGTTGCTGCCACCAATGCTGGGATTAAAGGACTACAACTGGCTGGCTGGCTCCTCAACCTGCCTTCTTATACCAGGACACAATTTTAGATGGCTCTGCACTCCACAAGTGGCTGGGCCCTCCCCACTCCTAATTTAAAACGTGCACTACACTGCTGGTGGTCCTCAACTGCCTTCTTATAGAACCCAGGACCACAATTTTAGGAATGGCCACCCACAATGGTCGGGCCCTCCCCCTCTCAATCACTAATTTAAAAAATGTCCTACAGAGCCGGGGGTGGTGGCCCACGCCTTTAATCCCAGCACTTGGGAGGCAGAGGCAGGCGGATTTCTGAGTTTGAGGCCAGCCTGGTCTACAGAGTGAGTTCCAGGACAGCCAGGCTATACAGAGAAATCCTGTCTCGAAAAACCAAAAAACAAAACAAAACAAAAAATGTCCTACAGGATTCTCTACAGCTTGATCCTATGGATGCATTTTTTTTTTTCAATTAAGGTTCCTTCCTCAGATGAATCTAGTTTGTGTTCAGTTGACATAAATCTATCCAGTACAATCTCTACCTACAATTTCCCCCATCACTTACAAGACAGCCATGGACATGAGTTGCAAAAGAGGAGCGTGAGGTCCAGAGAATCAATTTGCCCAAGGTCAAGCTGGCTGCCAGTGTCACTCAGGAGTGATGACTCTGGGTATGGCTGTGCTCCAGCTCATCCCTGTCACCATATGGGACCCCTCAAGCCCAGCATACTACAGCCCCGCCCTTGCCCATCAGGGCATTTGTGAAACTATGTTCAGGAAATCTGGCCTTCTTCAACTTCAGGCATATAAGTGGGAAGATGAGGTGATCGGAATCTTCCTGTGACTATTGTCAAGGACTACAACCTCACACTTCACGCATTTGCACACGTGATACCATACCTGACCCAAAAATGTAATTTTAACTGGTTTGGCGGGAACAAACTGAAGCCAGCCAGTTGGATCTGGGTTAGCCCAAGGAGCTCACCAAGGAGAGACAGCTGAAGGGGCATCTCTCGAAGTTCCCAGGCCCAGGGTCCCTGACGTGGCTCAGGGAGCTTGAGAACCTCTGACCGTATTCCCAGAGAGGAGGACACTTCCTTCCTGCCCTCCAATCAGTTGGTCCAAGTACTTGGATCTTGCTGGACTGTAGATGCAGTGGACAGAATTCTCGAGGAACCAGGCAAGAATGATGTGGGAATCCCAGGCCTTCCATGGAAGGGTGCCAATGATAAACAGACTCTCAGTGTGCTCTCTTGGTGTCTTGTCCTCTGACATTCCTACTGAGGGAAGACTGTCCCTCCCTGTGCTGTATGCTGGCAGACCCCTTTAATCTCAGCACTCGGGAGACAGAAGCAAGTGGATCTCTGTGAGTTTGAGGTCAGCCTGTGTTCAGTCCAGTCAAAGCTCCATACGAAGACCCTATCCAAAATCAAATTGGGAGGTGGACACTTCTTCAAGGTCAGTCAGTACCAGATGACTAAGAGTAGGTTTGGCCCATGCTTCTGTGGTCCCTCATCACAGCATAACTATGGGATGCCTTCCCACCGGACACCTCTCTGTCTCCACCCCTTGACCATCCATCCTAGCACACACAACTACTGGTAACTATTGCCCCAATTTGTTTTCACCCCCTCCACACACACCATTTGTGTCTCTGCTCAGTCCTAGTACAACCCATTCCTAATCTCCCCATGTAGACTAGGATTAATGGCCAGCTTGGTTCCTATTGGCTCCCAACTTTCCCTACCAGGTAGCCAGCGCTCAGCCCATGTTTACAGGGCCGCAATCCCATCATTGTGGATGGCAGTCGAGCTATACTTCCCAACAGAAGAGTCCAAACAGCAGCAAATATCACCCACTGCCTGGATCTTGTTCCTAAGCCCTTCTCCTTCTGCCTGCAGGGACTCAGCATCGTGGCCTCTCTCCGGTAGACAAGTAGAGGACTCTCTTCTTGTCTACTGGGACCTCTGGGGAGGGAAGAGAGCTGGTCTGAGCTTGGCAGGGAGGGAGGAGGAGAGCAGAGCCTCTGAGCTGACAGACGGAGGGCGGAGGGCGTGTATTCTCTGTCAGTGCCCTTCCTGGGTTTCCATTGCAGGAAGTCTGGCACCTGCCTATCGGTGCCACTGATAACCAGGCTGGTGCAGGCGACTTAGCCAGGACAATATCCCAGCTGAAATCAGCAGCAGGAGGTGGAACAGAGGCCAGGGGTGCAGGACAGACGGTGAGTAGTAGCAGCTAGACCCACCAGACTGCCTTAGACTGTCCCAAGGGTATAGTGGATGTGGAGAGCCTGGCTCCTAGATTAATCCCTTTGACCTTGGCTAAGGCCCCAATCAACCCTTCGGTGTGGCGTCTCATTGTTCCACTGGATGGAGCCGTGGGGTAAACGGTAGGTCGTACTTTTTTTTTTTTTTTTTTTTTTTTTTTTGGTTTTTCGAGACAGGGTTTCTCTGTTAGCCCTGGGGGTCCTGGAACTCATCTGTAAACCAGGCTGGCCTCGAACTAAAAATCCACCTGCCTCTGCCTCCCAAGTGCTGGGATGAAAGGCGTGCGCCACCACTCGCCCGCTGGTCGGTACCATTTTGACTCAGTGGTGCCTCCCTTTTTCCACAGCGGCTGTAAGAGTCTTCACACCTGCCGCAGAGAAGAGGCCCCATTGCCAGGTTGGGAACGCACCCAAGGGGCCCTTGGGCACCCGTAGCCTCAGTGTAGTTCTGGGTTCCATCCTTGGCTCTTATCTGGGGACAGTGGCAGCGATCCAGCCTCTGGGACTAGCAGATCCGGGTGCCTAAGGGGCACTCTCTCCGGTCTGGCTTGAGTCTAGCATTGTCCAGTGTCCGTTGTACAAGCCTGATCCTCCCTGGCGTCAGTGTCTGGTCTGTGAGGTAGGACCTATTAGCCTGGAGTAGAATCTGGAAGGGTTAGATGAAAGGTTTGAAAGGGACACAAGGGGAGTCTCTAGAAATGGCAGCTACCGTAATGACTGTAGTCGTTATGACTCCACACTGGCGGTAAGAATCGAATGGAAAAAGCTAATGGCAAAGGTTGGGAAGGCCATTTAGGGGTGTGAGGCCTAGTGGGGAGGAGGAGGGTGGAGCTGAGCACCAAGGCACCCCACTCTGACACCTCCCTTCCGCAGCAATCCCAGGACAATCTCGAGGAGCGGTTGTGGGGGGCGGGGCGAAGGATGCAGAAGGGGACCCAATCCTGCCTGGTTATACCCCCCAGATGACTCTGGGTCCAGCTCTCCCCTGCCCAGTCCCCCATTGTGCCTCTAATCAAAAGAACAATCTGCTTGCCTGGGAATCAGACCCAGATCCATTTCCCCAGCAATGTCCTGAAGTCTCTAGGGATCTGAGCAGCCTCCTACCCAGGCCCCAGGGCTCTGTGCTCTGCTTCTTCAGGGGCCAGTGACAGGGCCAGGAAGCAAACAGGTGACCTGATTGTTTTCCCTGTCTTATGTAGGGGCCTCTTTCCACCTCACGACCTGAGACTCACTTGTAGAAGGATTCATAGACTCAGACTGGCAGTGACAGCCCAGGACAGCAGAACCAGGTGACTTGCCTCACTGGGGTCTCTGAAGACCCCTACCCAAGGCATTCTTTGAATATTCCCCGCAACTCCAGTATATGTTAGCATTATCGCTTTAACTCCAGGCCAAATTGCAGAGGTGGGCAGTGCTGACCCCATTTTAGGAATTAAAGATTGGGGCTTAGGGAAACAGGGTTGACAGTCCCAGGTCACGCGTCTAGCCTAACTTATGACCCTGAAGGATTTCAGAGTCAGTCTGGCTGCAAGTACACCTCTCCACCAGTTTGGATAGGTGGGGCCCTCATCCAGGTGACCTAGAGCGAGGTGGTTAAGGATCCCACTCCTCCGACCGCCCCGCGCCTCCACGGTTCACCATGGGGTGGGCAGCGGAGGAGGAGCCACAGAGAAGGGGAGGAGTGGTGGGAACAAAGGGAGGGGGCGCGGCCACAGGTGGGGGGGCAGGTAGGGCGAGCCCGCGCCCCCTCCCTAGCGTCACCTTTTATGGTAAGGCGCGCGCGGGGCGGCGGGGGAGGGAGGCTGGGGCGGAGCAAGGGGCGGAGGCGCAGAGCCGGCGGAGGCCGGGGCATGGGGAGCGCGGCAGGTAAGCGGGTGCGGCGTGGGGGTCCTGGCTGTGCGCCCCGGGCAGGGTCAACCTCAGGTGGCCACATGGGCAACTCTCAGCCACCGTACTGGACCCAGCCTGGAGCTGCTGGGGAGATCGGGGCGGGTACTGTCTCTTGTCCCTGTGTGTCCCAGGATCTCAGCCATTGGGGACTCTAGGAGGCTGAGTGGAGGGACCGCACGGAGATCATGTCCCTGCTCTCGAGTGGGACGGTTTGAGCAGGGCAGAGGCTCCTTCACAAAGAGGACAGCGTCCCGCATATGGATCGAATTATAGTCGCCGCGGTGACCCGGCCAACTGTCCCGCGCTGCTGCTGTACTAGCGCGCAGTTTCCGAGCTCTCTTGCTCCTTTCGGACCCTGTTCCTAGTTCCAGTCTGGAGAGGGAAAGGAGGGTCCTGGGGTCTCCTCGCCTGGCCTGGCGCGATGTGGAAATGGGCGATCCCCAAGGTGTGCGCAGCTACTCCCCCATCTCCAGCCCAGACCTGAGCTCCCAGGGGGAGAGACTGGGCAGCGCCCAGATTCCTGCTTTTAACAATGGAGACCACTGTCCTTTAGCAGCAGGGCTCCGCCTGCCCCTCTGGAGCTGAAGGACCAGCTGGCCTCCTCACAACAAGCCTCCAGGGCAGACTTCTGTTCTCTTGATGAATAAAAAGCCAAGCCCAGAGAGGTTGAGTGACCGCATCAAGGTCGCCCAGTACAAAAGACCGGTAGCCTGGGGAGATCCGAGATCCTCTTCTTTCTCTGGTGTAGGAAAGAGGAAATCCTTAGCCTTCTGAGATCGCAAGGTGTCTCGTGGGAGTCAGTGGGGGAACATACACTCTCCCACTTCCAGCGAAGTTTAATTCTGGCCCTAAACGTAGATTGCTTATTGGGTTTGTGTGAAAGAGCAATGCTTAGAAATGACTCGGTGGGGGCTTCAGAGTGCGGGCAAAGAGTTATCCCCTCCCAGGGGCTGCAGCTTAAGGCCGGCCCTGGCTGGCTGGCTGGCCGGCTCTCAGCCTCCTTCCTTCCTCTTGACAGGAAATGACTTTCTTTCCCTTTGTTCCCACTTTCTCCGCTTACCCAACTGGATCTGGGTGTCTGATTTGCCCTCCGGGGGAGGAAGGATGGGGGTGGTGGGTCTGTTGGGAAGTTGTCATACAATGCTCCCCCAACCCCCACCCCCGCCTTGGTGAACTCAGAGGCAGTGGGACCAAAGGGAAGCGCCAGCAGGCTCTCCTTATGGGACCTGACAAGGCTTTAAAAATCCCCACCGCTGCTCCATCCTCGAGGTCCCCCACCGCTGCATGACAACGTAAAGGGCGAGTATGGCTGCCCAGCTGCGAACATCTGGCCTCCACGCTGGGTGTTTCCGAGAAAGCAGGCAGAACGGAATGGGGGTCAGAGTAGGGGGAAAGGAGGTGGAGGAGGGTTCCTGAAGAGCCACAGCCTGTCTCTGAGGACCCGCCTAGAACGTGTTGACCGCAAGAAACTGGTTTGGATTGGGTTATTGGGGGGAAGGGGTGGAGCTTGGAGTGGGGGTGGAGGCTTGTATGGTCCAGGGAAGAAAAAGTCCAAGGATGCCCCAGGACTTTCAGGTTACTGGATTCTCTGAAAGGATTCCAAGCCTGTCGGAGGGCCAAGGAAAATCCACTCGAACTCTTGTTAGAACCGCGTGACAGAGGCTGCCTGCAGCTGAGGTTTGAAGTCTGAGCTCTTGGCTTTATAAATGTCAGTGGAGTTGAGATGGGGTCTAACTATGTAACCCAGACTGGGTTTGAACTCATGGTCCTCCCATCTAAGGTTTCCTGAGTGCTGAGATTACAGTTACAAGTATGTGTTACAGTTCTTGTAGTTTGTTTGTTTGTTTGGTTTTGGCTAGTCTGGGATTTGCTACGTAGACCAGGCTGGCCTTGAACTCATAAGAGATCTGCTTGCTCTTCTGCCTCTGAGTGCTAGGATTAAAAGTACTAGCCATCATTCCCGGTGGTGTGTGTGTGTGTGTGTGTGTGTGTGTGTGTGTGTGTATGTGTGTGTGTGTACACATACATACAAAATTTATTTTTTCTAGACAGAGTTTGTCTGTGTAGCCCTGTCTGCCCTGGAACTCACTCTGAAGACCAGGCTGGCCTCAAACTCAGAAATCCACCTGCCTCTGCCTCCCAAGTGCTGGGATTAAAGGCGTGCGCCACCACTGCCCAGCTTACTCTTTTGGAAAACAGGGTTTCTCTATATCGTCCTGGCTATTCTGGAAATCACTATGTAGTCTAGGCTGGCCTTCAACTCACAGATATCCCCCTGTCTCTTGCCTGTGGCATGCTTGGGATTAAAAGCATGTGTCCCTGTGCCTGACACCCCCAGAGCTATTTTCTTGGCATTTGTCTCTGTCAGCCCACAAGAGGACCCAAGGAGGCCAATGCACCTTGAGAATGAGGCAGACCTGTGAGTGACCGTGTGGGATCCATATCCCATTAGGGTCCCTGGGTCTGTCACCCTTCCCCACTGTCCAGCCCCACTGCTTGGAACTATCCATATACCTCCCCAAGCGTCCGTGACTGGGCTTCAGGGTCATGTCATGGTGGCCCACACCGAGCCAGGAAGGGAGATAAAGAGGCACATTTTTAGCTAGGGAACTATGATTGGGTGCCAGGGAGGACTTCGGTGCTATGTGGCCAGTTCACCCACAATGACCCCCCTAGGCCTCGGCCTCAGAGGCTGCTGTCTTCAGGAGCTGCCTGCTCTTCCCAACATGAGGTGCTTCCTCTGCCCAGATCTGTGCTTCAGCCCATACACTGCGAGCTCTGGCTCTTGATGCAGACCACAGAAGCTGCAAGGTTACCTGAGGGTGTCAGACACATGCATAATGAGCCAGCAGGTCCTAGGATGAGCTGTCCCAACAGCAGGAAGCAAACTAGCCCCAGGGTGGGAGTCAGGGGACACTTCCGTGGGTGAGGTGAGGTTTGAACTGGGCCCTCGAGAGAGTTAAAATTAACCCTGTAGGAACATCCTCCAACAGAGAGAGGCTTGAAAGAAAGGGCTAAATTAAAAGAACTTGAAGTGGGCTGGGGTGTGGCTCTGTGGTAGAGTATGTCTGTGCGCCATGTGTGCAAGACCCTGAGTCCCATCCCCAAATCAGAGAGATTGATGGGGTTGAGAAAGGGTCGCAGAAATTTAGAGTTTATTCCTCTGAGATTATAGAGATCCTTTAAAACTTTTATTATTTATTTGTGTGTGTGTGTCTGTGTGTGTGTGTCTCTCTGTGTGTGTGTCTGTGTCTGTGTGTGAGACAGGGTTTCTTTGGTTAGCCCTGGCTGTCTTGGAACTCCCTCTGTAGACTAGGCTAGCCTTGAACTCAGATCTGCCTGCTTCTGCCTCCCTCTGCTGGGATTAAAGGGTGCATTACCACCACCCAGCCTTTTTCTTTTTCTTTCTTTCTTTTTTTTTTTTTAAAGATTTATTTTACATACATGAGTACACCTTGGCTGTCCTCAGACACACCAGAAGAGAACACTGAATCCCATTACAGATGGTTGTGAGCCACCATGTGAGAATTGAACTCAAGACCTCTGGAAGAGCAGTGTTCTTTTTTTTTTTTAATTTATTTAATTATATAAATCACATCGTAATTTACTTATTCTCACAGGGTCAATCAGTGTTCTTAACCTCTGAGCCATCTCTCCAGCCCTACCACCCATTCTTAAAAAGCTTTTAAGCAGGAGAGAAACAATCAGATTTATGCTCTGGAAGGATGAGGGTTAGGTGGTGGGATAGGAGACCTTCCTGTTCCCCACAACCACTACACACACACACACACACACACACACACACACACACAGAGAGAGAGAGAGAGAGAGAGAGAGAGAGAGAGAGAGAGAGAGAGAGAGAGACACACAGTGTCAGGGATGTGGTAGTTGGTAGTTTGGGACTGGATGGAATGAGCAGAAGAGAGCGGTCAAGGGACTTGACTTCTCAAATCGGTTTCCTCACTGACGAAATAAGATGATGTGTCGTTGGGTGCTCCGGGCTGCATGGGGACAGAGTACATCCTGTCCTTTCTTCATCCAGCCACTCTTACGATCCTGTTTTCTTCCAGTGGAGCTGGCCTGAACTTTGGACCTTGTCTTCCAGTAGGAAATCAGTATCTCAGGTGAGGGAGGGGCTGTGGGCGGGTATCAGGGCCTGTGCCTGTCAGCTGCCTGGGCTGCCAGGGAAAACGATCTGATTTCTGTAGGGCTGTCCAGTGCTCTGGAGCATGTGGTTCAGAGTGTCTAGGCCCCTGTGACCTGGCTACCTGGCCTATCTGAAGGCCATCCGCTGTCCCTCCTATTTCCTCCTCTTGCCTTCTCTGCTCACTGTGCAACCCAGGCTGGCCCAGACCACACCATTCTCCTGCCTCAGTCCCCTCTCTGGTGAGGCCAGGTGTTCAGACTGGGCCTACCAGTACAGTGAGGTTGTCTTGTGGGAGAAGGGAGACTCTGGGAAAGTTCTTCGGTGGCCAGAGGAGTACCCTGTGACAACCTGAACCCCTCTCTCCCCAGCCCCAGTAGGAGCCGATCATGGCCTCCAAGCCTGAGAAGAGAGTGGCCTCGTCTGTCTTTATCACCCTGGCACCCCCACGCCGAGACGTAGCAGTGACTGAGGAAGTGAGCCAGGCACCTTGTGAAGCCCCACGTGCTCGGCCATGGGAGACCCTTCCCACAAAGACATCTGGGGCTGCAGTGGGCAGGAGTCCCAAGACCTGGATGCCCTCTGGCAGGAGCAATGCCTCGCTCCCTGAAGCCCCACCTCAGCTCTCCAATGGAGGTAAGAGAGTGTCCCTAAGGGGACCAGGACAGAGATAACACCAAGGCAGAGAGGAAAGGGCAGGCTAGGGGCCACTCATTCTTCAAGCTCCTTCTGTGTGCCAGGCCTACTCCAGAACCCACCTGCCTGTGCCTCAGTCCTGACTCTTCTCTTTCTCAGCTCTGCTATGTTGCAGGTCTCTCAGCCTCCCTGTGGCTCAGTTTCTTAGAAAGATCCTTACGAATATAATGTCACAGAAAAGCTTCAAAGTATAGTTGTGAAGATTAAGAGCATTAGTACAGGACCAGCAAGATGGCTCAGCCAGTAAAAATGCTCGCTGGGCAAGTGTAAGGACCTAAGTTCAAGTCCCAGAACCTACCCAAAGGTGGAAAGATAACTCCTGCAAGTTGTCCTCTGACCTCCACACATACACACACACATGCACACAGATATACACATGTGTACACACACACACACACACACACAGAGAGATATGCACGCACATGGATATGCATATACACACACAGAAATACACACACATGCACACGGATACACTCATGTACACACACACGTACACAGATAAGCACACACACAGATACACATGCACACAGACATACATGTACATGGATATACACAGATATACAAGGAATACATACACACATGCACATGGATACACATATGCACACACACATGTACACAGACATACATGTACATGGATACACACAGATACACAAGGAATAAATACATACACACATGCACATGGATACACCTATACACACATACATGTGCACGGATAGACACACACACATGTACACAGATAGACACATGCACACAGACATACACATACATGCACACTAGATAAGTAAGAATTGACAAAAACATATCAAATGTCATAAGAGTGAACATCAGAGTGGAGTCTGGCGCCAGGTGAGGAGACTCTTCTTGCGGCTCTTCTGAGGCCTCTACTGGATGGGGGCCATGGAAACGTCCAAAGACCGAGGCGGACATGAGCTCAAAGGATCTGGAAGACTCTGCAGATGTTGCTGCTGGCCTGCTGTGCGCTGGTGCACATGCCAGGGCAGGGAGTTCAGTGCACAGCGTGTCTGTGTGTCTGTGTGACTTCTCTCCTTCCGGTCCCCATTTGGGGCCTGGGGATTAAACTTGGGTCACCAGACTTGGTAGAAAATGTCTTTCCCCACTGGATCATCTTATTAGCTCTGGGATTGATTTTTAATTTAATTAATTAATTAATGTGTGTATGCTGTGTGTGTGTGTGTGTGTGTGTGACACATATTATTAAAGATTTATTATTTAAGATTTATTATTATTAAAGATTCACATATTAGTAAAGATTTCTATTGCTGTGAGAAATACCACAGACACAGCAACTCTGATACAGGAAAGCATTTAACTGGGGCTGGCTTACAGGTTCAGAGGTTTAGTCCGTTATTGTCATGACACTAGCATGGCGGCATGCAGGCAGGCTTGGTGCTGGGGAGAGAAGCTGAGAGTTCTACATGGGGATCATCAGGCCACAGGAAGACAGAGAGAGCCACTGGGCCTGGCTTGAGCTTCTGAAACCTCAGAGCCCTCCCCCAGTGACACACTTCCTCCAACAAGACCACACCTAATAGTGCCACTCCCTATGAGCCTATGGGGCCATTTGCACTCAAACCGCCACACATGTGGGTGAGAGGTCAACGCAACCAAGACAGGAAAGGAGGTAGGAAAGGGTGGGTCCCAGGGAACAAACTCTAGCTGTCAGGCTTGGCAGCAAGTCCCTTCACCCACTGAGCCACCTCCTCTCCTGGCTTACATTCTTGCTCACCCCCCTCAGCTCATGGTCCCAGGAGCTAGACATAGCTGAGAGAGGCTACAGCTTGCGAGGCCTCGGAGAGCTCAGGTCCTGACTCAGGAGCTCTCCTAGAGCACGGCTCCCAGGTTCCCACACTCCCATCAGCCCATCAATCACACCGTAGTCACCTCTGAGCTTGTTCCAACACGGCTGGGCCCCACCTCAAAGCTGGAGTTAAAACTTTAATTTGCATTTTTCCTAACTTTCTGCACAGTAATTACACTTTGCGAATCTTTTTTTTTTTTTTTAAGGCAGGATTTCTCTGTATAATAACTCTGGCTGTCCCGGAACTCACTCTGTAGACCAGGCTAGCCTTGCCTCTGGCTCCTGAATTCTAGGCTTAAAGGCATGTGCCGCCACCACCCAGCATCTTTTAATTAACTTCCCCTTCTCTGCCCTCATCCTTTTCCAGTCTCTGGATTGAATCCAAGGCTGCTGAGCCTCATTGCACCTCCTCAGCCGGATCCCAGGCTGTACCTCAGCTGCACCCCTGGCTTGTCCAGTCTGAAGTCCTTGTTTTGATCCCCAGACCGCAAAACCAAAAAAAAAAAAAACAAACAAAAACTATTTTTCTTTCAAAGGATTCCTTTGCTTTTATATTTATTTTATTTTTACTGTTATGTACATGTGTCCCGTATGTGTGTGCTCGTGTGAGTGCAGGCGCTCATGGAGGGCAGAGGTGGGCCCCTCTGGAGCTGGAGCTACGGCGGGTTGTGAGCCTCCTGGGAAACTGAGCTTGGGTCCTCTGCCACAGCAGTACTCATTAACCACTGAGCCACCTCTCCAGCCCCAGATTTAGTTTATTTTTATTTGTGTATACATGTGTCACGTGAGTTGCAGCTGTATGTGGGTTTGTGCAAGTGTGAGTGCAGTACCCCAGGGCCAGAAGAGGGCGTGGATTCCCTGGAGCTGGAGCTGAAGTGATTGTGAGCTGCCTGACATGGTGCTGGGAGTTGAACTCAGGTCCTCTGTAAGAGCAGTAAGCAGTCTATAGTTCTTAACTGCTAAGCCTTCTCTCCAGTCCTCCAGCCCCCATTTTTAAGATTAATTTTTTGATTACATTTATATATTGTATGTGTGTGATAACATTTGTATGTGGAGGTCTGAGGACAGCTTGTAGGAGTCAGTTCTCTCCGCCATGTAGGCCCTAAGAATGGAACTCAGGCCCTTGGACTTGGCAGCAAGCCCCTTCACCCACTGAGCCACCTTACTAGCCCCACAAAATATAATTTTTTTGACCCACAGTAATGTACATTTTATGCGATACAGTATCTTGTTGTATGGCTTGTGGGCAGCATGTCATCTTCGGTCAGGTAATTAGCATACCCATTGCCCCAGATGCTTATTTCTTTGTGGTGGGAACATTCAGGATCCTGTTAGCTATTTTGAAATACCTGATTGTGTAGCAGGAGATATTAGAAATGAAACATCCTGCTGGCTCCCGACTTAGCCACCAAGTTCCTGCAGTAACGCCGGCCAGAGCCTGCGGGCTGCCTGGCCCCAGCCGGGTGTCCTCATCTCAGTAGGCTCTCCAGATGGGCCCGAGCTCCAGAGCTGGTTCACCGGGCTGTTCTCTCTAGCTTGCCCCCATAACGACCGGTCACTGTGTTTCCAGCTCCGGTTCGCTCATCGCTGTAGCCTCTAATTCTTTCACAACCATAACTACCCGGTTGTAGGTGGACCCACCTTCCAGTAACCCAGTAAATAAAAACTCTAGTTGCTTAAAGTTAACCAATGGATTTATATTTATGAATAAAATCTCAATACACAAGATGCCCACACAGATTAGAAAGTTATCCCAATATTCTAACCTTTAGATTTCATATCTTCCATTTACTTGAATTACGCACGTCTACGTCCACTGCCATTTCAACTTTCTCCTCTCTCTGTGTCTCTCTGCGCCTTGCCACCCTTAGCTCCGCCTCCTTTTTCCTGTCCAATCATAGGCTTCCCGTTGCAAATAGTTGGGCAGGGAAATTTCTGCCACATGATTGACTGTGTCAACTTCAGTAGGAGCTTCTTGTCCTTCTGGGTATGATGGCACAGACCTGTAATCCCAGCACTCGGGAGGCTAAGGATGGAGATTGGGCGGGAGCTCGAGGCTAGTCTGGGCAACATGGTGAGAACTAGTCAGAAACGGGGGGTGGCAGTGGGCGGTGTGGGGGTGTGTGTGGTGAGGGGACCGGAGGAGAGTTGAGCGTTCCTTGCACCCTGTTAGTGCTTTGCCAGACAGGTGAGACTTCCGGCCTGGCAGTAATCTAAGTCTGGTCCTAGACCAGCAGTGGGGAAATTACCAGAAGCTGGCTGTTTGTACAAGCAGCCCCAAGCTCCCATGATTCTGCAATTCAGTTTAGTCAGGACCACAGTCTAGAACACACATCTGTCTGTAAAGTCCCCTCAGCCCTGGGGAGGCGTGGGGGGTAAGGTTAGCAGCGGTGGGCTAGGAAACCTGACCCCAGAGAAGTAAGGAGAGGCCTGACACTAGAGCCCAGGTTTTCTGACTCTGGGAAATCTAGAACTTTCTTTGCTTTGCCTTTGTCCTTCTATGGACATTATCTCCCCTTTGTTTATGTGTAGATGTATGCATGCAGATATACACATGCCACAGGTCAGAGGGCAACTTGGAGGAGCCTGCTCTACTCTTCCATTCTTTGGGTCCTAAAGATGGAATTAAAGTCAGGTTGTCAAGCAAGTCCCTTTACCCACTAAGCCTCCCATCCTTTTCCTCCTCTTCCTCTTTTGTTTGATTGAAACGTTCATAATATATAGACCAAGATGGCCTGGAACTCAAAGAGAGCTACCTCCCTCTGCACCCCATGCTCTGGGATTAAAAAGACCTGTGCCAGCATGCTGGCCTCACTGGGACACTATTAGCAGTACTTGTCCTGTACCTGACGGGACAGAAGTCATCATAGTTCCTTCCTGAGATGTCTCGTACCCTTGTCACCTCCTCTAAGGGAGCTGACACCCTACACAGTAGTGAACTTGGTAGTGACAGTGGTTCCTGAACAGAAGGAGACAACTATGGCCATGGTGGCCAGCCCTCCCCCTTCCCTCATCCCTCAGAAACACAGAAGCCTGTACTCAATAACCAGGACCTAACTTTCCTGTCCTGGCCTCCTCCCGGTCAGCTCACCCTGGGGAGTCCACACTACATCTGCTGGTAGGGGATGGTCCCGTGCAATGTCTGTGTGTGCTGTCTTACAGAGACGCAGCTGGTTTAGTACAGTGTGTGCTTAGCTTGACACGAGCACACACACAAGCACACGCGTGCACACAGGAACCCCCACTTACACGGGAGTAGGGAGAGCCACACCTCTCCAGATCTAGTTTCAGTGATCCTAAGTTTTAATGTATTCCTTCTTTTCCTGACCCTTCTGCCTCATCTACTCAAATGCTGGGATTATAGGCAGGGCCATGCCATCCGAGCTGCCTTCTCCTGCCTCAGCTGCCGAGTGTTAGCCTAGCTTTCTTCTTTTTATAGAATGTTTATTTGTTTGTTTGTTCTTCTTTTCCTGACAATCTTTCTCATGGGATGAATTTTGAGCTGAAAAATATTTTATTGGGAATAAAACCTCACATTTTCTTCCTTATCTATACGCTGCCCTGGGCACCTAGGGTGGCTCCGAAGCTGGGCCACACTGAACGCTGAGGTGCAAATGTCTCTGGAGGCCTTTGGGCAAATTCCCAGGAGTGGTATAGCTAGGTCACATGGAAGATCTATTGCTTTTTATTCTTGTATTCTAATTTGTTTATTGTGTGTACATAGGATGGGAGTGGGGGCACATGCCCTGGGACCGTGTGGAGTCTATTCTTTTACCACAGGGGTTCCAAGGATGGAACCCAGATTTGATGACAAGCATCTTTACCCACTGAGCCATATTACTGGCTCAACCGTTAAGTTTTTTGTTGTTGTTTTTAGTTTTTTATTGTATTTTTAAAATTTTTTGGTGGTTTGTTTTTTGGGTTTTAGTTTTGTTTTTTGTTTTTGTTTTGCTTTGTTTTGTTTGTTTGTTTGTTTTGTTTGTTTGAGACAATATTTACAAACCCCTGACTGTCCTGAAACTTTCTCTGTAGACCAGGCTGGCCTTGAACTCACAGAGATCCACCGGCTTCTGCCTCTGAGTGACATGATCAAAACTATATATCACTGCATTTAGCTCTTGGTTCGTTTGAAAGATATGTTTATTTCTATTCATGTATATGTGTGCTTTCTTGTATGTATGCCTAATGGCTCTGGAATTAGAATCTAGAAGCCTCTGAATTACAGACAGTTGTGAGTCGCCATGTGAGTGCTAGGAACCCAACCTGAGTAATTTATAAGAACAACAAGTGCTCTTAACCGACGAGCCACCTCTCCAGCCCCAACTGCTAGGGTTTTGAGAGACTCCAGGCTGACTTCCATAATGGCTAGACTAGTTTACATCCCACCAGCGGTGTATAAGGACTCCTTCAGGGAGCTGGGGATAACAGGGTCCCACTTTAATCCCAGCGTTCAGGAGACAGAGGCAGGTGGATATCTGTGAGTTTGAGGCCGTCCTGTCTATATAGTAAGTTCCAGGACAGCCAGGGTTATGTAGAGAGATGCTGCCCATCTCCCCAAAAAAGGGAGGCGGGTCCCATCAGCCTAGCCCATGGCCGTTTTCTCAGTCTTGG
The DNA here is from genome assembly GCA_021653895.1 of Mastomys natalensis. Lineage (NCBI taxonomy): Eukaryota > Metazoa > Chordata > Mammalia > Rodentia > Muridae > Mastomys > Mastomys natalensis. Next base: position 271,015 of record JAJTUV010001747.1, on the reverse strand, counting down.
CTACAGTCTTGGCCATACAACCCTGAAGGTTCCCCGTCACATTTAAGCTCTGGCCTTGGGTCAGCTGCTCAATGTAGACAAAGCATAGCCTGTCCATCCCCCTGACAAGAGCCATAGGGCTTGGGGCTCACTTTCCAAAGAAACAATTTAAGATTCAAAGAGTTGATGTCCTTGCCTAAGGACCCACAGCAAGCCAGGGGCAGCAGCAGTTCAGGGTGGACTGGAGCCAGACCTGAACTTTTACCCACTGTTGCTTGGCCTTCTGGGTGAGTAGCTCTGCTTTGAGCCCTGTGGGGACTCTGGGTAACCCATCTCTCTTCCTATTGTAGGATGCTCTCCCCCACCACCTTCCCTGAATGATGAGGACCTAGACCTCCTCCCTCCTCCTCCACCACCCCCTTCTGCCTACCTGCCTCTCCCAGAAGAGGAGCCTCCTGTCTTGCCGGGGACATCACTCATTTCTGACTTGGAGCAACTGCACCTGCCTCCACCCCCACCTCCACCCTTGTTACAGGTATAGGAGTGTCTCCAAGGCTCCCCCACCCACAGTGGCAGTGAGGGGGAGGGGGCCCTCCCAGCATTACCAAGGTGGAGGTGCTTTGGCTCCTACCGCCTGAAGCAGTCTGTCTTCAAAGCCCTTCCGAGTTCCACAGCTGGTGGAAACTGGAATTTTCAGAGTCCCTGGTGAGACATGTCCCCCAGCCCCTTTGTTCCCTTGGAACACCTCTGCTCCAGGACATGTCGTGGCTCTGACCCAAATCTTCACACTGCCTAAGAAGCCAATCAATTCTACGCTTCATAGAGGGGGTTGTAGACGTGAGTGAAGTCCTGGGTTATGGTCTCTGTCACCTCCAGCCATTGTTGGTGGCTGGGACACTTCATACCCACGATGTCCTTAGAAACAGGATGTTTGCAGGGCTGTAATTCCAGATACTGAGGTGGCTGAGGCAGGTTGGTCATAAGACATAGCCCATCTTACAAAGTTCAGGGCCAGCCTAAGCAACTACGTGAGACACTATCTAGAACTAAAACAAAGAAAGAAGATTGGGGTATAGTTAGTTCAATGGTAGAGTGCTTGGCTAGCCAGGATGAGAGTCACTTTGACGGAGAGAGCCCCAGACATGGAACAGGGAGGGTCTGGCTCTTGCTGCCATAGTAACCTTCCTGCTGAGCTATAGAAGCTGGGCACTTGCTCCTCCAGTCTCAGTTTCCTCATCTGTACAATGGGACTAATCATACTTGTAACCCCCCCAGATAGAGTCAAGCTGGGAGGATCTATGGGGTCCCCACCAGCCAACCTCTCTTCTGTCTCCTCCTCATATGTATCCCCCGACCCTAGGCTCCATCAAAGGGATCTTCTGTCCAGCCTCCAAAGGGATCCTCTGTCCAGCCTCCGCCTGGTCACGTCAGACCCTCGGAAGAGGAGCTTCCTCCTCCTCCAGAAGAGCTTGTCACTGTTCCAGAGAGAGAAGCGTCCACAGGTATGGCTGTGTGCTTACTCTCTGGGTCTTCAGGGGTCAGAATGGGCTTCTCATGGGAAGAGTAGAGCCCCCCCCCTCACATGACAGGGACTGTCTATACAGTGTGTAACAGCTGAATCTCCATTGTAGCCAAGTGCTTGCTTCTGTTTTGTGGATGATGATTTTGAGATAGGGTCTCATGTAGTCCAGGCTAGCCTTGAATTCAATATGTAGCCAAGGATGACCTTCTCTTTCTCCACCTGCCTTACCCCTTGAGAGCTAGGACTACAGGTGTTTGCCTCTGTGCTTGGCTCATATGGTACTGCAGATAGAAAGAAGCCAGCGCTTCATCCATACTTGATCACCCAAGCTACACTTCTGACCTTCCTTCCCTCTCTCCCTCCTTCCCTCCCTTCCTTTCTGAGACAGGATTTTTCTGTGTAGTCCCTGCTGACCCTCCCTCATCGGTGTTTGTTTGTTTTGAGGTCTCAGTGTAACCAGATCTGGATTTCAACTTGAGATCCTCCTGCCTCAGCCACCTGACTGGCAAGATTGCAAGCATGGTCCTTTAAAACTTCATTTTCTCCCCCTATGGTGGTGGCCCAGCACTTGGAAGGCAGAGGCAAGAAGATCTCTGTGAGTTGGAGGCCAGCCTGGTCTTCACAGAGAGGTCCCAGACAGCCAGACTTACCTTGTCTTGAAACATCAAAAACAACAACAACAGAAAGATTCTTTGTCTCTCTGTGTTTCTGAGACAAGACCTCACTCCATAGCTGGTACTGGTTGACTTGGAACTCACTATGAAGACAGGCTGGCTTCAAAGTTGTGGCAATCCTACTGCCTCAGCCTCAATGCTAGGATTGCAGATGTGAGCCACTATGCCTAGCTTGCTTTTTAAATTCTTTTTTTGTTGGGGCGGGGGGGAGGAATGTAGCAAAAAGGCCAAGGGGATAAAGGGATAAAGGCACTTGTCACCAAGACTAGTGACTTACTTCATTTCTGTCCGTAAGTCTGTGTGGTGGGGCAGACTCTCAGAGGTTGTTCCCCTGATCTCCGCTCAAGACACACACACAACCAATCAATAAATAAAAATTAAGGGTTTTTCTTGTTATTTTCTCATTGTTTATTTTGTACCAGGGTGTATGATGCAGGAGGGTTAGAAGTTTGAGGTCGTCCTTAGCTATGTAGTAAGTTGGGAGCTAAACCTGGGCTACAAAGACTTTGTCTTTTTTTTTTTTTTTTTTTTTTTTAAAGATTTATTTATTTTATGTATTTGAGTGCACTGAAGCTGTCTTCAGACACACCAGAAGAGGGCATCGGATCGGATCCCATTACAGATGGTTGTGAGCCACCATGTGGTTGCTGGGAATTGAACTCAGGATCTCTGGAAGAGCAGTCAGTGCTCTTATCCTCTGAGCCACTTCTCTAACCCAAGACTTTGTCTTAAAAAAAAAAAAAATCAGCCGGGCAGTGGTGGCACACGCCTTTAATCCCAGCACTTGGGAGGCAGAGGCAGGCGGATTTCTGAGTTCGAGGCCAGCCTGGTCTACCGAGCGAGTTCCAGAACAGCCCGGACTACACAGAGAAACCCTGTCTCGAAAAGACCAAAAAAAAAAAAAAAAAAAAATCAAAAATCAAGCCAACCAAGCACATGTGGCACATGGTGGCACATGCCTTTAGTCCTAGCACTTGTGAGACAAAGACAGGAGGTTCTCTGAGTCTTCTATATAGCTCTATATAGCCAGCCTGGTCCATATAGCAAGTTCTGTGCCATCAAGGGGCTATACAGTGACACCTTGTTTCTTCCTCTCTACCACATTCAACACATACACACAAAGAGTTTCTGATTTTGCCTTTTAAGCTTTGGGGCACTTCTTCATTGCTGTTTTTCCCAGTCGTCTCTAAGCGCATTTCCCATCAGTATATGCAGTGGCTCCTAGCCCACCCCCTTTTTAAAGACTGTGTGGCAGTCCTCAGTGGGAACATAAGCCTGTAAGCCTGATGGTTACGGAGCCGCTTCCTGATGGATTTGTAGATGGTTTCTTACCGAAAATGCACCGAGCTGAGTCACCTTACCAGGTTGTGTGGGGTTTTCTGGGGTAAATTCCTAGAAGAGGAAGTAACCTATAAAAAGGTTGGTGTTTTAAGTTCTGTATTTTTTGTCAAATCACTTTCCTTAGTCATCCAGCCCACGGGCACCCACCAGCAGGTTCCAGCAGTTTTCTCGAAGCTTCTACAGCATTGTGTGCCTTGTTTAATTTAGCCAGGAAGTGCTTACTCAGAGAGCCCTGCCTCAGGCACTGAAGACACGGTTGAGTCAAGTGACCTCCTTCCTGGACCACTAGGGAGACAGAGGGCAAATGTTTTTCTAAGTTTGTTATTTATCTTTAGACTTAAGGTAGATTGTAGCTATCTTTTTGCTACTTTGTGACTTCTTCTTTCTTCCACGCTTCTCCATCCTTTCAACCCCCTAACACTAGATAGGACACAGGAAAGGATACTGGGGAAAGGGAAGAACTCTCAGAAGGGGACAATGTTAGACTACCTCCTGCGCTAAGCTCCACGGAGCTCCTTAGGGCAAGCTTCACTGTCAGGATCTCCAGTTTCTTCTTGTTACTTCTTTGTGCACAACTACTTAACAAACCACATAGAGCAACAACAATCTATCACTCAGGACCCTAGCATTTACATACCCTCTGAACAGTTGCCAGAATTCCCAGCATAGAAACCATCTGCAGCTGGTAAAATCACACCTCTGCTAGAGCTCGAGGCAAATCATAATCAACTGCTTTGGTCAGCCAAAGCACACCAGAAATCAAAATAAAAACACATTCTCATAATATTTTGATGTTTTTCAAAGAACCCAAAATTGTAACTACAGTACATTTTTGTCACTCACAAAAATTTATTTATTTATTTATTTATTTACTTATTTATTAGTTTTTTGGGGACAGAATTTCTCTGTGTGTAGCCCTGGCTGTCCTGGAACTAACTCTATAGACCAGTCTAGCCTTGAGATCTGCCTGCATCTGCCTCCCAAGTGCTGGGATTAAATGTGTGCACAACCACTATCTGGCTTGATTTTTTTTTTTCCTTTTAAGGTACAGTTGTATAGTATAGCCCAGGCTAGCCTGGAACTCTGTCCTCTTGCATCAGCCTTTAGAGTACTAGGATGACAAGTGTAAGCCACCACACCTAGCATCAGAATCCCTTAGGGTTTTTTTTGTTGTTGTTGTTGGTGGTGGTGGTGTTTCTTTGGTTTGTTTGTTTGTTTGTTTGTTTTAAGATTTATTTTAGGGCTGGAGAGATGGCTCAGTGGTTAAGAGCACTGACTGCTCTTCCAGAGGTCCTGAGTTCAATTCCCAGCAACCACATGGTGGCTCACAACCATCTGTAATGGGATCTGATGCCCTCTTCTGGTGTGTCTGAAGACAGCTACAGTGTACTCAGATACATTAAATGAATACGTTAAAAAAAAAAAAAAAAAAAGGTTTATTTTAGCCAGATATGGTGGTGCTTGCCTTTAATCTCATCACTCAAGAGACAAAGGCAGGATCTCTGATTTTAAGACCATTCTGGTCTCCAGAGCAATTTTTTTTTTTTGTTTATTTGAGTTTTTGTTTTTAGGGACAGGGTTTTTGTGTAGCCCTGGCTGTCCTGGAACTCACCCTGTAGATCAGGCTGGCCTTGAAGTCAGAGACCCACCTGACTCTGCCTCCCAAGTGCGGAGATTAAAGGTGTGTATGACCATTGCCCCACTAAGGGGACTATTTTTATTATTTTTATGTGCATATGTGTATGTCTGAGTGAGTATGTGCACATGGTTGCATTGTCCTCAGAGTCCAGAAGAGGACATTGGATCCCCGGACTTAGAGGTAGTTGTGAGCTGACTGATGTGGGTAGGGGGAATCGAACTCAGGTCCTCTGTAAAGCGGTATGTGTTCTTACGCAGTGATCCATTTCTTCATTTCTTCAGTTCCTCTCTTAGCATTCTTGTAACCTCAGTTTTTACATAAAGATCTTGACAAATCAGGATCATCGGGGTGTTGCCATCACCACGGTCCCCCGAATGTTCTTGGAGGTGATAAGCTCAATGCCAACTCTGCTTTCTTCTCTTCTCCCCCCCCTCCCCCCGTTTGCTCTGTAGACCAGGCTAGCCTGGAATTATAAAGGTGCATCACTAGCTGTGCATAGAGGCTAGCAGGTCTCTCTCTCTCTAAGTTTGAGGCCAGCCTGGTGTAACTGGTGAGTTTCATGACACCCAAGGATACACAGTGACACCCTGCTCTGAAAATACCAAAAAAAAGGTGTGTACCGGACCCAATACTGTGTCTTTGATTTTAGCTCCTCAAACGTTCACCTCCTTCCTGATGCCCATCATAATAAATAAACCCTCTTCATTTATCAGTTGAGGAAGCTTCTGAGGCTGGGCCCTGGACAACTGGGCGCTGGACAACTGGGGCATCGTATTCTGGGTGGTGATTGGGTACTGCCTTCCTGGGCTGCTGACAGTCTGTGTCTCCCCTACCCAGATGTCTGTGGTTTCTGTCACAAGCCTGTGTCCCTCGAGAGCTGGCTGTGGAAGCCATGAAGAGGCAGTACCACGCCCAGTGCTTCACCTGTCGTACCTGCCGCCGCCAGTTGGCTGGGCAGAGATTTTACCAGAAGGATGGGCGCCCCCTGTGCGAACCCTGCTACCAGGTACTCCCCTGCAGGAAGCCCCAGGTTGCACCCACTGAGAGCAGAGCATTGGATCCCTTATGGATCTCCTAAGAGATTGGACACCATGAACTTACTTCACAGCGGAGGAAGCTGAGACTCAGAAAGGGGAAAACTCAAGCAGGCAGGATTAAGTTCCTGTGGCTGCTGTAATGCACGGGGCTCTTCCACAGCAACAGTGACCACGAAAAGATGCATTTGGTTGAGAGGTTCTAGTTCCTAGTAAGACGGCCTTGCCAGTGTGAGCCTGTGGTGAGGCGGTGTGTCATGGCGTGAGAGGACAACCTGGCTCCCTCATGGCCAGAAAACAACTAAGAGGAAGGTATAGTTCCATACCCCCGCCCCCCATACCGTGGATCACTATTAGGTCCCACCTCCTAAGGGCTCCCTGCCTCCCAACAGCGCCCCCTGGAGCCCAGGCCTCATGGGCTGATGGAGAGCATTCAAAACAACCGAACCACAGTTAGGTGCCTTCAAACAATTCACAGTTCTTTCTCATAGTTTATGGAGGCTATCAGTTCAAAATCAGTTTCCTTGGACTCAAATCAAAATGCCGCCTCTTCTTGCTCTTCGGGCTCTAGAGGAGCCGGCATTTGCTTGCCTTTTTAGTTTTGGTTGGTTGGTTTGGTGTTTTGTTTTGGTTTTGGTTTTTTAGGTTTCTCTGTGTAATAGCCCTGGCTGTCCTGGAACTCTCTTTGTAGACCAGGCTGGCCTGTAAACTCACAGAGATCCACCTGCCTCTGCCTCCCAGGTACTGGGATTAGAGGCAAGTGCCACCACACCAGACCTCTTTTGGAGGGTTTTGAGACTGAAACAGAGGGGAGGGTGAGCTTGAACTCCTGGCCTTCTCCCCTCCACTTCTGAGGAATGAGCCAGCTATGATGGTGTCCATGTGTTCCCAGCATTCAGAAAGCTGAGGCAGGAGGATGAAGAGTTTCAGGATCCTGGGTTATAGAGGCAGACCCTGACCAAAAATATAAGCAAAGAATTTGGATACCGTTCATCAGTAGTGTTGAACATGGAAGAATTTGTTAAGGGGGCTGCGTATGATAGCACATACCTGAAATCTAAACACTTGTGGGTAGAGGCAGAAGATTCAGGAGTTCAAAGTCATACCTAACGCTGTAGTCTAACCTGGGCTACATGACACACTGTCTCAAAACCAGCCCAAAAAAGTGTGTGTGTCTGTGTATGTGTGTCTGTCTCTGTGTGTCTGTCTAGTGTATGTATATATGTGTGTCTCTGTGTGTGTCTCTATATGTGTGTCCTCTGTGTGTGTGTGTGTGTGTATGTCTGTGTGTGTGTGTGTATCTGTGTGTGTGTGTGTATCTATGTGTATGTGTCTATGTGTCTGTGTTTGTGTCTGTCTGTCTATCTGTCTGTCTTGTGTGTGTATATATGTGTGTGTCTGTGTATGTGTCTATGTGTGTGTGTATCTGTGTATGTGTGTGTGTGTCTGTGTATCTGTTTGAGTGTGTATATCTGTCTGTGTGTGTCTGTGTGTGTTTGTGTGTGTGTGTCTATGTGTGTCTCTCTCTCTCTGTGTATGTGTGAAAATTTTGTTGTGATAGTCCCAGGCCAAGCACATACTTCAGTCTGGGTGCTTACTTGACAAACAAAAGGCCTTGATTTCAGTCCCTAGTACTGAAGTTATGAAGAAAGAAGGGAAGGAGGGAGGGAAGGAGGAAAGAACGATAGAAAAGTAAAGACAAAGAGGGCTGGCGACACCTCCTGGTTCAGGCATGTTTGTGGGTGGCCCAAAACAGAGGCTTTCTGCCCCAGGATACCCTGGAGAAGTGCGGCAAGTGTGGGAAGGTGGTCCAAGAGCAAATCATCCGGGCCCTGGGCAAGGCCTTCCACCCACCTGCTTCACCTGCGTGACCTGTGCCCGCTGCATCAGCGATGAGAGCTTCGCGCTGGACAACCAGAATCAGGTGTACTGCGTGGCTGACTTCTACAGGTAGGGAGGAGACTGTGGGGCTTGGGGACTGGGGAAGGCAGGGCCGAGCCTGTTAGCTTCCCCACCTAATTCACAGGGCATCTGCCAGAGGCATCGAGTCTCGGAGCTCCGACAGACTCCTCATCTGAGGTATTCCATGAAATCCGCAGACTTTCTTTCTTTTTTTGTTAACAGCCCTGGCTGTCCTGGAACTCACTCTGTAGACCAGGCTGGCCTCAAACTCACAGAGATCTGCCTCTCAGAGTCTCCTGAGGGCTGCCACCACATGCGCCTTAACGTCGGACTTTTTATGGATAGAGAATACGGTGAAAGAGTACATTTTAGCACAAGTAGAAACTGAGGCACACAGTTCCCCAGGTGGAACGAAGCTTCCATTAAGGACTCGATTTGGGAGCTGAGTTAGTGGCTCAGTGGGTGGAGTGTCTGCTAGCGTGTACTGGGTTTCTTTCCAGCACCACACAACCATGCTGTCTGAAACCCACCGCTAATCCCAGCATTCCAGAGGATCTGAAGCTTAAGGTCATCCTTGGCTACCCTAGCAAGTTCAAGGCTAGCCTGGGCTATTGAGACCCTGTCTCAAGAAAAATCCAGGGCTGGAGAGAGGCTCAGGGGTTCAGAGCAATGGCTGCTCTTCCAGAGGACCTGAGTTTCAGTTCCCAGCACCCCCTGACAGCTCACAACTGTCTGTAACTCCAGTTCCAGAGGATCTGATACCGGGCACACAGACATTCATGCAGGCAAAACGCCGTGTACATGAAATAAATCAAAAAATAAAAACTTTAAAAAACATATTTATAGAAAAATAAAAAGGACTTGATTTGGGACCTTGTTTTCAGACCCTAGGCCATGTCCCCTCCCCTGGGAAGTAAGGGAGGGAGGAGTGGGGAGATATTACATATACATGTATATGTATATAGGTGTGTATACATGTGCGTATACATATACACGTGCTATAACATATGGATATTATATAAGGGAGACTACTCATGCTTTGCCCCTGTTTGAAAATAAAGAGACGAGATATGGTGGTTCATGGCTCAAGATGGAGTTAGAAGGACACTGCTGCACATGTCCTAGTCAACCTAGACTATAAAGTCCTGTCTTGAAAAGATAAGCAAACGGCAAACACTCAGAAGGCAGGAATCAGGGCGATCTCTGTGAATCCAGGCCAGCCTGCTCTACGTGACAAGTTCCAGGCTAGCCATTGCTACACAGTAAGACTCTGCCTTCAAGATATAGGTAAAAACCCTGTCTTGAAAAACAAAAACAAAAATAACCCCAACAAAAAAAAGAATAGGTAAAAAAAAAACCCCAACGAACAGGGCTGCCAAGAAGGCTAAATTTTTTTAAAGTTTTTTGCCCCAAACCCTTGGTGCCCGTTTTTAAATCCCCTGGCCCACAAGGGGAAAAAGGCAAAAAACTGACTCCTGGCGTGTTGTCTTGCACCCCAAAGACAAACAAAAAAAAATTTTTTTTAAAAGGGTTTTTTTTTTTTTTTTTTAATTAAAAAAAAGTCCCAAGATGCCTTTTCCAAAACCACTTTTTTTCAAGTTCCACCTTCCAGGAAATTTTACGGCCCCCCTGGCTTTTTGCAAGGGAAAAGGCTGGTTTGGGGGCACTAAACTCCTCCCTCCCACCCCTGGGGGGGAAAGGCTTTTGGGTAAGGACCCGAGTTCAGTTGGGCCGCTACCCGCCCGGGGCCCCGTCCCCCCCTAAATATCCCTCCCCGGGTTCCCTTTTGAGCCCCTTTTTGGGGCCCCGGGGAGGCCCCAGGGGTTTGGGGGGGTGTGGCCCTAAAGGGGGACCCCTCAGTCTTCCCATGGGGGCCCGCTGTTCCTTTATTAGTTGGGTGGCCTTGCTGGGCCTGGAGGGGTTGCACCCCTCCTGGGGTTTCCCCCGGGCAGAAAAATTTTTTTGGGTTCCCCTCCCCCCTCTTTTCCCTGCGTTTCCCCCCGCCCCCCCCTTTTGTCCCCGCCCCGTTCCCCCGGGGGGGGGCGAGGGGGGGGAAAATCGGAGTGGGGTGGGCAAAAGGGTTAAAACCGGATTGGGGGAGGGAGGGGGGCAGGCAGGGGGAGTTCGGGCCAGCCTTTCTACGGGGGCCGGACAGGGCTAAAAGGGGGGAGAAAAAAAACATTACGGGCCGCCCGCGCTGAGGGTTTTTACCTTACCCTTTTTACCGGGGGGGGAAACCCAGTGGGGCGACCCTTAAAAGTTAAGGGCCAGGCGGTTTTGGGGGCCCCCCCCCCCCCCCGTAGGGGCCAGGGCTACCAGGGGTTTCCAACCCGGGTTTTCAGAAAAAAAAAAAACCCCAACTTGGCCAAAGCCGGGCCTTTTGGGTTTCCCGGGGCCCTGACCCCCGGGGCAGGGCCCCCAAGGGTTTTTATTTCCCCGGGGGTTGGTTTAAAAATTTTTGGGCAAGGGGCCAGGGGGGTTTTAAAGGGGAAAAAAAACCCTTGCCCCCCAAAAAGGGAAAAAAAAATCCGGGGAAAAATTTTTCCCCAAAAGGGTTCTTTGGGGGGAAATTTCTGTTTCCTGGGGTATGCCCAATCCTTAGCAGATTGGTTTAAAAAAAACCCTTCCCGGGTTTGGGGGCCCTTTTCCCCCCTTTTTTAATCCCCAAAATTGGGAAGGAGGCCCCAGGGCCCCCTTCTGATTCGAGGGCCAGTCCTTTTAAGGGAACCCCCAAGGAAAGGCCCGGTTCCAAAAACCGGGGTTCAAAAAAAACAAAACAAAAAAACTAATCCTTTTTAAAAGGGGAAAAATTTTAAAAGGGCGGAAAACTTGAAGCGAAACCATGGAAAATTTTCCCCCCCTTTCCTGTCCCAAACCCTCTCTTGTTGACATTGTTCGGGAAATTTTTTCCCCTTATCGCCCAGGGCCCCCCCCCCCAGGGGGGGCACTGGCCGGCGGGGGCCCGGGGCCTTTTCTCCTACAAAAATTTTAAAAAAATCAAGCCCCCTTTTCCCCCACAGAAAGCCATGGGCTGATTTGGTCTGATTAAAGCTTCCCCCAATTGACACTCTTACAGATAGATAACAAAAACCCCGGTGTCATTTTGGCATCTGAAGCAAAACACTTTATTCTTCTCCCCCTTTTACAGGGGGGGGGAAGGAGGGGGGGGGGGGAAAGGGGGGGGGGATGGGGGGGGAAACCCCCCCTTTTTAGAGGAGCAACTCTGAAGAAAAAAAAAATGGAATTTTTGGGGGTGTTGGGGGGTGCAGAACCAAGGGGGGGGGGAAAATGTGGGGGGGGGGAAAAGGGGGGAAAGGGTTTGGTTTAATTGCCGCTTCGGGGCCGGGGGGAAAAGGGGGGAAAAACCCGGCTGGGCTGCGGGGGAAAGCTTTAGAACCCCCCCGGAGATGCTGGACAGTGCTCGCGGGGGGGGCCTGTGATAAAAAGGGGGGGGTGGCCAGATACAACTTTTTTTCCCCTTGTGTGGGTGTGTTAGCCCGGGGGGGGCCTGGAACTCATTGTGGGACCGGTGGCCTCAAACTCAAAACCCCCAAAACCTGTCCTGCCCCCAAGTGCGGGGGTTTTTAAAAGGTTTTTTTCCCCCACCTTTTCCCGGTAAAAGAATTATTTATTTTATGTTTTGGGATTTCACTTTTTGCTATCACAGCCCCAGAAAGAGAGCATCAGATCCCATTACAAGGGGTTTTGAGCCACTATGTGGTTGTGGGAATTGAACTGGGGGGCCTCGGGGAAAAACAGTCAGTGCTCTTAACCCCTGAGATCTCTCCACCCAAAAATTTTTTTTTTAAGACGGGGGTTTTTCTGTTTTAGCCCTGGCCCCGTCCGGGAAAAATCACGCATCCCCCCGGGTTTTTGGCTTGACCCCCCGAAATTGCCGCCTCCCCTTTGGGGAAACTTTAATTTTAAAAAACTTTGCGGGGCCCCCAAAACACGGCCCATTTTTGGGGGAAGGGGGTTTTTCTCGGATTATTTTTTTTTCCCTTTTTGTGAAACCCCCCCCGGGGGAAAAGGGGTCCGGGGAGGGGGCCCCCGGGAATCCCCCAAAAACCTTTTTCCCCCCCTCCCCCCAAAAAAACCCAAAAGAAAAACCCCCAAAGGGGTTTTTTAGGGGTTTGGTTAAAAAAAGGCCAAGTGGTGGGTTTTTCCCCTTTTTTTTCCCCCCCCCGTGGAGGTAAAGGGGGGGGGCCCCCCCAGCCCCCCCAATGGAAAAATTCTAAAAAATGAAAAATTTTCCCCTTTTATTTTTTTTAAAAAAGAAATTGCGACCAAAAGGGGGGCCTTTTAAAAAAACCGGTTTTTTTTCCCTTTGCTCTGATTTTTTATTTTAGAGTTAAAAAACCCCCCCCTTTTTTCCCCGGAAAAGGGCCCAAATTTTTTGGGGAAAAAACCAAAAGGGGTTTTTTTGGTTTGGGGTTTTCCCAAAAAACCCCTTTTTTAAAAAAACCCAAACCCAAATACCGGGCCCGTTTCTTTTAAAACCCTTTTTGGGCCAAAAAGGGCCCAAAAAACCCCCTCATTTCCCCTGCCCCCCTTTACTTTTGGCTGAGGCTGCCTGGTAAGTCAGGTTTGGACTCCAGGAAGTTACTTTCAGTAGGGGCTGCTTTTTTTAAAAAAAAGTGTCTTAAACTGACTTTTAAAAAAAAAAAAAAGGGGGGTTGGGGGAGATGCCCCGGGGGTTTTGAGCACTGATGCTTTCTAGGGGTTTTCCCAGAAAAATTTCCCGAAACCCCAAAAGGTGGCTCAAAAAACCATTGTAAGGGAAAACTGATGCCTCTTCTGTGTGTCTGGGGAAAAGCAACATTTTTTCTCATTTTACATAAAAAAATAATTTAAAAAAAACAAACAAAAAAAAACCCCAAAAACACCTTGATGAAAAAACTCAAACTTTTTGCACCCTTTAGAAAGAACGGGTTCCTTTTTTCCCCAAATGGGGAAGTGGGTCTTCCCCACTCCCCCTGCCCAAACCCCGATTTGGGTTTTGTGTCTTTTTTACTTTGGGGGGGAAAAGTGGGGGGGGATTTTTGGGGAAATGAAAATTTTCTTTTTCAATTAAAAAAGGGCTGTCCTACGTTTTTCCCCCTTTCTAAACCACGGCCCCGTCTTGGGAAGGGGGGGTTTTTTTCCCCCTTTTTAAATTGGGGGGAAAAAAAAAAAAAAAAAAACCTAAAAAATTTGGCCCCGGGGGAAAAAACCGGGCCCCCCCAAGTACTGGGGGCTGAGGGGGGGAAAAAAAAAATTTTTAACCGCCGGGGGTTGACGGGGGTTTTCCCCGAGCCCCCCGGGGTACTTTGAGAGAGTCGTCTCAAAACAAAGCCGAGCCGTGGTAGGATAGGAGTTCAAAGTCCCTTGGTATATATTTTTTCAGAGTTAAAACCCTTTTTAAAACCCCGGGAAAAAAACCCCTTTGGGGCTGGCGGGTCCGGGCCCCGGTCACCCAACCTTTTTCTGACCCAGGATGCAGCGTCCTCCTGTCTGGGGTTTTCCTTAAACCCCAAAGGGGGAACCCCCCGGGAAAAACACCTTTCTGCAACCCCCGCCACCTGAGCGGGGGCGGGGCCCCGGGGTTTTCTGAAACGTCCCGGGGGGGGGGGGCCTTTTTCCCCCGATTTGGGGTTTCCCCCCTGCCCCCTTTTTTACATACTTTCCTTTTGAACCTCACTGGACACCAAAAAAAATGCTCAGCCCACAGTGTTTTAAAAAGCAGGGCCTGAGACAAGGGGGGGTTGGGCCCCCTGTTACACAGCACCCTCCAGACTTTAAACTCCTTCCCTCCACGGGGCCCCGGAAAAGGGCCCCCCACCCCAAAAGGGGGCCCCCGGGGCCACCCCTTTTGTGCTCCCCTTTACATGTTTGTGCGGGGCAATTTTAGGGGGGGTTGGGGCCCATGTCGGGGGCCATGATGCTTAGCGGGGCCCAGGGAAGGGTGGACCCCAGCTCAGATTGGGGAGCTGATTTTTTGAAGGTGCTGCCCCCCTTCCCCCGCCACTCCAATGAGTGACGTGGTCATGAAACTTTTCCACCTGTCTCAGGAATGCGTCCTCTCGGAAAAAGACTTGCAGCCGGAGATTATGTCCTTGCTGGCCCAAACTCTCACCTGCTAGGAGGGGACGCCTGTAAACTCAAGAATGAGACCTGGGAACTTGGACTCTGAACAAAGGTCATCAGGAGTTGCTGGGGAGCCCTGAACTTGCTCATGGTCCTGTGCCAAGGTTCCTCTCACCGGGGCCACGCCAGGTGCTTGGAGTATGACCTCACTAGCATGCGCCTGCACCTCCAGTAGGGCCTGCTGCTGCCTACTTAACCAGACAGACCTTCAGAAGGAACCACGCAATGGCAAAGCAGGCCTATGCTTGCCCGAAGTCCTGGAAGTGGGGGCAGGAGGACCCAAAGTTTAAGGTTATCTTTGAGCACTTAGTAAGTACCAGTCTGCCTAAGATACTTTGAGACCCTGTCTGGAAAAGATGTAAAGAGGAATAGTGTTGTGGCACACACCTGTAATTCCAGAAATCCTGGGCCGGGGGAGTGAGGAGGGGGAGGGGGGAAGGCCAGAGAAAGGAGGAAAGCTTAGAGTACAAGGCCACCCAGTTTTGTTTGTTTGGTGTTGGTTTTGGTTTTTTTGAGACAGGGTTTCTCTGTGTAGCTCGGGCTGGCCTGGAACTCACTCTGTAGACCAGGCTGGCCTCAACTCAGAAATCTGCTGCCTCTGCCTCCTAAGTGCTGGGATTAAAGGCGTACGCACCACCGCCTGGTCGAGGCCACCCTGTAATATGCAGAGAGACCATGTCTCAAAAACAGACAAGCTAGGGCAATGGTGGCCCACACTATTTAATCCCAGGGGAGGCAGAGGCAGGCAGATCTCTGTGAGTTCAGGACCAGCCTGGTCTACAGAGTAAGTTCCAGGATAACCGTGGCTACACAGTGAAACCCTGTCTCAAAACAAACGAGAAGGGCCTGCGAGATGAATGTCTGATAGCTGGAATTCAGAGTTTGATTCCCTGGCACTGCATAAATCAGGCATGGTAGTGCCTGTCTGTAATCCAGCACTTGGGAGGTGAGGCAGGAGGATCAGAACTTAAAGCTCATTGTAGAAATCTTGAGGCCAGCCTGGGATGCATGAGACCATGTTTTCTAAACACCAAAACAATTAAATAAATGGACAAAAACCTGAAGGTTGTTTATGGTTGTTTTTAATTTATTTTTATTTTATGTGTATGGGTGTTTTGCCTGCAAGCATATCTGTGCACCTTGTGCTTTGAGAGACCAGAAAAGGATACCAGAGCCCATGGAACTAGAGTTACAGGATATTGTGAGTCACCAAGTGAGTGCTGAGAATTGAACCTGGGTCCTCTGGATGAACAGCCTCTTGCCTGGGTCTCTTGTTCCATTTTTCTCCCGTAGTTTCTACTTTGTGTCTTGCGATTGCCTGATTGTTCATCTTTAGGACTGGAGAGATGCTTCAGCAACTAGGATTACATTATCCTTTACAGAGGACCTGGGCTCGGTTCCCAGCACGCATATAACATCTGCATACCACTCCAGTGCCAGGGGATCTAACACCCTCTTCTGGCCTCTGAGGGCTGCTGCACACATGTGGTATATGTGAGCTCACACACAAGTACACACTCACATACACATGAAAATAAAAACACACTCACAACCATCTGTAATGGGATCCGATGCCCTCTTCTGGTGTGTCTGAAGACAGCTGCAGTGTACTCGCATACATAAAATAAATAAATCTTTTTTTTTTTTTTTTGAGACAGGGTTTCTCTCTATAGCCCTGGCTGTCCTGGAACTCACTCTGTAGACCAGGCTGGCATCAAACTCAAAATCGCCTGCCTCTGCCTCCCAAGTGCTGGGATTAAAGGCGTGCGCCACCACTGCCCGGCAAATAATCTTTGAAAATAAATAAAACACAAAGACTTTTTTTTTTTAAGATTTATCTTATTTTTATTTTATGTGCATTGGTGTCCTGCGTGCATGTGTATCTGTGTAGATCTGGAGTTGTAGACAGTTGTGAGCTGCCATGTGGTTGACTGGGAATCGAACCTGGGTCCTCTGAAAGAACAGTCAGGGCTCTTAACCACTGAGCCATCTCTCCAGCAAAGACTTTTTTGCATTTATTTCTGTGGAGGGGCAACTGCATGCCACAGCTCATTTGTGCCTTCATGTGCCTGTTCATGGTATGTGTGTGTGCGCGCGCGCACGCACGCGTGCACACGCACTTGTGCGCACATGCTCGTGGGCACGCCCGTGTGTTGCTGCAGCGGCTAGCGATTACAGAACATATTCTCAGCCCTGAGAAAGGGAACTTTCCATGTGTTCAGCCCTTGAGGGAGCTTAGCTCAGCCCTTGAACTTTAGAAAGTGCTTTGCAATATGCTCTGCTTACCAAGAAAAGGCCCGGCCTCTGGTGTGTGTGAATCATGCCGCTTCTCAGGGCTGAACTGTGGACTGAACCCTCTCATGACGCGCCCTGTGTGGAAAATCCCCGGGCCTTGGTCAGAAGCTATGAGCTGTCCACACAGCGCATTCCTCCTGTTGGTTGCCGGATTCCAGCCTTTCCCCTCGTCCGGGAGCTCTGTCAAAGGCAGGTGGGTAAAAATCCTATCCTGTCTGGGTAGGTTTCCCAATAACCTTCCCCTTGTGGAGAAACCAATGTCTATTAGCACATGAATTTCACTACACCTGATCTAAAATGTGCTGCTCTTGGAGCTGGAGGCAACAACCCCCCACCCCTAGCTATCCCACTTACAAGGATCGTAAACTCTTTTTCCCCTTCCTATTATGGGGCTGGAACCAAGGTCTTGTAAGAGTCTGGGTTCTACAAATGAGCTAGCCTGGGAAACATGCACTTAATACTTCCTTTACCAAGTGTTTTATGAACGGCTTCTTCAGGGGATCCCCTAGAGGAAGTAGGGTAACAGATAAAAATGACCAACAGGAAGCAGCTGCCGCAGGGCAGCCTGGGAAAGAGCTGTGGAGAAGACAGAGAAGGGGCGGAGGGGAAGAACTGAGGAAGGGCAGTCACACTCCTAGTGGGAGGGACACGGTCAAGTTCTGGTTGGCTGCTGCTGTTCTTGAGAAAACCCTTTAAGTAACTGACAGTTCCTGCATTCCTGTTTTGGGTGAGGCTGGAAGGTCAGTAGAAAGGCAGCCATGTTTCCCCAGGGCTGGAGCTAGACTTGGGGCCTGGCAAGTTCTTAGTCAGGATACCTGAAGTCCTACCAACAGGGACACAAACCACATTAGGGAAGGTATTGAATCTTGGCCTCCTGAAGGGACCTATCCAAGCCTGTCCTTTGCACAAGGAGGCAAAGGCTCTGGGTGACACCGTTGGATAATTCAGCCACTGTGGCCTCGCGTACTATGGCCTCTCATGTTTGCTTCTCATCTATTTTGTTTGTTTGTGACAGGGTCTTATGTAGCCTAGGCTGGCCTCCAACTCTAGCTGTGGAGGCCGGGGTGACATTGAACCCTGATCTTCTTTCCCTCTCCCTCCGCCACCACACTCATGGGTGCTGGGATTGCAGCTCTGTGCTACTGTGTACAGTTTTCCCATCCAGGCTGACTCCTTGAATAGACAAGGCAATGTGGGCAGAGAACACAATTCATAGCGTAGAAACAAGCGGAAGAAAAAAAGGAAGAAAAATAATAAATAAATAAATAAATAATTAAAAAAAAAAAAAAAAAAAACCGGGTGGTGGTGGCGCACGCCTTTACCCAGCACTTGGGAGGCAGAGGCAGGCGGATTTCTGAGTTCGAGGCCAGCCTGACTACAGAGTGAGTTCCAGGACAGCCGGGCTACACAGAGAAACCTGTCTCGAAAAACCAAAATAAATAAATAAATAAATAAATAAAAAAAGAAACAAGCGGAAGGATGGGCTAACGGTCTGTTCCACTGGTACCCTGAAAAAGGAGCAGGAGAAAGGTGTGCATGGAATCTGAGAGGAACAGCAGAGCAAAGAGCCTCCCCAGCAGAGGGTGTTCTGGACACAGCTCACCATCCTGGGGAGGGGGCAGTAACAGGACAGACAATCCCAACAAATCCAAAAGGTGGTGGGTGGTGGCAAGATGGAACAGCCATGAGCCTGGTAGAATCTTAGAGATGAAAGCCAGGCATAGTGGCAAATGCCTATAGCCCAGCCCTTGGGATTCAGAAGCATGAGCACTGCCAGAGGCCAACCTGCTCTACATAGTGTGTTTGGTCTAGCCTGAGCTACATAGGGAGGGAGCCTCTTTCTTAAAAGACTCTAGAGGTAAGAAGTCTACCTCCCCAGCTGGCCAGCAGCCACACCTAGGTGTCCCGACTTCCACTACAGAGTCCTTCCTACCCCTTCCAACGCCCACTTAGAGAAGACATCATCCTGTGGAGGTGGGACAGTTGAGGAATGGGCTGGGCAGATGAGCTGGGGTCAGATCTGGTTAGGACTAGACAGGCAGGGCTGGACGGTACTGTCCTGGGAAGTAGGACAGTGGCCTCCACGGGTGACAGCCATTTGCCCCAGAGGAAGGGGCCACTGGGTCAAGGCTCACCTCCCTCCTTGTGCACTTTGAGCCAAGTTCTCTGGAGGCAGACACAACCTGGACTCCTGGGGAAGTGGAGGGAGTAGCTTGCTTGGGTGGGGTGTCAACTGGCCTCCTCTCAATCTGCCCTTGGGCACCGACTAGGAGGGGCCATCAGCACTGCACCCCACACCCTCAGTCTGAGGCTGGTAAGTTTCCCACTTTGGCTCCTCCGTAGTCTGAGTCAGGCTGACCTGCCTGCCACCTAGCAGAGGCTACAGGAAGTAGCGAGCTTCCTTTCCTTGGGCCTGATCTGAGTTGGCTTTTGTCCTCTGACTGGGTCTTTTCCACTCTCTCCAGGGTGGCTGATCAGAAATGACAGAAACTATGATCCATTAATCACCAGAACAAAAATTGGCTGAAGGGCAGAATTCCCCAGAGAGCAAATGACCAGGGAACTCCTGGACTCAGGATCCTGGGGAACACCCCAAAGGTCCATGTGACACCACTGAGGAAGGACCTAGTAGGTATCAGGCCCTACATGGCGGACAGCCCTAGGAAAGGGAGGTATGTCCCCATGTTATAGAGAGTAACACGGAGGGCGGATGGGCATGACATCCATGATGGACTGGCCCATCGGGCTTTGTGTGAAGACTGAGGGGTGAGCTTCCTGGGGGTAGGTGGGGAGGAGGGCAGAGAACAGATTCTCTCAGATGGGATAGCTAAAGGATGGAAAACAACCAAAAGGCACGAAGAGGGGGCAGTCTCTGGTAACAGGTCCTTAGCTCCCTCCCCTGGCTTGTGGCTTGTTTGTTTTTACTCAATTGTCAGCACTCACAGAGCAGCCCACACAAGCCCAGCCCTTAGTAAATATGTGTGGAATGAATACTTGTGCCCTTGGGAATTTGGAGAGAGGTGACTTTCAAACTATAACCCAGAGAGTCATGTGGAAACCGGTGATGGCCAGCAACCCTCCCGGAAACTCCAGTTGTCTTTTTCCAGACCAGACCAATCAATGTAAGAGTGTTCAAGGGGGCTGGAGAGGTGACTCAGGAGTCAAAAGCACTGGCTGCTCTTCCAGAGACCTGGGCTCGATTCTCAGCACCCACATGGCAGCTCACAACTGTCTGTAAGTCCTTTTCCAGGAGGTCAGATGTTTCTTAGACATGCACGCAGACAAAACATTCATAAACTTAAAAAAAAAAGGCAGCGTGGTGCATACCTTTTAACACGTTCATCCCAGGAGGCTGAGGCAGGAGGATCACTCCAAGTTTGAAAGCCAGTTTCAGGCCAGCTAGGATTCCATATCTAGACGTGGTCTTGAAAGAGAGGGAGCCATCTCTGTGGCAGCGCTGTGGCACTTGTCACCTCTCTCTGTTGTGAAGAAGCGACACTCTGTGAATGTACCCGCGGCCACCTCAGTGGTGACAGCCTTCCCACAGCTAGCTAGTGGAAGGGCCATGAGCTTCCGTGAGTTTCCTATGGTAAATGTTTTCTCTGGTAAGCAAGAAATGCGGGTCCTGTGCTTCTGCTTTTCTTATCCTTGGATCTAAAAACACAATCCCTTTTTTTTTTTTTTTTTGTTTTTTGGGTTTTTTTTTCGAGACAGGTTTCCTCTGTATGCCTGGCTGTCGGAAATCCTCTCTGTAGACAGGTTGGCCTCAAAACTCAGAGCTCCACCTGCCCTCTCTCCCAAGTGCTGGGACTAAAGGCTGTCCACACCCCGCACAAATACTTTTAATCAGCTTATTTTATTTTATTTATTTAGTGCTGATGAGGGTCAAATTCAAGGCCTTGGGCTGGAGAGTTGGCTCAGTGGTTAAGAGCACTGACTGCTCTTCAGAGGTCCTGAGTTCAAATCCCAGCGACCACATGATGGCTCACAACCATCTGTAATGGGATCCGATGCCTTCTTCTGGTGTGTCTGAAGACAGCTACAGTGTGCTCACATACATAAAATAAATAAATCTTTAAAATAAAAAATTCAAGGCCGCCGGGCGGTGGTGGCCACGCCTTTAATCCTAGCACTTGGGAGGCAGAGGCAGGTGGATTTCTGAGTTCGAGGCCAGCCTGGTCTACAGAGGAGTTCCAGGACAGCCAAGGCTACACAGAGAAACCCTGTCTCGAAAAAACCAAAAAAAAAAAAAAAAAATTCAAGGCCTCTTGCATGCTAACCAAGTCTATTACCGAGCCCCAGATTATATGATACATATATATTTACACATACACAGACACACCTCTGTCATATACACATATAATTTATTTCTGTGTATGTATGTAAATATGCATGCCATGGCATGCAGATGAAGGTCAAAGGTCAATTTTGCAGAAGTGAGTTCTCTCCTTCAACCTTTATGTGGGTTCCAGGGACAGAATTCAGGGTGTCAGGCTTGTGTGGCAAGTCCTTTAATCCATGAGTCATCTCAGGACAGCCCTATTGTTGTTTGCTGTGACACAATCTCCTTATGTAGCCCGGGCCTGGACTGGCCTCTAGGGTTGGCCTGGAATTCAGTATGTAGAATTGACAGTGCTCAATTGTGTGGTGACCCTCCTTCAGCTACTTCCCACGAGTTACCTGCTCCCTTACGTGAGGCTTTTGTGATAACCGTACATAACAGTCATATTCCCATAAGTCATATTCCAGGCCTTCCTTCTCCAGGTCACTGTGATGTTATTCCTGCAAGTTGTCCTCTGACTTCCACAGGGACACCAGGGCACACCATTCCCATCCAGACGCCTGTGTGCACACACACAAAACCATTTCTTGAGACAGGGTTTATCTGTGTAGCTTGGCTGTCCTGGAACTCATTCCGTAAACCAGGCTGGCCTCAAGCATACAGAGATCCGTCTGCCTTTGCCTGCCAAGTGTTAGGCTTAAAGATGTGCACACCACTGCTCAGCTTAAAATGTAATTTTTAAAAAGCCAGAAGGGCTGGAGAGATGGCTCACCAGTTAAGAGTATTTACTGACCTGCAGAGGACCTTGGTTTGATTCTTAGCACCCACATGAGGGCTCACTGCCATCATGACAGCAGTTCAAAGGGATGTACTCTTCTGAACAAGGCCCACATAGTAACCAGGCACACACATAAGCAAAACACTCATACGCATAAAATAAACACACACACACACATCCCCTTGCTCTGTAGACCGGGCTAGCCTGAAACTCTTAAGTACTCCCAAGTGCTGGATCAAAGGTGTGTGCCACCAAAAAAAAAGCCAGAAGCTTCCCTGATTCTGGCCTTCTTCCTCCAGTAATGTGTGGAGTGGTAAGTTTATCTAACCCTCTCTGTGTTCCGGACAGGTCACACTAGAGCACCCGCCCAAGAGCTATCTGGATTCCAGAATGAAACACATACACACACACACACCAGTTAATTTTAAATATGCCTTGACTAGCTCAAAGTCTGGGCAATTCTAATCCTCCCTGAGATTAGCATACAGCCCTCTAATTCTATTTTTATCTTGGGCAGCTCCCTAGTCTTTGCTACAGAAGATGCTTCTGGTCAGCCCTTCCAGAGGCCACGTTCCCTGTTCCCTCCTACCTACATTCCAGCTGATCTTCCTTCTGCAGCTCTCAGTCTGACCTGTCTCCCTCCTTCCTTTCTCCCAGTTCCTAGCCCATGCAAATCTAAAGGTCCCACCTCAGTCCACCTGCCCGGCCATTGGCCTTTGGCTCTTTATTGATTGATTAAAAATGCATTGGGGACAAGGACCTTCAGTATTTGGACACGCAGATTCCCAATTTTGGGGGCCGGATTAATTCAAAACATTAGATCCAATCCCGACACATGTGGTCACCTCCCAGGGTTGGTTTGTGTCTGAAGGCTTAGATTTGATGGTCACTCATACTGAAGCCAAAGTCTGAGAGAGAGAGAGAGAGAGAGAGAGAGAGAGAGAGAGAGCGCCAAGATATGCCCTCTGAGCGTCTGAGCGTCAGGGGAAATAAGGACAAAGTCTCAAGGTCTGTTTTTTGTATACTGGTGTTTGGACATATGTCATTATGAGGGTGTCGGGACTACTTAGTGTCTTCCACCAGTCAACCATGTGTGCAGTTACAGGGACAGGAACACGGGGGAGGGGGGGTGGGGGGAGGTCTTGTCTAGAAGAAATTAATAACTACAAGTTCATAGGAAATCGCCTCTAAATTAGCGTTAGTAAGCCCTGGAACTAGGAGGTACTTGTGTGTGTGTTGGTGTTGTGGATGAATAGTGGGCTGGAGAGATGGCTCAGCGGGCTGCTCTTCCAGAGGACCCAGGTTCAATTCCCAGCACCCACACGGCAGCTCACACATGTCTGTAAACTCTGTTTCCAAGGGACCTGACACCCTCATACTAAGATAAACACAGTCAAAACACCAATATACATAAAATAAGATAAACTAAAAAAAAGAAATAATAAAGGAAGGTCGGCCTTGATGCCAGTCTCAGGAAGCAGAGGCAGGTAGATTTCTGTGAGATCTGAGCCAACCAACTTGAGCTACATAATGAGACCCTGTCTTAAACAAAACCAAAAAACCTCTAGTGTGTGCTCTCAACCCAGAGCCATTCTTCAGTCCCAACTAGGGTAGATTTTTAAAACAATTCCTGCACCATAGGCCATGCCTGGGCATGCCAAGAGCTTAAATCCCAGCCCCAGATATTTCCTTAATGGATTGAGGAGGGGGTGGCTAGGGAAGTGACCCTAGACAAGCCACTCCCTTCCATCCTGGGCTCCTGGCAATCTGAGGACTCTCTATCACAACCTACTTGTTGAGGTTAATCCTTTACCCAGAGCCAATTTCGGCCTTTGCCAAAAGTCGTGAAGCATTGGAATTGCAGGTTTGAAGGTAGAGGCTCATCACTAGCCCGTGCCTACCAACCTTCCTAATGCTGGGATCCTTTAAGACTACTCCTCAGGTTGTGGTGACCCCAACCAGAAAACTGCTTTTGTTGCTCATAACTGTTATTTTGCTATTGTTTTGAATTGTACTAGAAGTATTTGTGTTTTCCGATGGTCTTAAGTGAAGGGTCATTCAACACCCCCCATCCCATGAAATGGGGTCCCAACCCGCAGGTTGATAGCCGCCGCTTAGTCAGCATAAGTACTGCTAGACTTTCTTTTTTTTTTGTTTTGTTTTTTGGAGACAGGGTTTCTCTGTGTAGCCCTGGCTGTCCTGGAACTCACTCTGTAGACCTAGGCTGGCCTCGAACTCAGAAATCTGCCTGCCTCTGCCTCCCAAGTGCTGGGATCAAAGGCGTGTACCCATCACTGCCCGACATAGACTTTCTTTTACTTTGTTTTCCTTCTTTTTTTTTTTTCTTTTTCTTTTCTTAATATTAGACAGGGTCTCATGTGGCTCAGGTCGGCCTCAGACTCACTGTGAGGCCGGAGGTAATTTGAACCTCCCAAAAGCTTGGACACACACAGGAGCTCCTCAATCTGGTTTTTGTGGCCTTTTCTAAGAGAGGTGAGGAAAACTGAGTCTATCCTTCACTAGTTCCAAAGAACAGTGGGAAGCACTGAATCACAATGGGTGGATTACAGCCCCAGCTGGAGCTGGCTGGAAACACGCCCCACCCTGCATTTTAAACCAAAACGCTGTCTGTTCTCTGCAGACTCCTTGTGCTCTCTGCATTCACCCCAGGACTGGGGAAGTATTTAGGGGAAATACCATAAATTCCATAAACCCACAGTTCCGTTAATTTAGCGACATCTTATTAGGAAACCTGACTATTGAAAAACATTAGGTTTCTTTTGTTTTTTTTTTTTTAAGTTTTTTTTTTTTTTTTTCATTTTTAATTATGTGAACTTGTGGAAGTGTGTGTACGGGAGCACAGGTGGCCTCAGAGACCGGAAAGGGTGTTGGTCCCCTGCCTGGTATGGGTGCTGGGAGCCAGTTCAAATCCTCCACAAGAGTGGAGATCTTAACTGCTGAGCCGTCCCTCCAGCCCCTGAACCACACTAATTTAGGTAGAAACCCCCAAACTGAACGTCTCCAATAGATCAAAACAAAAGTTGTCAGAGACAGCGTCTCAGTCACAAAGAAGCAGTGAGTGAGGTAAGTGCATGAGAGCCGTCTAGACTGGCACTGTCAGGAGAGAAACCCAACCTGAAGTCAAGAGAGTGAGACCAGACCTGAGATGAAAGTTCTCAGCAGGAAGTCTTTGCTTTGGGGGTTTTGATTCCAAAGTGGGCAAGAAGACAGAGTTCCTCCACTGTGTATTCTTGGGAGCCATTTCAGTGTAGATGAGTTGACTCCTGTGGAGACCTGGAATGACAAACTTGTTCTGGACCCGAGTCAAGCGGAAGGTCTTGAGTTTGGGGGGAGATTGGATTCACCATGTAAGGGCAGACTTCAGCGGGTCCCTCCACTTTAATCTCAGCACTTTGGGATGATGAGCGGATTCTGAGTTGGAGACCAGTGGACTGACCAACTGGTTCAGGACCCAGGGTCAAGTCCCCGCTAGGCTCGGAAAATGCCAAATAAAAAGAGTGCTGACTTCTCTTCCACAGGACCTGAGTTCAGTTCCCAGCCCCCACATGGCAGCTCACAACTGTCTTGTAACTCCAGTTCCAAAGGATCTGGCACCCTGGCACAGACATGCAGGCAGAACACCAATGTACATACAAATAAATAAATCTTAAAACAAAACAAACAAAAAAAATCCCGTCTAGTTCTATTGAATTGCCTGCTTATGTAACGCTCTCCCTGCAGCTGCAGCTGCTGAGCAGGATACCAGGATGTGCATTTCCTTTAAATTGTCCTTTCCCTAATACCTAAGGTTGCTACCCTTAGTCCTGAATTCCTGACTGTATTCCCAGCCAGCCTGAATAAAAGGCTTTCTTTCCTTCTTTTTATCATTTATTTCTTTTGCTTTGGTTTTCAAGACAGAGTTTTTCTGTGTAGCCTTGGCTGTCCCAGAACTCACCATGTAGACCAGGCTGACCCGGAACTCAGGAGAGTTTGGCCTCAAATTGGCCTCCCAAGTGCTGGGATTAAAGGTGTGTGCCAGGACACCTGGCGAGAAGAAAAGTGTTTTTAAATGACGTGTGTGGTTTAACCCACATACACACTTCCTTGAGTATGACTTACTAAATCAGGCTAGTCATCTGGAGTAAGGAAAGGTGGAAGGTTTGGGCCAGCTGTTACGAATAAGAGGGTGGGTCCCTTGATCAGCAAGTGACAGCCAAAGAGATTTTGGGGTAGTAGCAACTGCTACCTAGCAGCTAAGGACAGGGAGAGAGCTTGCCAGCCAGTATGAACCTAAAGGCTGCTGATCAACGAGCAGGGACTCCATGGAGCTCCTGGTGGCTCCCACTTGTACCAGCTGGCTCTGAACTTACAGTATCGCACCTCTGCCTCCCAAGTGCAGGATTAATGGCTTGTCCACCACGCTGGCTATTGGTTTCGAGTAGATCTTACTTCACCAGTTTCCCAGAAGGAATCCTTTGGCTCTCAGCAGTGGTTTGAATTGCCACCGCATGGCTGTGCGGTAGCTTTAGGCTTAGTTACACACACTGAGAGTGACATAGCACTTTTGAGCATAAGCTACTTTGTTTGCGTGTGTTTACGAGCCACACACCCATGTGGAGGTCAAAGGCCAGCCCTGTAGTGTTGGACCTTTCCTCCAACCTTCCGGTGAGTCCCAAAGGTCAGTCAACAGACTTGCGAGGAGACAAGGACCTTTACCTGATGAGCCTTCTCATCGCCTTCCCCCCCTTCCCTAATCTCCAGAGAATTGCTCTGAGGAAGGAGGGAGCAAAGAGAGAAAGCCAGGCCTGTTGAATTAGGATCAGCAATGGAAGTCTTCAGAGAAAACAAACCAGAAGCCCAGAACAGCAGGGCGACATTCTTAGCATTGTTGGTCAGTGTCCAGAGAAGTCACACTTTCTGAGCTAGAACTCAGAAAAATCAGTCAGGCGTAGAGGCAGAGAATTGCATTAAACTGCTAACAGGAATTAGTTGTTTTGATTAATTAAACTCGTGTGTGTGTTGTGTGTGCGCGCGCTCGCATCTATACAGGCCAGAGGAGGAAGTCACGTGTTCTGTTCATTCTACCCACTTGAGACAGGGTTTCCCACTGGACCTGGAGTTAGCCTGGCAGCCCCAGTGAGCCCCACCCCCACCCCCATTTCTTCCCAAGACATGCCAGGCTTACATGATATTACATGTATACACAGGTTTCCATGGTGACATTCTTGCCTTTATTTGGGTGCTGTGGTGTGCTATAGTGTCTTACCCACTGGGGCTATTCTAAGACAGGGTCTTAGATCACCTAGGCTGGTCTCAGTTGCACTTTTTAGCTGAGGAGGGCCTTGAATTTACTTCTGATCATGCTTCCTCTGACTGGGGGCGGGGGGAAGAGTGACAGAGTTTATTCTTGGGTTTGTTCTTTTTATATATATTTATTTTTGCCAGGCAGATGGAACACACTTTCAATGCTGTTTTGTTTTGGGCCCTGTGACAAGGCCAAAGCAGATCTGTCCTTCGGGTTCTCCCAGCATCCATCCCTCAGTCCTGACCTGGCAGACCCTGCCCCTAACCTTGAACTTTCCAGCCCAGGGGCTGGGCTGCCCTTTCCCAGAGGCTCCCTTCCTATATAATCTAGACATCAATTTGGTCTCTCCTTCTTTTCTCTCCTCTTCTTCTTCTGTGTGTACACAAGCAGGAGCCTCGCTCTCTTTCTCTTCTCCCACGCCATCTCTTCATGGTGATTCCCCTGGCCTCAATCCTTGGGGCCAGTTAACTCGCCTAGAGCAGCTTCCTAATAAACCTGCTTTAATATAATCTAATCTGGATTGAATTGGTTCATTTTGCCAGCCAAGTAATAACCTATCAAGTACCAGCAGAGGCAGGCAGATCTCGGTGAGTTATAAAGAGGGCTTTAGGCCAGGCAGAGCTACAAAGTGAGACTCTGCCTGAAAGAGAGAGAAAATTTATTTTTAGAATTGTGAGTATGATGTTGGGTGGTGGTGATGAACACCTTTAATCCCAGACTCCGGAGACAGAGAAGAGGATCTCTGTGAGTTCCAGGCTAGCCTGGTTTGCAGAGCAAATTCCAGGACAACCAGACTATTATATAGAGAAACCCTGTCTCGGAAAAAATAAAATGAGTATGTTTCTGTGCATGTGCACCCAAGTGCGGGTCCCCTTGCCCTTTGGAGTCCAGAAAATGGCATTGGATTCCCTGCAGGAATGTGTCTTCAAGTCTGGCAGTATCTACGTTTTTTTTTTTTTTTTTAAATAAAACAAACAAACAAACAAACAAACCCAGCTGGGCAGTGGTGACACAGAGGCCTAGAATCCCAGCACTTGGGAGGCAGAGACAGGCAAACCTCAGAGCTTCAAGGCCAGCCTGGTCTACAGAGTCAGTTCCAGGACAGCCAGGGCTACAAAGAGAAACCCTGTCTCAAAAACAAAACAAAAAAAAAAACATCAAAAAACAAAAATCTAACAAACCAAACACACACACACACACACACACACACACACACACACAAAACAGGGCTGGAGAGATGCTCAGTGGTTAGCACCTGTTGCTCTTGCAGAGACCCAGGTTCATTCCTCTCACCCACCCTGAGGCTGACAACTATAACTCCAGTTGCAGGGGCTCTTGACAACTTCTGGCCTTTGAGGGCATTCGGCAGGCATGCAGTGCACATGCATACATGAAATGAAATAAAATAACAGATCTTAAAAGACAAAACCAGAAAAGGAGTGAAGCTGGGCATGGCGGTTCCTGAAATCCCAGCTTTTGGGGGTTTGAGGTCAGTGGACTGCTTCAGGTTTGAGGCTAGCTGGGGGTACTACTGGGCTACAAGGGAGTTCCAGATCACCCTTGAAAACTTGTCTCAAAAACGACTTCATAGGACAATAATGACCTCTGTGTGTCCTGTCCCATAACCATGATCCAGCTATTTCCCACTTGGTTACCTGGGTTCTTCCTCCCGCAGGTACATCTGATACCTCTAGAGGGCAGCACTAACCAACTTGAGTCCAAAGTCCACCCTGAAAGGCAACAAAAAATGAGTATGGTGTTTTGTCCCGAGAGGAGGGGAAAAGAGAAGAAAAGGCCCGGAACGCCCGTGATGACGGCATATGCATTCACGCTAATATAAACGCAAAGGTTTTGTTTTTCTGTTTTGACAGAGAATTCTAGCACAAAGACATTTAGCCCGACTAAAGGCAAAAAAGCCAGTCAGTGGCAAAAGCCAGCCCGGGCTTTCAGAGGCGCTCACAGACACTTTTGTCTGCAGAGTCCTCGGGACGCACGGAGCTGGGACCAGTAGTTCTCACGGGCGCAAAGCCAAACGGTAAGCGGTGAGTGGAGCTAGGCTCCTGATCCAGGTTTGTCCTTCCTCTGTGGACAGAAGAGATGCATTCGAAGATGTCCAATCAGAAAACGGGGCTAGCAGGGCTTGTAGCTCCGAATCCATGAGGTGTTCGTAGAGCATAATTAATGCTCGCAGAGGCGCTGAGGTCCTTCAGATGAAAAATGCCCTGTGCACAAAGCAAGGTGAACTGGTGTCGCTCTGAGGGCAGCCATATTTTGTGGGCGTCGCCGCAGCTGTTATTTGCTGAGACCGGGGGCGGGGGGGGGGGGGAGACGACAGACAAATAGGTTAAGATCACGTGGGCACCGCCTTACAACGTGACCCAGAATTGGGCCACAGGAAACCAGTACAGGCCAACTCTCACATCAGGTGGTGGAGAGAAATTTCACAGTAAATAGCCGAGATCCCCAGAGGCTAAATGGTTGGCTTCACCATTGCACAATCGCCTAGAAAAATCTGCTGGGGCCAATTAAAACACACACCGGGCTTCTGGCTTTACAGGAAGGGGACCCGTCAGCATTACTCAGCAAACCTCTTCCCTCAGCCTGCAATTGGCTTCTGCAGTTTTCTGAGAACTGGGCGTTTGTTTCTAATTAATCCTAAAAGGCCCGGTGCTGGGTAACAGCAGGTAGCCTAATTAAGCATCCCCGCGTTGCCAGACTTAGGAACACATATGGGAACCCCGAAGACTTCCTAATGGCTCCTTCCTAAATTTAACCCTAAACTGTTCCACCCAACCCTCTCATGTGATTTTGGCTAATTGCGTAACGCCTTTATTCTCCCGGTGCCGAAAGGAGGGAATGGGAAAACGTGCCTGCAGTCACTTCTCTTCAGGACTCCTGAATGCAGGACGAGGGGATGCACTGACTCTGTGTGTGTGTGTGTGTGTGTGTGTGTGTGTGTGTGTGTGTGTGTGTGTGTGTGTGTACACGGGAACCCACAGAGGCCAGAAGAGGAAGTCAGAACTCTTGCTGTATCACTCTGGCCTTCGCTGCTTTTTTCTTAAAGACTCACTACTGGTGGCCCACGCCTTTTATCCCAGCACTCAGGAGGCAAAGGCTGGAGGATCTCTGTGAGTTTTAGGGCTAGCCTGGTCTACACAGTGAGTTCCAGGACAGCCAGCACTACATAGAGAAAGCCTATATCAAAAACAAACAAAAAAGAAGTTATATAGCATGTTAACACCCCGTGTCTGCAGGATCATGTACTCTGGGACTTACTTTCTGATGCGCTCATTTTCCTGATTGACTTAAATGTCTTCCTGACTTTTAACCTGCGTTGCTTAATTCTGTTCATAGGGCCAAAGCATTCTTTTTTCCTTCGCTATGTGCCCATGGTGCTTGTATGTGCAAATGCCCCATGTGAGGGTGTACACATGCTTGTGGAGGCCGGATGGATGACCTTGACGGCATTCTATAGGAATTCGTGTCCACCATTAACACAATCATTGTCATGTGCGCATGCGCGTGTGCCAAGGTCAGAGGACAACCCTCAGGAGTCTGTTCTCCCCTCCTGTGGGATCTGGGATCACATTTTAGCTTCATCTTCCATATTTGAGACAAAGTCTCCAGAGCAGTTGGATTGGAGACGTGTGAGTGGACACACCCAGCTTTTCTCCTAGGTCATATGGAATCGAACTTGCAGCCCTGTGCTTGATAGCTAAGGGGCTCCACTAGCTGAGCCATCTCTGCAGCCGGAGCCAAACTGTTTTAAGTATTGCACTCGGTCCTCTAGTTTCAAACCAATTGACAAATCTTTACATACATATCAGTATATCCCTCTAATCTAAAGATTTTTTGTTTGGTTGGTTGGTTTTTGGTTTTTCTTTTTTCTTTTTTCTTTTTTTTTTGGTTTTTCGAGACAGGGTTTCTCTGTGTAGCTCAGGCTGTCCTGGAACTCACTCTGTAGACCAGGCTGGCCTCGAACTCAAATATCACGGGCTTTCCTCCAGTCGGGATACATCGTGCGCCACCGCTGCCTGGATTTTGGTTTTTAAGACAGGTTTCTCCTCGAATAGCCCGGGCCTGTCTCTCACTCTGTAGCGACTGGCCTTGAACAGAAATCCACCTGCCTCCACCCCAAGGCTGGTTTAAATGTGGCCACACCACCCTCGATTTGTTTTATTTGTGAGACACTGTCAATCTCTTCAGACACGTAGAAGAGGCAGTGTTCCAATTAACAGGCTTGGAGCCACCAGTAGTTGCGGGATTAACTCAGGACCTCTGAAGCAGTCAGTGCTCTTCTAACACAAGAGCCTAATCAAGCACTATCCTAGTCAAAAAAAAAAGTCAACATAATGCCATAAGTGGATCACAGACTCGCAGTCCCTAAACTACCATAAATCGATGTCATATAACCCATCTCTCTACACACTGAACTAAACATTTTTAGATTATGATAAAAACATTTTTAATCACTATCATTTGATTAGATAAAAATCAAAACAAACTGTGAGGTTTATATGGTGAGAAGTCAACATAGCTCAATGGTTGCATATGGGGAACAGGGCTCTGTATCCATGATCTGCTGTACTCATGGAATCAGTTGCGTCTTAATTCGTCATTTCCTGCATGCTCTTGCATACAGTTAGTAGAGATGTTTATTTCTCGAGACACATGACAGAAGCAGTAGGGAGGAAAGGATTAATGTAACGTCGAAACTCACTGAAGGATATGCAGGAGCTAGGAAGGCGGGACTCCTGAGCGGAGCTGATGCTGGGCCATTGGGGGTGTGCTTCATGGCTTGCTCACCAGCTGTGTTACAGCTTGCTTTCTATATAGTAAGGGCCTCCATGGCAATCAAGGAAACTCCTAACGCACCCATATCTGGGCCCTCCCATGGTCATATTAGAAATTCCATCCTGCTGCGCTATCTTATGAGGCATTTTCTTACTGAGGTTCCTTTCTCTGATGCTTAGTTGTGTCAACTACATAAACCAGCTAGCACAATCTCCACATGCTGGATTACAGATGTACACCAACGCGTCCAGCTGCAGCATAGTGCTTTGGTTTGGTTTGCTTTGTTTTTTTATTTGTTCCTTTGAGATATAGCCTTTTTAAATGACCATTATTTTATGTGTCCAACTATTTTGCCTGAACGTGTCTGTGTGCCGTAGGCAGACCTGGTACCTGTGGAGGCTTTGGAACCCCAGGAACTAGCATTACACAAAGTTGTGAGCTGCCATATGGGTGGTAGGAATCAAATTTGAGTCTTCAGTAAGACTAATAAATGCCCTTGAATGCCGAGCCATTTCTCCAGCGTTAGCAGCCCAGGGTAGCCTGAAAGTCACTGTATAACTAAGAATGGACTTGAACTCATGGTCCTCTGGGTGTGTGTGTGTATACAAATACATATATATTGTTTTCTTTCTTGTCTTTTGAAGCAGCGTCTTATGTAACCCAGACTGCTAGCCTCAGACTTCGAACGTAGCTCCGGCTTGCTGTGTTACCCTCCCTAGTGCTGCTGGCATTATAGGCTGTACCATATGCAGCACAGATAATGGATTCATTTCTGAAATCCAATGAATATTTAATGAGTAACTGCTGTTTGCCAGGCATTGGTCTAGAAGAAGATCATTTCATGTGGAATGAAACACACGGAGGAAATACAGCCAAAAAACACTTACATAACCTACCCAGGGATATAAAATAGGAATCTAGCTTTGACTGGCCACTGAAGTTGTAAAAATGAAGACACATGATCATCAGGACTGTCTTTTAGCCAATTAGTGACACCTCTTGCATGGATTCACTGGCGCACATCTGCTTGCCAGCATCTGCTTCAATGCATTCTGCTCCCAGCCTTCCGTGAGTGAGCTATTTATATTCCCATCCAAGGCCAGCTCCTTCACGTAGCCAGCCCATCTCCTTAGGACACGAGGGGCTACCCCCTTCCACTCTCTCACACTCCGAGCAGTTCCCTTTGCTCCCACGCAGTACAAATCTATTGTGTTTCTCATATCTTCATTAAGAGCAAATGAGTGCTCAGAGCTACAACTGCAGCAGAGGCTGAGATGAGAGCTCTCTTGCTCCTAGAAGTCTGATAGTAGCCTGGGCTACATAGCAAGACAATTCTACCTTGAAACAAAAGAACAAAACCCAAACCAGGTATCTGGAGGCTGGAGACGGTCACCTGGTCACCTTAGTACTCCGGAGGCTAAGGGAGGAGGATTCAGTTCAGAGCTACTGGGCTATAAAGCATCAATAAGTAAATAAATATTGAAAAGCTGTGGCACTGAGATACATCCCAGCCCTGCTTCCCTCCCTTCTTCCCCTTGGAATCAGGGGCTTCCTATAAAGGACCGATTGTCTCACATTTGTGACAATTCTCCTGCTTCAGCCTCCAAGGACTGGAATTATGGGTATTTGCCGGGCTACTGTTGTATCGGGCTCTTCTCCTCCACCTTTGATCATTCAGTTTCAGATAAAAGGCACATAACTTCTGCATTTCTAATAAGCCTTTAATGCACTACAGCTGGGCACATATCTACCTTCTATGTTATTATATTTCCCCATCAATAACCCCCGAGTTATAACTTGCTACGCTACATCTGGGCCGCTCTTAACTTCGATTGGACAGCCCTCATGGCCATGTTTTCATGACTCACCTACCCCAAGGATCTCTCCTCTCTCCGCCTCTCTCTTCTTCTTCCTCGTGGTCTCCTCAGACCCCAAGCTGGGGAATCCAAACCCCACCCATCTCTCTTCTGCTGAGCTATAGGCTGTAGGCATCTATATTCATGGATGAGGATAACTTAGGGGGTGGGGGCAAGGTCACAGCATCACGGTGTGTGTGCAGATTCTCTCATCCCTGGGGGCAACCAGGCCTTGGCATTACAATACTTAGCAAAAGACCAAAACCTCAGTGTGCTACATTCCAATTTCTTCTAACAAGTTTTATGCTTTTTAGCAAATCCCTACCAACAGAAATATTTTTCAACAAATGCAGAATACTATGCAGGGATGTTTAGCATAAAACCCACAATATATGTAAATTCATGTGGAGGTCATGGGAGTTATGGGGAGTCGGCTCTTGCCTTCCACTTGCTGACAATGGGGTCCCTCATTTCTCCCCTTCCCCACTTCCCTTCTCCCTACCCGCTTGCTCCAGCCCCGCTCGCTCCAGCCCAAAGGTTTATTTATTTATTTATTATATGTAAGTAACACTGTAGCTCTCTTCAGACACCCCATATGAGGGCATCAGATCTTATTACAGATGGTTGTAAGCCACCATGTGGTTGCTGGGATTTGAACTCAGGACCTCCAGAAGAGCAGTCAGTGCTCTTAACCACTGAGGCATCTCACCAGACCCCACAACAACTCTTATAAAACAAACATTTAATTGGGACTGGCCTTCAAACAATTAGTCCATTGGCATCATTTTGGGGATCATGGAGGCATGCAGGCAGACATGGTGCTGGAGAAGTAGCTGAGAGTTTTACATCTGGATCTGCAGGCAGCAGGGAGATACAGTGAGCCACTGGATTGAGTTTCTGAAACCTTAAAGCCCTCCCCCAGTACACACTTCCTCTAACAAGGCCACACCTCCTAATGGCTCCGGTCCTATGAGCCTATAGGAACCGTTTTCATTCAAACCACCACACCCACTGAGCCATCTCCCTGGCCTGGGATTTTTTTTTTTTCCTCTTTGAGACATGGTCCCATACATCCCAGACTGGCTTCAACTCACTATGTAGCTGTGGCTGACCCTGAATTCCGGGTATCTCTCTTCTCCCCTGAGTTCTGGGATCAAAAGTATGAGGTACTACAGTTGGATAAAGAAGTGGTTTTTCTTTTTTCTGGGATGTGGGTATGTGCGGTTGTGTGCATTCACATCTGTGACCAGAGGCTGATGTTGGGGATCTTTTTTGACAGTGATATACTTTTATGTCTTGGTTGGTTTTTTTTGTTGTTTTGTTTTTTGTTGTGTTTTGTTTTTGAGACAGGGTTTCTCTGTGTAGCCCTGGCTGTCCTGGAACTCATTCTATAGACCAGGTTAGCCTTGAACTCAGAAATCTGCCTGCCTCTGCCTCCCAAGTGCTGGGATTAAAGGCACGTACCACCATTGCCCGGCTGTTTTTGTTGTTGTTTTGATACACTTTTATTTCTTGTTTGTTTCTTGAGACACACACACACACACACACACACACACCTGTGAATCCAGCATGCCGAGGCAGAGGCTAGTGAAGAAGCTCTGAAGCTTAAGTCTTGCCTGCACAGTGAGTTCCAGGACAGCTAGGACTACATAATAAGGCCCAGTCTCAAAACTAACAACATTCTAACACAAACCAATCCCAACCAAATGTGCACCTGACCTGTACTGGAGCTAGACCACATCCTGAGGGTGGACCACTGCTTCCAGCCTGGCTCCTTTGCTGCTGCACATGCTGTTTTGAAATTGAAGGCACTGCCCAGTGTCACAGGCTCTGGTATCTTCCTCTCCAAGCCCCTCTGCAGGACTTTTCTAGAGAAATTTTTGGGGAGTTGGGGTAATAATGACAAGGGACGGTAGCACGTTTATAATCCCAACAGTTTGGAACAGAGGCAGACATGAGTTCAAGGTCAGCCTTGTCTATATAAGGTCCACATAGTGAAACCCTATTTCAAACAAAACCAAGCCAAATGTCTACAAATGTTTATATGTGTGTCTGTGCATATATATTGGCATATGCGTGCACGTGCCCTTGGAAGCCAGGAGGAGGTATAGCATCCCCTAAAGCTGGA
Organism: Mastomys natalensis; assembly: GCA_021653895.1. Taxonomy (NCBI): domain Eukaryota; kingdom Metazoa; phylum Chordata; class Mammalia; order Rodentia; family Muridae; genus Mastomys; species Mastomys natalensis. The sequence continues at coordinate 235,360 of JAJTUV010001747.1, read as the reverse complement.
GTTACAGAGAGTTTGGAGTGGCCTGACCACGGACGGAGCCAGGTCTCTCACTTCTCCAGTGGAATGACTGCACGACTTTTTCCCTTCACTTTATCCCAGTGAAGGTCTCTGCCTCACTAAAAGTCACGCCTGGCAAAGTCACCGCCTTCCCTTTGTTCAGCAGCCTCCTTGTTTCTGGGTAACCATCTCTCTGGGTCGTTCCACAGCTGACGCTGCTCTGCCCTCTCTTTCAGCAGACTGGCTGGCCCGGACTGTCACGTGTGCCTCCTCCCAGGTAGCTCTGCTGATCCTCATCTTCCATACCTCAAAGGAGGAGTGGCTCTAGGCATCCTTCTTTCCTTTATCTATCTCTACGTTGACAACGAGCTCGCGCAGTTCCCAGACCTTACGTGCTACCCATTCAGACAGAACTTTAGACACACATTCACAAATACACCCCCAAGCCTAAGATGTTAGACGCAGCGGTGGTGGTGGGGATGTGTCTCTGTGTCCACCACGGCCAGCAGAGTAACAATCCACAGGAAGTATGAAGGTGGTTTGTTTCAATATGACTAAGTAGCTGGTGTTGGTTCAAACCTCAGATGTCTGACCTTAAGTAGTTTATTTTAGGCATATTTAATCATAGCACAATCCGTGGAAAACTTCCTGGTGTTAATTAACTTTAATAAAGCTTAAGGCCTGACTATAAAAAGTCATAAAGCACACACAAGACATCGTCCATACACATGGGTTCTGTAGATTTATTACACGTGGCACCTTCCATAAAGATATGTTCTATTGACTGACGAGCTCACGTAAGAGTCTAGGGGAGAGAAGCTGGTATGATCTCAGTCACACCAATAGTTCAGAGGTCACTAGTTATTTCCTATACCTGCTCCCAGCCTTCTGGGTAGATAAGTTACACATCCCTCCCTGTGAAGAACCACCTTGTGGCTAACATTCTTGTTTCTCCCAGTGTTTACATGTGAGCACAGGGCATTCCATGCCTTTCAGTTATGACTAAGGATGACTAGGAAGGTGATCCTAAAAATGGGCATGGAGTCCCAGTCCTTAATAGTCAAGAAGATCTCTGTGACTTTGTGGCCAGCCTGGTCTACATCGAAAGTTCCAATATAGCCACGGATATGTAGAGCCTGTCTCAAAGAGCCAAGAGAAAAAGGTGGTCCCAAAAGACATGACATAGGAGCAGCCGTGTCATTGAGTTTGAGAGGGGGTATTACGATGCTTCAATAGAGACAAAATGAGTGTCACCACTCAGAATGTGTTCCCCCATTCAGTGAAGCATGAATGTGTGCATATATGAGACATATACACATACAATATATCTGATACATACGTAAAAGGACATATATGCACGCGGGAACTTGCCTGACAGCCTGGTGTGGCCATGCACATGTATAATCCTAACACTTTGGAAGTAAAGTCAGGATGCTTAGTTCAAGGTCAGTCTTCACTACAGGGTCAGTTTGAGCTACCAAGTTGCAGCTTCCAATTATCTCTATGTCAACCAAACAAACAAACAAAAAAAGGCATCATATCACTCTACATGCTCTTCCTAGCTTTTTTTGGTCATACTGTTTCTGCTTACATTCCTACTTGAAGGTTCTGGCTAGGAACTGCTTCCTGGGCTCCTGCAGAACACGTACTCGCTAGTAAGGTTCACCTTATGGACCATTTAAGATTGCAGGGGACAGGTTACCTTTTATCCCCCTGTATTCCTTACCCTAAAACTTACTTTTTTTGTGGGGGCAGGATACAGGGAGTCAGACCCAGAACAGTGAGCGCTGTACCTACCATGGAGCTACACCCGAAGACCTCGTTGTTCATTTCCTCTGTTGGTTGTGGCCTCCTCCCAGTCCCACCAGGATGCTCTGAAGAGATCCTTGAAGAGATCCTTGTTTTGTTTGTTTTTGGTTTCGAGACAGTTCTCTGTGTAGCCCAGGCTGTCCTGGAACTCACTCTGAGACCAGGCTGGCCTCGAACTCAGAGATCCCCTGCCTCTGCCTCCCAAGTGCTGGATAAAGGCGTGCGCCACCACTCCGGAAGATCCTTGTATTTTTATGCACTGATGGATTCAAAGCACCAACAGGAGGGTCAGGCACACCGTGGATGCTCAAAAGTTACAAAACACATGAGTTTAAATCTCGGCTTTTAGAGAAGGCTTAGTGTTTAAGAGCGCTGGTTGCTTTCCCAGACGACCTAGGTTTGACTGCCAGCACCAAACTACTGTCAGGAGGCTGACATCCTTCTAACCTCTAGTGCTAGGGGATCTGATTCCAATCTTCTATCCTCCATGGGCACTAGGCACAAAAGTGGTGCACAGCCATACATGTAGATCAAACAACACGTCCCCTCCTCAATGTGTGCGGGCGCGCGCGCGCGCGACACACAACCACACACAAAGAAGGAAAACTTAGAAGTATATGATGAATTATCTACTAGTCTATTGAAGCTATGGGATTTCACTCTAGGGATGACCAATTTGCACTCAAACAGGAGGACAAACCTAGTAAACTACTTCTATTAGACTGTTGGCTATTTAATATTCCTTAACTTCAGTACTTCTGAAGTGCAGGGAAGCATTTTACAACTAACTTAATGTTTTGCCTCAAGGGAAAAAACCTATTATAGTATGGAGGAGTACTAACTGCTGCCAACAGTATTTTGAAGGACTTCCCACATTACTAAAATCTTTAAAAGAGCTTATTTAGTTCGATCAGGAAAAGGTTATTATTATTAGAATTGTAAATTCCCTCTGCCTGATTTGGCATGAAAAGTTCTTCCAGAATATGAGGAGAAACTTAAGTGTTTCTAACTTGTGTGTTCAAAAGCACACACAATTTCACAAAATGCAAAAAAGGAAATAAAAATCCAAAGGCATTTGGTAAAGGACACGGCATTTCTGCTAGGTAGAACTGTCTTTTTTCTTTTTTTCTTTTTCTTTTTTCGAGACAGGGTTTCTCTGTGTAGCCCTAGCTGTCCTGGAACTCACTCTGTAAACCAGGCTGGCCTCGAACTCGGAAATCCGCCTGCCTCTGCCTCCCAAGTGCTGGGATCAAAGGCGTGCGCCACCACTGCCCGGCTCGGTAGGACTATCTTATGAACACGGGTACAAGGAGATGGCTCAGTGGTTTCTACCCTTGTTTAAGATAGTGGTTCCAAACAACCTATAACTCCAGCTCACGAGACTTACACCCTTTTCTGACCCAAAAGGACACACACATACATTAAAAAGCCCACAGAACACACACAACAAAACCTTGGGTATAATAAAAAATAGATACTGGAGGATATTTAGTTTAAGTTTATACTGAACTATAAAGCTGAGTTCAAGGCCAACTTGAGCTACTTGAGTCTTTCTCTAAAACAGTGAAAAATTCTAAAGGAATTAGAATTTCAAATTTAATCAGACCCTTCTCTGAGTCTGAGAATGAGTGCCAGTATGTCAGCTGGGAGTATATTTTCTTTGCTATATTATTCTAACGTCCAAATATAAGATTTCACTGATTTCCCAGGGCTGTTACATAGAGAAACTCTGTCTCAAAAACCAACTAACCAAATAAAGATTTTAATTATTCTACTTGGTTACAAAATAAAACATAACAAAGACAATATATTTTAAGTAATCACTATTAAAGGTTTCAGACTATTTATGTAATCTTAAAGACACAGTATACAGTTTTATAATCTACCCACCGCACCTATTCATGAAATTCGAAATCTAAAAGCCTCTGCTTAAATTTCTCTCGTCTGGCAGTCATCAAAATCCCAATCGGTTCCCTCAACAATGTTTTTAACCTTTCCAGTCTGTCATCGTAAGCTTTACCCCGCTATTACAGAAAACACAAGCAATCGCCATAATTATAGTGAGAAAACAAAAAAAGATGTTTTACTGTAGCCTAGACACAAATAGATGAGTCAGGATGGGCTGGTTCCTTTATGATACCAGGCTGTTGTGAAGAAAAACCACGTCAACCATTACAGGAAAAAAAAAAAAAAAAAAAAAAAAGTACACACAAAGCTGGAAGTCAAATTTAGCAGCGTTTTTTAAGTTTTCTGGCTTTGCTAAATAATGCCAGAATTTTCAGCATTACTCACAACCATGATTCGCATTTAAATATTCCCTAAGAAACCAATTGCTTTTTCAGAGTGTGAAAGGGCGATGCCAGGCACGTATTTTACTGTTTTTATAAACTCATAAGGCTTTTTGAAAATAAGTTAAGTGGAAGTTGATGTCGACAGAGAGAAGAAAGCCATCACAACGTATTTATTGTTCAGGCTTCTGGGTCAGAGAGAATGGGTCCTGAAAGCCTTGTGCTGGAGGGCCAGCCAATGGAAGCCAAGCTCTCAGCGCTCCTCCACCTCGTGGGCTGCACGAGCCCCGCCTCCCGGTGCTCGGATGCTCGGAGTTTCAGCACCTTTGTTAGTTTCCGGACCGAACTTGACTTTGTTTGCAGAGGTGGAAGACGCCGATCGGGGCGCGCCCGTAGCTGCTTCCCACTCCGGCGGTCCAAGGCTCCCCACGCAGGCCGTCATCCCCGCACAGGGGCACACCCCGCTTCCATTGGGCTCCCGGATCCCGCACGCCTCGGGGCTGCCTCTCACCGTTCACACGTCCGCGGCGAGTAGGCGGCCGAGCCCGAGGGGCCCCGTGACCCCAGGCGAAGAACAAAGGGGCCGGGGCCGCGCCCGCCGCCGGCCACGCCCATCCGCGAGCCGCGGGGCCGCGCCTCGAGCCCCTCCCCCGCCTCCGGACCGCGCGAAATGGCGGCCGCGCTACAAAATGGCAGCCGGGTGGGCCGCGGAGCGGAGACCCCCGGCGCCGTCAGCCCGGTCCGCGTGGCAGTGTTCCTTCCCACGCTGCCCATGCGACCTTCGCGTTCTCGAGCTGCACGGGAAGGAGCTCGGGCACGCGTCACATCCCCCGTTAGCCCCGGGGCCCCCGAGTGAAGACTGGCATGTGAGAGCCCCCACGTGAGCGGGGCTGAGAAACGGGGTTCGGCCCCCTAACCCAGCGCCTCCCCCGCCACGGCGGCTCCGCCTCCATCTTTCAAAAGTCCCCGCCATTCCGCTGTCTCCCAGTCGGCTCCCTGTCCCCATTTCTGCCTCCCTGGATGGAGTGTGTCGTCGGCCTTGGACTCAGTTCAGGCCGAGTACTTTGGACTTTTCGCCGTCTTCTCTCAGAAAAGGCGCGCTTTCCTATGTCCCAGGTTCCCTTTGTATCCCTCTTTCCAGAAACTTCTCAGGGTAACTCAGCCAGAAGTCACAAGCTCCGCGCCCTTCCCCACCCCCCCACCGCCAAGCCCAGCGCATGCGCCCGGCGTCGGGTAGGGACCGTGGCGCGCGCCCGTGAGACTGTGAGAGTGCCGCGGGCACGCGCAGGGCCGCGGGGGCGGTTCTCTCTCACAATGGACGGGTTTCCTACCCCCCCAACGTTTCCCTCCGCGAGTCGCGCAAGCGCATTCCGGCCACCTCGGATTCCTTTGAGGGACTGGGAGGGGGTGGGGAGAGAAATGGGTGGGCTTTCCGCGCGCGTGCGCAGTTGGGCCGTGCGCGGTTTTCCGCCTTGCCTCTGGGATGAGAAGAGCATTTGAGGACCTCCCTTGTCCTTTCCTCTACCTCCCAGTCTCGGGGACGGGTCCCTAGCTTGGAGGAAGGCTAAACGAAGCCGAGGCACTGGGGTCTTCTTGCCCACCTTCTCCCGCGCCACGTTTGAGAGGTTCCCGACTGGACTCGGGAACCCCGCAGGCCCCGGGCGGTGCGCTGCCTCATTGTTCTGGCTCGGCAGCCGAGGCGAAGGTGCCCTTGCGGGCCGCGTGTGCAGGCGGAGGTCGCCGGCGGCTCGGGTTCCCTCCTAAAGGGCTCGCGCCGCGGTATCCATAGTGACCGCGTTCGCACTTCCCGAGAAGTGTAGTGGAAATGACTGTGGGTTCTTGCGGGGCGGGGGGAAGACTAAGAAACCCAAAACCCCACTTGTCATGCAATCCACGTATTTGAACCCAAGTTTGGAGTGCAGCCGGAGACGTTGCCTCTTCGGTTATTAGTGTGAGCCGGGAGTCTTCGTGAAGAAAGCACGCTGGCTGTGACAGTCCCACATCGGGGAGACCCCGGCCAGCCTTTGGCCATCTGCTGCCCGGGGTGGGGTGGGGTGGGGGGGTGGGTGGGGTGTGTTGTAGTGCCCTTGACCTCGTGAGGTCAGCGGACCGGGCTCTGGGCGGAGCCGGATCTGCCTTACCGGTGGGAACCGTGAGCTGGTGACCGGTTCCTCCCGGAAGGAATAGTGTGGAAAAGCCAGTTTAGAGATAGAATTCTAGCAAAGCTTAAATACACGGGTTGCAAATGAATACTGAGTCATACATTCTGTTAATTTGGAGAATCCCTGCCGCACGTTTCTCTGGACAGAAATTATTATATTTAACAGGGTCTTCCAAATCACTCATCCTCCACTAGGAAAATAAAGCAAATACTGAGTTGTTTTTTTTTTTTTTTTTAAGTGTCCTAAAAACCTTTAACATTTTTTGGATTACATTTTGAATAACTAGGATTTCTAGAAATATCCTTTAAAATTGTTTTGTTTTGGTTTTTAAGTTAGCGTCTCACTGTGTAGCTCTGACTGGCCAACCTAGACTGTTCCATCTGCCAGATGCTGCAACTACCAAACTGATCTTAAGGGGAAATATCCTTTCAGTGCAACAGTTTTAGGACGAATTAAAAAAAAAAAGGGATGTGTGTTAAAATTCAGATGTGTAGAGATTGGAAAACACACTAGACTTAGGGCAGGTTTGTTTTTTAATTTGCCTTTATTTTATGTGCATTGGTGTTTTGCCTGCATGTATTTCTGTAAATCTTGGATTTACAGACAGTTGTGAGCTGCCATGTGGGAGCTGGCATTTGGACCTAGGTTTTCTGGAAGAGCAATGAGTATTCTTAACCACTGAGCCATCTCTCCAGCCCATATTTAGCACATTATTGAAATTATAAGTGATAACTTTAGCTGGATGTGTGTTTTTTAAAAAGTATTTTGAAATTCATCTAGGCTCTTCAAAGAAAATTATCTTGAGCTGGGCAGTGGTGGGCACGCCTTTAGTCCCAGCACTTGGGAGGCAGAGGCAGGCGGATTTCTGAGTTCGAGGCCAGCCTGGTTACAGAGTGAGTTCCAGGACAGCCAGGGCTACACAGAGAAACCTTGCCTCGAAAAACCAAAAAGAAAAAAAAAAAGAAAATTATCTTGAGACATCTCTGCAGCCTTCAAACTAGAGTCAGTTTTCTAAGAGGGCCATAGAGCTGAAAAACTAAAACTGTGAGAAAGGTCAGCCCATTTCATAAGCAGCTGACCACATTTTATTTGATAGTTTGATTTCTAATGTTCCATCAAGTACACTAGGATAGTCTTCTTTGAATTGGTATATAGCCCTAATTTGCATTACTTATATTCTGTTTGCTTCCTGATAGTTTAAATTTCCTAGATCTTGGGTGTTGGGATAATGTGTGTCATTTAAGGCAAACATTTAGAGTTTGTTTAGTTTTTTTTTCTCCCCAGATAGGGTTTTTTCTATGTAGCCCTGGCAGTCCTTGAACTCATGATGTAGACCATTGCTGGCCTCAACATTAGAGATACACCTTTATTGGCCTCCCGAGTGCATGCATCACCATTGCCTGGCTTCCTTGGCTTTTTGGTTTGGTTTGGTTTGGTTTTAACGTGAAGATTAACACAACTTTTGGGGTTTTAAAGGATAAATGAGGCAGCATGCTGTAAAATTCCATTAATTCCAACAATGGTAGAGGCAATTGGGAGGGAGTTCAGGGCTGCTCAAGAATAAAAATAAAACAAGAAAGAAAGAAAAAAGAAAAGGATCTAGGAAAATAAATTTTTTTGTTTTGTTTTTTTTTTAGTTTTCGAACAGGTTTCTGGACGTCTGAACTCACTTGTAGACCGCTGCTCGAATCAGAATCGCTGCCTCTGCTCCAATGCGGATTAAAGGCTGCGCCAACGCCGTGAAAAAAATGTAATACGAACATTTTGTCATATGGATCTATTGATTAGTGATTGTGAAATATTAACATTTCAGAAGAACCCTTAATTGATTCAGATGCTGACTTCCAAGAAAAAAAAAAACAAAACATTTAATTGGGCTGAAGGTAGAGCTCAAATGGCATGCGTGGAGACTCTGGGTTTGGTGCCCAGTGCTGCAGGGCAAAATAAATACTCCCAAAGTATATTTCTTATGACTTTTTTCCAATTATAAAAATGAAGAGAAGTTTAGAAAATACAGAGGAATATCTATCTATCTATCTATCTATCTATCTTGGTTTTTCAAAACTGGGTTTCTTTATATATCCCTGGCTGTCCTGGAACTCACTGCCTCCCAAGTGCTGGGACTAAGGGTATGTGCCACCACACCACAAATAATTTTTTTTTTTAATTCAAATTCTAGCTGATTAAATGGCTCAGTCCTGTAATCCCCACACTTGAAAAATAGAGGCCATCCTGGACTACATGGAAACTTTTGGCCATTCTGACTCATCGGAAGCTATTCTAAAAGAAACAAGAAAAATTCAGATTCTGTTCCCTAAAACAACTACCACGATTTACACTTACAAGTATCCCTCTAGTGTATTTTCAGTTTAATTCTATAAATATTAGTTAGTAATAATTCTGGATATTAGACACAGCAGCAGCACTTGGACATGAGACATCTCCCCAACATCTGTTCTAGGATGAAGAAGGGTAGAAAGTCAGGAACCAATTCTCTAAGAAACTAGTAAGTTATTCTATTTTTCTGGAAAACTAAAAACAACAGAAAATATATTAACTCTCTTCGAGTTATGAACAGCAGACTATGAAATGTTAGTTCTTTTTTTTTTTTTTTGGTTTTTCGAGACAGGGTTTCCTATGTAGCCCGGCTGTCCTGAACTCACTCTGTAGACAGGTTGGCCTCGAACTCAGAAATCCACCTGCCTCTGCCTCCCAAGTGCTGGATTAAAGGCTGCGCCACCACCGCCTGGCTGAAATGTTAGTTCTTATAAGAGTCTATAGGTCTTGGTAGATTATATCCAACTATTGGGGGTTCTGGTACTATATGAAGATAATTTCCTCACACGGGGTGCTAGTTTGGCAATACATTGCTCTCTCTCTCTTACCATTAGACTGTCAGAAACATCAAGGATTCAAATACTTTTAAGTATTTATTTTGCTTCATTTTTTGGCAAAAAAAAAAAAAAAAAAACCAAAAACCCCTAACTCTGATTATAACAGGCTTGTCTGAAATTGCTATTTCCCTGTTCTCATGTGCTTGGGGCTTCGGTCATTTTAGAGCTGGTTAACATTTTTATATGGTGGCTTTTAGTAGAAATGCATATATTTTAAGCACATGTCTTCCAGTATTTTAAACTATTTTTTAAAATCAATTTGTTATTAACTATCTGGCTACTACTCTGTCCTGCCTAAGTAAGTATATTAATTTACCCGCTCTAGTGACGAGGTTAATGCTCAAAGCCTGAGCTGAGCAGCTTGCCCTCTCAGCCTCCATTCTTCATGACTGAACTCTCTGAGCATGTCTAGCATGCTAAATACAGCAGCTCTTCACACTGTGAAAATAGGAGTTGATTAAAGCAAATCTATTTTAATTCCCCTCTGCAAATGGCACTGCTTTAATGTCACCTTCCTGAATACTCTTTAATATTCAAATGAGATGCACTTGATCTATTTTCCCAGTTAAATTGCAACCTACATTTTTGTGATTTGCAGTGATGGGGACAGAGATACATCCTAGATAAATGCTCTGTCATGGAGTTAGGGCTTAGAAGCCTTCTGGTTATTCTTTTGCCATGAGTATCACGGTTGTTATTATTATTATTATTTTGAGACAGGGTTTTACTGTATTACCTTGGCTGTTGTAGAACTCAGTATGTACACTGGATTCCAACTCACAGAGACCTGCCGGCCTCTGACACCCAAGTGCTGTGATTAAAGGTGTGTACAATCATACCATGTAATTTTTTAAAACAAAATATTTTTGTGACAGGGTCTTTCTATGTAGCCCTAGCTGTCAGTGGAACCTGCTATGTACACCAGGCTGGCCTTGAATTTACAGATTCACCTTCCTCTGCCTCCTCCTGAGTGCTGATATTAAAAGTGTGCACCACCATGCTCATCTATGTTTTTATTTCTAATTACATGTATGTGTGTGCTTTCTCCTTTTTTTGGTTTGTGCAGGGAAGTGCAGATGCTCTTGGAGGTCAGAAGCCTGGGATACCTGAGAGTTAGACTTACAGGTGGTTGACCGTGAGCCATACACTGGTGCTGAGAATCCAAGTCAGACTTATGAAAGAACAGTAAATCATTCTTTGGTCCTGAGTCATCTTTCTATCCCCGACCTAAGGTTCTTCTTAAAACATCAGAAGATTAGATTTTTTTTATCAGCTCCTCTTTGTTTTGTTCCTGCCTTCTATGGAAAGTAACAAAGACACAGGTTCATAATGAAATCCCCCTTAAGTATTTTGTAACACAGATGGAAACAGAAAACAGCTTTACCAGTGTTTCCTGATGTGTTGCCAGCAAAAAATGCAAAGCACTGAGAAAAAGAAACCCTCGATTTGGGGCTATGCAGAAGGTGCTTGCTTGTCCTGTGCCTTCTTATTTTTTTTTTTTTTTTTGTTTTGTTTTTTTTTTGTTTTTCGAGACAGGGTTTCTCTGTGTAGCCCGGGCTGTCCTGGAACTCACTCTGTAGACCAGGCTGGCCTCGAACTCAGAGATCCGCCTGCCTCTGCCTCCCAAGTGCTGGGACTAAAGGCGTGCGCCACACGCCCGGCTTGTTTTTTGTTTTTTGTTTTTTTTTTTTCCTGTGCCTTCTTATCAGAGGACAATTTGCACTAGAAATAAGAAATCCAGAAAGAAGCAAATGTAGGGATTCCTGAGCCCACTTAGGTCCTTGTTGCTCCCCCATCAATTTCCCAGGGTGTTTGTCTGTCACTGCGTTCCGTGGGGGGCTTCTCTCCTCCACAGTGTGAGGTGGCAAGCCATGGACAATTTTTTTTTTCTGTTTTTTTTTTTTTTTTTTTTTTTTTTTTGGTTTTTTCGAGACAGGGTTTCTCTGTGTAGTCCGGGCTGTCCTGGAACTCGCTCGTAGACCAGGCTGGCCTCGAACTCAGAAATCCGCCTGCCTCTGCCTCCCAAGTGCTGGGACTAAAGGTGTGCGCCACCACCGCCCGGCTTTTTTTTTTTTTTTTTTTTTAAAGACAGGATGTCTCTGTGTAGTTATAACTGTCCTGGAGCTCACAAAGATAGTCCTGCCTCTGCCCCCTGAGTGATGGGATTAAGGGCTCTGCCACCAGGACTGCATCAAACTATAACAAACACTCCAGCTAATCTAGGAGGAGGACATTTTGAAAAAAAAAAATCATCTAGTTTTGGGACTGGAGAGATGGCTTAGGAATTGAGATCACTGGCTGCTCTTCCTGAGGTTCTGAGTTCAATTCCCAACATTTACATGGCAGTTCACAACTGTCTGTAACTCTAGTTCCAGGGTATCTGATCCCCGCATACAGACACATGCAGGCAAAATGCCAATGCACATAAAATGAAGTATTTTTAAAAACTCTAGTCTTACGGGGCTGAGGCAAGAAGATTGCCTGGGCTACATAGTGAGACCCAGTCTCGAAACGAAAAAGAAATGGGTGGGAGGAGGTCTTAATGCTTGAGGACACTGTACCTCTGGGAGGGGATCTGGGTCTGTTGCTAACACCACGCAAATGCTCATAACCACCCCTAACTCCAGCTTCACTGTTCCCTCTTCTGAACTTCATGGGCACCAGACACAAACATGATACACATACATGCAGCCAAAACACTCAAGTAAACCAATATAAACTATACACACACAGACAGATATATGTATATGTACACATACATATATATGTAATATATAATATGTATATAATATATATTATATATATACATCAAGAAACTTCGGCTACATGGCAGACTAAAGTGACCAAGTTAAAAAAAACAAAACAAACACCTAGTACGTTTACCTTTTATGGAACAAAAGAAAAATTATGTGACCCCAGATATTATTGCTATTGTTTATGATTTTTTTCCAATTCAAAATACTGCCTGTTCAGTTGGTGCAGCAGTGTGGTAGCCCAGGTCTGCAGTCTGAGTCCTGGGAGGTGGGCGCAGAATTAGAAATTTGAGACTAGCCTGAGCTACATGAGACCCTTTCTCAAAAAACGTAAACGGTGGCTCTGGAAGACTCTTCCAAACTAAGCTACACAAATAAAACACTACGAAGAACTGGGAATGTAGCTCAGTGATCTATTAACGCCTTGTTAGACGTGTGTGCTGGAGGTCCTTAGTTAGGACCGTAATTTCTGTGTACTGCGCACTTTGTAGTACCTAAGGACACCAAGAAACAAAAATCTAGACTGTACCTAAATCACCATTTTATTTTTGTGTATGAAAAACTAAAGTATAAGTTGCTGACAGTTTTAATGAGCTGGATTTTTTTTTTCCCTTTTACTCTACCGTTGCCTTTTGAAGTTTTATCTTTCTGCAAGCCGGCCTTATATAAAAGGTCAACTGCAAGTTTCTAAAGTCTGGAAGGGCTAGAGGTCTAATCCTCTCTGTTTAAAACTATTCCAAACCTTCTGAGGGGAACAGTATGAAATGTTTATATCCTTTGAGCTCTAAAATTCTTGTGTACCGTAACCATGAGCAAAGAAAGACATCTTGCAGAGGGTTTCGCAAGCTCCTTTATAAAAAGTTGCCTAATGTTACAAGCCAATGATTCCTGGGAGGGATGGGTTTCTCTGCAGCGCTGGTCCCTTGTCTGGGCGGTGAAAAGGGCGGCCTGGTCCCGACCACTTTCCCAAGCAGGCGGGGAATCTAGGCGTCCGGAAACGGTCAGGGGCGGGCCGTCGGGCGGACAGGCGTAGGGACTTTGGCCTCTAGAAACCGCTTGGCCTCGAAACTAACAGGATTCTCTTGTGTTTCCCCAGAGCAACGCCTGACCGCCGGGAGAAGCGGCCCCATCCTCCCCCGACGCCTCCGGCGGCCTGCCTCCCGCCCTCTGTCGCGCCTGCGCACTAAGCTGACTGCGCGGGCGCCGCTTCCCGGCTCCGCATTCCTCCCCCTGGGGGGCACCGCGCGCCTGCGCACCAGCTGGGAGGAACTCGGCGTCGGGGGCGTGAGGACGCGCGCGCGCCCGCGGCCAGGGGGCGGCGGCCAGGCGGCGGGAGGCGGGCCGCGCGCGCCGGTGGGAAGCGTCCGGCAGCCACAGCGCCGGCTCTGTCGTAGTCGCGGCCGCCCGGGTCTCGCTCGCCCCTCCTCCCGCTCCCCCGCCCGCCGCCGCCCGCGCGCATGCGCCGCCGGAGCGCGAGGGTCGGCTTCGGGTGTTTGGTGGCGGCAGAGCGGAGCTGCGAGGCCCGAGAGTCAGAACCTGGGGGAGAGGGATGGTCTCTGCACCGGGGGGAGCCGGAGGAGCCGCCGCCGCTGCCGACGCCACCGCCGCAGCCGCCGCCGCCGCCGCCCCGGCGCCCGCCTCCCTGCGCTGACGGCCGCGTACGAAGCCGGCGAGGGGGAGCCAGCCACCGCGGTCGCCGGCACACCGCCCAGCATGGTCCGGGAAACCAGGCACCTCTGGGTGGGAAACTTACCGGAGAACGTGCGGGAAGAGAAGATCATCGAGCATTTCAAACGGTGAGTGACACGAGGCCCGGGGCCGCGCTGGCACCTCGGGCGCCTCTCCGGCCCGTTGCTGGCCACCGGCAGAGCGGCGACGCGCGGCTGGCTCCGGCGCTCTGGGCGGGCGGCTGCTGTGCGGCCACCGAGGGAGCCGGAGTGCTGGGGGCTGCGGGATCGCCTCTTTGCGCGCCGCCTCGCAGTCCAGCGCGGCCGACCGGGGCCCCGAGCGCCGGCAGAGCCGGGGCTGTGCGGACGCGGCAGCTGCGCCTGGCATCGTGCGGCACCGGGAGGTGGCAGGCACCCGGAGCAGGGGCCGCTCTCCGAAGATTCGTGCAGCGGCAGATGCTTCTGCTGTCTGCGCCGCTGGGCGGAGCGGGCTGCCTGGCGCTCGGCGGCGGCTAGATGGGCTGCCTGTGTCCCGGAGCTCGCGGAGAAGGGAGCGCGAACGCCAAGGTGCTGCGGATGCATTCCCGCGCCGCGCTGGTGACCGAGCGGTTTTTACAATAGATCCTTCACCCCGAATTCGTTAGTGAAGTAGCCAAAAAAAGTGCAAATCTTTCGCGATTAGGTGTGACTTTTCGGTTTCTCTAAATACTTTCTGCTTGTGGAAGATAAAAATAAAGGTTGCTTCTCATACGCGTTGGTATCATTTAGCGCTTATGTGCTCCCAGAAACGCGTGTCCCGTAACTGGTAGAGGCCTCAGCATGCAACCGCACTTACAATGAGAATTTATTCATACTTTCGCACATTGAGAAAGAACAAGCAAATCTGCGATCGCCTGTGGAAATTCATTTCTCCTGTTATCCAATACCATGGAGGGATCCAAGTTGGGCATACTCTGAATTCCCACTATACAGTGGGTGCAGGGAATATAATTAGGAGAACGAACGTCCTCATTAAAGTCAACCTGGGAAAATGGGTTGTGTCGCCCGGTCTGGAACCTCTTTGGTGAGGCCTGGGAAGCATGAGCGCCTTTCTTTCTCTCGGATGGAGGGCCATTGATTCTGTTGGCCGTTGCTGTTACCGGGGTATTAAATCTTCGCCTCTGGGGCGCGCGTTGCCGCGTGCCCGCGTGTGAAAAGGAGCTGGGCATAGTGAGGCCATTCATAACCTGCCGGGATGTCCTCCGCAGGCCTGGGGGAGGTGCGCGCTGCCTGGGACGCCGGGTGTTTACTACGTTGTGCCTGAGACACGGGAGAGGGGGAGGTCCGGAGACGTGTTGGCCAGGGTGTCCGGGGATAAAAGGGGACTGCAGCAGTTGGAGCGCCTGCAGATGGGAACTTTGTCTGCCGGTGCTGCTCCACCCCTCCCTCAGCCTGGGTCCCTCCCCCCTAGTAGCCCATCTCGAGCGTTGAGGAGAAAGCACTTAGCTTTCTTAGGTTTTGGAGTGGAAACCCTCAGCGCTGTTCCCCCTTTAATCACCTGGTGGGTCCTCTGTGGGTCTCTGCATGGGAAATTGATACACACCGACGTGCAAACACGTGCATTGCCTCACTCGCTCTGCTCCAGTGTTGGGTGGTCAGACTTGACATTTCGCCTTATGCAGATTTCAGAGGCACTGCTTGCCTCAGACCTGGAGTTTGACCCCCAGTGCAAGACGAAGGAGAGGGAGAGCAGCGAGGGAAGAGGTTGGGAGCAGTCCTGGGAGGCTTGGAAGCGTGGTGCCGCGGTCCGGCTGGTGTGAATGACTCTCTAAGATGGCGGCCAGGACCCACTTTATGTGGGAATCTGCGGAGCCGCTCAGAATGCAGGAGAGGGAGGGAGGAGGCGCGCAGGAGGGCTGTCTGGGGAGCCCAAGGAACGCGGCGCTAGCTCAAGGCTCACCGCACATTGCTGACCCCGAGTTAACAGTAGCGTTTTATCTGTTGTAGAGCAAAAGCAGATGATCTTAGTAAAAAGATTATTTGAAGCCTCTGCAGACGTGTGTGTCCCCAAAACTCCTGTGTCGTAAAAGCGACAGAGCTCACTTTGAGACGAATGGATTTAGTTAGTACACCTTTAATGGCACATGAGAAGGTAACAGAGTAATCTCCCTGTCACCTTTGACCCTGGAATTCCCAGTTCTCATGCCACTACCTCCCCCATCCCCCAAACAGGTACTCTCTGTTTCTGTTTTTTTGCTTATCTTTCTACCCACAAAAATGCTCTTGCCGATCCAGTTGTGGAGCTAAGTATATATCCCTTTCTTTCTCCATATAGTGGAATGTGTTTTGTTAAATATGTGATCGCTACTTGGAAGGAAAATAGAATTTGAGTCATTTAAACGAAAGGCATGGAAAGGTACTAATTTAGATAAGAAAACTTAATGGTGTTCAACCTCTGCCCTGTAGACCTCAAAATGAGAAGAACTATGAGATGCCCGTATTAAACCGAGCCCGAGTGCCTTTTCCTACCCTTTTCCCCAGTTGATTACAACATTAACTAATAACTGTTCTACAGGATTAAGAGGTGTACACTGGGAATACGTTACATAAAACGCTTCAAAGACGAATGTTCTTTTCACAGTGGTTAGGCTTTTGCAGTAGGTATTTGGATTAAAAGGACAACAGAAAAACCGTGGAGGCTGAATCAGACAGCTGTGGAGGCAGAGATAAAGGTCTCCCTCCCTCCCTCCCTGCTCGCTTGCTTGCTCGCTCGGGTTTTGACCAGTGCTTTCACTGCACAGCAGATGGAGGAAGGGTGATGATCTCCCTCCCCACCCCCCCAGTGCCGAAGAAAGGCCGGCTGAGAACATAGAGTATTTTTAAAAATTGGCTGTACCTTCTTGCATATAATAAGTCTACTGTGTTCCTTTTCTTTACAGCTTTCCATATGCTGAATTAAGAAAATTAAGTGACTGTTTCTGAATAGGGTTTTAGTTAACAAAGATCCATTACAGGGCCACAATGGAGAAAGTCCTTTCTTTCCTTTGTATGGTAGCAGAGCTGAAGGGTTGGAGGGGCATCACACAACAATTGGTTGCTGTCTGGTAGAGCGAGGTGTGTGCCAGGGCTCGTTGAATTAGAGTTAACAGACGAATAGAATCTCTCAAAGCCTGACCTTTTTGCCTTACCTTCAGGGTTTAGTACGTTGCACTTTGCGGTTCCCTTGACCACCCATCATTGGTACTTTGCAGATAGGGTAAATATTATGTAGTAGTTGTCTAGGGGAAGTCTTTTTAAAAAATTGTCAAAGAATGAAACTGGTTAAAAATCTTTTTTTTATCGAGACAAGGTTTCTTTGAAAAAAAAAAAAAATGTTTGTTTTAGCACAGTGGTTTTCCAGTTAAAAGTCATTACATCTACCCAGGTATCTTTCTGGTCACAAAAATCAGATAATACCACAGCTTCTTCATCCTTACGCTCTCTCTGAGGGTATGTTTAGAGGCCATCACTGCCATATCCTTTCTTTACATGAGCCCAGATGGTTTCTATGAAGTTACCTCTAGTTTTGAATACTGTGATTTTGAGTGTCTATTTTAATGATAGACTTTTTTGCATATTTTAAAATCAGAAAAATTCAGTCATTTTGAAATAGCATTAAAATTAATATAGAATGCTTAAAATGTATTTTATTTCTTGAAAAAAAAAAGTATGTGGCAGACCGTGGAAAGACACAGGGGTTCTTTCAAGGAGCGTGTCCAGCAGTCTTAGGGAAAGGACCTTCCCAGCCATCTTCGTTCCAGCCTCTGGCTTGCTTGGGATTCTACTGTTTAGTATGCTTAGGAAGAGGTTTCAGGCTGGGTTTAGGAGATATTTTTAGCCCCGTTAACACTGAAGCCTTGGAAATTTTTATGTAGAATGCTATAAAGAAGAGTGATGAAGTGTGTGGTGGCACACACCTTTATCCCCGCCCTTGGGAGGCAGAGGCAGGTGCACTCTTGAGTTCAAGGCCAGCCTGGTCTACAGAGCAAGTTCCAGGACAGCCAGGCTACACAGTGAGACCCTGTTTCAAAAAACCAAAAAAAAAAAAAAAAAAAAAAAAGACAGACAGACATATGCAAAGGCAACCAGCTTTTCTGCTTTTCTGCGTTGCTTCCACCTCTTAATTTTTACTTTTTTTTTTTTTTGCTTTTTTCGAGACAGGGTTTCTCTGTGTAGCCTTGGCTGTCCTGGAACTTACTCTGTAGACCAGGCTGGCCTCGAACTCAGAAATCTGCCTGCCTCTGCCTCCTAAGTGCTGGGATTAAAGGTGTGTGCCACCACTGCCCGGCAGTTTTTAATTTTTTAGTCTTCATACCAGGCTGTCACAGTAGTCATGGGTTGACTCTATAGTGTCAGGTTGGTTTCTCTCTCTGCATGCCAGGTTCTGGACTGCAGGCCTGACCCTTTACCTCCCATTACATTTTAAAAGTATTTAAACTATTTCATGAAGACATCGAACATCCAGTTGGAGATTATATATATTTCCTTTCTATTATTTCTACTCCTCCTCTTTATTTCAGCTGAGGATGGAGCCTAAAGTCTCACACATGGCAGGTTCCTGCTGTTAGACCCTTGGGTTCATCCTCTAGTAAACCAGAAGCAGCACTGGTGTGAGCTGTAGTCAGCCATTCCAGTGTAGAATGAACTACGAGCTTGTATGGTAACAAAAGTTGAACTATTAGATTTGACCCTGGAATGATTTTATTTTATTTTACTTTTTGTGTGTGCAGGGGTGTTTTGTTTGCACCACATTTATACCAGGTGCACATGGAGGCCAGAAGAGGGTGAAGACTCCTGGGACCGGAGTTGCAGATAATTGTGAGCCACCATGTAGTTGCCGGGAACTGAAATCCAGGCCATTTCTCCTCTCCCAGCCTGGGATTTATTTTTGAGTGATACATAGCTGGTTTGCAGTGTGTGGAAGTAAGCTTTGCATATTTTAGATTGTACTCCCATGTGTCCCTGTCCACTAAGTTACAAATTAAGAGTGTCAGGGCTGGGTGTGGCGCTGAACTACTTTACTTTAGTCCCAGATATCTGCAGAGGCAGGCAGATCTCTGTGAGCCCCAGGCTAGCCAGGCTGCTGCATAGTGAGACTCTGCCTTAAAAAAAAAAAAAAAAAAATATATAATATATATATATATATAATATATATATATATATATATATGGAGGGTGTGTGTCTACAGTAGACTGACTAAAATCCTAACAAGTTCAGTGAATTATTTTGTTTGTTTGCTTTATTTATTTATTTATTTTTGAGACAGGGTCTCTTTAATGTACCCTAGGGTGAACCTGGCACTCAATAGATAGACAAGGCTTGGCCTTGAAGGCAGAGGGATTCCCTTCCCCTCTTGTCTCTGTCTCTCATAAATGCTGGGATCAAGTCATGATGCTGGGTTGCTTTTTTTTTTTTTTTTTTTTTGAGACAGGCTCTCCCTAATCTTAGTCTAGCCTTAATTTGCTAGAATTCTTGATCTTTCAGCCTCTACCGCCTGAGAGCTGGGATCATGACTTGCCGTTAGACTGGTTTGCGTGGCGGACATCACACTTAGGGCTTCATGCATGGCAGGCAAGCAGTCTATTAACATAGAGCTGCTTTTCTGACTTGTGAATCTGGATTCTATTAGTTATGACTTTAAGTGTAGAAAACTCATGTTTAAGTATAGCAAAATATGCTTGTTTTTGAGAGTCTCACTGTGTGTGTGGAACCAGGCTGGGTTTGAATGGCGACCTTTTCCCCAGCCTCCCTTCTGAGTCAACACTCAGAAGGCCTGCCTGCCTCACTATAGTTTTGTTGGCTTTGAACTCCCCACAAGCCCCAGCCTCAGCCTCCTGAGTACTGAAATTATAGGTATGTGCAAATATGCCTTTCCTGTGCTCTCTTTCCGTCCAGACCTAGTACAACCTACTCCTTTTAGCTGTCTGGACTCTAGTCTCCTTAAGTTTGGAGCAGTACACCTCCCTCCTAGCACCCTAATCTCTGAGCCCTGTCTCTAGTCCGTCCTGCACCTTAGAGTTTGAAAGAACACAGACTCTCTCCTCTTCCAGGTAACTGAGTTTCTCTGGTCCTTGACTTGTTTATTTTATAATGTAACTGGTTCATCACTGTGTTTTTTTTTTTTTTTTTTTTTTTTTTTAGGTTTATTTTTTATTACATCTGTGAGTGAGTGAGTGTGTGTGTGTTGCCTGAAGAGGTCAGAAGGGGGCATCAAGTTCCCTGGAGCTGGAGTTACAGATGGGAAGTTACCCAGATGCACAGGATGATATGTGATCCTATGCAGCCAGGCCACACCAGCCGTGGTGACACACGACTGTGATCCCAGCACTAGGGAGGCAGAGGCAGGTGGATCTCTTGAGTTTGAGGCTAGCCTGGTCTACAGAGTGAGTTCTAGGACCTCTATGTAGTTCCAGGTCTATATAGAGAGACCTTGGCTCAAAACAAAGAAAACGAAGTTTGCCTAGCTAGACTGGTGTTCTCCTCCTTGGTATCTGACAGGTATTTTTGTGGGAGATTTCCTGGAATTGTCCTGGCACTGTCTTTATCATTTTCCACTTGGCAGCCTTAGCACTGGGTGACAACTCTCCCTATGCTCCCTGCCACGGTGATTGCCTTCCTCAGGAGGCTGAGGCAGGAGGATCAATGGGAGCTCTGGATGGGCTGTGAAGAGAGGCCTCCCTTCTTTAGGTGGCGGTTAGCTGCTGCTCCTTTGCTCCGTAGCTGTCTCCTCCATGTCCCAGGCATGGCAGAGGCTTCCACATCTCAGTCCTACAAGAAGCCTTTTTGGCTATTGGTGTAATTATGTAGAAATCAAAACCTTAAAAGATTTATTTTCAGTTATTTACCATGTGTGTCTCTGTGTGGGTATGTGCTTGTGAGTGAAGGGGCCAAAAGCATCAGGTTCTCCTGAGCTGGAGTTGTGAGCTTCCTGCCATGGGTAGCTGGGAATTGAACTTGAATCTTTAGAATACTATGAGCTATTAACTGCTGAACCATCTCTCCAGCCCCAGAAAGGAAGATTTTATGTGCTCAGAACTGAGATTTTTTTGCAGAGCTGAGATGTGTGTCATTTGTACATGCATGTATACTCATGAACATGCTGCTGTGTCTTAATTTACATTTGTGTGCTCATATGAACTCACAGCGGACATGCCACGGTCAGGACGGTGTGCCATGGTCAGGATGGCTTGCGGTTCTTTCCTCTTACCGTGGGAATTGAACTCAGGTCGTGTAGCAAGCGCCTTTTCTCAGAGTCAGTGCACCTGTAACCATATGATTTTATACCCTGCTGACCTGTTCAGTTAATCAGAATTTTTACTCTATTATCAGTTATTAGTATTACAGTCATTATTTTGTAGGTTTATGGTATGTCTGAGTACAGGCCTGAGCGTGGTGTGGGGTGTGTGTGTGTGTGTGTCTGTGTGTAGTATGTAGGTCAGAGGACAACTTTGGGGGTTGATCCAGGGATCAAACTCAAATCCCCAAGCTTCCCACAGCAAACCCCTTTACCCACTAATTTGTCTCAAGGGATGACAAGGTTTTAATCTCTCCTTTTCTGTGTCGTCTAAAACAGTGAGAGACCTGACTCTGTCCTTACACACACAACTTTGTTCAGTAGTTTCTGTCCTCTGTACCTCAGCTCCCGGGTGCTCTGCTGCCCACTCCTGCCACTTGTGAGGACAATGGCCCTGGTGGCCCTTAGCAAGTTTTTGGAATCCAGCATGGTGAGGCTGGCACAGAAAAGGAGGTGGCATTGGGAGCGGCTTTGCTGGTTTGGCCCTTTCCTCCTCTGTCAGAGGCGTTGCCTGCAGGGTGTGAACAGACTCACCGCCACCTCACTCTCGACCTCAGGGTCTTGTCTCTGCTCGACCCTGGGTTTGAGCCTAAACGGTGTATCAGTCTGCGGTGTGACTTTTCTCCTGCTAGTCAGATAACCAGCTTACATCATTCTGAGAACAGGCTTCGGGATTTGTTACAGTGAAGTAGCTGTACACTGAACAGGGAACGCAGCAGCCTTTAATGTGGACTTGGGAAACGGTTTCCTGAAATTTAACATCGAGCATACAGAGCTCTGAATGGCAGAGACCCTGGCACAGCTTGAATCTGTTTTCCCTTGGTCCCCTTTGTCTTTTCTGTCAGTGGGGTTTCGTTTTGTGGCCACTGGTGGTTTAGAGCTCACTGTGCAGTTGAACATGAACTCTTTTTCTCCTTTCCTTTATATAAACTACCCCCCTTCCCTCAGAGACAGGGCCTCACTCTGTAGATCAGGCTAGCCTAGAACTCATAGAGATCTGCTTGCCTCTGCCTTGGATGCTGGGACTAAAGGCATGAACCCAAAAAGAGATGCCACTTTTAAAGAAGATGTATTTGTTTTACTTTCTGCATGATTTTGCCTACATGTGTGTATATGTGCTGTATGCATGCCTGGTCCCCACAGAGGCCAGAAGAGGTCATTGGATCCCTGGAACTAGAGTTACAGGTAGGTGCTGGGAACCAAACCCAGGTCCTCTAGAAAGCAGCAGATGCTCTTAACTGCTGTGTTCCAAAGGACTCATTCTTTATTTGGAACCGTTTTTCTGTCTGCCTCCCTGAGTGCTGCTGGGATTATAGGTGTGAGCCATCGTGCCTGGCTTGGAGCTGCTTTTTCCATATTACCAGTACACCTGTTTCCCCCAGCATAAGCCTCACAGTGCTGGTTTGTTGTTTCATACACCACCACCACCACCACCACCACCACCACTCCCTCCGCCCCCATCATCATCAGTGTGTGCGCCAAGGTCACGAGGGTTGTCAGACCCCCTAGAGTTGAGTGCTGGGACTTGAACTCCCAGTCCTCTATGCAAGAACAATCTATTCTCTTTTGATTTTGTTTTTGAGGCAGGGCTATGCAGTGTAGCTCTGGCTGGCCTGCCACCCACTACATGGGCCAGCCTGTTCTCCCTCAGAAATCACCTACCTCTGCCTCCCAAATGCTAGGAGTTAAGACATGGGCTACCATGCCCAGCCAGTGTTTTGCTCCTAACCGGGAAGTCCTCTCTCCAGCTCTGTATGACTGTTGTTCTGAACCAGATGTCAGATGTCTCATTTTATCCATTAGTATTCTAATACTTCCAGAATGGAAGACTATTTAAAGATACCACAGCACTATTATAATTACACCAGAGTGACTAATTCTTGCTTGTTTTCAAACACCGGTTCAAAAGCTCTCATGCCTTAAGAAAGAATCATGGCGCTGTAGTACAAGAGGCCAGAAGGGGGCGTCAGGTCCATGGGAGCTGGAGTTACAGGCCTGAGTTGGCAGCCTTCTTGTGGGTGCTGGGAACTGAGTGACTGCTTTTCCCTGCTGAGCTAGCTCACCAGCCCTGTGTGAACAGTTTTTCCCTCCCATGTTGGTGATTAAACCCAGAGCTTCATATACAGGCCAGTGCTCCATCACTGAGCTCTGTCCCCAGACCTGGTCCATCCTTTGTGGGTTGTCCCTTTACTTCTTTTCTTTCATGGGGGATGAAGCAGGCTGTTCCTGTTTCTTTCATGGGGGAAGAAGCTTTTCCTGTTGATGTAGGGATTTGCGTTATAATCAACCTTTGCTGCTTTCTCCAAGGTTGTATGCACTACAGCCTCGTGGGTTTTCTTTGCTTTGGCAGAGAGAGACATACATTAACAAAGAGTTGTAAATCCTGCTCCTGCCTTTCCATTCCTGTCACTCCAGCGGCAAGGTAGCTCAGGATGTTAGTTTTCTCCATAGTGAGGCCAGGATCCCAGTCTGTTGGCTGATACAACACCCAGAGGCACAGAGAGGAAGGAAGACTGCTGCAATTGAAGACCAGCTTGGTCTCCATAGTGACTTCAGGGACACCAGGGCTGTATAGCTAGATCTGACTCACCACCCCAAAACCAAGAAGAAGAACTAGGGCTTCTTGGTGGACAGTTTTGCTGGATTTAGGGATTTAGAGGAGTTTTGTTGTTGTTATTTTTCAGATTTCTCTGTGTAGACTAGGCTGGCCTCAGATTTCGAGACTCCCTTGCCTCTCCTTCCTAAGTGCAGAGATTAAAAGGGTGGGTATCTCTACTGTCTGTCTTATTTTGAGTTTTAAATCATCTTTAGAAATTAAATTTTATGAATCAATTTCATATATAAATAAATGGATTGAACATTAGATTTTTAAAACATCACCATGAAACAAACAGTTGGCCATTATCATAGCAAATTACTACTGTAGTCAGATATACATATATAGATAGATATAGAAAATGCCTTTCAAGCATGCCCGGTTTCAGAAAGTGTGTCAGTTGACATATAGTAAGGTAATGTTTGCCTGCCTGCCTGCCTGCCTTCCTTTCTTTCTTTAAATTTTTAAAATTTTTGTATTTTATGTGTATGAGTGTTTTGCCTACATGTATGTATGTGTACCAGATGTGTGCCTGGTGCCTATGGCTGTCAGAATCAGAAGAGACATCAAGTTCTCTGGAAGTGGAGTTACAGATGGTTGTGGGCTACCTTGTGAGTACTGGGAACCAAAACCTGGTTTTCTGCAAGAGTAACAAATGCTCTGAGCCACTGAGCCTCTCTCTAGCCTCGGAATCTTGTTTGAAAAGTAAGCCTTGCAGGGGTTGGTGGGCTTCCGTCAGCACTCAGGAGGCTGAGGGAGGAGAGTCACTGTTTGAAGCCAACTGGGCGACTTTAGACGGTCTTGTCTCAAAAAAATTAAGCAACAGCAATCAAATAAAAAACAAAAAACTTTTGTTTTGGCAGACAAAGAGGATCCCTCCCACCCCTATTTGGTCTGAAATAGGTTATCATGTAGCCTAGACAAGCTTAAACTTTATGTAGCCAAGGATAGAATGGCTGGCCTTCCTCCACAGACCTTTTGAGTTTTGTGTAGCTGGACTTGGGCTACTTTGTGGGTTCTTTTTCCACCCCTTTCCCACCCTTTTAACCTTCTGACACTAGATAAGAGAGAAAGAAGGATAGAGGGGAAAGGGACAGTGGACTCCTTCCTGCTGATTAGGGCCTTCAAGTTTCTTGGGGGGGGGGGTTGATCCTGGATGTCGGGATAGCTAATTTCTTCTTTGCACAGGACTACTCAACCATCTAACAGCCCACCAACTCTCTCAGGGCCCTAGTGTTTATATACCCTCTTGGAGAAAGTCCCCAGAATTCCCAGCGTCACACAATTGCAGAAACTAGCAAAATCACACCCCTGCTAGACCACGAGGCAACTCATAGTCAGCCGCTGTGGACAGTCGAAAGCAGCCTCATATCCCCACACCTAGGGTTAAAAGCATATTCTTAATCTTTTTTTTTTTTTTTAAAGAAACCAATGTTTTCACCACCGTTTTGGGGTCATAGATGTGAATCATTTTGGCATTTTGTTTTGTTTTGAGAGGGTCTTGCTGTATAGCATGATCACAATGTTGATTCGATTCTCCTATGTTAGCTTCCAGGGTGCTAGAAATTAGAGGGTGTGAGATTGTGCTGTTTAATACTGTGTGTGTGTGTGTGTGTGTGTGTGTGTGTGCGCACACGCACGCGCACACGTGCTGAATTTTGAACCCAGGGCCTTGGGTATGCTAGGCAAGCACTCAGTCACTGAATTACTGCTCCCAGTCCTCAGACAGGGTTCTCTAGCTGCTGCCAAGCAGTGTTAGGTGGAGAACGTGACTCTGTTAGTTTCATTAGTAGGTGCAGTTCTGTTGTAACTTGACTGTATTATTCTCATTACCCGGTCAGCTCTGTTGTCTTGTCTCAAGAATGACTCTGGGAAGATTGGTTGGCCTAAGAAGTGGGAGGGTCATGCAAATGAACATGTGGAGGTTGGTTGTTGTTGCCTATGAGACCAGTTTCAAAAGGTGGAATTAAAATTACTCGTGCATTTGGTAATCCAGCTAATGAGGGAGGTGTTGAGAGAAAGCATGACTTTAATGTACTGATGCTATTTAGTCTGAGATACTAGGGACCAAACTCAGGGCGTGCGTACACAGCCAGTGTTCCACCACTGGGGTGCTTCTCTAAGAGCCTTGTCTGTTTATTGTTACTGTGGCGCTGCCTGGATTGTCTTCAGCTTTGCCTCATCAGTGTGTTGCTCTAGAAAGTGTGGAGTGAGATTTTTGTGGAACTGAGGGATTGGTTTTAGACTAGGAAGGGCCTTCTTTTCATCTATTAGGAAAGTGCAGTTGTAAATTCCATGAAATGTTTGTTCCCAACATGTATCAAGTCTCTAGAACATTACCTTTAAAAAAATTTCAAAATTGTATTTAATCATGTGTAGGTATATATACATGACTGAGTACAGGCACCTGTGAAGGATAAGTGTCAGATCGCTGTGACACTGGGGTTACAGACAATGTGCACCTGACATTGACCCCTGGAAATGAACTCAAGTCTGCTAGAAGACCTCTGTGTGTGTGTGTGTGTGTGTGTGGTGTGTTGTGTGTGTGTGTGTACATAAATATATACACATACATATTCTTTATATATACTATTCTACAGAATTATAATATATGCACAGACACAGGTAATTATTTCATGTGTAGGAGTGTTTTGCTTGCCTGTGTGTCTGTATACTATGTGGGTATCTGGTGCCTGTAGATGGAGACCAGAGGGAAACATCAGCTATTCTGGCTGTGAGCTGCCCTGTGGGTGCTGGGAACCAAACCCAGGTCCTCTGCAAGAGCAGCCTATGCTCTTACCCAGTGAACCATCTCTCCAGTCCCTAAAGATGTAATTTTTATTTTAAATTATATGTATGCAGGTATGTGTGGGTATGTAATACATGTGCAGGTGCACATGCAGGCCAGAAGAGGCCATCAAATTCTCCAGAGCTGGAATTACAGGTAGTTTTGAGTCATTTGACCCAGCTTGTGGGGCTGAGCCCCTGTCCTTTGCAAGAGCAATGCATGATTGTAACCCCTGGGCCGGGCTCTCCAGAATATAACTTTTAAAGTCTCAGTTTCCTCTTACAGTCTCTGGCTTTTCTTCTATGTTCTGAACTATACAATCTGAGGTTATTAACATACAGAAGTGACATTCCTCAGGGAATCTCTAAGGACTGTTAATGTTTACTGTAGACAGTTAAGGATGTTGAAGACCAAGCTTGATGAAACCTGACAGTTATTTGAGTAGTTTTTCATTCTGTCCTGAAAACTTAGATGCTTAATTAGCCCTCTGTGTTCAGCCAGCTAGGGGTGGAAAATGGTGTGTGTTAGGGAAAAAAGTCCTCTCAGGGCTGGAGAACCGATAAGATAAGAGATAAGAGAGCACGTGAACTCCCAGCACCCACACGGTGGCTTACACCCATCAATAGCTGCCGTTTCAGTCCTTCTTCTAACCTCTGAAGGCACCAGGCATGTGCACACTGCATACACATATATGCAGACAAAACACACATGCACAATATAAAAAAGCAAAAAGTTGCTAAGAGGTGGTGGTGCACGCCTTCAGTCTCAGCACTCAGAGGAGGAGGCAGGAGGATCTCTGAGTTGGAAGCCAGCCTGGTCTACAGAATGAGTTCTAGGACAGTCAGGGCTACCCAGAAAAAAAAAAACAAAAAAAAAAACCCTGTTTCAGAAGACCAAAAAAAAAAAAAAAAAAAAAGAAAGCTGTGGGGAGGGAGTGGAGGAAAGAAAAAAAAATCTTTGCCTGGGCCAAGTGTCACATGTTTTTAGTCACAGAACTCTGGAGGCAAAGGAGGGCTTGAGTCTTTAGAAAAGTCATGAGCCAGCTAGATAAGTACAGTAAAATATCTAGATTTCTCCCTTCCTCCCCTCCCTTCCTCTCCTCTCCCTTTGCTTCCCCTCTCCTTTTCTCTAACAGGCTCACCTAACATTTAGCTGGCCTTGAACTTGCCATATAGCTAAAGGCGATTTTGAACTCGGTGATCCTCCCGTCTTTATCTCCCAAGTGTTGGGATTACAGAATCAAGATTTATACATGTGTGGCACCGCATAGGAAATCTATTTTCTCAAAGCATTTTGTCTATTTACTAAAAAAGTGAGTTCAGCCGTGCGTGATGACGCATGCCCTTAGTTCCAGCACTTGGGAAGCAGAGGCAGACAAGAGTGCAAGGCTAAGC
Source organism: Mastomys natalensis (assembly GCA_021653895.1). Taxonomy (NCBI): domain Eukaryota; kingdom Metazoa; phylum Chordata; class Mammalia; order Rodentia; family Muridae; genus Mastomys; species Mastomys natalensis. Next base: position 207,700 of record JAJTUV010001747.1, on the reverse strand, counting down.
CTGGTTTACATAGAGGGACTCAGAACTAATGAGTCCCTCTCTTTCTTTAAGTTAAATTGTATGGTGAGTTTTGTTTTGTTTTCTTTTTTTGTATTATAGACTCAAGTCTCTTGTCATATATTTAAAAGGTATTTGTTTGTATGGAAAGAATCATTTAAATTTCAATTAAACCTTCCCCTAAGTTACAAAAGAACCGAACCATTCCCTTAGCAGCTTACTGGTGTCTCTGTCTCTTCTCTCTCTCTCTCTCTCTCTCTCTCTCTCTCTCTCTCTCGTATGTGCTTGTGTGTGTATTGAGTGTGCATTTGTGCACTGTGACCGAGGACGATAGCCTTCTGGAGTCAGTTTTCTGATTGTGTCTTGTGGTTCTTGGGTTGAATTCAGGTATGTCAGGTTTTTTGGCCAGCTTTACCTGCAGAGCCATCTTACTGGCCCTCGTCAATCAATTGTAGCAAATAATTTGTTCACCTGTAGAAGAGTTTTTTGATAAGACAGACTTTGCTTCTGTGTTTCATTTTTATGAAGCAGTAACTTAACTCATCCTAGCACCGGAGGAGATCTGGTAATATTAGCCTTCTCGGGGCAGACGTGAAGCCGTGATTGTAGATTGTCGGCAGATTCATGGTGTATTCATGTACTGTGTCTGCTTCTCTAGTGTGCCCTGTGATAAGCACACAGAAGGCTGGTTCAGTTCCCAGTGCTGCACAGACATCCATGGTGCTGGTGCGAGCCCGTGAGTCCAGCACTGAGATGCTGGGCAGGCAGGAGTATACAAACCTTCCCCCACCCCAGAGGGAGCACATGAAGTGTTGGGCGGCTGAGGTGGGTAAGGGGTAAAGGCGCTAGCGAGCCTGGCAGGCTGCGTTAATCCTCGGAACCCACACAGTGAACAGAGGAAAACCACCTGCCCATCACCTGCCCACTGTACCATGTGTTTGCCTACATGAATACATAAACTGAGTAAATAGAAAGTTGTCATGATGAAGCCCATGAGTTCTAGAACTTGCCCTGGCCTCTTAATTCTCTCTCTTCCTTCCTGTCCCCCGAGTGTTGGAGCTGCCATCATGAGCCACCACATCCCACTTCAGTGTTTTAAAACCACTTTGATTTTATTTTAGGTTTAATAATCTTTCTTATAATGTAAGGATTACTGAGAACTTTTGAGGAGTTCGTTCATTTTAGCTAAGTGTTCTTGAAAGAGTAAGGATAGTTTCAGTAACTACAAAGGAGAGTAATAAAATACCGACATGCAAATACTTGTTTCACAGTATATAAAACATGGCCGTGCAAATGAGTTAACAACCTGTGAGGCTTGTGTGTGTTTTAAATGGGAGTTATTTAAATAGCCATTTTGGGGACTGGGGAGATAACCCAGTTTGTAAAATACTTGCTGTTCAAACATGAAAACCTGTATATGTTCAGTCCCCAGCATCCTCACAAGAGCCAGACACACTCCTGTGATCTCGTTACTGGGATGGCATCTAGCCAGATCGAGTTCAGTGAGATCCTGTGTCCCAGATACGAGGAGGTGGACGAAGGCACTTGATATCGATCTCTGCCTCTCCATACAATAAGCATATAGAAGCACATGCCTCTAACAAAAAGCTACTTTGTAGGTCATGTCCTACATAGATTTAGGAAAAGTAGTATTATTTTTGGAAAATTATTGATATAAATAACTTTACTTCTCCTCCCCCTTCCCCCCCCCCAGATATGGCCGCGTGGAAAGTGTCAAAATTCTCCCCAAGCGGGGGTCTGAAGGAGGAGTGGCAGCCTTTGTGGATTTTGTGGACATCAAGAGTGCACAGAAAGCTCACAACTCCGTCAACAAAATGGGAGACAGAGACCTTCGCACGGATTATAATGAACCAGGCACTATTCCAAGTGCTGCTCGGGGGCTGGATGATACAGTTTCCATAGCTTCTCGTAGTAGAGAGGTTTCTGGGTTCAGAGGAAGTGGTGGAGGGCCTGCTTATGGTCCCCCACCATCACTTCATGCACGAGAAGGACGCTATGAGCGGAGACTCGATGGGTAAGTTCCAAGGTTTCGGTAGGCAGGTATTTTGTATTTGATGTGGTGAGAAACAGAAACTCGTATTTAGGGGCCCCCGATGGATTTAAAGTTTGGGCATTCTCAATGTTTCCTATTTTGGGTTGGAAACGGAAGTTATTTCTATCCCAGTGGCTGGTACCTCACTGAATCGTAGAGGATATTTCCTGCAGCAGATTGGATATCTACTGGGCGATCACATGGCGGAAGAGCTCCTGTAGAGCTTCGGTTTTGGGGTTACCTGGCTTCTAGAAGGATGTGTCCTCCTTTTGGATATTATCAAGGCCTTCCTTGGATATATCCTTACTACCAGATGGAGCTATTTGGCTGCCGCTTTTGTCTTCGGGCTATTTGGGATATATCCGGAGTATGGAGCCTACGGAGCGGTTAGAAGCTGGTAAGCAGCTCTCAGTTTTCAGTATGTGAAGTCTACAAACAGATTGGATTGTCACAGAATATCTTGCAGATCATTGATTCAACCACTTGGATGCTACAAACAATACTTCAGCATGGAAATGTATGTGTGTGTGTGAGAGGAAGAACACAGGCAACGCTGATTTCCTGTTTTGGATCTACTCACTTTCCGTGGAATTACACTTGATGGAATTGGGGAAACTGAGGCGATGGACATTTATAAATGCTGGATATAGCTGCTTCTTATTGCCGGGATGTATGGGATGCTTTGAGGTCAAGACTCCAGTAGTCGAGGGGAAGAGGATTACTGTCGCTTCTTAAGCAGGTTACCGCCCTGCTGAGGGAACTTTAGCTTTGGACTATACGATCAGTTGTGGATACAGCAGTCACACTGACTGGGCTGGATGGCTACAAAAGGAACAGTTACCAGCAACCTTGTTCCGCGTTGGTTGGAATTATAGAGAAATTTTCCTCGTTGCCAGCTGCCTGACTCCTCTTTAGGGATGCAGATTTTTATGAATGTGGATCAATTTATAATTGTCTACTATCTCAAGAAAGAAGTCTGGGGTTTAAGAGTTACAGTTTGTTGGGACTCCTTGCTTCCTGTGGAATTATTTGTCTGGTCACTAAGATTTTTTTTCTTGTGGTTCATCTAAATATCATTTGACACCCTTGCCCACTGAGAAGGTGGATTACCCCTGTAAGAGGGGCCAAAATTGGGGAAGTTATGGTCACAATTCTCTCCCTAGATTTAATTGGGATTATAGGTCGTGTTTCCACAGTTGGAAAAGGTTGGTATGTCCTGACCTGTGTATATCAGCCCTCTTCTAACCCAAGTCACACTCTCTCTCCCCACTAACTCTAGATGCATTTAGTACTAATAGTTGAGTCCGAGACTAGCAGGTAGATTTCAGCTCTGCTCCTCTTGTGCCTGCCTCTGTGTTTTCCTAATGGATAAGAACTGCACATACTTGTGACATCCCAGCTGTAGCAGTAACTGCCTAGAACTGTTGCTTATTGCTTCTTTTATATCATTAATTATGGCTTCACCAATTAACACTTGGTAGTGTGCAGAAAGAAACATTTTCTTGTACATCTCAAAGGAACCTTCTTGTTAGACATTGAAATAGTCCAATTTTGGAATTATAGTTAATGAAAAGGGAAAATAATGTCATTTGATAGAATTATAGTTAATGAAAAAGGAAAATAATGTCATTTAATGCACTTAAGAAGGAAATATGTTACACACACACACACACACACACACACACTTACTCTGCCAGCTTAGAAGTTTTCCCATGATGGCAGCAGAAGAAGCCAAGACTCGCTGGAGTCTGAGGAGATGGCTCATCCATGAGACACTTGCTATGCAACCACAAAGGCCTGTGTTCAGATCATAATACAGTAAAGGCCTGGCACAGTGATTGGCAGCTGGCACCCTCACTAGGGAGCTGGAGACAAAGGCACCTCTGGCGCTTATCCATTAGTCAGCCTAGCCCCAATGGTTGGCTCCAGGCTAAGTGAGAAACCTTCAAAAATAAGGTCTAGGTTGAGTGTGGTGACGCACACCTTTAATCCCGGCACTGGAGGCAGAGGCAGGTGAATGTCTCTGAGTTTGAGGCCAGACCTTAGTGAGTCCTAGATCTTACAAAGTATGAATAAAAAAATAAGGTTTAAAATGGTCAAGGAAGACACCCAGTTTGTCCTCTCTGTGGACTTGGATATGTGCAAATGGACATGAATGCACAGACACATCCATGCACACAGCCTCGGGTAGCAGGACTAGTACTGAGTGAAATGGAGGCTGGAAGTGAGCCCTGATGGAGATACTGGAAGTCTAGGGGTGGATTGAGATGATGCCAGGCGTCACAGATCTGTGAGTCTAGCCTTGTTGGAGAGATTCTAATTCTTTATCTTTCATGATTCTTTATTTCTTTAATAGAAAATTATTGATAGAGGTTGAGGCTGCAGAGACACTCCAGCTGTCTGTGCTCTGTGGATTAGAGAACTTAGAATGCCTTAAGAGAATAGGGTCTGTCCTTCCTCTTCCTTTCCTTTTTTCTTTTTTTTTTTGAGGCAGGGTCTCACTGGCCTCACACTAAGACTGAGACTCTCTTCTCTCTGCCTCCATAAAAGGGTATGGGTTTGACACCTTAAATTACCACATAACTGCATATGTGGTTGGTGACCATTCACATCCTAACTGAGACTGTTACGGGGACTGAGGCTGTTATTCAGTGGTAGGACACATGCACACATGCAGGGCTCTGGATCGGAGCCAGTGCTGCGAAACAAGACCAGTGATGTCGCCAGCGTTGCTGGTTTCATCTCAGGCACCTTGAGTGCAGTCAGAGCCAAGGAGACCTATGTCCTCCAGTCACTGACACACACTAAGAAAATGAGCCATGGGGTAGGTATTTTAAAATTAGGTAAGCATGGTTAGGCGCACAAGGAGATAAACACCTTACATTCTTAGCTAGAGTTGTGTGCAGACTCAGTTCAGCAGCATCCCGGGATTCTGATAGCCTAACTGCTCTTAAGATTCCTCTTCATTTTTAAATATAATGATTTAGAGCACCCAAGCATAAAAAACGGAGGAGAGACCTGATCGTGGCTCATGCCTTACAGTGGCAGTTCCTAGGGAGACTGAGGCAGACGGGTTGGAAGTGACAGGTCTGTCCTGGGTTGCACAGCAAGACTCCCCCCCCCCCCCCCTTGAGGGAAGGAAAGTTCAGGAGCAAGAAAACGTTGCATCTGATTGGTTGGTTGGTTGGTTGGTTGATTGGTTGGTAATCCTTCCACTGCAGATGTGGGCTGCTGAGTTTGAGACCAACCTTGTTTACATAGTGAGGCCCTGTCTAAAAATAAACCTCAGCTAAACAAATATAATGACGAACTTTCACATTAAAATCAGTGCAGAGCTGGGTGTTTGGCATTGTGGCACAAGCCTGCAATCCTGGTGCTTAAGATCGGAAGTTTAAGGTCATCCTTATCTATGTAGGGAGTTTGAGGTTAGCCTAAGCTATTGGAGACTCTTTAAAAAAACAAACAACAAAAACAGAAAACAGGTAGGTGTTACTACGGATGCTCACGCTTGCACACACACACACACACACACACACACACACCTTTTAATAAAAGTTGGAAAACCCCCAATAAAGGGATTACCACCAAGGAAGGCCCATTATCTAAAGAAAGTAATGCTCATTACTGAGCTTTAGAAGTCAGGTGAAATGCCGAGCATGTCAGTGTTTGCTTACACTAAGGTTTGTGCTGTTGAGAAACTGGCGAGGCGTAAAGGCAGCTCTGACGTGAATGTTTGCATGACTTGCATTCAGTTTCGCGTGCTCCTTTCTGATGAAATATTTTCCCCTCCTAAATGCAGGGCTTCAGATAACAGGGAGCGTGCTTATGAACATAGTGCCTATGGACACCATGAACGGGGACGGGAGCATTTGATCGGACAAGACATTACGATCAGGATTACTATAGAGACCCTCGAGAGCGGACTTTACAACACGGACTCTATTACACTTCTCGGAGTCGAAGTCCAAACCGCTTTGATGCTCATGACCCCCGATACGAACCTAGGGCCCGGGAGCAGTTTACACTGCCCAGTGTGGTACACAGGGACATCTACAGGGACGACATTACCCGGGAGGTACGAGGCAGAAGGCCAGAGCGCAGTTACCAGCACAGCAGGAGTCGCTCACCACATTCATCCCAGTCTAGAAACCAGTCCCCGCAGAGGCTGGCTAGCCAAGCATCCAGACCCACCAGGTCCCCCAGCGGCAGTGGCTCTAGGAGTCGATCCTCCAGTAGTGACTCCATCAGCAGCAGCAGCAGCACCAGCACTGACAGGTAGGTTCTCATGGGCTCGGGCGAGCGCGTTCTTCACGTGTTCTCAAACACTCCACGGTCGGTGGTGATGACAGTAATCTTGGATTCTGTGTTTAATGAGTAACATGCAGATATCCAGTTAACCAGAGTCTAAGTGATGGTTTGTCAGAGCTGTTGTTAAAACTCAGTTGCTGGAAGAGAAAGAGGGATGGAAGTCTGGTTGGTGAGACAGAGACATGAGCCTGGATCTCTGGAGTTTCATTGTAACTTCTTCAGTGTGCCAGTCAGCTTCTCCATGGGGACAAACATTTCTGAAAGCTTTTTGGTTAGATGTGTTGGTGGAATGAATATATTGTTTATTATCAGTGAGTAAATCAACTTGAAGCATATTTTAACGCCACAGTATGCTTTACCAATTTTATAAACGTATTCATTCACCCAGAGTCAAGGTATTGTTCTTTAAGGCTGTGAGAACTTGGTTGTTGGACTTTTTTGGATATGAAGGAGTTTTATGTTAGAGATAGTGATAATACATTTAAGGGAATTAACCAGGAGACTTAGAGTTTAGGCTGTAAGCTAAACTGTTCCAGAACTTTTGGTTTTTGAAAGTAGAGTTGAGTAGATGGTACAATCCTCGGTAACACTGGATAGTTTTCCTTGTTCTAAGCCCGCTTTCTCATGGCTTATGTGAACCTTACTGTAGAATTAGGTACAGCGGCACATGCCTGTAACACCTGCCACATGGAGGCTACTGCAAGAGAGTCCGCACCCTGCCTGCACAGTCAGACGCTGTTCGAATCTGCCACTCCCCATAGCTGAAGAACCTCAAATTCCCAGAAAGCAAATAGTACTCTTATTTATTGTGAGTAGTAAAATGAAAATGGCTTGTAACATGCTTACTGCACCATCAGAATCTAAACCCCCTTCCTAGTTCACAGCTGTCATTTGCTTCCTGGCCGCTGGCAGCAGGCTTTGTGCATTCTTCTCTCTCTTGTTTGTTATTCAGACTGTTAAATCCTATGTTGGTGTTGGTGTCAGGAAAGCCCATGGGTCAGGCCCTGTATACTGAAGGCTGTGGTTACAGTCTGGCTGAGATGCAACGCTTAAATGCACATGTGATCTGATATGCTATGCTCATGGAGCTAATCTTTGCTCACATAGATTTTCAGATATGTGTTCTGACAGTCTGGACGTGAAGAAGGGCAGGATGTGCCCAGAAAGGACCCAAGGACCGAGTCTCAGAGGGAGAAAGTGGGTGAGCAGGGAGATTTCGAGGTGACTGCAGCAGGTGACCCTGTCCAAGATATCCTGATGACAGAGAGCACAGGAGCAGGAGGGTCGGAAGATGACGTATGATGAGCTGAGCAGTTTCATTTGTTTTGCTCACATGGTGTTTTGTATGTTTAAAATGTAGAACTTCTGTGCTCCTTGTACTTTGCACGGCTCTGACTTGTACTGGTAAGGCACACATTAAAAAGGAGGCAGGGATTCAAGCCTGCTGTCTGAGGCCAGCACTCTGTGGATTTAGGGATGTTGACATTACAAGTGTGTGATACCATGCCCTGGTTTATGAGGTTCTTCCGGTTGAGCCTGGGCTTGCTGTGTGTAAGGCAAGCTGGCTGCCCACTGAGTCCAGTCTTCAGCTTGTATGTTCAACCCCTTTGAAGAGATTCTGATACATTTCTTTTTTTTTTTTTTTTGGTTTTCTCTCGAGACAGGGTTTCTCTGTGTAGCCCTGGCTGTCCTGGAACTCACTCTGTAGACCAGGCTAGCCTCGAACTCAGAAATCCGCCTGCCTCTGCCTCCCAAGTGCTGGGATTAAAGGTGTGTGCCACCACCCCCGGCTCTGATACATTTCTTGGCTTACTGGTTTCCTTTCATATGTAGTAATAAGGAAGTGTGTGTGTGTGTGTGTGTGTGTGTGTGTGTGTGAGCATGTGTGGTGTGTGTGCATATTTACATATATATATACATTCAATTGTGTGTTTACATATATATGCATACATTCATTGTGTGTTTACATATATATGCATACATTCCTTGTGTGTGTGTCTTTTTCCCTAAGCAGAGGAAACTTAAGATTGATCGTGGTCAACATTCCCTACCCAGCAGCAGTATTTCCTGGACCTGGTATATCTCAGCCTTACATATTTGCTTTAAGTTCATTACTTGAGCCTAACGTATTAACTTATTGATTTCTTTCTGTTATTAGCAGTGTGACAGCTCCTTTGTGATCAGTGCTTGGTATCTGTGTGATGGGAGGACCTTGAGACCTAAGAGGGGGCATTGGTCAGGCTGTGAGGACTATGTAGAACGTAAGGAGAAGGCATTTAATTTAGATAAAAGATTTTTGAGGGCAGATGTTTTGAGACCACCAGATAATTTTTTTTTTTTTTTTTTTTGTTTTTTGTTTGTTTGTTTTTGTTTTCTCGAGACAGGGTTTTCTCTGTGTAGCCCTGGCTGTCCTGGAACTCACTCTGTAGACCAGGCTGGCCTCGAACTCAGAACACTAGATAATTTTTATGTGTGACAAGATCTCCCTACATAGCGCTGACTAACCAGTGGAGATAGATGATGGGATCCTCAGTCATGTGGTCACAGATGAAATTAGTCTTCTGGTACTGAGAAGGCTCTCTTAGCCCTGTCTCCTTTATCAGATGGTTCTTTTTCTCTATAAGTAAAGAACATGAAAAGGGTAATATTTTGAAATGTTATACACAAATTTATACAGCTTAATTTCTTTTTGGGGAAGAAATAGATTTTTTTGTTTGTTTGTTTTTGTTTGTTTGTTTTTTCGAGACAGGGTTTCTCTGTGTAGCCCTGGCTGTCCTGGAACTCACTCTGTAGACCAGGCTGGCCTCGAACTCAGAAATCCGCCTGCCTCTGCCTCCCAAGTGCTGGTATCAAAGGCGTGCGCCACCACCGCCAGGCTTCCCTCTCCCTTTTTAGATGATTTTTAAATGTAATAGTTCACAAAAGTTATTTAAAGATGTTTGAAGTTAGCATTGTTTTGTATATTGTACAGTATAAGTTGTTCACATGTAAAGAGTTTTCTCTTCTGTCAGTTTGGCTAACTGGGAGACCAACCTTTGACCCACCGTGATTGACGATTGTCGCGGTGGCAAGACTTGTAGCAGCCCACCTTGAGTGAGCCCACCCGCCCAGGATTAGTGACTGTGGTTGTGCAGCCTTCCTGAAAGAGCTTTTCTCACAGCTTTTCACAGCAGTTAGCTGGTGAGAAGCAGACCCCTCTATAAGCCCTGTGCTGCTGGAGGCACCTTTCTCTGTTGTAGCTGCCATCCAACACATGGCTTCTCCTTTAGCAGAACACTAACTTGTTTTAAATTTGGTGTGTGTGCGTGACGTGCATGTGTGTGTGCCTGTGTGTGAAGACTGTGCAGGCTATGATGTGCTTGTTGAGGTCAGAAGACTACATTGTGGTGTTGATTCTCTTCCCCCTTATGTGAGTGCCAGGATTGAACTCCGGTGGCCAGGCTTGTGCAGCAGTGCCCTTATCCATTGAGCTACTCTGTGAGGCCTCTACAGAACACTGTCATTCATTCATTCATTCATAGTTTTTAAGGTTTCTCTGTGTAGCCCTGGCTATCCTGGAACTACTTGGAAGACCAGGCTGACCTCAAACACTGAGATCCACCTAGCCTCTACCCTTCCACGTACAGGAATTAAAGACCTGCAGCATCACTGCCGGGCCAGAACACTCACTTTTGTGTGTGTTTTGTGTGTCTGTGACTCGGCGTGAGTCTTACTGGCCATAGCTACTTTGTGGGGGTGAAGCAGGAGGAGTGGGCAGCATCACTGGCTGGCTTCATGGCTTCTAACAAATCACTTTTAAATGCAGTAAGGTTCTTGAGTGTTTGAAACCAGAACGTTCAGTATGTGACTGGTAGTTGAAAATCTCAAAATGAACTGGATGCTACAGTCAACAATGGGTTTGGGTACTTCTTCACTAGATCCACGCCCCGAGTCTTCGTTAGACAGCCTATGGCTGTTTCATTTGCTTAGTGTGGTACTAGAGCCTCTGGGGAACCTGAGCCACCAGAACCTTAAATCCTGGGTGGAGTCCTTAGTAAAGTCTTTGTCAGACATACATAAAGCCCTGGGTTTGGTCCCTCGCACCTCACCCTGGGTGTGGTACTGTTGCCGCCCTCCTAGGTACTTTGCCTTAACAGAAGAGCAGTCCACTTTTTCTTGAAAGGAAAAAGAAAAAAAAAAAAAAAAGAATTGTTTTGATTGTTTTTAAATGTATACAAAGTTTTACTGTGTAGCCTGGGCTGTGCTCAAACACAAGACAGAGCTGTCTGTCCCTCATTGAGTTCTGGGATTCAAGGTATGTGCCACCACACCTGGCTAAAAGTGTAACTTTTAAAAGATTAACTTTATTTATATGTTTGTATGTGTGAGCACTTGTATGTGCGTGGCCCAAGGCTACCTCAGATTACGTGGAGGAGCTAGAGTAACAGGTGGTTGTAAACTTTTAAAAGCACTTGTTTGTGTGCGTATGGGAGTGGTGTTTGTGTGGAGCCTGAGGCCTGGCAGGGTGTGGATTGTAGCTCTCCTCCCTTTGAGTTTGTCAAGTTCGGAGCCAACTTTCTTTAACCACATTAGTCATTTTGCTGTCCTGGAAAATTTTTAAAGTTTTTTTCCCCTAGAGATATTTATAGATGTATTTCTTTTAAATAAAAATGTTGAGCAAATTATATTACAGTTGTCTATGAGTGGGCATGGTCTTGAATGATGTTGTAATCCTAGGATTTGTGGAGGGTGATCTAGTAGGTGTTGAAGGCCATCCTCTGTTTACGTGGCACACTTGGGTAAGCTAAGGAGACACAAGACCCTGTCTGAAATGAAGAGTAAAGTTGTCTATGAGACCGCTGAGCTCCACTAATGCTGAGCAGTTTAGAATTTTGTCTTATCTGAATTTTGGGTAAAATGTTTAAAAATAATTAAAATATTGAATTACATTTTACTCCCCCCCCCCCCCCCCCCCCCCCCCGCCCCATACTGTTGGGGAGCTGACGAAGACCTTGCTCTACCACTGAGATGTACTTATGGCCCGTGATGTTTTCACACTAGGCATAAAAAGGTGATGAAAAAAAGATACTTTTAATTTAAAAATGTTAGCCTAATGTAATCCTAGTACTTTGGAGGTTGAGGCAGCTTAATACAAGGTCATCCTGCCCTATAAAGTGAGATATTATCTCCAAACCAACGGGAGCTGATTGGTTGTGGTACTTGCTACACGCCTTCAATCCCAGCACTTGGGACACAGAGGCAGGGATATCTGAGTTTGAGGCCAGCCTGGTCTACATAGAAAATTCGTGAACAGCCAGAACTATACAGAGAAAGCCTGTCTCAAAAAACAAAACAAAACAAAACAGACCAGAAGTGACCCTGGTGTATAATCTTATTTACCCCTGAGGACTGAGTCTGTACACCGTTTTGTGAATGTCTGAGCTTTGTAGAAGTTTTAAACCCTACAGGCTCCTGAAGTTCACTGATTTAAGTTGTGAAAGTCAGCTTTAAACTCCAGCTCAAATAGAAACACTTCCAAATTTGCTGTCACTTGTAGGGTTTGAAAGAATGTGTGAGGAAGCCCTGGGGTTGGTGACTGGTCTGTCACTTGACACCTTTGTTGTGCTTTTGTAAGTGTGCTTTTTTAGGGGTTAATTAGGAGATGAATTGGATGCCGTGGTTGTGTGTAGTACATTCCTGCCACAGTGGACATGTCTGTTCTTCCTTGCCTTCCATCTTGTTCCCCAGCGCTCCTGCCAGGCTAGCTGGCTTAGAGCTTGCTGGTTTCTCCTGTCTCCACATGACAGCTCTCTTATGGATTAATACATCCGTAGGGATGTCTGGTTCTAGGGATGGAGACTAATATCCCCAATTCCGACGTCTCTCCAGCCCTTGTTTGTTTTTTTGGAGAGAGGCTCTTGCAGTGCCCCAACTCCTGTGTGAGAGGATGTACGTGTGTGCTGTCTTGGTGGCTTGGTGAGAGCTTTCTAAAGTTAGGGTAATCTTTTGTTAGGACATTCTCATAGATAACATACCATTATAGTGTATATGAGTGTTTATTACCTGCTTGTGCAGTTAGCTGTGGTGATACAGAGTTTACCAGAAAGTCCCACCTGTGGGAGCAGCTTCCTAAGTATATTAAGTAAAAGTGCTTGCTGAGTGTGGTGTGCACACCTTTAGTTCCAGCACACTGGAGGCAGAGGCAGGCCGGCCTGTTGTACATAGTGAGACCCTGTATCCAAAATAAATACATAAATAAATCAGATTAAGATGAATTGCTTAAATTGAAAAATTATTTTTTCCATTTAAGTGGTATGGAGAAAGATGCTACAGTCTTGTAAGTTGCAAAAAGAAGTGCACACATGTGAATTTGATAGTCAGCAGTTAGGCTTATATTGCTTTATTTGGACTAACAAATGAAATATGTATATTTTGGGGCACTCAGGAAGGTTTCAAGTAAAGATTTAGAGATTTCTTTTTACTTAAGCAGCCAGTGTCAAAATTGAAGATAGAGAATTTTGGAGCGGATATTGGATATGGGACCCAGGCCCTTTCACATGCTTTCCCACTAAGTAAGCTCCTCCCTCCAGCCAGTACGTACTCTTAAGAGGGATAACTTTAATTTGTCTCATGGCTCATGTTCTCACCTAAAATGCAAATATTTGCACTCATATAAGCCCAAGGAAGGTGCCTTATGTGTGTTACCCGAGCCTCTCCGAGGCTTCAGAAAACACTACCAAAGAAAATACACTATGAGCAGAAACTGTCATCTTGACTGTGGGACTTTCTAACTAGTAGGTGAAGTTTGCAATTTCCTACTGTTCATGACGGAACCCAGTAAAAGTCAGTTAATGACATTATCCTCCAGTTATTCTGCTTCCTTGAAGTATGGTGTCCGGATTTTCCAGGAAGTTATCTTCAGAACTGGTAGTCAGTGGCCAGACCTGAGGGACGGCAACACCTTGCCTCCCGCCTCCCACCCCCACCCCCAGAGTGTTTGCGAAAACTCTGCTTCCTGTAGTGTAGGACTGTTAAAAGGTGGAAAGTACTTAGTTCCCCTTCCCTCCCATGGCAACCTGCAGGGGGCACTGCAGAGCCTTGTTCTGCAGATGTTCGGTTTCGGCCACTGCCTGCGATGCTTGCCACACAGCCTTATGTCTTAAGGCTGTGGGCTGAGTGTGGAAGGAAAGGTGGGTGCCTAGTTCCCACTGTGCTGATCCAGGAGCAGGTACATTTCCTAGCTGGTTTCCCAGAAACGCTTAAAAGGAGAGAGAGAAAGAGAGGGGGGGAACCTGCTTCCCCCCCTCCCTCCCTCCCTCCTGCCCTGCTCCTCCTCCCTCCCTCCCTCCCTCCCTCCCTCCCTCCCCTCCCTTCCTTCCTTCTCCTTCCTTCCAGTGGTTTTTGGGATTAGATGCTGGATGCTGAGCTGACTCAGGTTTGCTATGCCGGTGGAAAAAAGAACCCGGGTTCTCGGCTGTGTTTGTATCTTGAACCAGCCTGAACTGGAATTATCTGGTTTGAGTTGGCTATTTGCCACCTCTTGAAAGCTTCCTTGTTTTGCCAGTGTTTGCCCTGTTTGTGGAGTTGCTGGTGCAGTGGGCAGAAACTGCTGCTGGGACCCAGCTGGCCTGGTGGCTTGGTTGTGGTGTGGGTGTGTTCTCAGGGGTGGTGTCTACTGAGCCTAGAGGTGGGGCCTCCGGTGCTGTCATTGCAGTGCTCAGTTTTCCTGCCCCCACCTCTGCTTTAGTACACCGTTTTGAGCCCCAGCAACTAAGGTGTTCCTCCTGTCTTTGCCTTGCCACACCACACCTTCTCCAGAGATCTGTGACTAGAGCTCCCTGGAACTGCTTTTAGCCTTGTCAGACTTTCTCCTCTTTTTTCCCTTGGATTGTGCATTGATGAATGTGGATTTGAACATTGATGTAATGTTTTTGTTTTCCAGGCAGGGTCTCACTATATAGCCCCGGCTGTTTTGGAATTTACTGTGTAGACCAGGCTGGTCTTTGAACTCAGAGATCCACCTGTCTCTGCCTTCAGGTGCTGGGATTAAAGGTGCTACCATGTCCCCTTTGTTCTATTTTTGATACAAGGTCTCAAGTAGCCCAGGCTGACCTCCACTTTCTGGAGGATGTTCTAGAAATTTCTGGTTCTCCTCTCTACTCCTGAGTGTTGTGTGCTAAGTATGGAAGGAAAGGTGGGTGCCTAGTTTCCCACTGTGGTGATCCAGGAGCAGGTACATTTCCTAGTTGGTTTCCCAGAAACGCTTAAAAGAAGTGTGTGTGTGTGTGTGTGTGTGTGTGTGTGTTTAGGAAGAGAGAGAGAGAGAGAGAGAGAGAGAGAGAGAGAGAGAGAGAGAACTGTAGTTTATAGTGAGAAACTAAAGTTTCTCACACTATAGGTGTGAGAAACTTTTTTTTAAGTAACCCCTTGCCACTTTGTTCTTTCTTTTATAAATACAATTTATTTTTATTTTATGTGCATTGATGTTTTGCTTGCATGTGTGTCTGTATATGAGGGTATCAGAACTTGGAGTTACAGACATTTGAGAGCTGCCATGTGGGTGCTGGGGATTGAACCCAGGTCCTCTTGAAAAGTGGCTGTATGTATGTGCTCTTTAACCTCTGAGCCCTCTCACTGACCCTAACTATTTTCTTTTTAATGATGGGGATGGAAGCTAAGATTTAATACCTGCTGAGCAGGATTCTACCACCAATCAATATCAGTGCCCCCAGCCCCCGACAGAATCTCACTCTATATCTTAGGCCTGCCTGAATTTGTGGGTGTGCATGTGTGTGTGTGTGTATTCATGTCTACTTGGAGACTAGAAGAGGCCATCAGACTCCTGGAACAGGACTTAGGGTTTGCAGGGTTCCTGGCTTACATCAGTCCTGGGGTCTGAACTGTGGGCCTCAAGGTAGGGCTGCTAAGCACTGAGCTCCTCTCAGGTTCTTGCCTCACTTCTGGGCAGCCACACCTGGCTAAACTTACTGTGGATAAGGAAAGGAAGGTTAATGTGAAGGTTGTTTTAAAGGGATGGCTGATGTCTTCAGCTGAGGTTCTTAGGTGTTTCTGTGAACATGCAGTGACGTTGTGCTGTACTGCTCCAGAACACGGTTCCTACATCAAAGCCGAGGCCTGTTCTATGGGTCTTCCTTATTCTCAGCAGGGGCAGCTGCCTTTGAGTATGCCTTCACAGTGTCACGGCCTGAAGATACTTGCAAAGAATGTTCACAAGTAGCCATTAGCTGGTTTCTCTCTTGTTCCGGACAGGATGGAGAGCTAGCTCCAAAGTTAAATTTGGAAAGGACAAAACCTCAAAGTATATTGATGGAGGCATTGATACAGGCTGCATCAGGTATACCCAGTTGGGATTTCATTTGAAATTAGAGCTTCCATATTTCGCTGGGTATAGTGGCTGACACCTGGAATCATTGTATTCAAGGGCCTAAGGAAGGAGGGTCTTCTTCAAGCTTGAGCTGCAGAAGGAGGTCTGAATGTTTTCTAAAGGTGGGTCATGGTAAATAGCACCTAAGAGGCAGAGGCAGGTAGGTGTCTGAGTTCAAGGCCAGCCAGGATTACTTAGTAAGTGGTTTGAATGAGAATAGGCCCATTTAGGTTCATGTGCTTTAGTGCTTAGTCCCCAGTAGGTGGACTGTTTGGGAAGGATTAGGAGGTATGGCCTTGTTGGAGAAGGTGTCTCACTGGGAGTGGGCTTTGAGGTTTCACAAATCTGCAGCAGGCCCAGCCTTGTTCTCTCTGTTTCCTGCTTATGTGTCTGGATGTAAGTTCTCAACTGCTGCCGCTGTGCTGCCTACTATAAATAAGCAAGCCCCCATTAAATGCTTCCTTTTATAAGCTGCCTTGGTCATAATGTTTCATTGCAGCAATAGAAAAATAACTAAGACAGGCTTGGTGCAAAACGAAATAAAGGACACCTTCTAAAACACCCCCAGAGGCATCACTCTTGCCCCCCACTCCAACAAAAACCCTTCTCACGTTCTCTTCAATCTGTGTGCTGCATTGGTTCAGGCTTTTCTAAGCATTTTAGTTGATTTTATATACTACGTGGTTAAGAGAATAAGCAAATCCTACTGTGATGTCTTTGACACTGAGTTTTTCATATCTGTCTCCTGACTGACAAGTCCAAACTCAAAAGGCAGCCCAAATGTCCAGAAACGAGGGTCCAGGTTGACCTGGACTAAGAGGATTTCTGGTGATTAGGTCAAAGCCAACATTGCTCAGGACCCTATAAAGCTGCTTCTCACCAAAAGAGGTCATTTTCCCCCTCTGGCAAAATACCCATGTTGCCTGTCAGCACTTCAAGGTCCACGTTAGTCTCCAGTCCCTACTTGCAAGTACTTCCTATACATTTCAAAGACTCCTTGGCAGCCCCCTGCCTCTGCTCCCTCCCAACTATTCACCCAGCTCTTCTGCTGTTCTCACCACAGTCTCTCCAGACTCCACCCCCTGCTGTCTCCCCTTTCTCATAGATGGGAAGTTCTCAGTCTGCTCTGCACTCCTTTAGATGCCTCTGGCTGTTCTCTCTTTCACATCTACCCTGCATCCCTGCATCCTCTGGATGTTGTAAATACCGCTTTTCTTCCTTTTCAGGCAGACTTGCTTTGACTGTGGAGAGAGCACAAGCTTGATGCTTTTGTAGCTTTATTTTTTTATTTTTTTTTGAGACAGGGTCTTTCAGTGTAGCTCAGGCTGCCCTCTTGCCTCAGCCTTCTGAGTGCTTGAATTCTAGATGTGTTTCACCATAGTGGGCGGTATTAGGTTCTTTTGTTTGAGGGTTAGCCGAGAAGAGCTTTTCTGAAGAAAGCACAGCCTCATGCAGGTCAGGCAGGTGATGCGGCAAGCTCTGTGCCTCTAATCTCAAGAGGGATTGCAACTACTTTTGCTCACCCTCTTTGGAATTTAAACTGAAACACTCTAGGGCCAAGGTTGGTTGTTTCCCAAAATCGAGACAGTGCTCTTAACCACCGAGCCGTCCCTCCAGCCCCATTCATTGTTGTTTTTTTTGAGGCAGGATTTCTCTGTGTAGCCCTGGCTGTCCTGGAACTCACTCTGTAGACCAGGTTGGCCTCAAACTCAGAGCTCCACCTGCCTCTGCCTCCTCCTGAGTGCTGAATTAAACACCATCACTGCCCTGTTTGTGCCTTTTCATTCAGCTCATTTCATTTAGCATACTTCCAAGACCTCCCTCCCCTTGTTCTGTATCACTCCTTGTAAGGCTGAACAACACGTTGTTGTTGTGTTGAGACAAGACCTTGCTGTGTAGGTCAGTCTGGTCTCAAGCTTGTTATCCTTTTGTCTCAACCTCCCCAGTGTTGGAACGTTACAGCTGTGTCTAGTTACAAAGATAGCTGCGTTCCCCATTCCTCCAGCCCAACTTTGATTTTATTTCAACCAGGCCTGATGCAGAGGCTAAAATGGAAGGCCCGGTGTTCTGCCAATGTATGTAGGAAGTTCAAGGCCAGCCGGGGCAGTAAAGACTGTGGCTCAGAAAGGTGGCTGTGGGAGTCTGCTGTCGCCCACTTATTAGTGCGACTCTGCAGAGGCCAAGAGAAAGGGAGGGACACTAAAAATGGGAAAATAAATTTGTGCTCACGGGCGATGACTTAGTGGTGTCACGTGCCCTCGCACTCAGCAGTGCCAGCTCGGTGTAAATGCTTGAGGGCTCAGAAGGGACATCGTACTTCATTTGATTGTCTTGTGCTGCTAGAAGCTAAGACCTGGGCCTTACCCGTCCTGGGCAAGCGCTCTATTGCTGAACAGCACTGCGCTCAGCTGTAGGTTTTAGTCTCTTGCTGATTACCCAGCTCTGTGATGAACGATTTTGTTATTCTACATAACTTCCAAAGATAATCATAAGCTTAAAGAAGCAGCCGCAGCTGTCCCGCATTCTGAAGAATGAAGTCATGTCGCCCTGTCGTGAGAGTTGTGTGCACGCTTGTAAACAGCACTTTCTGCTGACATGAGGCCCTCAGAGTCCTTGGGCTGGGGACGTAGTTCAGGGTCCAGTGCCTGCCCAGCGTGTGAGGCCCTGGGGTCTGTCCCCAGCACCTGATAAAGCACAGACTCTTCACTCTGGGGTAGATTGGTATTGTTTGCCTCTGTCAGCAAGGGTCACTACATGTGACTGTGGGTCGGGTCTGACCCGGCTTTGCCCGTCTGTGACTTTTTCTCTAACTTCCTCTCCACTTGGTTTCAGATCGCTGTTATATCTGCTTGGTTTTTGGGTTTTGTTGTTGTTTGTTTTTGGTTTTCCCGTGAGGTCTTGAATGAAGAGCTGGGTTCTGGGATTTTATTTCCATCCCTCAGGCCACCTGGCTGCTCTGTTCTTCCTTTCTTTGCTCAGTCACAGCTGACTGGGGCATACTTGGAAGATGGTGTGTGAGACCCCTTGAGACTGACTAAAAATCTGGAGGAGCTACTTACATTCTTAAGAAACAAAGGGAACTCTTCTTACTGTGCAGGATACCTGGGGAGGGTGAACAAGAGAACACTCTCCATTTCAGACATTTGTTTTACACATCAACTGACCTGTCTCCAGAACCTTCCCACCTTTCCAAACTGAAGAACTTTAAAAATAAATTTAGATTTATTTATTTCGTTTTTTTGTGTTTGGTTATTTTGCCTGCTTTGCCTGCATGCCGTACATGCCTGATACACGGAGGTCAGAAGAGAGCATTGGATCCCCTGGAACTAAGTTACGGATGGTCGTGAGCCATGATGTGGGGTACCGGGAATTGAACCCAGGTCCTCTTCAAGAACGAGTGTTCTTAAGTGCCGAGCTGCCTCCCCAGCCCTCCACACTGAGATTATAGGTAGTGCCTGTTAAGACCAGTTTCTGCAAATCTCAGTTGGGATGCCCAGCACCCATGTAAAAAGCTGGCTGTGGCATATGTGCAGACGGGACCCCTAGGGCTTGCCGGCCAGCCACTCTAGCAGAGTCAGCCGGCTCCTAGCTGCAGCGAGACCTCTGCCTTAAGAAATAAGGTGGAGAGCAATGGAGAAAGGTACACCGTGTCACGCACCACGTGTGTGGGTCCGTGTGAGTGTGTGCACACACACGAGTTCTCTGTCTACGACTTTGACCGCTCTCAGAGTCTTGTATGGAACCATAAGTGTGCTTTTGTGTCAGACTCTTGCACTCAGCACGGCATCTTCTAGGTTCTTCACATCATAGATTGTGTCAGGCCGAGTTTACTCCCTCTTTAAAGTTGAATAATAGAGTAGTATTGTGTGTGCCCACTGCACACTACATTTTGTGTAGCGATAATCAGCTGTTTCATGCTTGGTTTTAAGCACCTACCTTTTGACTGCAGACCATGCTGCATGTGGGCATACAGATGCCCATGAGTTTTTTGCAGGTTTTTTGGTGTGTGGGCATGGGAAATGTTGGATTATACATGGTTGAATTTGGGGGACCTGCTATACATTTCTCCAGTGACTGTGCTATTTCAGCACCTGCACAAAAGGCTCCAAATTCTTTACATCCTGATTGTTTGGAGACATTAGAGCAATGTAGCAAGCTGGCCTTCAACTCTCCACCTTCCTGTCTCAGCTTTCTAAGTGTTGGATCAACACTTACAGTACCTCATGGTTGAGGCTGGAGAATTGCTACAAGTTTAAGGCCAGTAAGGCCTAATGGAAGAAAAGTAATCTGTCATGTAGAAACCTGTGTTGGGTTTTGGAGACAGGGTCTAGTCCCATACTTAACACTTCCAGATCCTCTGGTCCTCCGCAGTCTCCTGAGCCAGCAGTGTATTCTCTGTGACCACATCTGCCCATCCTATCGCTGCCTTGATTTTCATCTGGGCATGGCCCTGATAGCTACTGTTTCATGTACTTACTTTCATCAGTTCAAGTTCTTTTTGAAATTTGGGGACCCCCCTCCACTTGATTGTTTGAGTTGTATCATTTTAAAAGACAAATTGAATATATCTCATTTAGGAGCTGTATTAGTCAGGGTTCTCTAAAGTTACAGGGTTTACAGAATGTATCTATATTTAGAAGGTAATTTATTAGAACGATTTAGAGGCTGTGGTCTAGCTAATTCAATAATGGCTAATTGTGAACGTAAGTCCCAAGAATCCAGAAGTTTGTCGGTCCACAAGGCTGGATGCTTTTGCTGGCCTTCATTAGACGCTAGAATCCTGGAGATATAAGTAGGCTCTAATGCAGTGAAGGAATGGACTTGCTAGCAAGGGAAGAGCAAAAGGGCAGAGAGCAGAGGCTTCCTTCTTCTGTGACCTTATAGAAACTTCCAGCAGAAGGTGTGGCCAGGTTAAAAGTATGTCTTCTTGCCTCAACATCTAGATTAAATGTGGCTCTTCCTACTTAAGATTAAATCTTAATTTAAGCAAAAATCCCTCCATTTTTGGATTTTTGTTAATTCCAGATGTAGTCAAGTTGACAACCAAGAACAGTCATCAGCAGGGCTGAAGAGAAGACGGTTCAGCAGCAGGAGGGAGGGCTAGCTGGTCTTGCAGAGGATACAAGCTCAGGTCCTAGCACCCAAACTGCACAGCTCACAGTTTCCTGGAGCTTCAAGAGATCTGACATTTTCTTCTGGTCTGGTAGCAAAAATGTGTGCTTGTGCTACACACACGCATACACATAAACGGAAAATAAGAATAATTTTCAAAATGTTAGTTATAAAGCAAAATAATCCAGTAACCTCAATACGTAATAGAGATGCTTTATTTTTTAATATACAATTTTAAAATTATGGGTTTGTTTCTGTGCAGGTATGTGCACACCTGCATGCCATGGTCACTTCTTACACATGGAAACCAGGGACAGCTTGTGATACTTAACTCTTTCCTTCCACTATGTGTTGTATTAAGCTTGGCAGCAAGGGCCATTACCTACAGTGCCACCTTACCAACTTT
The DNA here is from genome assembly GCA_021653895.1 of Mastomys natalensis. NCBI lineage: Eukaryota > Metazoa > Chordata > Mammalia > Rodentia > Muridae > Mastomys > Mastomys natalensis. The sequence continues at coordinate 186,460 of JAJTUV010001747.1, read as the reverse complement.
GTTTATATTGAGCTTTGAGGGCTGGGCATGGTGACACATGCCTTTAATCTCGGCACTCAGAAGGATGGATCTCTGAGTTCGAGGCCAGCCAGTTCTACAGAGCTAGTTCCAGGACAACCAGGCCTACACAGAGAAGCCCTGTTTTGAAAAAACAAAATAATAATAATAACAACAACAACAACAACAGTAATAGTTATAGTTGTTGCTGTGCTTTGGTGAGGAAAAACATCCATTACCTTAAGTCATTACCTTAAGTGACCATGGCATGCAGCTGCATGTGGTTGGGGGCAGAGGAAGGTGGATCTCTTGAGTTCGAGGCCAGCTGGGTCTACAGAGAAAGTTCCAGGACATCCTGGGCTCCACAGAGAAACCCTGCTGGAAGACCAACAAACCATCTGCAGAGTTTTTGGCCTTGCTGTCATTAGGAGGAGAAACTGCATTTTCCTTTTCTTGTTTGCTGTGATCAGCTGACTCCAGCATAGTTCAAGACCGAGCCTTCTCTTCAGTCTGACTTTAGAAGTTGACGTGGAAGGAGGGCAAAGACCCTGAGAATGTCTTCATCTCTGCACACACTGTGGTGTGTTCATGTGCACAGTACACACACCCATACACCCACACCAAACAAACAAGTGTAAGAAGACAATGTACTTTGCCCTTACCTAGAGATTCTGGTGTGCAGAGATCATTGGTACTGTTGGGGTTGGAAGGTTATGAAAAGGAGCAACTAGGAAAACGCCAGCATGGTGGCCCACAGGTATTCCCAGGAGTGATCCTTAGTCACATAAAGACTTGGAAGCCTACATGAATTACATAAGCAAAATTGTTAATACTGGATATCTGTGTCTCCAGTACTCTCTAGCTTGCAGGGGTTAGTGAATTACAGTCCATCCTGCACTGTGTGAAGAAACCCTGTCCAAAAAAAAAGAAAGAAGAGAGGGAATTTCTCTTGGTGCAGTGATGCATTTTATAATGCAGACAACTGTTCTGTATCTGAGGGAAGCACGGAGCACTGTCATCACAATTTGAAGTGTCTAATGAAAAGATCCACTCGACACACTTTCCCCTCCTGATTCACGCTTATGAGTTATGTAGAAGAAAGACACTATTAGCTACCCGATGAGAAGAGAAGTCATTTTAAAAAGCATTAATTCAGAGCTGAGTATGGTGGCATGACCTACATAGTGAGTTCCAGGGCAGGTCTATGTAGAGAGGCTCTGTTTTTAAAAACAGGGGGTGGTGGTGCACGCCTTTAATCCCAGCACTTGGGAGCAGAGGTAGGAGGATCACTAAGTTGGAGGCCAGCCTGGTCTACAGTGTGAGTTCCAGGACAGCCTGGGCTAACAGAGAAACCCTGTCTCCAACAAACACAATTATTGCTTCAGATTCTATCTCATTCCTGTTTCAACAAAACAAACAAAGCAGGCCAGCAAGACAGCTTGGCAAGTAAGGAGCTTGCCACCAAGCCTGATGACCTGAGTTGGATCCTAGGGATCTACATGGTAGAAGGAGAGAATCAACTCTAAAAAGTTGTCCTCTGACCCCACACGCACACACAGCCGTGAGTTAGAACCAGAAGCTCTCACTGCCAGGCTTTACAATGCTCAAGCTTAAGTTTTCCATTTTAGAAGAAAAAAGACTTTTTTAAGACCATCAGGAAATAAACTTTACTTCATTATATAAGCAGTATCTAGAGTTAGAAATTATGCTGTTGCCGGGCGGTGGTGGCGCACGCCTTTAATCCCAGCACTTGGGAGGCAGAGGCAGGCGGATTTCTGAGTTCGAGGCCAGCCTGGTCTACAGAGTGAGTTCCAGGACAGCCAGGGCTACACAGAGAAACCCTGTCTCGAAAAACCAAAAGAAAAAAAAAAAAAAAAGAAATTATGTTGTTATAGAAATTCACATTAACTAATGAAGAAAAATGCCTATATAGGTAAAAATAATATAAATTCTTCAAGCAACACAAGTCACAAGGGTGACCACAATATTAATGCGCTACACAATATCATCTGAAATTTCATCTAATCACAAAGTAACTATTAAGAGAAACATCTTCATTCCAATGTTAGGTATATAGGCACCAATTCCTTAGCGATGAATAAATACGTAAACACCAAGCGTACTGGCATACATGTGTAGTCTGCTCAGATCATGGACAGACAAGTTCTAGATCTAGCCAGATCTACATAGCAAGATCCTCTCTTCAACAAAAGCAACAACTAAACATGGAAGGACCTAAGTCCTGGCTTTGGAAGTGAGCAGGCACCCACAAGTCATACACAGGATCACATTAAGGAGACACAGAACGGGTTGATGAGAGAGCTCAGCAGATTAAAAGTGCTTGCCTGAGTCCAGTCCTGAGAACCAGATGGCAAAAAGAGAGGACCAGTACTGTCAAGCTGTCCTCTACTTCTACAGACATAAGCCATGGCATATGTATTCAGAAGGCAGAAGCAGGTGGATGTCTATTTGTTGGAGGCCAGCCTGATCTACATAAATAGCTCATCCAGACCAGCTAAGGCTACAGAGTAAGAAACTGGCTCGAACAGAACAAAACAAGAAATAATCTGTCCGGTATAATGGCTCAAGAGTCAATACATTCAAGTACCAGTGAGTGCCCTGCCAGCTCCAGCCACAGACCGAGACCCTGCCATGAACCTCCATGGAGCCTTGAGAGCTAGAGGCCTGCTCCACTACTCCTGGCTTCTTAGTAAGCTTAAGAAAATACACCCTTTCTCAGTACGTGGAAGGAGCCTTCTTCTTGTTCTTGTTGAGTTGACCAGCTCCCTTCCTGAGGATTTTATTAAAATGAAGGAGAATAACAAAGTCCATTTTATTAACTGTCACTTCCCCCATCACCCATAGAGAAGCGAAGCTGACAAGGCTCACGTAAGTCGCTGTACTTCATCCTCAGTCACTCGAGTCTAGAAAGAAAGTCGTCTGCACACTTGTGTTCGAGACTATACTTTGTAAGGACGGACCGTGCTCTTGCCAGTGACATCCCTGCTCAGAATTCAACCTTGGAATGTACCAAACTCAGAAACTCAGGGGCCAGCATGGCATCAGTGTGGAAAAGTTTGTGCCATGGAGTTTGTTTCATGCATAAATTCTTAAAGTCCTGTATGCTGTTATCTTGAGGCTATGTATAATGTGTGCGTGAAAGGTGAACACTCTGGGTTTGCCTTGAGTTGTGTATCTGTAACAGTCACAAGAGCTTAAGAGACCTGTTTGGAGAATGTGCAGTGGTTCTGAACCAGTATTCAGCCTCTCATCTCCAGAGCCGATCCCCCTGGGCTGTCACAGCTGCTACTGTTGGTATCTTAAGGGAATCACATACGGTGATGTGTTTCTTTGCTTTTTTGAGGTACGGTCTTGCTATATGTAGCCCAGGCTAGACTCAAACTCTCAAATCTTAGTGCTACCACCTCTAGGACGTAGGGTGACAGACACAGTGAGCTGAGATAGGACAGTAGATCCATCGTAGAAGCTGCCATTTGCCTTTTGGTGGCCTGTGTTGTTGAACGAATGTTAACTTTTCTTTCTGGACTCAGCTGTGTGAACTGCTCCCTGCTCCGTTCTGAGGACCGAGTGTGGACTCCAGAAACTTTGGTCTCAGTGTGGCCCCATAGCTGATTGTTGCTGCTCCTTCCGTGTACTTGATGTTGCTCTTTCTCTGTTTGTCATTGCTAATGTCTGTGTCTCCCCGTGTTGTGTGTTTGCTGTTCTGATTGCAGTAGTGACTCCAGCAGCACGTCCAGTGACGACTCTCCGGCCCGCTCAGTTCAGTCGGCTGCAGTCCCCGCACCCACTTCCCAGCTGCTTTCGTCTCTTGAAAAAGATGAGCCCCGGAAAAGTTTTGGGATCAAAGTTCAGAATCTTCCAGTACGCTCTACAGGTAAAGTTTCATATGAGTGCAGTTTCCTCCCAGCTGAGCGAGATTGAGCGCTCGTGGCTGAGCTGGGATGGGCAGTTCAGTTTACATGGCCTGCTTCTGTGGCTCCTTAGCATTTGATGCCACGAACAAAAGCAGGTGATTATCAGAACTGTATGTGGCTTGTTTCCTAAGCATGGAGAGCAAACGTCTCAGCTGCCGCAGCCCCAGCAGCAGCAGCAGCAGGAGGAGGAGGAGGAGGAGGAGGAGGAGGAGGAGGAGGAGGAGGAGGAGGAGGAGGAGGAGGAGGAAGGGGCGGCCAGGAGTCAGGCCTGAGGGGAGCAGGCAGGGTCTGCATGGAATGGTCTCAGACTGTCATTTGGCACACAGTAAGGAAGTAGAGAAGCTCAGGGACGGACAGCACCTTAGTTCTCATCGTATGCAAAAGACAGGAAGACAGAAGCAGCATTTGGGCTTTGGAGTTGAAGCTCAGGAAAGCAGGTAGTGTATACACACACACACACACACACACACACACACACATGACTGTCACAGATATAGGCAGAACATGGTTTGCTTTTGAAATAGGTATTTTTCTAGATTAAATATTTTGGTTTAGGGGAAATAGTTTGCTCTGGGGTTGTAGATAACATGAGAACAATTTGCTTGTTTTTGTTTGGCTATGTAGATACAAGCCTTAAAGATGGCCTTTTCCATGAATTTAAGAAGTTTGGCAAGGTGACTTCAGTGCAGATCCATGGGGCCTCCGAGGAGAGGTACGGCCTGGTGTTCTTCCGGCAGCAAGAGGACCAAGAAAAAGCACTGACTGCATCGAAGGGAAAACTCTTCTTTGGCATGCAGATTGAGGTGACTGCATGGGTAGGACCAGGTAAGACTGGGACATTGGCCTTCAGTTAGAAGATCACATCACCCATTTCAGTGGGTTTGTAAGTAGTGCTTAGGGCTTGGCAGAGTCTGCGTTCATTTCTTTTTTTTTTTTTTTTTTTTTATGGTTTTTCGAGACAAGGTTTCTCTGTATAGCCCTGGCTGTCCTGGAACTCACTCTGTAGACCAGGCTGGCCTCGAACTCAGAAATCCGCCTGCCTCTGCCTCCCAAGTGCTGGGATTAAAGGCGTGCGCCACCACCGCCCGGCCTGCGTTCATTTCTTAATTTACTGGCCCAGCGTCTTAGTTTTAGAAGGTAGCTGACTTCTTCAGTCACCATAATGAAGCACACTGAGTTGCTCTGGGTGGCGATACTGAGCTGAGCTTCTGTTATGGAGATACCATACCTTTGAGAGTCTTGAGTGCAGCTCAGGCCACCTAAAGGATGGGAGTGATTGACACACAAGAGAGACCAGAATTAGCCTGCATTAGAAAGCAAACTCCATGTTAATATCATTTGAAGGAGTCATTTGCATTTTGTCAAGCATACATTAACTCCGCTATTCTAGGTGACTTGTTACAGATTTGGATTGTCTCGTTACTAAATCATAGCCTGGACCCTGACAGCAGCCTTAAGCTGGGCTCAGTCATCTTCCTTGGAACTTGAGTTAGTGTGATAGCGAACAGCAGAGGGGCTCAGTTTAAGAGCACTCACCCAAGGATTGATTCTCAGTACCCACATCAGGCAGCTCCCAACCGCCTGCGACTCCATTTGCAGGGCTCTCTGCCCTCTTCTGGTCTCTGGGCACCCATGTCCACATGGCATACATTCATACACACACATACACGACGAAAACTTTAAAAAGAAATGAGAAGCAGAGAAGGGAGACAGCACATTCATTATTCAGTGGCTGTATCAAGAAGACCATGGATACCCCAACACCCCAGTCTTTCTCCAGAGTCATGACATGAGGTTAGCATGTAATTAGAGGGCAGAAGGTGTACACAGCCAGGCAGTCTGCTCGTTAATGTCTTGGAGCAGGAGCAGGTGTATCTTTTAGAGATGTGAGGCCGGTTGGTGTGGATGTGACTGACCCCTTGAGAAAGAAAAGGAAACACTTCTGTTAGCTTGGCCCTCTCTCCTGTGAGACTCTTGCATGGACTCTGCTCAATTGTTGACCCTTTCAGAAAACTTGCAGTGCTTGTTTTAAAGTGGACAGCCCCACCATAGTCTACCTGGTTCAGAATTTGGATGTTTAAACAGACTGTGAGCAATTTACTAAAAGTATTAGACAGTGAGTTTGTGAATCTGAGAAAAGTAAACTTTAAGTTTTGAATAGAATTTATAGGCCAGGCAGTGGTGGCACACGCTTTTAATCCCAGCACTTGGGAGGCAGAGTTCGAGGCCAGCTTAGTCTAAAGAGTGAGTTCCAGGACAGCCAGGGCTACACAGAGAAATCCTGTGTGTGTGTGTGTGGGGGGGGGGGGGGGGGATTTATAGCCCATTTCCATGGTATTCATCTTATTTGATTAAAAAAAAAAAAGATATATTTGCTACTCATGAATATGTAGGTATTTATATTGAATCAAGCATAATATTGACAAAGTGGGTATTAAAGTTACGTGTGTGTATATTGTGTGTATGTATATATATACACACACTTTTATAATGGCATTTTAAAATGGGATTTGGGTATATTGTCACTATAGTCACTGCTGACGAAGGTAACTTAAGTGAGAAAGGGTATTTTGGCTCACAGTTCTGGTGTCCATCTTGGGGTGGGGAAGAGGGAGCTTGAGGTAGCTGGTCACATGCATCAGCACCTGAATTCAGTTGTCACCCACATTCAGGGTGATCCTCCCATCTCAGTTACCCTACTCTAGGAAGTCCTCACCGACACATGCAGATACTGCCATGATAGTTGTAAGTCTCCTCAAGTGACAGATTATACATCATCAGAGTTCAGGGAATATTCTTTGTCCAAAGACTTTTTTCTCCCATTCCCCACGGAGTTGTAGGTATGCCCCAAATTATACTCAACTAAGTCCAGTTTTGTTTTGTTTTCTTGAGATAGAGTCTCACTGTGTAGCACAGGCTAGTCTAGAACTCACTGTGTAGTCCAGATTTCCCTTGAACTTAGGGTAGTCCTCCTGCCTCAGCCTCTGGAGTGCTAGGTTACAAGTGAGCACCACCACAGGTATCAGGGATTCTCCTTGGATTTCTGTGGACGTTATGGACCTTTTGAGAAATACCCAGTGTGCCCCTAACCTGTGTGGGTCTTAAACAGTCATCAGCTGTTAACGACTGAACATCTAATTCAGGGGCATTCATGGAAGACAGCACTCGGATCTTTAAGCTTGTAAGGATAGTTTAGGATGGTCTAAGGCTTCCTAACCTTAGTGTGTAGCATTCAAAAGAGTTGGATTGTTATTCATTCTTTTGAGATAGTCTTATTATGTAAACCAGGCCAACCTTAAGTTCTGCATCAATTGCTTACAGTTCCCAAATGCTGGGATTCATCTTTTGTTTGTTTAAGACAGGGTTTCATAGAGCCCAGGCTAGCCTTGAATTTGCATGTAGCAAAGACTAGCTTCAGACTCGTGCTCCTTCTGCCTCTACCTGCTGGGGTTATAGGAAACCTCCCAGGCCTGGCTTCATCATGTATGTTCATGCATGTGCATATGTGAGTGTTAGGATTGAGCTCAGAGTTTTGTGCACACTACACAGTGCTCTACTTCTGAGCTATAGCTTCAGCTTGTCTACATCTTTTTTTAAAGACAGGGTTTCTCTGCATCCCTGACTATCCTGGAACTAACTCTGTAGATCAGGCTGGTGTTGAACTCAGAGACCCACCTCCCTCTGCTTCCCAAAGGCTGGGGTTGAAGCATTTGCCATCTCGTGCAGCTTTCTGCTTGTCTTTGTGGCAGACTTGCTTTACATTTTTAAAACATAGAGAACATGTAGTGCTGAGCTATAAATATCATCAAAGCCTCAAGTGTCTGCGTCTAAGAATTAATAAGTGGAGCTTTAACAAAGCCGTGATTAAATTAGATGCATGTTGTTAGGGACGGCATAACACCAAAAAAACAGAGCCACAAGTGTCATTCGAGTTACTTCCTGTGCAATTACTCTTATATCTACACCTGAAAGTCTTTTTAAGTTAATTATTATAGTATAGTATTTGTATGGGTCTTGTGTCTGCATATATGTCTGTGTACATGTATGTGCCTGGTGTTCATGGAAACTAGAAGGTGCTGGATCCCTTGGAATTGGGTGCTGGGACTTGAACCTGGGTCCTCTGCAAGAGCAGCCAGTGCTTGGCTGCGGAGTCATCTCTCCATCCCCTAGAAGTCTTGATTTAGACATTTGACATCCATGTAGTGTACATGAAATGTTGAATATCATTAAAATCTTAAAAGTAAATGAAGCTAGCCAGTGACTTGGAGCTGTTACTGCTGAGCTGTATTTACTTCATTGTAGATTTAGAGCATGTGTAGATTTGGGTTTTTGTGATAGGGTTACCCTGTGCAGCCCACAGTTGCCTGGAACTCTCTATATGGCACAGCTGGCTTTGAACTCTCAACTCTCCTGGGTCTGCCTTCTAAATGCTAGGATTACAGGTGTGTGTTACCATGCCTAACCAAATTATAGTTTCATACTTTGTTAAGATGAGAGGGTAAGCCGGGCAGTGGTGGCGCACGCCTTTAATCCCAGCACTTGGGAGGCAGAGGCAGGCGGATTTCTGAGTTCGAGGCCAGCCTGGTCTACAGAGTGAGTTCCAGGACAGCCTGGGCTACACAGAGAAACCCTATCTCGAAAAACCAAAAAAAAAAAAAAAAAAAAAAAAGATGAGAGGGTAAAATGCACTTGTCTGGTGACCCGAGTCTACCCCTGGAGCCCTTGTACAGGTGAATAGAGAGAGCCCATTGGCAAACAGTCTGTTGACTTCCATTCACACACGCCAACACTCACATCTTACACTGTAATAATAAATGTGGCACTGGTCATTCACACACACACACACACACTCACATCGTGTGCATACACTATAATAATAAATGTGGCACTGGTCATGATGTTGCACACCTTTAATCCCAGCACTCAGTATATATTTGAGTTCAAGGCCAGTCTGGTCTACATACAACTCACAAAATCTGTGTGTTGAAGGCTTCTTAAGACATGGTGGAAGCCTGTTTCAAAACAAACCCAAACCATCTAAGCAACCAAACAAAGCCCTTTCTTATTAAATTTCTCTGTGTGTGAGAGTGACATCGTCAGTTTCTGCATGTTTCCTGTTTTCAGAAAGTGTCTGCTGTGAAGCCAGGCTGGTCTTGAACTCCAGGCCTGTCAGCCTTGTTTCCTGACTGCCGAGGGTACAGGCCTGTCCACCAAGCTCAGAATGTCAGTTGTGTATTAGAGAGTGTATTAAAGCGTCCTGTTCTCTCTGCCCCATCCACTCACAGAAACAGAGAGTGAGAATGAGTTCCGGCCCTTGGACGAGAGGATAGATGAATTCCACCCCAAAGCAACAAGAACGCTTTTCATTGGGAACCTTGAAAAAACGACTACCTACCATGACCTTCGAAACATTTTCCAGCGCTTTGGAGAAATTGTGGTATGTTGCTTTACTGATAAAATGCCGTAGATCTTTGTAGAACATAAGCACAGGACACAGAGTAGATGTGGCTGTGTGACATTTAAGGATGAATTCAAATTTCCCCTTTACTCCATTCTTTTTTTATTTTTTAAAGACTAATGTCTCATGTACTCCAAGCTTACCTTGAACTGATAGTCCTTCCTCAGCCTCTTCAGTGTTAGGATTCTGGGTGTGAAACCTGCTTTCCCCATCCTCCCATTAAAAAGTTGTTAGAGACTCTTATTAAAAAAAAATGAAGAAGAAAAAAAAGAGTACGTATGTGCGTGTTTTGCCTGTCTATATGTCTGTATATGATGTGTCTGTGCACTGTGGAGGTCAGAAGAGGGCACTGGACTCCTGGAACTGGATTTCCAGGTCATCTGGAGCTCAGGTACGTACTAGAAACTGAACTCAGGTTCTCCTCAGAGTAGCCAGTGCTCTTGAACACTAAGCCATCTCTCCAGCTCCCTTTTAAAAATTTTGAGACAGTCTTGCTGTGTAGGCCAGCCTGGTCTACAGAGTGAGTTCCAGGCTTGCTAGGCTACAGGTTTTTGGGTTAATTTGTTTTGTATTTGTGATATGTAATTATGTGTATGTCTGTGTATATGTGCCACTAAGGCCAGAGGTATCAGAGACCTTTGGAGCTGGAGTTAAAGGCGGTTAGGAGTAGCCAGAAGTGGGTGCTGGGAACTGACCTCAGCTCCTCTGCAAGCAGAGCAACTCCTCTCTTAACCACTGAGCTACCTCTCCAGCCATAGACTCTTTTTCAAAAAGAAATAAATATCTTTATAATTCTAAGTAGCTTTTTTAAATTGTCATTTGGTTTTTTGTTTGTTTGTTTTTGAAGAAGGGATGGGAAGAGATGAAGCAATGCTTAAGAGCACCAGCTCTTCCTGCAGACCCCAGGGTTCATTTTCTATACCTGCCTGGTGGCTCACAACCCTCTATAATTACAGTTCCCCTAGGAGCCAGTGCCCTCTTCTGGCCTGTGCAGGCACTGCACACATGTGCTGCGCAAACATACATGCAGGCAAAACACCCATAACACAGAAAAGAAAAATTAATAAGCCTTTGAGGAGAAGTGAGAGATTAGTCCCCATATCCCACTGTGCCCTTGAACACCCTGTAGCTCCTGCCTTCCCGAGTTCTGGGATTGACAGCATGTGCTGCTATACCTTGTTTTCTTTCTCTTTCTTTTCTTTGTTTTGTATTTTCTGAGACAGGGTTTCTCTGTATAGCCCTGGCCAACCTGGAACTCACTCTGTAGACCAGGCTGGCTTCGAACTCACAGAGATCTGCCTGCCTCTGTCTCCTGAGTGCTGGAATTAAAGGTGAACACCACCGTGCCCAGCTCAGGGCTTGGCTCTACGAAAGCTTTTTTGACAATGCCAAAGGGAATTACCTCTAAGTACTTCACTGAGTAGGTAACCTTTTCTTTGTTAAGAATTTCTTTTTGCCCTGGATTTGAAATTTGAATTTTTTTGAGTTGCACACAGTTGCTTTTCTCCAGGAGCTTCACGTGGGATTACTTTCATGGAAGTGGTCTTTACCCTGCAGTTTACAGTGTATTTGGATACATGATCCATCTAAGAAGTTACTGAGACTCCAACTTGTAATCATTCTATGTGGACTTGGCTTCTTGTTGCCATATTGCTAAGTGATATTGATTGACTCTTTCAGGACATTGATATTAAGAAAGTAAACGGAGTTCCTCAGTACGCGTTCTTGCAGTACTGTGATATTGCTAGTGTGTGTAAGGCTATCAAGAAGATGGATGGAGAGTACCTTGGAAATAACCGCCTCAAGGTAAGCGGATCGCAGGAATCGTACGTTGTTGCTGTTTGATTTGCTTTAGGACTTTGGGGCTGCAGAAGGATAGTTATACTTACACACTGATTTGAACAGTTGAGGGTGTGGCTCATTGGTAGGTGACACATGTTAGCACGTGTGAGCTCCTGGGTTCAATAACCCAGTTGCACGCACACATGCACGCACGCACACACCAGTGATGCAGCATTTTTATAAAAGACTAGCTTTCTGAAAACTTTGTGATTGGATAGTAATTATGATCTGTGGTGATAGAAGTCTCCCTTTTCATTTCAGCTTGGTTTTGGAAAGAGCATGCCTACCAACTGTGTATGGTTAGATGGGCTCTCTTCAACCGTGTCCGATCAGTATTTGACACGGCATTTCTGCCGGTACGGGCCCGTGGTGAAGGTAGGTGCTGCTGTTGACTTTGTCTTCTTAGTAGTCTGTCCTTCAGTCTTACTTCCTGTTGTCTCCTTTCCTTTTCTTTAATAATGTGTGTCTTAAAATCCCCTTCGGTGGGTCTGCAGAGATGCCCAAGGCTTACTACTTTTTCAGAAGACACAAGTTCAGTTCCCAGCACTCAGGCCAAGGGACTCAAACCCTGTCTGTGACCCCAGCTCCAGTGATCCAACATGCTCTTCTGGGTTCTGCAGGCACCTGTGCGTACATGCACATACATAGAGATACACATGAATACATTTTTTAAAAAATACATTCAGATTTATGGTCTATGGGGCCAGGCTGTGTTTAGTCACTAGTACTGCAAATCGTCAATAAAGCTGTTTCCCAAACAGGCAAGATTCTAGGGAAACCTTAGACTCCTTTATATATAGTTAAATAAAATAGGATTTTAGGTGGCTGGAGAGATGGCTCAGCAGTTAAGAGCACTGACTGCTCTGCCAGAGGTCCTGAGTTCAATTCCCAGCAACCACATGGTAGCTCACAGTTATCTGTAATAGGTTCTGATACCTCTTCTAGTGTTTGAAGACAAAACAGCTACAGTGTACTCATAAAAATAAAATAAAAATTTTTTAAAAAAGGATTTAACAAAATATTGCATAGTCTTTGGTATTTTTTTATTGCAGTTTTAAGAAATGAAGGTCTCATAAAAATAGTTACTTGTCTTTACGCCAGTGACTTTCAAATCAGATATCTGTATGTACTGTGACCAGTAGAGATAGGAAAGGTTGAGACATTCATAGGGTGTCTGTTTGGGACTTTATGGTACAGAAACAACAGTCCATGTCAAACAAGTTGGAAGCAAGGGCTGCCACCTGCATATGTCCTTTGACCTCTACAGACGCTGTATGGCGCCCACAGGCCAATCTCGTAGCCAGTCATGGTGGCTCATGGCTGTAATCTCAGCATTAGGTAGGTTTAGGCAGGAAGATTGCCACAGTCGCCGAGTCTGCCCTGTTCTGTACCGTAAGACCCTGTCTGAAATAATAACAGCACAGGGCTGGGGTAGGTACAGGGGGAAGAGAATTTACATCCAAACCAAAATGGAATCAAGAGTTTACCTTCACTTGTTTGTGGTAGGCTGGGGACTGAACACTGGGTTGTGCAGAACTAGGCAAGTCTGTTGAGTTTTGTTCATAAATTTGATCTATGTTTAAATACATACAGCAAAAATTTCACCTGACGAGTATTTGCCAGGTAGCACCCATAAACAGCAGGAAAAGGGTCTCAGGCCAGTTCTGTGGTCATATCATGATTTTGAGCCTTAGATAGAAGAACGGTTTCCTTATAGTGAAGACAGTAAAATGTAGAAAAATAAAGGCATGGTAAACATGGAGCCTCAGAACCACGATGCCCCTGCCTCTCCACACTGAGCTTAGTGTGTTTATTAAGACATGCCTCTTCTGGAAAAGCCTGCATTTTTTGGGAATACTCTAAATACAGTACTTTTTCTTAGTAGCATCCTGGTGTCTTCAGGTTTGGTTGGGACTGACACACTAGTAGATAAAGCCCTTGATTGGTTGTTTTGTTTTTTGCAGGTGGTGTTTGACCGATTGAAAGGCATGGCTCTGGTCCTCTACAGTGAGATCGAGTACGCACAAGCAGCCGTCAAGGAGACCAAGGGCAGGAAAATTGGTGGGAATAAAATTAAGGTGTGCACAGTGACCAACAGCCAGAGGTCCACATAGCATGACATGCCTCAAACATTAAAAGCTACAAAACAACAATAATGACTAAAAAACAGAAGCCAAACAAAGTCTGTTCAGATCTCTACCTGTAGTTACATTTGTAGGTGGCCAGCATGGAGTGGTTTATAAAACGTGGTTTTATTTGCCCTCAGGGTTTAGGGGAAATACTAGGGTTTTCATGCTTGCTGTTTGGACTCAGGTCTTTTGTGCCCTTAGCCCTGGATCCTTCCCTATATATTATATAAACCATAACAATAACCCTTCTTGAAGCACTTTCCCTCTCCTGGGTGCCTGATGTTCTTACCTGTATTCTTGGTGCAGGGCCCTCCTTTTCCCATTGCAGTGTGTGTCTGTGTGCCTGTGGTGTGTGACACATTCAGTAGTCAGTCAGCTTCCAAAAGGAAGTTACTTGTGGTTGTGCGTGCGTGCGTGCGTGGTATTGTTTGTAAAAACTTGCTATTCATTGGCTGTTTGGCATAATAATGTAGTTAAGAACTGATGATTAGATTAAAATATAATTATGTTTTGTCAATAGGGCATAAAATTGATGCCCGGCAGCCTGTAACTGGAGCCATGTTGTCCTCTGTGCTCTGTTGTAATGGTTATTCTACACATTTACTGCGCTGCAGCTTGCCTGCCCATTCATAGATTGCCCCAAGCATTCGTCAGCTCAGAATTCTGGGAGAAGTTGGTTTTCATTGTATTTTTTTATCTTTTACTTTGTTTTGTTTTTTGGTTGTTTGTTTGAGTTGCAGGGTTGAGAAGGTGTGTGTCTGGCATGGGAGAGAGAAAGGTCTCACTGTGGGGCTGGCCCCAAGCTTGTTACTGCTCCCATCCTGTCTCAGCCGCTCTCCTCAGTTTGGGAATTGCAGCAAGTCCAGCCCTCTCACTCCTGGTTGGGTTTTGGGACCTTAAATGTATCTGTCAGTATTTGTATAGAATTTCAGAGGTTTATATTTAAAAACAATATTTCTCTTAAACTTCAAAATTGGCTGGGCATTGAAGAGCACACTTCCGTACCACAGCTTCACCTCCCCAGTCCACCCAGTTACCCTCCTGCACTGTTCTCACAGAAAGGAGCAAGCCTCCCAGTGACAGCACTGAGCGTGGCACTAGACACCACAAGCCCCACAGCAGGGCCTGAGAGCTAAAGGGCCAGTGGCGCTCCCAGTCCTGTTGCCGGGTGTCCCTGGACACCAAGCCCACGGCCATGACACACACTGGGAGTACTTTGCAGAGCCATGCAGTCTGTGGCCATGGGTCTCTGCATCTGTTCCCAACTGCCACAGGCAGCCTCTCTGACAAGGACTGGACTCGACATCTGAGTAGAGCAGGAAATCATTAGCTTTCATTTCGTTGCTGTGGGGAGGGGTCGTGTTGGGTTCCACCCTACATCTCTAGGCCATGCAGCTTCAGTTTCCTGTCATCCAGGCAGTGCTGGGCGTGGCCTCTCTCGTGTATGGGCCTCAGATGAGACCAGTTATTGGTTGGCCATGTGGTGTACCCTTTAATCCCAGTGCTAGGGGGCAGAGGCCCAACGAACTCTTGAGTTCAAAGCCACCTGGTCTACAAAGTGAGCTCCAGGTAGTCAGGGCTACACAGAGAAACCCTGTCTTAAAAAATTTTGCAAAATTGAAATCTAAAATTTCTAAAATACTTTTATATATTGTTTATGTTTGTTCTAGATATGTTCATCCTATAGTAATGAGTTTTATTATGAATTATTTTTTTTTAAGGTGGACTTTGCAAATCGGGAAAGCCAACTGGCATTTTATCACTGCATGGAGAAGTCTGGTCAAGATATGAGAGACTTCTATGAAATGCTGACAGAGAGAAGGTGGGTGTTTTATTCAGTTTTGTGCTGGACCATCAGTTTTGGAGCTGGACCTCAGAACCATGTGCATAGCAGGCCCATATTCTTTGAACCACCCCCAGCCTTAGGTGTGTACAGCAGACCTGACAATATAGCTTGGGTTCTAATTTATGTATCCTGACATTTTGTTTTTCTTGTTTCCACTTCTGCTCTTTCCATCCCAAACACACTTTTAAATGTGTCGTATAGAAAGCAAAGGTTTATTTGTACAAATCTGGTTTTCACCGGGCGGTGGCACACGCCTTTAGTCCCAGCACTTGGGAGGCAGAGGCAGGCGGATTTCTGAGTTCAAGGCCAGCCTGGTCTACAGAGTGAGTTCCAGGACAGCCAGGGCTACACAGAGAAACCTGACTCGAAAAACAAAAAAAAAAAAAAAAAAAAAAAAAAAGAAACAAACAAGAAATAAAAGTGTATCAAAACAACACAAAAACAGCAGGCAGCCGGGCGGTGGTGGCGCACGCCTTTAATCCAGCACTTGGGAGCAGAGGCAGCGGATTTCTGAGTTCGAGGCCAGCTGGTTACAGAGTGAGTTCCAGGACAGCCAGGGTACACAGAGAAACGTGTCTTGAAAAAACAAAAAAGAAAAGAAAAGAAAAGAAAACAAAAAACAAATCTGGTTTTTGTGTAGTTGAAGGTAGGTTGGGTTACCTTGTCTGTCTTCAGTCTCGGTCCTCACTGAGTGCCCTTGTATCAGGAAGATTTGTGAAGTGTGACTTATATAGAGAGTAAGTCATTCATTTATAAACCTGTGATATTGGCAGTGCAAAAAGTAAATAATTTTTTAGTCATGGTGATGCCATGGTTGATTTTTTTCTTTTTTCTTTTTCTTCTGTTGATTAGATAAACTGTTGTTTATTTAAAGCAAGCTGTTGCAGACACTGATCTTCGGTGGTCTCCTGGGGTGTCAGTGCTGCTCCCCACCGACCCCATGCACATCAAAGCCTGTAGACTCTTAAAGTCAAGAGCCCCCAGCAGACCTCCCTCCTGCAGCCACAGTGACGTTTGTTATGTTGGAGTATACAACAGCTCTCTTCCAGGCATTTCCTAACTGAATATCCTGCTAAGTCACTGAACGCCCGAGCTTCTAAGTGAAAACTGACCCCATGTCAAGCTAGAGAGCCAGACTTCGGGCCCTGTGTCCCAGCCCCCTCCGTCAGAGAAAGAGCAAGCATGTGTGTGCACGGAAGTCATTGGCTATAGTTTCGTTGGTTTTTGAGGGGGTTTGTTTTTTGTTTTTTGCGAGAGGGGCTTATATAGCCATGCCTAGCCCCAGGCTTGTTTTATAACTGAAGCTGACCTTGAACTTGGTGTCTGTCTCTGCCTCTACCCAAACTGTGCTAGCAGGTCAGGTATATGCCACTGTAGCTGCCTTCGGTGTGCTGGGGGTCTGATGCAGCCCTACCCTTGCTCATGCTAGCTGAGCTGCGTCCCGAGGTTGCTGTCATTACATCAGTTCTTGAAGCAATTCTGCCTGAGGGTGAGGGCAAGGTGTGTGTTGGAGGCTGCACTTGGGGCATTATCAATTCTGTTATAATCTTCTCTGTGTACATTAACTATTTCTTACAAAGCAGTGACTTGTGAGGGTTAGTGATGTGGTGTAGGAGTTGTTTTTCTATATCACTACTAAGACTCACTCTTAGTGAGTCTCTGGCTCAGGCTCTGTTCCTCAGTTCATCTCCATGGTTGCTCATCCCCATCTAATGGTTCCTACCTCCGCCTGTAGGAAGCAGAGGGCGGAGGCTCCAGATGTCACTGGGCATAGAACACACTCCTCACAGTCACGGACAAGGACCTTTCCTTCCTTCTCTAGAAAGTGAGGGGAAGCCGGGCGGTGGTGGCGCATGCCTTTAGTCCCAGAACTTGGGAAGCAGAGGCAGGCGGATTTCTGAGTTCGAGGCCAGCCTGGTCTACAGAGTGAGTTCCAGGACAGCCAGGGCTACACAGAGAAACCCTGTCTCGAAAAAAAAACAAAAAAACAAAAAAAAAAAAAAAGGAAGTGAGGGGAAGTCTCCCCTCTGAGTAGGTGATGTCTGCTGGGAAGGATGCTTGACTCCCATGATGCAGCTCAGGATGACAAACCCTCCAGTAGGCACGGAGCTCTAGACTCTGCGTTTCCCATCCTCACTGGGGTGCAGCTCTTTGGTTTGGCTTCATGGTGGTAACTGAAGGTTGAACAGCTTTTGGTGATTTGTCTGTGTCCCTGCTGCTGGGCCCTGAACTCAAGATTTTACATCACTAGGCAAGCACATGACCGCTGAGATGCGTCTACATCGCTCAGTCAATTCACTTGGTTCTGAGGCCACAGGATGGCATCTGCCCATGGTTCCTACCTGTCAGGACATTGAGCTTTACACTGTCCCAGAATAATTTCAGGATGAATTTACATAGTCAATAGGGTTCCCTAAAGTTCTTGTTTGACATGCAAGGCATCACCTTTTCAGTAGGATAAATTCTCTGCATTCTATGATAAGGCAAACAGCTTTGAACTGTTTCCCGCAAGGGATGGATCCACCATGCTGACTGCGTTCCAGCATTCTATTCTGTTCCCTGCTGAAGTTATTGAGATTCATGGACCCAACAAAATAAGTTGTTGAGGGGTGTGTATATGTGTGTGTGTGTGTGGGGGGGTGCGCTTGAGCATGGATATCAAGGGCAGAAGTCAGCCCCAGCTGTCATTCCTTAGGTGTCCCCTATGGTTTAGATGTGACTGTAGTTTCTGTTCTGCTGTTAGGCCAAGGATCACACACAGGGCCTTCATTGTGCTAAACCATGGACATTTTACTCTAGCCCCAGGTCACTTTTTTAAAATGTCTTGATACTGTGGGGTTTTTGTTGATAGGAGTTTGTTTTGAGGGGATTATTTTTTTGAGACCCTGTTTTTCCATGTAGCCTTGGCTGGCCTAGAGCAGTCACTATGTAGGCCAGGCTGGCTTTGAACCTGTGGTTCTCTCTGCCTCTGCCTCCAAGTAGCTGGGATGACAGGCCTATGTCCTCACATCCGAGAGGACTGTTGATATGTAACTATGTAGTGTGGACTCTAGAAGTGAAAAATGGACAGATATTTACTTTTATTTATAATTGTAGGATTCTCATCATAGTCTCATGTTGCATAGGCCGACCTTGAACTTGTGATCTTCCTGCCTCACCTCCTGTGCTTACAGTGTGTACTAGTGTACTTTGTTTTAAAACCTTAGACTTTAAGCTTTCAGGAATTTGGTACTTGGAAACATTTCTCACTAAAATCCTCCAGGGTGCTCGGGAAGATGCTCAGCGGGCGTCACCCTTGCCTTGAAGGCCTGAGCTAGAGTTTGATCCCCTGTGAGCTCGCTCACAGTTTTACTTAGCGAGTGACTCTTGTTCCTGCACACGGGGCAAGCGGCTGGAGGGAGTGTCTCAGAGCAGTCTTCATCTGTTAGCTGGCAATTTGAGGAAAAAAAAATTTTAAGTAAACAGAAAAGTTGAAGCTAATTTTATCTTTAATTCTTTTTTTAAAGATTTGTTTTATTTTTATGTGAACTGCATCATGTGAGTGCCTGGTACCCACTTACATCAGAATAGAGCACTGGATCCCCTGGGGTTGGAATTCTAGATGGTTATGAGCTGTCTTGTGGGTGGATAGGCATTGAACTCAGGTTCTCTGCAAGAACAGTGCTTTAACGGCTGAGTCATCTCTCTAACCTGGAGCTAGTTAACTTAGTATATCTAAATGGTCTAAAAGGGCAGGGGAGGTGTCTCAGTCAGTAAAGCCCCTACTGTCCAAGCATGAGCACTGGAGCGCAGATCCCCAGAGCCCACATAAATGCCGGTGGCTGTGGTAGCCTGCCTGAAACTGTAGTCTCGGGAGGCAGAGAGGGATCACCAGAGCTAGGTTTCCAGCAACCTCCGTGTCTGTTTGAGAGACACTACCTCCCTCAGTGATAAGGCTGAAGAGCTTTAGGGGAGGATTCCCAACGTCACCTCAGCCTTCCACTTGCATATATTCCATAGGGTGGGGGCAGAAAAAACATACTGTTGTAACATAGACTCACTTGGGAGGCAGAGGCAGTCAGATCTCTGAGTTCGAGGCCAGCCTGGTCTACAGAGTGAGTTCCAGGACAGCCAGGGCCACACAGAGAAAGCCTGTCTCAAAAAAAACTAAACCACCACCAAAAACAACAACAACCGCTGGGTTTGGGAATAGGGTCTCACTGTATAACCTGGGCTGGCCTGCAGTTGGCCCTGTGTGTGGGCCAGGGTGGCCTTCAACACCCGGAGATCTACCTGGGGGCTCTTATTTTTATTTTATGTGTGAGTGTTTTGCCTTCATCACTGTCTGTGCACCAGGTACCTCTGGTGCCCAAGGAAGTCAAAAGGAGGCATCTGGTCCCCTGGAACTGGAGTTGTAGATGGCTGTGAGACATCCTGTGGTTTTGAGGAACTAATATGGGTTCTTTACAAGAATAATAAGTGTTCTTCTAAGCCACCTCTCCAGCCCTGAGATGAAACGTTTGAAAAATTCCTCTTAAAAAACTTGATATAATAACATTTATTTACTGGGTCAGTGTAATAATGTATACATATATACAGTCTAGCACAGCGAGGTAAAGGTAGATTACATCTGTTTACTGGGTGAGTGTGATAATGTATACAGTCTAGCACGGTGAGATAAAGGTAGGTCTGTGGGTCTCTTTAAATATGTGTCATTTATTTGTGATGATTGGGTTTTTTGTATAACTGTATCAGTACTAGGCGTGTGGCTACTGTTCCCTTTAATCCCAGCACCCCAGAGGCAGAGGTGGGGGATCTCTGTGACTTGGAAGCCAACCTGGCCTACAGAGTGAGTTGCAGGCCAGAGGTTAATGAAAACTTGGCATTTTACATTTGGATTTTGTTTAGGCCGCCAGCTTTTAAATCCTCAGCGCTTCCCTTGGCTTAGGAGCTACTGCTAACCACCTGCGGTTGGCCAGGTGACTAAGTAAGCAAGCACTAGAGGATTCCAGAGACGGCCTTGTGTAAGAGTTACACTGTGCACTGCAGGCTGGCTGGGACTTGTACAGTTGAGCCAGGTCCCACGTGCTGTCTTCCTGCCTCTGTCCCTTGAGTGTTGGGGTTGTGGAGATGAGACTGCAAGTGGTGAGAAGACAGGAGCTAACACAGTCTTTCTGATGTTTGACAGAGAGGAACGAAGAGGGTCCTATGACTACAGTCAAGACCGGACCTACTATGAGAATGTCCGCACTCCAGGTGCCTACCCTGAGGACTCCAGGAGGGACTATCCAGCTCGAGGGAGAGAGTTTTACTCTGAGTGGGAAACGTACCAGGGAGAGTACTATGAGTCTCGCTACTACGATGACCCTCGAGAGTACAGAGAATATAGGACTGACCCTTATGAGCAAGATATCCGGGAATACAGCTATCGGCAGAGAGAACGGGAGCGAGATCGGGAGAGATTCGACTCTGACCGGGACCATGAGAGGAGGCCCATTGAGCGAAGTCAGAGTCCCGTGCACTTGCGCCGTCCCCAGAGTCCTGGGCTGTCTCCTGCACATTCGGAGAGGTTGCCAAGTGACTGTGAGCGAAGGCTGTACCGCCGGTCCTCAGAGCGAAGTGAGAGCTGCAGCTCCGTGTCCCCCCCACGGTACGATAAACTGGAGAAAGCGCGGCTGGAGCGCTATACAAAAAATGAAAAGATAGAGAAAGACCGAACTTTTGACCCTGAGAGGGTGGAGAGGGAGAGACGAATAATTCGCAAGGAAAAGGTAGAAAAGGACAAACCTGACAGGCAGAAACGGAAAGGCAAAGCTCAGTCCCCTAGTTCTCAGTCCTCGGAAACAGAGCAGGAGAATGACCGAGAGCAGAGCCCCGAAAAACCACGGGCTTCTACCAAACTGAGCAGAGACAGGGCTGACAAGGAAGGGCCAGCCAAGAACCGCCTGGAGCTCGTGCCTTGCGTGGTTCTGACCCGAGTGAAGGAGAAGGAGGGCAAAGTCATCGACCACCCACCCCAGAGAAGCTCAAAGCCAGGCTTGGGCACGACACCGCCAAGTCCTCAGCCCTGGACCAGAAATCTCAGGCCTCTCAGGGGGAGCCTGCCAAGTCAGACTCCTCTAAGGTGGAGTCTGCCAGAGGGAGAGCGCTGAGGGACAAGGCCCCTTCGAGCCACACAGAGGTCGTGGACAAGGAGGGCAGGCCGAAGCTCAGGAAGCACCTCAAGCCAGAGCAGCCGCCCGAGCTGAGTGCTCTGGACCTCGAGAAGCTGGAAGCCAGGAAGAGACGGTTTGCAGATTCCAGCTTGAAAGTAGAAAAGCCAAAACCAGAAATCAAGAAAATCAGCCCTGAGACAGAGGACACTCGAGTACCTTTAAAGAAGCAGCCTGACACATCAAGAGACAGTGTTTTGCTGAGGGAAGGAGAGTCTGAAAGAAAGCCTGTGAGAAAAGAAATCCTTAAAAGGGAATCAAAAAAAACTAAGCTGGAAAGACTTAATTCAGCTCTCAGCCCCAAAGACTGCCAGGAGCCTGCTGCTGTCTCTGCAGGGTCTGGCTCGCGGCCCAGCTCAGACGTACACGCAGGACTGGGAGAACCAATACACGGATCTTCGGAGACTCAAGAAGCCCAACCCAAAAAAGCCATCCCCCCAAAACCTCAGCTCAAACAGCTGCAGCTCCTGGATACTCAAGGGCCTGAGAAAGAGGAAGTGAGGAAAAACTACTGCCGGCTTCGTGAGGAGCCAGCGGAGCACAGAGCAGGCCAGGAGAAGCCACACGGAGTAAATGCTGAGGAAAAACTTGGCATTGACATTGATCACACGCAGAGCTACCGCAAACAGATGGAGCAGAGTCGCCGAAAGCAGCAGATGGAGATGGAGATGGCGAAGCCTGAGAAGTCTGGCAGTCCTCAAAAGGACGTCGATGAGTACGAAAGGCGCAGCCTCGTCCATGAGGTGGGCAAGCCCCCTCAGGATGTCACTGACGACTCCCCTCCTAGCAAGAAGCGAAGGACGGATCATGTGGATTTCGATATCTGTACCAAGAGAGAGAGGAATTACCGCAGTTCACGGCAGATCAGTGAGGACTCGGAAAGAACCAGCTGTTCGCCAAGTGTCCGCCATGGCTCCTTCCATGAAGATGATGACCCCATTGGCTCCCCTAGGCTGATGTCAGTAAAAGGGTCCCTAAAGTGGATGAAAAAGGCCTCCCTTACTCTAGTGTAACAGTGAGAGAAGACCCATTAAAATGTAATCCCTACGATTCTGGCAAGAGAGAACAGGCAGCAGACATGGCCAAAGTAAAGCTGTCTGTCCTGAATTCTGAAGGCGAGCCACATCGCTGGGACCCTCAGATGAAGCAGGACCCCAGCCGTTTTGATGTCAGTTTCCCAAACAGCGTAATTAAGAGAGACAGTCTACGGAAGAGGTCTGTGCGTGACCTAGAGCCTGGTGAGGTGCCCTCTGATTCTGATGAGGACGCCGAGCACAGATCTCAGTCACCCAGAGCTTCCGCCTTCTATGACAGCCCTCGGTTGTCTTTTTTATTGAGGGACAGAGACCAAAAACTACGTGAGCGGGATGAAAGACTCTCTAGTTCTTTAGAAAGGAATAAATTTTATTCTTTTGCACTGGATAAGACAATCACACCAGACACTAAAGCTTTGCTTGAAAGAGCCAAATCCCTCTCGTCATCCCGTGAAGAAAATTGGTCTTTCCTTGACTGGGACTCCCGGTTTGCTAATTTTCGAAACAACAAAGATAAAGAAAAGGTTGACTCGGCCCCAAGACCTATCCCATCCTGGTATATGAAGAAGAAGAAAATCAGGACGGACTCAGAGGGGAAACTGGATGACAAAAAGGATGAGCACAGGGAGGAGGAGCAGGAGAGGCAGGAGTTATTTGCCTCTCGGTTCTTACATAGCTCCATCTTTGAGCAAGATTCCAAGCGGCTGCAGCACCTTGAGAGGAAGAGCGAGGAGTCTGACTTCCCTTCCGGGAGGCTCTACGGCAGGCAGGCATCTGAGGGTGCAAACAGCACGAGTGACTCAGTCCAGGAGCCAGTGGTTCTGTTCCACAGCAGATTCATGGAGCTCACACGAATGCAGCAGAAGGAGAAGGAGAAGGACCAGAAGCCCAAAGAGGCTGAGAAACAGGAGGATCCAGAGACTCGTCCCAAGACTCCAGAACCTGCCACTGAGACTAGAGAGCTGGAGCCGAAAGCCCCTGCTTCAGCTGGCCTTCCTGCTGTCACCGCTGTGACACCAGAACCAGCCCCCTCCGCACCAGAGAAGGCTGAGGAAACAGCAGAGGCTCCTTCACTGGCAGGAGAGAAACCTGTGGAGCCCACTCCTGTCTTGGAGGAAACAAAGCTTGTGTCTGAGCCAGCCTCTGTATCCATGGAACAGCCCAAGCAGGTAGACGTACCCGCTGTGGAGGACAGCCATGACTGTGCTGCAGTGGCACCTTCGGCTCCTCAAGAAAGTGCAACTACTGATGCTGTCCCTTGTGTGGATTCTGAGCCTCTGCCTTCCGGAACCTCAGTTTCCCAAGGAGAAAGCAATGTAGACCCCAAAACCAGCAGTCCCCAGCCACTTTCAAAACTGACTCAGAGGTCTGCAGAAGCTGAAGAGCCTAAAGGGGAGCAGCCAGATACAGCCCCGAGCATGGAGCCTGATGCCGGTCAGAAGGCTGCCGTCGTGCCTGAAGCTCAGCCCCCAGCTTCTGAAGACATAGAAGCCAATCCTCCAGTCACTGCAAAAGACAGGAAGACTAACAAAAGCAAGCGTTCCAAGACATCGGTCCAGGCAGCTGCAGCTAGCATCGTGGAGAAGCCTGTCACCAGGAAGAGCGAGAGGATAGACCGCGAAAAGCTGAAGCGTTCCAGCTCTCCTCGGGGAGAAGCACAGAAGCTCCTAGAACTGAAGATGGAGGCAGAGAAGATCACAAGGACTGCGTCTAAAAGCTCTGGGGGAGACACGGAGCACCCTGAGCCTAGCTTGCCTCTCAGCAGAACCAGGCGCCGGAACGTCAGGAGTGTGTATGCCACCATGGTTGACCACGACAGCCGCTCTCCAGCCAAAGAGCCTACTGAGCAGCCCAGGGTGACCAGGAAGAGATTGGAGCGGGAGCTGCAGGAGGCCGTGGTAGCTCCCACCACTCCTCGGAGGGGAAGGCCTCCTAAAACCCGCCGGCGTGCTGAAGAGGATGCTGAGCCTGAGAAAAAAGAGCCAGCAGAGACACCTAGGCCCACTGAGGGGTGGAGGTCTCCGAGGTCTCAAAAATTGGCAGCTGCTGGCGGACCACAAGGGAAAAGGGGGAGAAGTGAGCAAAAAGTTGAGGCTGCTGAGGCCAGCGCTCAGGTGAGCACAAGGGAAGGTAACTCTAAGTCCAGGGGTGACAGAGAAGCAGCAAGTGAGGCGAAGCGTGACAGGAGGGACCTGAGCACAGACAAGAACGGACCCAACACTTTCCCCAGTGAGGTGGTGGAGAGAAAACCTCCTGAGAAGACCTACAAGTCAAAGCGAGGCCGTGCTCGCGCAGGTCGGGGATGGACAGAGCTGCACATCTGAAAAGCCTGGAAATGGCCGCCAGGGCAGCAGGGCAGGCAGTAGACAAGGAAGCCGGGCCTGTGGCAGCCTCTCCCGAGAAAAACGAGAGCCCCTTGAAGGGAAGTGACTCCTCACCTCGGCTGGCAAACAACCCAGCCGATCCCGACAAGGAAGCAAAGAAGGAAAACGTGTCTGCCTGCACTGTGTCCCAGAAGCCTCGCAGCTAGCCAAGCAGATGGAACTGGAGCAGGCTGTGGAGAACATTGCAAAGCTCACCGAGCCCTCCGCTGCTGCAGCTAACAAGGGCACGGCCACAGGAGCATCTGAGGAGCCTGCCACTGAGGATGGCCACAAGCCAGCACACCAGGCAAGTGAAACTGAATTGGCTGCAGCCATTGGCTCCATCATCAGTGACAGCTCTGGAGAGCCAGAAAACTTTTCCACTTCTCCCTCTGTTCCCCCAGGATCTCAGACACATCTACAGGAAGGAGTAGAGTCAGGGCACCAGGAGGCCGTGTCGGGAATCTTGGAGACAGAGGCAGCAACAGAGTCTTCTGCTCCACAGGTCAGTGCCTCAGACCCACCAGCAGGCTCAGCAGACACCAAGGAAGCCAGAGGAAACAGCAGTGACTCTGTACAGGAAGCCAAGGCGGCTAAAGTGGAAGTCACTCCTCCCCGGAAAGACAAAGGGCGCCAAAAGACCACACGATCACGTCGGAAGAGGAATGCCAACAGAAAAGTGGTCACTGTCACAGAACTCGAGCCTCTGAGGCTGAGCAGGCTCAGAGTGAGAGCCCTGCCGCTGCTGAGGTGGCAGCAGTACCCCAGAAGCTCCTCAGGAGGAACAGCAGAGTGAGAAGCCTCTCCCCTCCTGGAGAGTGCACGTCTGACCCAAGCAAGACCCCACCTGCTGAGAGTCCGTCCCAGGAAAACAGTGTTGAAGAAAAGACTCCATGCAAAACCCCTTCCCCCCCTGACCTGCCCCCCCTTTCACAGCCAGCACTGGTGGATGATGAACCCCAAGCCAGGTTCAAGGTGCATTCAATCATCGAAAGTGACCCGGTGACCCCGCCCAGTGACTCAAGCATACCTCCACCCACAATTCCTTTAGTGACCATAGCCAAGCTCCCACCTCCTGTCATTCCTGGGGGAGTCCCACATCAGAGTCCCCCTCCTAAGGTGACAGAGTGGATCACAAGACAGGAAGAGCCTCGGGCTCAGTCCACCCCGTCTCCGGCTCTTCCCCCAGACACAAAAGCATCTGATGTGGACACCAGCTCCAGTACACTGAGGAAGATCCTCATGGACCCCAAGTATGTGTCAGCTACAGGAATCCCTTCCACAAGTGTCACCACAGCCATCGCAGAGCCCGTGAGTGCCCCTTCATGTGAACCTAAGCATCCTCCCTTAGAAGGAAAGTCACCAGCCGAAGTGTCAAGTGCTGACATACAAGCCTCAGAGGTTCCTGTAGCTGCCGACAAAGAGAAGGTGGCTCCGGTCATTGCCCCTAAAATCACATCTGTTATTAGCCGCATGCCCGTTAGCATTGACCTGGAGAACTCACAGAAGATAACGTTGGCAAAGCCAGCTCCTCAGACCCTGACTGGCCTGGTGAGTGCCCTGACTGGTCTGGTGAATGTCTCTTTGGTCCCAGTGAATGCCTTAAAGGGTCCTGTGAAGGGCTCCGTAGCCACCCTGAAAGGTTTGGTGAGCACCCCTGCCGGGCCTGTGAATCTCCTAAAGGGGCCCGTGAATGTCCTCACGGGTCCTGTCAATGTCCTGACCACTCCAGTGAGTGCCACAGTGGGCACAGTGAACGCTGGCCCTGGCGCCGCGACTGCTGCCTGCGGTGTGCCGGCTGCAACAGGCACGGCAGCCATGGTGGGTGCAGGGTCTGCCCCAGCGGCAAAGGGCAAGCAGAGGGCAAGCAGCAACGAGAATAGCCGTTTCCACCCTGGGTCCATGGCCGTGATTGATGACCGACCAGCAGACACAGGCGCTGGCGCAGGGCTGCGTGTGAATACTTCAGAAGGGGTCGTGCTTCTGAGTTACTCTGGACAGAAAACGGAAGGCCCCCAGCGGATCAGTGCTAAGATCAGCCAGATCCCTCCCGCCAGTGCAATGGACATTGAGTTTCAGCAGTCAGTATCGAAGTCCCAGGTGAAAGCAGACTCTGTCACCCCAACCCAGTCTGCACCCAAAGGCCCTCAGACCCCTTCAGCCTTTGCAAACGTGGCTGCCCATTCTACCCTGGTACTGACTGCCCAGACGTACAACGCGTCCCCTGTGATCTCCTCTGTGAAGACGGACCGTCCAGCCTTGGAGAAACCTGAGCCCATTCACCTCTCCGTGTCCACGCCTGTCACCCAAGGTGGCACAGTGAAGGTTCTCACCCAGGGCATCAACACACCCCCAGTGCTGGTTCACAACCAGCTTGTCCTCACCCCAAGCATAGTCACCACTAACAAGAAACTTGCTGACCCTGTCACTCTGAAAATAGAGACCAAGGTCCTTCAGCCCGCTAACCTGGGGCCTACCCTCACCCCCCACCATCCCCCTGCCCTGCCCAGCAAACTGCCTACAGAAGTGAACCATGTTCCTTCTGGACCCAGCAACCCGGCAGATCGAACCATCGCCCACTTGGCAACCCCAAAACCAGATGCTCATTCTCCTCGGCCTCCTGGGCCTACACCAGGCCCGTTCCCAAGGGCCTGCCATCCCAGCAGCACGACCTCCACAGCGCTCTCCACCAATGCCACTGTCATGCTGGCTGCAGGCATCCCGGTGCCACAGTTCATCTCCAGTCTCCACCCGGAGCAATCTGTCATCATGCCCCCCCACAGCATCACTCAGACCGTGTCTCTCGGTCACCTGTCACAAGGCGAGGTGAGAATGAGCACCCCCACCTTGCCCAGCATCACCTACAGCATCCGGCCAGAGACACTGCACTCTCCTCGGGCCCCTCTGCAGCCCCAGCAGATAGAGGGGAGGGTCCCACAGCATGTGGGCACACCCCAGCCAGCTACAACTGGTGTGCCTGCTCTGGCCACACAACACCCTCCTGAAGAAGAAGTTCACTATCACCTCCCTGTGGCTCGAGCTGCAGCCCCCGTGCAGTCGGAAGTGCTGGTCATGCAGTCCGAGTACCGGTTGCACCCATACACTATGCCCCGGGACGTGCGGATCATGGTGCATCCACATGTTACTGCTGTCGGGGAACAGCCCAGGGCCGCAGAGGGGGTGGGGAAGGTGCCACCAGCCAGCAAGGCCCCCCAGCAACTGGTAAAAGAAGTGGTTAAGACTTCAGATGCCGCCAAAGCAGCCCCAGCCCCTGTCCCTGTCCCTGCCCCTGTCTCTGCCCCTGCCCCTGCCCCTGCCCCTGCCCCGCCCCGCATGGTGAGGCCCGCATTCTCACAGTCACCCCCAGCAGCCAGCTTCAGGGGCTGCCTCTGACCCCACCTGTGGTGGTAACCCACGGGGTGCAGATTGTGCACTCCAGCGGCGAGCTCTTCCAAGAATATAGGTATGGTGACATCCGCACCTACCATGCCCCAGCTCAGCTCACACACACTCAGTTTCCTGTCGCCTCCTCCATCAACCTACCCTCCAGGACCAAGACTTCTGCCCAGGTGAGGAAGCCATGTTTCTTCCCTACCTTTGGGCACACACTTGGGGGTACTGTGGTTTAAAAAGGCAGACGGAGCCAGGCGGTGGTGGCGTAGGCCTTTAATCCCAGCACTTGGGAGGCAGAGGCAGGCGGATTTCTGAGTTCGAGGCCAGCCTGGTCTGCAGAGTGAGTTCCAGGACAGCCAGGGCTACACAGAGAAACCCTGTCTCGAAAAGCCAAAAAAAAAAAAAAAAAAAAAACAGGCAGATCTCAAAAAACAAAAAGAGAGAGAGAAACATTTTGGGAGCTGGAGAGATGGCTCAGTGGTTAAGAGCACTGCTCTTCCAGAGGTCCTGAGTTCAATTTCCAGCAACTACATGGTGGCTCACAACCATCTGTAATGGAATCTGATGCCTTCTTCTGGTGTGTCTGAAGACAGCAACAGTGTACTCAGATACATAATAAATTGTAGAAAGCTAGGTGGACGATCACTGTGCCTCAGTGGCTGAGGCATATATTCTTAAGTGTGATCCGGGAACCATCAAAGGTGGAAGGAGAACTCATTCCATAGTTTTCCTCTGACCTCCGCATGGACACAGTGTCACACCTGTGTGTCTTCCGTCATGCACTCACGCATGCAAACTAATAAAAATGTCAAATCCGATCTTCCACAAGGATCGCAGGCTAGGCGGGGGGTACGAAGAGGGTTTTCGTAACCTCGTGGTGGGGAGTGACTCGGGTCTGGGTACAGGGCGATGCTCTGTGCAGGCTCCTGCCTGCAGGGTCAGATGTACGTTAGGTGCACAGCCCATGAGATAGTGCCTCTCTCGGGCCATGGAGCTCGTTGGGGAGCAGGGGCTTCCGTGCAGCAGGTGCTGACTGTCCCTTTGCCTTCTTCCCAACTCCAGGGCCCCCCTGAAGGTGAGTCCTCGCAGTCCACGCAGCCTGCCCAGCCTGCCCGTCTACACAGTCCACGCAGCCTGCACAGCCTGCCCCACCCTGCCAGCCCTCCCAGCTCAGCCAGCCTGCCCAGCCACCGAGTGGCAAGATTCCTCAGGTCTCCCAAGAAGCAAAGGGGACGCAGACAGGAGGGTAGAGCAGACTCGTCTCCAAGCTATCCCCACAAACAGGCCATCTGAGCCACACGCTCAAGTTCAAAGGACGCCGGTGGAAACAGCCCAGCCAGCCCACCCTTCCCCCGTGTCAGTCTCCATGAAGCCGGACCTTCCAAGCCCTCTCTCCTCTCAGGCTGCCCCAAAGCAGCCATTGTTTATCCCTGCAAACTCAGGCACAAGCACCCCACCTGGACTGGCTCTGTCTCACGCTGAAGCCCAGCCAGCCCCCAAACAAGACTCCTCTCCACACTTGACACCGCAGAGGCCTGTGGACATGGTTCAGCTTCTGAAGGTAAGCTGGTGGAGGCTGCTCTTGACGTGCTGGCTTTGTTCTAAGTTTTAATGCAGACTGGCAAGCTGCTGCGGGCCATGTTGGACATGCCATGACCCTATTTGTGTTCTGTTTCTCCTGCTAAGCAGAAGTACCCCATCGTGTGGCAGGGCCTATTGGCCCTCAAGAACGACACGGCTGCTGTGCAGCTCCACTTCGTCTCTGGCAACAATGTCCTCGCTCATCGGTCCCTGCCTCTCTCTGAAGGTGGTCCCCCACTGAGGATCGCCCAAAGGATGCGACTAGAGGCCTCGCAGCTGGAAGGGGTTGCCAGGAGGATGACAGTAAGACTCGTGGGCTGGGTTCACAGGGAGGGAGGAGCAAGTAGCCTCAGCAGCTTAGCTCCTGCCTTAAAGCAGCAGTGATCCTCTAGAATCAAGCAATGAGACAAACTCTGCTTGGGTAGATCCCTCTAGACCTCGCACACGTGCGGGCACACGCGTGTGTTGTGACACAGCCATCTTAGAGCACCGTAGCTAGGACACATGCTGTTTAGTCAGGAGATCCCTAACCATCCACCTCTGCTTCAGGTGGAAACAGACTACTGCCTGTTGCTGGCTCTGCCCTGTGGCCGGGACCAGGAGGACGTGGTGAGCCAGACCGAGTCCCTCAAGGCTGCCTTCATCACTTACCTGCAGGCCAAGCAGGCAGCAGGGATTATCAACGTGCCCAACCCTGGCTCCAATCAGGTTGGTCCATTGTCCCAACCCTACCCCACAGGTAGGGCCAGTTTAGGGCAGGGCAGGGCAGGAGGGCTGGTCTCCAGGTGGTGTGGATATTTCTAGTACTAACCAGAGCACCCCAGAAGTTCCTGGAGGAGGTGGGCATGCAAGTAACATGGATAATGGCCCAATTGGCCATCCTAGAGACAGGAGCCTAGGGGTGGTGTTGGCCTTGAACTGTAGAGCTGGTGACATGGCACCATGCCTTGATGCCCTGCAGGAGCCTGATAAGGCCTTACGAGGTACAAGCATGGTGGCAAGGTCATGGAAGACAGTAGTTCCCACTTTGTCTCTCCTTCTCCAGCCCGCCTATGTGCTGCAGATCTTCCCGCCCTGTGAGTTCTCCGAGAGTCACCTCTCCCGGCTGGCCCCTGACCTCCTTGCCAGCATCTCCAACATCTCTCCCCACCTCATGATTGTCATTGCCTCAGTGTGAGGCTCTGAATGGTTGCCACCTCAGGGCATTTTCCTGAGGCTCTGCTGCAAAAAAAATGAACACAGGACAGAACCGTGGACAACCCAGCCAGGCAGAGGGGAGGCGGCTGAGGGGCAGATTGCCAGGCGCTCCCAGCTGCCCTGCCCTCGCACCCGCCCAGCTCTGTGGATTAGACCTCCTCTGGGGTGGTGCTGCTTGTATGTTTACATGAATTTCTCGCCCAGGACAGACCACCGACCCATGAACTCACAGAAACCTTAGGGGCTGGGTTTCTCTCCTCACTTGGAGAACAGGAACCGGGCCACGGGATTCTTCGTCTGTTTTAGTTAAACAGATAGAACAGCCTTTGCACTAAATTAGTGACTCGCACAGTGAACACCGGCTGTGACGCTCTGGACGTGTGTGCGCGAGCACATCGTGGACTCTCATGCAGGACTTGGGACTTGTGCTGTAGCCTTGGGGTCAAGGAACATTTCAGTGGGTTTTTGCCCCATCTCCTCCTCCCTTCCCCTGCTCATCAGACATGTCATCTTTCTTAATTCTCCTGCCGCCATCACCACCACCTTCAACTCATTGGATGTACAGTTTACAGTTGAGTAAAAGCGAACAGAGGGATTTTCTTTCTTGGTCGGATGTGCAGAACTTGGGATGTGTATATATAAATATATAATATATATAAAATATATAATACTGACTTAAATCAAATTTCCCTGACATACATTTTTTTTAATCTGTGCCAAAAATGTGTTTTCAAAGAAAATCTTATTTTCATACTCAGACTTTGTACCGTCACTCATTTGTATAAGTGCGCTTCGTTACTGCACGGGTCCTGCTCCTGCAGCACGGAAGTGTCACACAGCACCTGTACAAAAACACCTGGCCACTCCACCCCCTCTTCCTGTGACCTGGACCTCTCTCCCTGACTTCCTAACACTTATTAATTTATGAAACTGTTTTTCTCAGCGCAGTTTTGTTCTGTGTGTCCATTGGATTACAAACTTTATTAAAAAATACAAAACACCTCAAGTGTGAAGGTGGTTGTCACTCAGTAGGAGCCTCGGGGTTCTTGACTTGCACAGCAGATCCCACCCCACGTCTGAACAAGGACCCTTCTACCAAATCTTCCCCAGAGCCTCCCACCTTGTGCTCAGCCTGCTGGGAAGGCACCTCAGACAGTACATAGAGACCCTTTCTCCGCCCCCCTTGCAAGCTCCTGCTCTGGGCTCATTCTGGGTCCTTCCCTTCTCCCCTCCCCCATGCCCACTATTCCTGGGCTGTTAATTCTGTACCTGCCTCAAGAAACAGCTAAGGCACCAAGCATTTTCTGGGGGACGCAAGGGGACTACAAAGCAGGCCTGTCCAGGTCAGTGGGGCTCCTACTTGGGAAAGCAAGCTCCATCGTCAGAACTGGCTGCTCCCTATCTCCTTGCTGGCCTGGTGGCACACTGCAGCCAATATTGCCACAGCAATAGTACTGGGGCCTACTTTACTGAGAAGCCAGCTAGTGGTCTGTACCTGCATTGCTGCTTTGGCTGGACCAGGCCTGGGTGAGTCAAGATGCACCTCAGCCACAGGGGGCCATAACTCAGTACAGTATGTAGCTCCACCTCCCATGAGGGACAGCGGGACATCCCAGGAAGTTACTGTTAAATTGTTAGCTGTATAGTTGCCTGTTCCCCACCACTGGTGACACAGGGACCACAGGCGACATTAGAAAATAATCAAATTTATTCTCTCTAGGGAATGGGGCAGGAGCACCTTCTGAGTCCTAGGGTGCCATCCATCCTTAAATAAACAGTCAGAGGGCCACCTGCTCACTCGGCAGGTGGTAGGCAATCAGGAGCTGTGGGTGGAGTTTCTGCCAGTGTGGGCTGGCCCTCAGGCCCATCCCTAGGACGGAAGAGCAGCTCTCCAGCCTGCAGCATCTGCCCAGCTGGCCACGTGCTGCCGGGCCCATACTGCTGGTAGAAGTCCGCATCCGTCTGGAACATGACAGTGCTTGGGCTGTGTGGATCCGAACATGCTGGGCCAGGCTATTGGCATCCAGGAACTTGTCCCCACAGGAATCACAAGCGTAGAGGATGTGAGTGTTGGGGTCTGTGGAGGTGGGGGCTGTGGTCAGGACGGGAAGGACCTTGGGTCCACTGGTGGTCATGCCCCGGACTGCCCCTCTCACCTTCTTCCTGCACTTGCTTGACAGCTTTGCTGATCTCAGCTTTGAGGACTTCTGTCTCGTCAGCTGTCACTGCGGCCCCCACTGGTACCACTGTGGGCAGAGTCAGCAGGGCCTGAGGCAGAAGCCACAGGGACCTACCCCACTGTTGCCACTGAGGCAAGCTGCTGTAGCTGCTGCCCTCTGCCGCCCTGCCCACAGTGCACACCTGTGAGCTGAGTGACGCTGTCGCTGCCAGTGCCTCGGTGGCCAGTGTGACCATGTCATCCACAGTGACCACGCTGACCTCGCCACCCTCTTCTGGCTCCAGGATCTTGATGCCCGCCTTGCCCTGATGCACAGTCTTCACATGAGAACGCAGGTTGTCGACTCGGTTGAAACCACGGCCACACTTGTCACACAGATAAGGCTTCTCTCCTGGCAGGGAGGCAAGTTACCCTGTCACCTGCAGGCCTCCCAGTACCCAGCAGCCCCAGCTTTCCTAGCAAGTTCTCTGAGGCAGCCGACAGTGCCACCAGAAGCCTGAGTGCACCCTCCTCCTGGAAGGCAGGTGGAGCCCACATCTGAACCTCCAGGCTACCCTGTTAAGCAAGTGTGGTGTGGGCTCCCTCCCTCCGCCCCTCCACCAGTGTCCTCCAGGGTGGGCTGGGAAGTGGGGGCTCACCCGTGTGGATGATGATATGCTTGGACAGGTCCCCCACATTCACGAAGGCCTTGCTACAAACGCTGCACTTGTGCGGTCGGATGTTGTCATGGTGACGAATGTGATTAGCCAACTGGCTGGACTGGACAAATCTACAAGGCCACAAATAAGAGGTTCATGTTGGCTCACAGGAGCTTCAGTGTGGAGGAATCTAAGGGTCCCCACCACTCTGGCACACAGCCAGAGCCTTGGCCTCATGCTCCCTGGGGTGGGCGCAGGCCTACCTCTTGCCACAGCGTTCACAGACGTAGGGCTTCTCCCCCGTGTGTTGGCGTACATGGGCGATGAGGGAGCTGGCCTGGGTGAAGGCCTTGCCACAGATCACACACTGGCACGGCTTCTCACCTGGGGCAGAGGCACACGGCACTAGCACCCGCTGGGCTCCCTGTGCCCCTTCCACAGCCCACACAGGGCCTCCTCACCCACCCGTGTGGATCCGTACGTGCCGCTGCAGCGCGCCCGGGTCAGCAAACTGCCGCTGGCAGTGGGTGCACACATACGGCTTCTCCCCACTGTGGATCCGCAGATGTCGCTTGAGGTTCCCTTTGGAGATGAAAGGCAAGACCAGTGTGCTGCACTGGGAGCCAGTGTGCTGCACTGGGAGGGCCGGGGGCACGGCTCAGGGGACGGGTGCTCTGGGCCTACCTGAGGTGGTGAATTGCTTCCCGCACTCCCGGCACTTGAGAGGGCCGTCGGCAATATGGATCTTCAAGTGGGCCTTCAGGTTCCCCACCTGCACCCAGACAGGGGCTCAGAAGGGTCCCCTTGGAACCTGGCTTCTCCCCAACCCCATAAGCCGGAGAATAACGGACTTCAAGGTTTCTCCAAGGGGCAGAGCTTCCATTCCTGACTGAAGCCCAGCACTGGAAGGAAAACCAACCACAGCCCTCCAGGGTACCATCCTAGGAGAGTCCCTGTCCACACAGTGGCTGTGGTGTGCTAACCCTGGGGAGCTTCGAGGAGCCTCCAGTGCTGGCTTGGGAGGGCGCACACCTGGTTGAACTTCTTGTCACAGTGAGGACACTTGTGCTCCTTGTCTGTGTCATGAGTCTCCAGGTGGCGCATCTTGGAGGTGGGGTCAGAGAAGGAGCGGCCACAGTAGTCGCATTGGTAGGGTTTCTGACCACTGTGTACCAGCTGGTGGCGCTTGAGGTTGCCTGAAGTCGTGAAGAGCTTGCCGCAGTCCCCGCAGCGGTAGCGCGCCTCCCCCGAGTGCCTCTTCTTGTGCAGGTTCAGCAGACTGATGAGTCTGTAACTCTTGCCGCACTCCTCACACCCATAGGGTTTCAATGGGCTGTGGGTCAGAAGGTGCTAGGTGACAGGAAAGGGTGCTCCAGGGTCCCAAACAGGTGCTCAGCCTGGGGGAGGCAGGGTGGGTACCTGTGTGTCTTCTCGTGAGCCTTGCACGCTGCAGGGTCCGAGAAAGCCTTGCTGCACTCGCGGCATGAGAAGGGTTTCTCGCCCGTGTGGATGCGGATGTGCCGTTTGAAGTTCCCTGTGTGCGTGAACTCCTTCCCACAGTCCTGCAGGCGCAGCAGGAAGGAGTGCGTGAGGGGCTGCAGAGACCCTGGAGGCTCAGGGCTGGCACCGCCCACGGCCCCCGCACCTCGCACTTGTGGATGATGGAGCCATAAGCCTTGGACTCGGTGCGATCCCCGTAGGTGCCCGAGCGCAGGTTCTGGCCCTCCGTGCCAAGCTCCTGCCCAGAGTCTGTGCCCGCAGACTCTTCATTCTCCTCAGGAGGCTCCCCGTTCTCCAGATGGACCCCCTCTTCCTTGACTGTGGCAGGCCCTGTGCCCTCTTCCTCTTGTCCCTCTTCTCCTTTGCTGGCTGGCTCCACTTCCATTTCTGCACAGAAAAGAGCAGGTACTGAGGACACGGCTGGGACCAGACCACTATCTAGGTCTGGCCCAAGCCCCCCCACTTCTTTAGGTGACAGTGATTCCAGGATCTGTTAACACTGGTATTGCCACCTCAGGCAAGTGTGTGTGGGCATTTGCAGCCAGCCAAGTCCTTGTGAGGTTTGTGGGCAGCATGGCATACAGGAGTCGTGCCCAGGGCTGTGTCGGGATGCTTCTGGACTAAACAGGAACGTGGGGGGGATGGGGACGTGCAATGATGACAGCTCAAGAGCGAAGGATGAGCATGAGGTTAGACACAGAAGAGGTGATCTAAGAGGGTGCAGGAGACGAGCCCCTGGCTGGGGGAGGGGCACCTTGCTCTGAGCTGTCTGACAAGGCCTCAGCTTCTGCAGCAGCCATGCTGCTCGTGGGGTCCGGCTTGAGCTCCACAGGTGGAGGCTCCCGGGGAGCATCTGCCTTCTCCGTCTGTTCTGCGCCTGAGGAAGGATGGGAGGCTGGATTGGGACTCTGTCCAGAGGCCCAATAGGTCTCTTCCATGGCTGGAACAAACCCTGCAGAACAAACTGTCCGAGCTAGACGCGAGCCAGAAACTTACAGGAGCGCATGCGGCCAGGCTCCCAGCCACAGGCCTTTACTGTCCCGGGGCCCAGGCTGCACAGGTGCTGGGACCTCCTTCCAGGGAGCCAGCCCGTGAGACCCTGGTCAGAACTCACCACTGGATGCGCTCTCTGCCTGGCCGCCCCGCTCCTCTTTGAGCTCTCTGCCTGGGCCTGTGGACGAGCTGCTTCTTGCTTGGTCCAGCCTGCTCAGCACGGTGGCAGCAGCCTTCTCTTCTTTGGCTCTCTTGTCTCTTCCTGGAGACAGAACACAACAGACTTGTCGTTTTTCATCAAGTGTCAACGGCCAGAAGGATGAGGTGGCTCCTGAGTCCCCTCAGGACTTCTCGGTACTTCACTAGTTTGCTCAGGGACGCCTCCGCCCAGGACACTGATTTCACAAGCCTGGACAGCACGACTGAGATGATTTTACACGGGCAGTCGACACTGCTCAACAGGGGGAGGCATGACCCTTGACCTGACCCATGATAGGAGTCTATGGGCTTCTGAGGACACCCCGAGAGGTCACCAAGAGAGCTTCTGGAAGGGCAGCTATAAGAGGCTCAGGCAGCAGCTCTGGGTACCTAGTGGCCCAGGTGTGGCTCCTTCCCTCTGCTGCCCAAAGGTAGAAAGGGGCAGGCAAGGGGACCCTTTCCAGAAGTGCTAGACACAGCTTAACAGCACCCCCACAACGAAGGCAAGGCAGACGAGGAATCTGAGACCCAGTAAGGTAATAGTAGGCAAGGGCTCCAGAAGCCACTTTTCAGGAGCGGCTGGCCAGTGACCTCACCTTCCACAGCTGAGGCGTCTGCACTCTCCCCAGCGGTGCTGGTCGGCTCAGCGAGGGACTTGAGCGTTTGGCAGGCCGTGATAATATCCTGCATCTGGAGGAAGCTGGCCACGGCCAGAACATCATCCACGTTCTCAGGGCTGAGGTTCAGCTTAGCAGTGTACATGAACTCCAGAACCTGCCCCAGGCCTGCCATGGACAAGACGCTGTCACACACCCACTTTGGGGCCTACCAGTGTGCAATCAAAGTTTGCAAAGGCTTCACCACCTGTCTGCTTGGCTGGGGACAGCTTCTAAAAAGATATACAAGGAGACTGGCACCCCTCCCTACTGACAATGTGGTCTTTAAGATCTCATCATCTATCTGCTCTAACCAATGCTCAGACATCTGACCTTAGTGTATCTGTTTCCACATCTATAAAATGGGAGAGTACCTTGACCTGACCATCTCAAAAGCAGGTGACAGGGCTAGTCTAGCCTGCCTCAATCCCAGGCCCGTCTCAAGCCTGCGCCCCAGTTAACTCCTCATCCTTTACATAGCCTGGCTGTCCATAGCTCCGGGACTGACGTGACCACAGAGAAGAATCAGGAAGGTCTAGGGCTTCTCTCTGTTTCTCTCTGTCCCTGCTAACAAGACTGGTCCTACTTTCTCTGTGCCCTAAGCATACGGTGAATCTGTCCCCCACTCCCTGCCCACTTCATGTCTAGTCAGAAGCATCTCTGAAAGGCGGGAGGAACTTGGTACCTACAGGGCCAGAGCTCAAACGCAAGTGGACATGGCCTGCTGGTATTGCCCTAGACGGGCCTTGGTGCTGAGGCCCTGGCCCATCAAGGTACCTGCCGCATTACTGATGTCCAGGTGCACCACGTCCTTCTGATCCACAAAGAGCATCCTGAAGTACTCGCTGCAGGCTGCCAGCACCGCCTTGTGAGCCTTGAAGTCAACGCCGTCCACTACAAAGGTGCAGTCACAGAGGAGGCCCAGCTGCCGCTGCTGGTTCAGCTGCTCCAAGACACGCTGGCTGTGCTGGGGGAAATCCATGGCTGCAGAAAGCCAGAACCTTCTGTCAGCACTGAGAAAGGATGCCAGCCCAACTCACTGCCAACTGCCGAGAAAGCCCAGGTAAGACTCACAGAGGACACAGAGAGAATTAAACATGGGAGAGGCTTTTCTACCACAAAAGGGCAGACGACTCCAAACACTCACTGCAAGCCAAAGCAGCCCAGGAGCTCCCAAAGCTTACTCAACAAGGCAAGTTCCCCATAGCACAAAGTATCAGGAGAAAGCCCCATGTCTTGCTCCCACAGCAGAACACACACTAGGTAATGAGCTAAGGAGTCAAAATAGTAAAGAAATTAAGCAAAGCGATTGTGCTGTCTGTCTCACAGACCAGTTGACCACGGACAAGAACACACACTATTAGACTAAAAGGCTCTAAGTGCGGACTGCTCTTCCATCTCAGCTGCAGAGTCCCTCTCCACGGCTCCCGCAGGCTCCGGGAAGCTCCTGTGCACACAGTGGCTGGGTTCATTAGTTCTTTAGGGTGGGGATCTAACTCTGTCTCTCTCCTTCCCGGCCTTTCCCACCCCACCCTTGCTCAGCTCCTCCCTCCCTCTCAGGCTCAAGGCACTACATGAAGTGGGTTAAATCTGGTGTCTCCAGAAACATCTGAGTGGTGAGTCTCTTGTCCTGAGCCAAGAGCTGCCTGGATTGGCTGCGGTGTTAAGGGCCTCCCTTAATGCCGGGAAATCCCACAGCTGTCCCAAGGGTTTAGTGATGGTCCTGGGCTGGTCCTCAGTTATCAACTCTACAGACAGAGATGAGATAAATACTCAAGCAGCCCCTGCCAGCCCAGCCCTACTGCAGAATCTTCTCAAGATCAGCAATCTTCTAGGAAAACAAAAGGGCTTTTCTTTATAGAAAAAACTTGCTTCAGAACATTTCAAAGTAAAGCCTGGCACTGTGTGAGGCCAAAGTGCATAGAGCAGGCTACAGCGTTGGATCCAAACCCCAGGAACAGTCAACCACTCCAGAACCAGGATGGCCCTGAGCAGGAGAGTGACTTTGGGGCACTGTGTCCTGATGCAGGAGCACTGGCCGCTCCTGATGTCACCATCCCAGGCTGTCTCTGGCCTGGAGCCTGGAGCCGCAGTGACTGAGGAGAGCCGACAGAAGTCATCCCCTCACACTGGCACAGGCAGCACATTTACCACTCTGTGGTTTCTGGAAACTTCTGAGTATGTGCCTGCAATCTCAGCACTTAGGAAGCTGATGCAGGAGGATGATGAGTTCCAAGCCTGCCGGAGTCACTGTCTTAAACAACAAGAAAATATGGGGGTACATACATGCTGATCTGAGGCAAGCATCTAACGGGGAGTGTGGCCATGGTATCAAGCCAACTGCAAGTTCAAACTGGAGACCAAGCCCTGTTCTCCCAGGTCCAAGCAGGGACACTGCTTTTGGGCCTGGCAGTGCCAGCATCTATAAGTAGGAGGCAGCCTGAAGCAAGTGATAGGCACAGGACCCCACAGCAGAGCCACTGGGCACCTTCTCTGAGCCTGTGGTCCTCCAGCTTCCTGATGCTGCAACTCTTTAACACAGTTCCTTATGTTGTGCTAACCCCAACTATAACCTTATGTTCGTCACCACATCTTCATAACTGTAATTTTCTTGCTGTTATGACTCCTAATGCAAATAGCTCCTTTCCAGTTGTCTTAAGTGACCCCTGTGTAAGAGTCATTAGGCCTGAGAGGTCAGGACCCACAGGTTGAGAACCACTGCACTAGGTCCAGAAGGAGCAAACTCCCACTGGTGATCTGAAGGGATGAGAGGAAGAACTCACGAGTTGTTCAGAGTATAAAACACTGAGAGATAAACGCCCAGGCCTAGGGCTCAGTGCCCTTTTTGGGGTGCCTACAAGTTGAAGGGTGCATATACCAAGGCACAAAGCGGGTGTGGACACCCCACGCCAGAGTGCTCCTAGTGCTGTCTTCTGAAGTGGAAAAGCTGTGGGCAGTCTGGAGTCCTAGTCACCATCTCCACAGCCAGCAAGCTGCCTCCTGAGTATAGACAGGGAGCCAACATCCCATGTGTGATTTGCTAGATCCTGAGTGCAGGTCTAATGCAGACGTGGAGGCCGATGGTCTGGTGGAGCCCCGGCCTCCTCCCTTTGTCCAGGGTGCTCACCTATTCCTGGTCCACCACAACCCTCTCCTCACTTTCCTGTGTCCTGCAGCCCATACTCTGTGGCAAAGCACCTCGACTCGGAGTGGAGCATCAGAGGCAGCTACTCCTTAGAGCCCTGGGAGCTGACTGTGTGCCTGTCTGCTCCCTGGGCCTCATGGGACCCCATCAGTGGGCATCTGGAGTTGGTTTTCTCTTCTCTTTTCTCTCTCTCTCTCTGTCTCTTTCATTCCTTTCTTTTTTTTGAGACGGGGTGTCACTGTCTAGCCCTGGCTAGCTTAGAGCTCAGAGATCTGCAGGCCTGCCTTTGCCTCCCAAGTGCTAAATCAAAAGCATTTACCATCACACCCAGCAAGTTCAAGGTTTTTAAATAAACAAAAAACAAAGCATAAGTACCAGTCACAGCACAAGGTCCATGGCAAAGACCTCTCTCAACTCTGTTTCCTAAGACCCTGGGGGAGGGGCAGGGCTGTGAGCTTCAGTGGGGCTATTAGCCTAGCAAAGGCACATACGACTGGAGAGACACACTCCTCGGTTCAAACGGCTCTGGAGCTAAGATCCACTCTGCTCAGCTTGACAAGGTCCTCCAACAGTAAAGAAGCAGCATTTACTGAGTTGTGCAGCCTAACCAGTCACAGAGCCAGAACACCACACCCTGCTCACCTGAACACTAAGCACACAGCCACTCTGGGCACTGGCTTTCCTGTTGCTGCCTCAGAACTGCAAGGACTAGGGAGAATTTCTCCAGACCTGAATCCAGAGTTTGCCCTGGCTGCCAAGGGGCCAGAGCATCTCCAGTGGAGCAGAGGCTCACACATTCTTCACAAGGTTAATCCTACCAACTCAAATAGACCAGGGGGGGGAGGGGGGCACCTCCTTTAGCACCCAGCAGAAGAGAGAAGAGAGAGAGACATATTCTAAGGTACTCTTTTTAAGGCCCTGAATCACATGGTCCTTGCATCCTTTTACTTGGGCACTCTGGGTGACCAGACCCACCAATCATAACCCACCATCCCTTCTAAACACAATCTGGAAAATGCCTGGAACACAATCCCAGCGGTGGTGATGAGACATGGGGGGAGCATGCTAAACAGCATGGAGGAGTGAACGCTCTCCGCCGACTGGCACTTTACACAGACTGACTAAACCGAGACCACCTGGTATATGAGGCCAACTGCCTGAATGAAGCACCAGGATGACTGACCTGCATAGCTCCCTCCCAAAGCCACACAGCCTGTCAAACACTGAAACATGACCCAAGTCAGTGGCAAGCCCTGACTAGCATGAGGGGTGGGACCACATCGTTAGACAGAAAGCAACCTTCTTCAAGTACATACTGAGCTTTGCTGGCTCCCCAACGGACTGGCCAGTTCCAGCTTCCACACAGAGAGGTCACCACCAAGTGCGGCTCACCTTTCCTGATGATCCAGAAAGACAAGACATATACGCTCAGGCCAAGGAAACCGAAGTTCACAAAGGCCACCCTGGGAGGCTGAAAACTACGCACCCAACCCCACTCCCAACCTGTCTCTTCATGTTTAACCTGGCAGAGAAATAACCATCAGCATCCTGCCTGCTACCACAGTGCTCCCTGCCTGCACCACAGTGCTCCTTGCCCAGCAAATGCTCGCCTTGTATCGTGACTGTTTCTTCCATTTTTAGCAGGTTTTCTCAATATAC
This sequence comes from Mastomys natalensis, assembly GCA_021653895.1. Taxonomy (NCBI): domain Eukaryota; kingdom Metazoa; phylum Chordata; class Mammalia; order Rodentia; family Muridae; genus Mastomys; species Mastomys natalensis. The sequence continues at coordinate 144,526 of JAJTUV010001747.1, read as the reverse complement.
AGATGTAACACACACACACACACACACACACACACACACACACACTTTAGAAAGATAATCCATCTTCAGTGAATGAGGGAAGACAGTGTTAGGATCAAACCCAGGGCTCTTTTTTTTTTTTTTTTTGGTTTTTCGAGACAGGGTTTCTCTGTGTAGCCCTGGCTGTCCTGGAACTCACTCTGTAGACCAGGCTGGCCTTGAACTCAGAAATCCGCCTGTCTCTGCCTCCCAAGTGCTGGGATTAAAGGCGTGCGCCACCACCGCCCGGCCCAAACCCAGGGCTCTAAGAGCCTAATCCCTGAGTTGTTCCCAGTCCCCTCGTCTAAGCATGCAGATCTTTATAGAAACTTCCAGGCCTGCTTGGAACTCCAGCTTCTGATGGAACTCCGCCCTCTACTGACAGTGCCACCCTGACCTAATGTAAGTTTACCAGTCCTGAATCTATCGTGTTTTCTGTAATTATAAAAAGCAAATTCCTTTTCTTTCTTGAGCCAACACAGAGCAGCCTCAGACTGTGCAGCACAGACTGACCCTGAGCCCACAGCTCTCCTCCAGTACCTCCCAAGTGCGCCCCGGGGCAGGCAGTCTACTGCGGGTTCTCACCCATCCATCAAGAGGGAGCAGAAGGAAGGACCAGAGCAGATGCTGGCCCCTTTGGTTAACTTTTGTTTCTTGAGACACAGTCACATGAGTTCAGGCTGGCTTTGAACTTGTGATGGAGCCAAGGGTGACCTTGGCCTCCTAGTCTTCCCATCTCACAAGCAGAGAAACCAGCATCCTGATATTGTTTGCTCCAACCTCTAGAACTACAAGAAACACACCTGTTTAATTTGCCAGCCTGAGGTACTCTGTTACAGCAGTGCAGAACACACTGAGGGCAACAGAAGCATTTGAGAAACAACTCCGTGAACCTGGATGGCCCAGCTACCTAACCCCTGCAGCTATAACCCGGTGACCCCGCGCGCTCACAAAGCAGACTATGCACAGAGAAAAGAGCAGGTGGCTTCATGCTCCTCTCTGTACTCACCTGAGGTGAAGCACTAGAGCTTTGAGCCTCCCGAGGAAGGTTAACCACGGATACCACATGTAACACAGGTGCTGTGCAGAGCCGGGTAGAACTACCTGACAGTCAGAGGGGGTGAAGAGGACCTCTCAGAGGAGGGAGAATTTAAACAAAGACCTGGAAGAAGATGCAAGAGGAGGGTGTGCCATTGCAAACCCAGGCCCCAGGAGCCACTATGGAGCCACAGGCAGATGGCAATGCCCTTTCTCTAAAGTTGCATGCAAGGTAAGCATTTGCCCAATAAGATACACCCATGATTCTTTTAAACACACCTTCTAAAAAGCCTTCAGAGAACTGAGAACTGAATGGCAATACTCTGAAAGGGCCACTTAGCAGCTACGGGACAGCAGAGAAGCTGGAAGGCCAGCAGCCACTGCAGAGAGGGCCACAGACTCAGTGGTCTTGGCTGAAAGCAGTGCTCCAATTAAGAGCATAATGTTGGGCCGCAGGGTAACAGCCCATGTCTGTAATCCTAGCACTTAGGAGGCAGAGGCCATTGGTACAATGGAGAGATCCCCTAACATCATAGTGGCAGTCATCTGTCCCCTTGCTGACACAGGGGCAAGGATATGCTTGTTTTTTTCCACAGGAATTCACAATGCCAGGATGGATGCCAATATAGGCCATCCGACCAGCCAGGGAAAGGAAGACTGGGATGAAGCCTCCTCTCCCTCAGACATTTTGGCTGAGGAGGTGGTACTTGTTAGAGACAAGTATCTACTTGCCTGTGATCCCTCTATTCATGCCGTTTGCATTACACTCTATCAAGTACAAAATACTTCCCAGGCTGGTGAACAACTCTCCCATTATACTAAGGGAACCTGAGCCAATAAAATTTTAAACTATTTCGTCTTATTCAGAGAAAGCATATCTTAGCTCAGTGAGACAAGGGTACCTGTTTTGTCAAGGCTACCTCTTGAGTTCTGAGTTCAAGGCCAGCCTGGTCTATAGAGTGAGTTCCAGGACAATCAGGACTACACAGAGAAACCCTGTCTTGAAAAAACAAACAACAGTGTATGTTGGAGCTGACATAATTAGCTGTTGCAGCGGAAGTGGGCTGTGGAGGGGAGAAGTGGCAGGAAGCAGAGGAGGGTACACAAGTTCTATCATGAGAAGCTGGCACGGTGACACCATCCCTGAGATGAGGAGAAACAGGAGCCCATGGAAAGTCACAAACTTCAGGCCAACTACAGACAAGAAGACAGTACTAAAGGAGGAGACAGTGGATAAAACAACACACAGGCCAGCATTATGGCTCGGGGGCCAAGGGCACTTCTGCCAGCTGATGACCTGAGTTTCACTCCCACAATTCACATGGTCTGACAGAATCAACTCCTGCCATTATCCTCTAAACTCCACATGTACATGCACATGCACACGCATGCATGCACACACACAGCATAAATACACAAATGTGATGAACGAGGGAAGAGTGGCAGGAAATGAACATGCAGGGACAAACTGGACAGTGACAGCCAGAGCAGGGGCACCTTATCCTCCACAGTCCAAGAACAGTCAGCAGATGAGAAGCTCACCAAGCGATGGCTGGAGCTGCCTCGGTCAGCTGGCAGAGCACTTCTGTAGCATACACAGATCTCTGGGTTCAATCCCCAGCAATGTACAAACCTGGAGTGTCGGTACACTCCCAAAATCCTTAGCTACAGAGTCTGAGGCAAGCCTAGGCTACAAGAGGCCCTGCCTTATAATTAAAGCTGACATGACAAAATTTAATTCTCAATTGCACCACTGGAACCTGAAAAACTGTTAACATCCCCTTGCTGACACTGGAAGTGTTCAGTCTCTGGCCCGCCACAGAACACCACAGAACAGGGAAGTACTTCTCCCTTGAGGGGCTCAAGGCTCCTGACACTCAGCACAGCCCTAAGCATTCAATGCTGAGTCACAACGTGACTGAATCCTGCACCCACATCCTGCAGGGCATGTGAGAAAAAAAAGAAAGTGGTGAAAGCACCCCTCTCAAAAGGAGCTCCTGGTGACAGCTGTGGCCCAAAACCTGTTTACCACTTATAATATCTTTAAAAATTAAAATAGAGGAAGCTACAGAGGAAGGGATGTACTGGGTTGGGAACTCCTCAGTCAGAGATCTTTCCCATCATAAAACCTTTAAGGTATTAAGGGTGTATACCAACACTCGGGGTTGGTACCACAGGCTGTTGTAGCATACCCCTGTAAATTCTGAGCATCAGAAGGTACAGTGCAGAGGACTGCTACTAGTTCAAGGCCAGCCTGGGCTATCCTCTGAGACTCTGTGTCAAAATAACAATAAAAACCATTTCCTACTTTCTGTAAGACCTGGTGACTAAAAATTTCTCAATACAAAAAAAAAAAAATTTATATGGGAAATGGAAAATTACAAAAATTTTCACAAAGAATGTGTTTCTTAGGAAGATTCTGGGAGCAGAAATCCCTGAAGAGCTAAGCAGTGGTGGCGCACGCCTTTGATCCCAGCACTTGGGAGGCAGAGGCAGGCAGATTTCTGAGTTCGAGGCCAGCCTGGTCTACAGAATGAGTTCTAGGACAGCCAGGGCTACACAGAGAAACCGTCTCTAAAAACAAACAAACAAACAAACAAAAAAAGAAATCCCTGAAGAGGGTCCCCTAGAGCAATGGACCCTCAGCATCAGGCACAGATGAAACCTTGATATTGTGAAAGGGGCCTGCCATTGCTGGGACCACAGCTCTGTGGCTTAGCTACAGCTCAGGGCTTGTAATTAAGCAGAGCTGGCCCTTGGGCGGCAGTCCACACATCTCCAACTCCATCCCTCTCTGTAAAGCGGGATAACAATGGAGGCTTCCATTTCCTAGAGCTGCAGATGCATTCCGGCATGAGGGCACTACAATACATAAAACCAGGCAGGAGAAGCGACAGAGCCAGAGACCAGGGAGGAGCCCACCACCCTGGGCGGGGCTCACCTCTTCTACCAGATACAACATGAGGCCTCAGTGCTTGAGACTTAACAGAATGCCAGCACCTCCTTCCTAAAAACACATGACTTGCCAAAAGAAGCTTCACTGAGAAAAAAACACAGCATGGCCATCCCACAGAGAAAGGAGACCAATTGTTGCTTGTATTCTAGGATTCGATTTTCCTATTTTCCTTTAGAGCTGAATGGTATTCTCTTTCTCTCTCTCTCTCCCCTCTCCCTCTGTCACACCCACACCCACACCCACACACACACTCACACACACACACAACCTGTGACTGCCCTGCCAAGCTCAATGGTATGAGGCTACTGATGAAGATCACACATGCTCTGACTGCGGGACAGGAGAAACAAGCTGGATGTGAGAGAGAAGCATCCTCCCCACTGGCTAGCCCTCATAGTGTCAGAAGGTGCCATGAGACTACTGGGGGAGAACGGTCAGCACCAGCCGTGCTCAGCACGTCCCTATAGATGTGCTCTGCTTACTGAGCTGCAAGAAGTGCCCACTGTGTGACAGTGGAGAGTCTGTTACGGGGTAACCAACAACTCCCTAAATGACTTGAGATGCTTCACAGAAGGGAACTCATGTTTGGTACTATAAACCTGGTCAGTGTCTGGAAAGGCCAGAGGGAGGCTGCTGCTGCTGCCGCCGCTGCCTTACTAAGTGGATTAGACATGGCCACCAAATTTCCTTCTAAATACTTATGTCACTGCTCAGAGATCAGTGCTGCCATCAGAGAAGTTTCTTTGGGAGTGGGCAGCAGCCACTAGCAACTCATAATTTGTCCAAGTGAGGAAAGTCACCCATAACTGGATACCTGTATCACCCTTTAGGGGGAGGGGGACTGAAGAGGTGTACAAGCCCAAGGAGGGTAAAGCTGTGACCACGACATGGCCCTGGCACTCCTGTGTTCACAGAGCTGTGACCCTGGACATCACCATCCTGTGACGGAGAGAGGAGGGCTGTGAGGTGCCACACCTCTGAGGATCACAATGGTTCCTAGGGGAAGGAAAGATGTCCGTGCTCCTGTAAACAGCTCCTCAGCCATGTTCCTATAAGCAACCTTAATTAAACTCACCGGGTTAAAGAAGAGGGGAGAGAGGGAAGGAGGTGGCATGAAAGGGGCGGGGAGGGGGAGAGGGAGAAAAGGGGAAGGGAGAGAGAGGAGAGAGGAGAGAGAGAGAGAGAGAGAGAGAGAGAGAGAGGAGAGGCATGAAAGTAAGGACTAGTTAGGAAGAAGGGAAGAGTGGGAGAGGAGGGCCAAGAGTAGGAGGGGAAACACGACCGGGTACAATGTGTACGTGTATGAGGCGAGGAAAGAAATGGTTATATTTAACTAACACGTGCTTCAAACACATTAAAAGTCTCCAAGAGACAGAAGTCAGTGCTGACCCGAGCGTGCCTCCCACTGCATTCTCAGCACATGGTGGTGAAGGCTGGACAGTCAGGAGCAAGGCCAGGTCAGACCATGCAACCTGTCTCCAAAGAAACAAGAGCAGAGTAAGACTTGGTGGCCCTCAGTGTGACATGCCTTCTTCATGTGGCTTTTCTTCCACATAGGACTGAGTGCTAAGGTCCCTTCTAGGGTTAAGATTTAATAAATATTAAGGGATCAAGTCCATTCATGAAGGTGCCAGGTGACTACGACCAGCATGAAGTAGGACAGAATGAGGAGCTAGCACTCAGCAGACTGTTTGAACTTAATATTGTCTTAGGATCTCTAATAGTCCCAGGCCACGGTGATATACATGCAATGCCAGTGCTTAGGTCGCTGAGGCAAGAGGACCGACTTCAAGGACAGTCTGGTCTCCTGCAGCAAAATCCTGCCTCAAAAAACAAACTCCAGGAGCCAGAGTGGTGGTGCCTTTAATCCCAGTACTCAGGAGGCAAGCAGAACCCTGGACACCAGCCTGCTCTAGAAAGTGAGTTCTAGGACAGCCAGGGCTATGCAGAGAAACCGTCTCAGAAATACCAAAACAAACAACAAAAAGCCAGGGCCTGGAAAGATGGCTCAGGGCTTATTTACCCCTCTTGTAGAATACCCAGGTTCAATTACCAGCAGCAATATGGCAGCTTACAACACTTGTAACTTTAATCCAATGCCCTCTGATCTCTATAGGCACTGAACACACATGGTGTCCAGCCATACATGCAGGGGAAACACCCATACACATAAAATAAAAAACAATTAAGCAGCATGGCCGGCCAGGTGTGAGGGCACACGCCTGTAACCGCTGCATCTGTGAGGCTGAGGCAAGAAAGACAGCTGAGCTGGGCAGAGGAGCACGCCTTCAAGCCCAGTATTTGGGAGGCAGAGGCCTGGCCTACAATGGGAGTTCCAGGACAGCCAGGGCTACACAGAGAAACCATGTCTCAAAAAAAAAAACAAAAAAAAAAAAAGGAAGGAAGGAAGGCAGGAGCCAGCACGATGAACAGACCAAGAGTGAGGTGGGTGTTGGAAAGGACAGAATCTACGGAAACAAAACTAAATAAAGAGGCAATCACCACACCCTCACAAGGTCTCATTCAACACCTCAGGTGGGCCTGGAAGATCTCTCTCCTCAGCCCCCACTATTCAGGACTAAGATTACAGAAGGCACCACATCCATCAGGAAGTTTTCTTACCTAAGCAGAAGGTGCTGGCACCAAAGGACTGTTGAATTATATAAAAACCAAGAATTTCTTTTACAGTTGGAGAGATGGATCAGTGGATAAAATCTCTTGCCCAGGTCCTAAGTTTGATTCCCAGCACCCACATGGTGGTTCACAGCCACCTGTAACTCCAGTTCCAGGGATCTCTGATGCCCTTTGACCTCTGTGGGTCACCAGGCATGCATGTGGTACAGATATACATGCTGGCAAAACACCCATACATAAAACTTAAAAATCTAAAGAAACAAAGAATTTCTTTTTGTCGTGGAGGTGGAAGGCATGCATCCCAGTGAAAAAACAGCTAAAAATCACGAGTGCATTTCCATGTCTAAATAAATAGCAAAGGTTAGTGTTCAAGATAAACAACACAATATCCACAGATGGCTCTGTGGCCCAGGGAGAGCACCTGGTCAGCTGGGAAGAGGGGTTAATGTCCACAAAACGTATCAAGAAACCAAACTGGGCTGGCAAGATAGCTCACTCTGAGAACCTGACAGTGAAACCTCTTAAAGAGACAAGCAAAAGAACAGTGGACACAAAATGTAAACATGTTTCAGAAAGGCTGGAGGAGAATGACTCTCAAGTGTAAATAAGCGTGGCTCCTGCTGCACTAAGAATCAAGAAAATGCAAATTAGAAAGTGTAATATCAGAGAGGCAAGAACAACTGTGGGGGGCGGAGGAAGCAGGGGCACTGTCCACAGTCAAAGGACAGAGCAGCAACAACGTCAGCAACAATGTGGGCACCTCTACCACTAGGAAGCCAGAGGCAGCAGGATTACCATGCCTTTGAGGCCAGCCTGAACTACAGAGAGTCTGGGGCAAACCTGGGCTATTGAGCTACCCTGACTTAAAAACAAAACACCTGAGTTGAAAACAATATTATACTGAGTTTTAAATTGTATCAAATTAGCCATGTAGTTCCATCTCCAGTGCCCCAGGCCCCAGATCTAAAACAATTCTCTGAAGCATGAAGGGCAGCTTACTGGCTCAGTGAGCTGAAGAGTCCATGAGGCCCTCAGCCCTGGCTGAGACAGCGGCGTGCTGCCCTCTTCAAGCTCTGGCCTGAGCTGGGTGGGATGTTGCATCTGTGGCAGAGGTTTCCATTAGGGACGGGAGGGTGACTGTGAGAGTGGATGAGGCATGGGTGGTGGACACCAACTCCACTGCCAGATCCTTCAGGTGTGTACGACCATGAGGCACTGCCTGCCTCCTGGCCTGCACCTGCCTCGGCTCCATTCCTCCAACTGAGCCTCAGGTTTCAGGACTGTACAGACATGAGGAGCATTTCCCATTCATTCTAACCTCATCCTCTGCTTCCTTCCTTCGATATGAAAACCAGGCTGGCCTCAAACTCACAAGACATGGGCTTGCCTCTGCCCCCAAGCTTCTGGGTTAAAAGCACCAGGAAATCAGAGGGACTCCACCAGCTAAGGGAATTTAAGACAACCTTGGAGATGGAAGTAATTAGGCCAAGAACCCTCTCCTTAAGAAACACAGCAACAGACTTTCCAGAATATGGTGTGCTCTCCAAGGTCCAGAGACTAACAACTTTGATTAGAAAGCTGGGGACTCCTGGGAAAAACAGAGAGGCACAGCACAGTCCCGACTTTCAAGGTGCCACTCAAGCTAATGTCTGCCTAGGGGAGGGACAGCAGCCAGCCTTGCTGCTGTCTGGCTCCCTCCTTAAATCCTGACTGGCGTTTGAGTTTGAGGGTTGAGTCACCTTGCACCTTGCAACGGGAGCCAACAGACACCTGGTAAGTAGTCACAGCACACCCTGTAGATCCCATACAGATCTCAAAACACCCCCAGGACAGAAGGGTTTTAGCCCTACTTACAGATAGGGAAACTGTGTCCTGACCATGACACAATGGTCCCCTAGACATTTAGTACTAATTCAGTCTAAACTTTCATGGCCTCAGTGCAGTCCTCTGACATCAGGCAGGTCCCCTCTTCTTCTGTCTGTGACTAGAAGTGCCCTGCTTTTGGAAGCCAATCACACCGGGCAGTGTCTGAGAGCACACGTCAATCGTGGACAAGCCTGGACACTCCAGCACCACAAATCTACCCCATGCTCCACGGCCTGGGAACACACCCAGTCCACTCAGACCCTCACTGGCAAGGCCCTGCACTCCAGACCCTGTCACTCTGGGACCAGGTTCTCACAGCTGGTCCTCCGTGCCACATTAGCATGGCATCAGAAGCTTACATGTGAGCCTGGGCTCCCTGCTCCCTCCCCCTTTTTGAGATGAAGTTTGTCTAGGATGGCGGGACCATAAGGAGCCAACTTGGGCTTTCGATGGATGCCTGCGCTTAGCAAAACCACTTGGTCAAAGAAACCCTGTTCCCGATGCAATCACGGGCAGAGGATTCCTCGGCAGGCTCCAGAAGGAGTATTTCCAGACCACTGAGGGGGCTGGAGACTTGAACCCAGGGCCTTCAGAGGCCAGCAATACCATAGAGCCACACCTCTGCCCTGTAGGACATTTTTAGATTTCACCTAATTAAAATAAGATAAAAGCTGGGTGTGGTGACATACACTTTTAATTCCAGCACCTGGGAAGCACCAACAGGTCTCTGTGACAGTGAAGCCAGCCAGGGCTACATAACAACGTCCAGGATACCCAGGGGTAGAGAGATACTGTCTCAAAGAAAAAAAGAAAAGAAAAGAAAAAAAAAAAAAAAAAAAGACATGCCCAGGAATTCACTTTAGTTTTTTTTTTTTTTTTTTTTTTTTGGTTTTTCGAGACAGGGTTTCTCTGTGTAGCCCGGGCTGTCCTGGAACTCACTCTGTAGACCAGGCTGGCCTCGAACTCAGAAATCCGCCTGCCTCTGCTTCCCAAGTGCTGGGATTAAAGGCGTGCGCCACCACCGCCCGGCTTCACTTTAGTTTTTGCTGGCAAAAAAAAAAAAAAAAAAGTAGGGCCAGGCAGTGGTAGCACACGCCTTTAATCCCAGCACTTGGGAGGCAGAGGCAGGCAGATTTCTGAGTTCGAGGCCAGCCTGGTCTACAGAGTGAGTTCCAGGACAGCCCAGGCCACACAGAGAAACCCTGTCTCGAAAAAACAAAAACAAACAAACAAAAAAAAAGTAGATCAAACCATAATCCTCAGAAACTCAGAAAGTAAAGGCAGGAGGACCACTTTGAGTTCAAAGCCAGCCTGGGTGACAGAACAAGTACCTTTTATAGACTCTATTCAAAAAACAAAGCAAGGTTTTTATCAACAATTTTACAATAAAACTATTACAAGGATTTTTCTTGGTTTGGTTTTTTGCTTTTTGTATTTTTGGAGGGGAGTTTTTGGTTTGGTTTGGTTTGGTTTGGTTTGGTTTGGTTTTTCAAGACAGGGTTTCTCAGTGAAGCCATGTAACCAGCCCTGACTGTCCTGGACTGGCTTTGTATACCAAGCTGGCCTTGAGCTCAGAGATCCATTTGTCTCTGAATCCCCAAGTGCTAGAGGACCAAAGGTGTGCACCAGCACACCTAACTGTATTATAGTTTAAAGAAGAAGTCCTAGACAGGTGACCTGAACCATGCTGCATGTGCACAGTGACCAGCGGCCAGCCCCTCAGTGTTACAACAGACAGACATACCTCAGATCTCCAAAGGGCCGGGGGCTCTCTTCTCAGACCGTGTGCCTGCAGGAACTCCAGCTCGGCTCCCCTCCTGCAGCTCATCACCTGAATCAAGGATACCAGAGAAGACATCCCCGTGAGACTGTGAGGGGCTGCTCAGCCTCCAGGGTCAGTTCTTCTTCCCATCCATCAATCAGGCACGTGCAGAGCTTAGCACGGAGCCCTCAGTGGATGGTAGATGGGTGAGTACTGGCCTGCTGTAGAACAGACTGCGCCTGGCCGGGGGAACAAGGAGAATGATCGGAACCCTGGCTCCTCTCAGGAAGTCCCTCCTGGGACAGCCCTGCCCTGCTGATGATCTTGCACACAGTTCAGTGCAGCCTGGACTTTCCTGAGATGCCCACCACGCTGATACTCACCCCAATACATAGCCCGACCCAGGTGACCTCTGCCGGCTGCCAGCCATACACTCACCACCAGAGAGCTTCCCTTGAATGTTTTTGGTGGGGATTTGGTTTTTGAGACAGGGCCTCACACTATAGCTCAGGCTGGCCTGGAGCTTGCAATACAGTGAGTACAGCTATATAGTGAATGGTGCACTACCCACAATTCTGTCTTGGCCTCCCTAGTGCTGGGATTCTAGGTGTACACCAACTGCCTGAGGCTTCACAGTTTCTCAGATACACATTCCCAACCCATTTAAAGCTAAATCTTTGCTGGGTGTGGTGGGACGTCTTTAATCCCAGCACTTGCCAGCCTCAGGCAGGTGGATCTCGGTAACTTCAAAGCCAGCCTGGTCTACAAACCAAGGTCGAGGACAGCCAGACTAAGCAGAGAAACCCTGTCTTGGGGGAGGGGGAGTACTAAATCTTTCCTCTTACTCAATGTGTTCCCTGTCCTGCTTCCTACCAACATCTATCAGTAAAGGACAGGGGACAGTGCCAGGACCTGGCTTAGCAGGTAAGAGTACTTGGCTTGCTGTACAAGTCTGACAGCCTGAGTTTGATTCCCCAAAACCCACAATGCAGTGGGGCACATCTGTGATCTCAGCTATCCCAGGGTGAGCTGCCAGGCAGATAGTGGAGAATCAGGTGGATACAGGAAGCTAGCCTGCTAGACTACACAAGAAGGAGGAAGGACAGAGCCCTGACTCAACATGGAAGAAGATGAGAATCCAATCAAGTTGCCCTCTGATCTGCACACACTCTACAGTGTGAAGAAGAAATGGGTCAGACCTGATGGCTCTGTGGCTCCTTCACTGAAGTTATCACCAAGTTTTATCAATTCTACCTCCAAAATTATCTCCACCCACTATGCATCTAATCTAAAATTACTCAAGGCCACCCTTAGACCTAAATTAGTCTAACAATCTCTCTCTTTCTCTCTCTCTCTCTCATTTTTCTGTTTTACAAGACAGGTTTGTTTGTTTGTTTGTTTGTTTGTTTCTCTGTGTAACCCTGGCTGTCCTGGAACTTTCTCTGTAGCACAAGCTGGCTTCGAACTCAGAGACCCACCTGTCTCTGCCTCCCAAATGTTGGGATTAGAGGCGTGCGCCACTGCCACCCAGGGTCTAGCAATCTCTTTTAACTGATTTCAGGCTCACTCCTTTATGCCTCTTCAATCTGTCTCGACCTGTGATCTTTCTAGTCCACAAACTGGCTTAAATGCCTTCCCATTAACCTAAAAGTTAAAGTGCCGAACTAGGTTTGCAACATCCCTAAAGACTTATGCTGAGCCTGCTGACCTTACCACCCACCTCTGATGGGAAGAGGAGTTTGAACATGCTCACAGACAAAACCTTCAAGTAAGGATAGGCAGCCTCACTCCCCCAAGGACCCTTTAGGCTCCGCTTTCTAGGACACTGGAACTCCCTGGATTTACCTAAACTGTGTAAGGTGTCCCCGAGTTAGGCTCCCTTCCTGCAGCGCGGTGACACCTGAAAAGCCTGTTTCTCTCTCCCACGTGCGTCTCTGAGCTCTGAATGGTGATGTCGGTAATGACACTTAACAGCAAGGGACTTTCCACGCATTCACGCTCTAACTGTAAGCACGCTAGGCCCCGGACAACATATCACGGAACCCATCACACATCTTAGAAGGCAGATTTTATTATAACGCCTGCTTTAAGGATGAGGGAGGGACAGTCTCCGCTTGGAGCTGAGAAGCCTAGTCAGTCGGCGTCTCTCGCTTCAGATCTGTCAGGGGCGGGGAGAACGAGGGAAGCGGGATGGAGGGATGGATGAGTGAATGAATGAACCGTCTGTTACAGGGGGGGTCAGTGCGGCTTCTGGTCCAAGACACATCCAGGTCGCCCCCGCCAGCCCCGCGCCGCCCCGCACTTCGCCGCCGCGCGGCCGCAGCACGCCCACCCGCCGCGGCCCGCACGCGGGGTCAGGGGGCGGTGACAGCCCGGCGGCGGGGGCGGAGATGCCACCAGCCGCGGTGTCACCCAGCCCGGAGCCGACTCGCACCCCGTCGGCCGCGCGGGTGCACGGCCACCGCTCCGGGACGCTCCCGCCGCTCCCGGCCCCGCGGCGCCCTCCGCCGGGGCCTCCCCTCCCCCACACAACCGTCCCGGCGTCCCGCGGCCCCGGCCCCCGACGCCTCGGTCCCGCCTCCGGGGACTCCCGGGCCGCCGGCGCCGCCCCAGCCTCACCTGCCATGTCCCGAACTCCACCACAGATGGAGGTGCATCACGGCCGCGAGAAGGCCGGGGGCAGCGCTTCACAGCAGACAAAGGGCGCCGCCATGTTAGAGCCGGGCGGAACCGACCTCGCTGGCTTCCCGGCTGGGACTTCCGTCGCTGGCGCAGCGCTCGCCCGAGGTGCGCGACCGCCGGCATGCGCATGCGCCTCGCCAGCCAAAAGTTCGTTAGTGCACTTCTGGAATGGGACCCATTTTAACCCTTGGTTTTCCGCTCCACGTAGTTCTGCAGCGGCACTTACGGTGCACCAGACGCGGTGTGAAGCTCTTTACGGTTCATTGTCTCATTCCTCACACCATACAACCGAGTTTTCTCCTCTCTTTTGAAGAAGTGAAAACTTCGGTGCGAAAAGGATTCGTCGCACGCACATCTTTGTGACAAAGCAGAGATGTGGACCTACTTGCGACTCCCGTTTATGGTTTTGGTAATATTTTTTGCAGTATTACGGATCAAACCCAGCAACTTGGACTGGGTAAATAAATGACTCCGTGGTCCAAGTGCTTGCTTGCCACACAAGCCTGAGAACCCAAATTCCATCTTGGACACCACATTAAAAGCCACGGGGCTGACAGGAGAGATAGCTCAGGGGTTAAGATCACTTTTGCCCTTGCAGAGAATTTGGCTTTAATTCCCAGCACCCTCACGGAGACTCCAATTTCAAGAGATCTAATGCCTTCTGGTATCTGCAGGAATTAGGAATGCATGGTGCACATACATACATAACGTAAGGCAAAATATTCATAAATCTGAAGTAAATCTCAAATAATTAAAAAAAAAAAAATCTAAAGCCGGGCAGTGGTGGCTAACGCCTTTGATCCTAGCACTTGGGAGGCAGAGGCAGGCAGATTTCTGAGTTCGAGGCCAGCCTGGTCTACAGAGTGAGTGCCAGGACAGCCAGGGCTACACAGGGAAACCCTGTCTCGAAGAAATAAATAAATAAATAAATAAATAAATAAATAAATAAATAAATAATTCTAGGCGTGGTGCATGTCTGTAATCTCAGGGATTTAGTGGCCAGTCAACCCATCTTATCGAAAGCTCAGGCTGCAGTGAAAGACCCTGTTCTGAAGGTTGGACGTTAGTTTAGAACTAAAGATGTAGGTCAGTGGTAAAGTACTTGCCTAGCATGCCTGAGAACCCAGGCTCCATTCCCAGTGAGGAAGTGACATGCAAGCGCCTGAAGAAGATCAGGGCTGACAGCTGGGTGGGTTTTATATTTAATCATTATGCCAGAACTGCAGATTATTAACTGTTATTTATAATTTCGCTGAAAACTTTCAAACAGCAGAGACTTAGCTGAGTACAGTGCACACCTCCATTCCCAGTGCTCAGAGGTTGGAGACAGGCAGCTAGAGCTAGCTCTCTGACTCTGCACACTAATGATTTGTGGTGGAATTTCTATATGGGTCATACTCACAGCCTGGCCAGGTGTGTGGATATGGAAAGAGTCATACTTAGGAACTGGAACTAGAGATGGCTGAGTGGAACAGAAGGATCTGTTGTGTCCTGAGCCCCTAAGTCTAAAATTTAATGAGACCCCACTTGTCAGTGGCTGTCCCTCCGCCTTTTGAGGACAGTTACTTTGCAAGGGGCTGCTAATTCCATGAGACTCCTCCATCTGTCACCCTTCAGTTTCATCTAGGTCTACAAGGAGAGAAGGTTCTAGAACATCCTTTGAAGTCAGCACTGTGTCTAACCAAGGAGGAGACATCTTATATAACACAACAAAACAAATGAATGAGCCCTTATATCAATTAGACCAGCAGAAACCCACAGGGTGTGGCCACAGCCACTTTGAAGAGGATAAGGCTAGACATGGTGCACACTTGAGAAGAGATCTCAACAGGTAGGAGGCACAGGCCAGGGAATCAATGCAAGGAGGCCAGCCTGAGCTACAAAGCTGTCTAAACAAAAAAATTCTGATATTTTAATTGTCTTCTTACATTTTTTTCCCCTGCTTTAACAAGCAAGATTTATTGTTTATTAGTTGGTTTTTTGGCTTTTCAAGATGTTGGGGGCTGGAGAGATGGATGGTTGACAGTTTAGAGCACTGACTGCTCTTCCAGAGGTCCTGAATTCGATTCCCAGCAACCACATGGCTCACCACCATCTGTAATGGGATCTGATGCCCTCTTCTGGTGTGTCTGAAGACAGCTACAGTGTACTCATATACATAAAATAATTAAAATATTTTTTAAAAGATGTTGGGAACAAGCAAAAGAAACTTGGAACAAGCAAAGGAAACTTGTTTGAAATACTGCCATTTTGTTTTAGACTCCATTTTAATGATGAGTGAAACTAAGTTCTAGTTCCCAGGCCCTAGGGGAGCTAAGGGGTACCCAATAGCTGACCAGCTTCCATTATTTATCTTTTG
This sequence comes from Mastomys natalensis, assembly GCA_021653895.1. NCBI lineage: Eukaryota > Metazoa > Chordata > Mammalia > Rodentia > Muridae > Mastomys > Mastomys natalensis. The sequence continues at coordinate 129,211 of JAJTUV010001747.1, read as the reverse complement.
TTTCTCAAAACATAATGACACGCCTGTTCCAGCTCATAATAACTGTTTCTAACCCAAAAAGAACAAATGGATTTGATTGGTTGGACTGTAAAACCTACATTCCATATCAGTTGATAGAGATAAAACATCTTAGGAAAGCCCTGTCCCTAAATCCTGATTGGTGGAAAAATGTAACTATGACTTGCCACAGATGTTCCTATTTTTCTTTTCTTTTTTTCTTTTTTTTGTTTTTTTTTTTTTTTTTTTGTTTTGTTTTGTTTTTTTTTTTTCGAGACAGGGTTTCTCTGTGTAGCCCTGGCTGTCCTGGAACTGGCTCTGTAGACCAGGCTCGCCTCGAACTCAGAAATCCACCTGCTTCTGCCTCCCAAGTGCTGGGATTAAAGGCTGTGCGCCACCACCGCCCGGCGTTCCTGGTTTTTCAAACTTAAAAATTCTGTAACGTTTTGGCTTGGGGTGGAGTGGCAGGGATCACAGTTCATCTCCCTGATCTGCTCTATGGTCTGACGGCTTGATTATAATAAATTTTTGTTTTCTGCTTTGAGCTGGTGTTTGAGTTGTGTTTGATCTAAGAGGACCCCATAACAAAAGATAGGGTTTCTCTGTGTAGTCCTAGCTGTCCTAGAGCTTGCTCTGTAGACCAGGTTAGCTTCAAACTCAGAGATCTGCCTACCTCCATACTGGGATTAAAGGCGTACAGTACACCCTGCCCAGCTAATAAACAAGATTCTTGGGGCAGGCATGGTGGCACACCCCTGCAGTCCCAGCCCTCTGGAAGCTGAGGCAGGGGTTGGGGGAAGCTTTGGAGTTTTTAAAATTTGTTTTGAGACAAGGTCTCTCTACATAGTCCTAGCTGTCCTGGAATTTACTGAGTTCCACCTACCCTGCCTCTGAGTGCTGGGATTAAAGGCGTGCACCAACCACACCCAGCAAGGTAGAGCTTAAGGCCAGTTTAGCTACATAAGTTTAATTTTTAATGAAGAAAAAAAAAAAAAAAAAAAAACCGCTGGCAAGCCAAGCAGTTTAAGAGCACTTATAGCTCTTGCAGAGGACTGGAGCTTGGTTTCTGGAAAAGAAAAGGAAAAAGAAAAGAGAAATAAAGAAAGAAAAGCCATAGGGGGGGTGGTGGGGTGACGCACGCCTTTAATCCCAGCACTTGGGAGGCAGAGACAGGCGGATTTCTGAGTTCGAGGCCAGCCTGGTCTACAGAGTGAGTTCCAGGACAGTCAAGGCTACACAGAGAAACCCTGTCTCAAAAAACCAAAGAAAGAAAAGCCATGACTGCTTTTCTTCTCCTCCTGTGGAGGAGAAGGTTTATTATACATAAAAGGGAGGGCATAGCCAGAGGTAGGCACATCTGAGAGAATCCAGAGTGGTCTTGACCTTGAGCCAAATGGAGAGGGGGGAGGGGAAGGAAGCGGTATAAACCAAGTACAGCAGCCAGGAGCCCAAAGGTACAAAAGGAGCTAGAGAAGGTAAGCAACCAAAACCATCTGGATTGCATAGGGGAAAGCATCTGGAGAAGGGCAGCCCAACCTTGGGCTGGAGAGTTCGGAAGGTAGAGGGTAGGACACACCAGCCATATCTTGTAACAGGTACTGAGGGATGCTGGGAGAACCTGGCATTCAGGTCTGCTTTGATGTGTTAAATAGGCACCTCTGCCACCCCTGGGTTTGAAATTTAACATTTCGCAGTGCCCACATGGCAGCCCACAACCATCTGTGCCTGCATGAGTTTCTGGGCAACTGTACACATGTGGTGCACTTAAACTCAGGCACAAGCATGTGTGTACACCCATAAACTTTTAAGGTGTAGACTTCAGAGGTATTAAGACTAGGCAGAGTGCTGCAAAACAAAATGTCTGACCTTTAACATTTAAAAATGGCATTCGTCATCATCTGCAGAGTTCATGCTTGAGAGCCATGTGATCAAGTAACCACAACATAAATAAATAATTGCATTGGGAGGAACCTTAACATTTGGAGTCAGTACGGTTGGATTTGGGCCATTTGTATCTATTAGGAATAACTATGAGTGTAGCTGGATACATCTTGCTAAATCAGTACAAAGTCTGAGCTCTGTAGCCTGTTCTCAAAAATTAGCCTTACCTGAGTTGTAGGAATCCTACTTTATAGCTGGTGGGTCAGCAGCCCAGGTTAAAAACACCTTAGGTGGGCTGGAGAGACGGCTCAGCGGTTAAAAGCTCTGACTGTTCTTCCAGAGGTCCTGAGTTCAATTCCCAGCACCCACATGGTGGCTCACAACCATCTGCAATGGGATCTGATGCCCTCTTATGGGGTGCATGAAGACAGTGACAGTGTACTCATATATACTCATATACATAAAATAAATCTTAAAAAACAAAGTAAAACACCTGAGGCTTGAGGTTAGTATCTTGGGAGTGGAACCCTCAACCTATGGGACCTGCCGTTAACTCCAGATCTGAACTGAACGGAGCCGTCCACGCCTTGGTGTGAGGAGTCAGTTGGAGAAGTGTGAGAGCTGATTGTAGGTGGAGAACTTCAGGGTGTGGTGGGGCTTTTTCCCCCTTGTTCAGTACAAAGCCAGCAGTGGTAGGTGGGGCCCTCTCTTCCTGTCTCTCTGGTTTTCCTGTACCACCCCCCATCTTCCTTTCTCTTCAGGGAGAGTTTTCCAAATTCCCGGACTCAGATCAGATTTAGATGGGGGCTGCTCCATGGAATCCTGATAACCATCTCTCAAATCCACATCCCTAATCAGGCATGCAAAGTCCCTTCTAAATGGGCGGGAACCAAACCACAGGGTCTAGAGGTTGGCATAGACATCTTTAGTGGGACTCATTGAACATGGCCATTCCCCACCTAAAGAAGAACCTCACCTCCCTCTAAGTAGCTGAGGCATCCCCCAACCCCCACCCTTTTTGAGCTCCAGGCTAACTTCTTTTTTTTTTTTTGTTTTTGTTTTTGTTTTTCGAGACAGGGTTTCTCTGTGTAGCTCGGGCTGTCCTGGAACTCACTCTGTAGACCAGGCTGGCCTCGAACTCAGAAATCCACCTGCCTCTACCTCCCAAGTGCTGGGATTAAAGGCGTGCGCCACCACCGCCCGGCTTTCCAGGCTAACTTCTAGCAGGTGACTTGGAGGTCATAATTTATGCCAAGCCAGGTCTGTCCACATATCCACAACAAGCCAATTAAAAGACCTAAATTAAAAGTGAGTAGCAAAGAAAGATTTATTCACTAGGGTCACACTGGGAAGTGGGACAGAGATCCAGCAAGTCCCTTGAGTTCATCTTTAGGGACCTGAAGTAAGATCAATGTTTAAGGGGCTGGAGAGATGGCTCAGCGCTTAAGAGCACTGTCTGCTCTTCCAGAGGTCCTGAGTTCAATTCTCAGCAACCACATGGTGGCTCACAACCATCTGTAATGGGATCCGATGCCCTCTGACAGCGTACTTACATACATTCATTCATACATACATACATACATACATACATACATACATACATACTCTTTAAAAAAAAAAAAAAAGACCAATCCCAGCACTTGGGAGGCAGAGGCAGGTGGATTTCTGAGTTCGAGGCCAGCCTGGTCTACAGAGTGAGTTCCAGGACAGCCAGGGCTATACAGAGAAACCCTGTCTCAAAAAAAAAGAAAAAAAGAAAAAAAAGAAAAAAAAAAACCCATAAATAAATAAATAAATAATAACAAATAAAAAAAAAGATCCTGCTGGCGGTGGTGGCGCACGCCTTTAATCCCAGCACTTGGGAGGCAGAGGCAGGCAGATTAAAAAAAAAAAAAATTAAAAATAAATAAATAAAAGATCAAAGTTTAAATAAAGGCCAAGGAGACACACATATGAACAGTCAGGGCCAAGATGGTCATATGTACCCTTAATTCATCCCTGCCTGGGTGTTAACTCATCTTGTCAGTTGAGTGTCTTCTCCTTAGTCATTAAGTGTCCTGCTTTTAATACTTCACACTGGCAAAGTGTGAATGCTTTTTCTAACAAACCGTTTTAGAATAACTTAAATCTTTTTCTTTTCTTTTTTTTTTTTTTCCTAAGATGTTTTATCTCTATCAACTGATCATCCAAATCTGCGTTCCCGGGCCAAGATCACTAAAAATGGCTCCCGAATAAACTTTTATTTTCATTAAGGTGAGAGCCTGGTTTTTGTGTTACATACTGTCACACAGCCAGGCACGGTGGCCCATGTCTGTCATCCCATCACTGGAGGTTGAGGCAAGAGAATCAGAAATTTTAAAGTAGTTAGCTATTTGCTTATCAAGACACTTTTACCTCCAAAGCAGTGAATATATAAAAAGCCAAAGCAGCCAGGCAATAACTGGAACTGGAGGGAATTGAGGCCTGGCTGAGAAGCTTCCAAAGAGCTATCCCACGTCAGCAAGGAGCTACACCAGGAAAAGATATTATCTGCTCTTAGGAAGCCTCTCCCTACACCCAACAACCTGTTGTTATAACCCTTCAGATCAAAGCTCTGCCCAAGGGCCAGAAGTCCCTCAGGGCCCTGATGACTATGAAGGGTTTGGCTCCAGGGTGGGACAGCTCTTCCACATTCTGGAAGCTGTGACAAAGGACTTTGTCAGACAGGCACGGGAGAGCATGGCTTCCTCAGAGGACCCCAGGAACTGGAGAACCAGCTTTAAGAATTCTAGTGTGGAGACAAGCTCCGGTAAGATCAGGCAGTGGCATCTCCATGCTGAGGAAAAGACCAGCTGAGGGGCAGTGAGAAGGCAGGGGGCTGATGGCTGGGGTTATGGCTGCCGCCAATGGCTTCCCATAGTCAGTGCATACCAGCAAACCAAAGCATAGAGTCCTCTGAGCTGGGGAAAAATTAAGACCAGGTGAGGAAGAGATCTAGGATATCATTTACACAACTTAGGGAAGTTGCTTTTAGTTGTTGTTTAAATTAATGTATTGTGTGTGTGTGTGTGCACCATGTATGTGCCTGGTGTCTATGTATTTCCTGGAAACGATGTTAAGATGGTTATGAGCCACCATGTGGGTGCTGGGAACTGAACCCAGGTCCTCCATCTCTCCACCCCCTCTCCACCATACTTTTTTTTTCTCCAAGACAGGCATTTCTCTGTGTAGCCTGGCCTTGAAGTCACAGAGATTTGCCTGCAAAGGCGTGTGCCACCACGACCCGGCACCACGATACTTTTTTTTCATAAATTAATTTATTTTATGTATATAAGTACACTGTAGCTGTCTTCATGTCTTCAGACTCACCAGAACAGGGCATCAGATCTCATTACAGATGGTTGTGGGCCATGTGGTTGCTGGGAACTGAACTCACAATCTTTGGAAGAACAATCAATGCTCTTAACCACTGAGCCATCTCCCCACCCCCACCCCCAGCCCTGCACTTAATGTAAGCATACTCCCTGGGCAGTTCACAAGCTAGATAAAGTCGAGACACACCCATAGGCTAGGCCCTGGGAGTGGGAGAGAAGGTTTAAACTTGGAGCTAACAGTAGGTAAGGCACTTGCAACAAAGTCTGAGGACCTGAGTTCAATCCCCTAAGACCCACAGGGAGGAAGGAGAGGACAGATTCCAGGAGTTGTCCTCTGACTTTCACATGCAGACCACGCACATGTGTGCCCACACACACGCTTAGCTGGTTGAGCTAAACCAACTTGGGGCCCTTTCCTTTTCCCATGCAGCCTCACAAGGTCTGCCCATAGCTCATGTCACTTTCGTTATTGACTGTGTGACTGGGAAACAAGTATCTCTAGCAACACCCACGGTGCCACCCCAAGCATCAAGAGCCAACCAGGGGTGTGCCGCCCCGCCCATGAAGACGTTTGTTATGTTCTGTGGGAAAAACACACTGCCTGGGACTCAGGACATTTCCCTCAATCGCAGACCCCTTGATGGAGCCAAGGATACCTTGCCACCCACAGAGGACTCGGGGCTCCAGATTCCCTCTCTGCCAGCCTACCGGGTCCCCAGAGTGATCCTAAAGCCAAGGGGAGCTCCGTGAAGCCTGCAGCTACTGAAAAGCATTCAATTGGGGAGAAGGTCAAGCACTTCACTGAAGGCCCTGTCCTGTATCTGCGGGAAGGGAGAGTAGTTTGGTAGGAATCTGTCTGGGGTGGGGGCAGGGAGGGTTGGGTGGGGACAAGGAGGCGCTGGGAATGCCGGAGTCTTTGGAGCCTGAAGCCAAGAAGACGCACTAGATGCACCAAAGGACATAAGAGCCAGTTATGACTCTGTCTTCTTCCTCCTCCTCTGCCAAGTTCTCAGGCATGATACCAACCAAGCACCTTGTCCTGGGTGCTACTGCCGCCGCCGGTGCTACTGCCGCCGCCGCCGCCGGTGCCACCGCCACTGTTCCCCACCGCCCCCGCTGTCGCCATCATGGTTTTCTTGAGGCTTGGAAGGGGAAAAGGATTGAACAAAGTGACCAAATAAATAAAAACGATGATTTTGAGCAGCTGTGAGTGAAGTGAGTCGGTCTTTCTCCCCCATTCCCTCTGCTTTGCTATAAACCTAGACTCCATCCCTAAAGCTAGCCCCCCCCCCCCAGGTCTGGTCCCTTATTTGGCCACTTCCTCCTCCTGAGGCTGACTACCAAGGTCCAGCTATCAAAGTATTGAAGTCCAGGAATCAAAAGCCCCTTTGGCTCACCTAATTAACATGCCCAATTAAAACTAAACACCTCACCCTGACATGGGGTCTCCCCGTGTACCTTTATAAACCGACATTTTCCTACATGCCCCATTGGTCTCCTCTCTATCCAGAGGCAGATCATTGTCCCCAGTGGGTGGACATGGGAGACAAAGGCAAATACCCTCCTCCCCTCTCTCTCATCTTCTATCGCTGTCTTTGTCTCTTATTCCCTGACCTCTGTCCCTTTGGGGCAAATAAATCTCCCTTGTGCTGAGAACTTGGTCTTTCAGGTCCAATGGCAACACAATATGATCTGAAAAACAGAAAGAGCCAGCTCTGGGGAACTTTCTCCTTCTCACGGAATCTTGTCTTACCTCCCCCCAACCCCACCCCCAGATATTCCAGAGCAAGCCAGTGAGGGCTTGGGGGTGTCCCTAGTGTGATGGTTAGGGCCAGCATATAGTTTCTGTCACTTAGCTCTGGTGGGGTCCTGGAGGTGACTGGAAGGATATGGGTAAGAAGAGGGAAGTATAGGCTCAGCTAGACTCCTCCTCAAAGGAGGGAGAGTGAGCTTGGGTGTAGCTCGGTCGATAGACTGCTTGGTACATAGGGAAGCACTGAGTTTAGTCGCCAGGACCAAAGAAGCCAGCATACACCTATAATCTCAGCACTTGGGAGATGGGGCAGGATCATAGTCAGGTACATAGTGAATCTGAGGTCAACCTGGGCTAACATGAGTCTGTTTTTAGAGTGAGGGAATAATATGCAGAAAGGCAGTGTGGCATCTTGCTGGGCATGGTGTCTATGCCTGTCATCCCAGCATTTGGAGGCGGAAGCAGGACCACCAGGTTCAAAGTCATCCTCGACTACATAGGGACCTTGGGTCAGCAAGGCTGACCGTGTTTTAAGAAAGGAATGAACAGGGCAGTGGTGGCACACTGTCTTTAATCCCAGCACGTGGGAGACAGAGGCAGTGGAAATTTCTGAGTTCGAGGCCAGCCTGGTCTACAGAGTGAGTTCCAGGACATGCCAGGGCTACACAGAGAAACCTTGTCTCAAAAAACCCAAAAAAAAAAAAAAAAAAAGAAAGGAATGAAGACGGAAAGGTGGCCTGGCATGCAGCTCCGTTGTGGAGAGCTTGCCTGGCCATACACGAAAACCCCAGCACTCCAGAGGGAAATATAAGAGGATCAGAAATACAAGGTCATCCTTGGCTACCTAGGAAGTTTGTAGTTAGCCTGGGGTATCTCAAATAAGAAGTGGAGGGAAGAGTCATAGGTGGAGATGGTGAGGACAGCAGGCCAACACTGCCCCTAGGGGTACAGAACAAAATGAGCTTGTTCTCGTCTTAAGCGACCTGGAGACAGGTGGAATGGAAGGGATCAAAACTACTATAATGTTTACTAGTTTGTTTAATGACCATACTATTTATTTATTTAGGGTGTTTATGGGGGATAGAATATTCTACTTAGCCATGGCTGGCCCAAATTCATGACATAAACCAGACTGGTCTTATTCTTGGACAATTCTGTTGCCACCTCCTGAGAGTGGGACTACTCGAGTGTTGGCACACTTGGCTATGTATTTTTGTTGTTTTTGTTTTGTTTTTTGAGACAGGGTTTTTCTGTGTCCTGGAACTCACTCTGTGACCAGCTGGCCTTTAACTCCAGAGAGCCACCTGCCTCTGCCCCCAGTACTGGAATTAAGTGCACATGGCAGACATTTATACACGAGTGTTACTGTACTAAGGAAATGACATATTCTATCCCCAGGATGAAAACTTTTTTTTTCAAGACAGGGGTTCTCTGTTGCCCTGGCTGTCCTGGAACTTGTCTGTAGACCAAGCTGGTTTTGAACTCAGAGATCCACTTGCTTCTGCCTCCCAAGTGCTGGAAGTTCTATCAACAGAACCCAGATGCTTACTGTGATCTACCAGGCCTGGTGTGATGAGGCTCCTCCACCTCTCTGTTCTCTTTGTTATCTGTGCACTTATTGCTGCTTCCCCAACTAGAAGGTAATCTCACGTCAGACTGTGTGAGACCTCAAGGGCCTTTCTTAGCTTCCTATGGCTTTCCTATGGCTCTGTGAAATGGGTACATGGTATGTTTCCACTGGGGGCAATGCACTCGTGTGCGTTTTGCCGGCGCTCCTCTCTTCACACACACACACACACACACACACAAACACATCATTTAAAGAATGTCTCTTACTGGAACTCACCTTTAATCCCAGCACTTGGGAGGCAGAGGCAGGTGGATTTCTGAGTTCAAGGCCAGCCTGGTCTACAGAGTGAGTTCCAGGACAGCCAGGCTACACAGAGAAACCCTGTCTCGAAACAAAATTGAAAAAGAACTATAAGCCGTCTGGAGGTGGCACTGCGCTCTAGACTCCGCGCTCTGGAGTCGTCCTCTCTCTGTCTCTCGCTGGTTCGAATCCGTGCTTGTCCCACAGTTCTCTGTGGGAAAAAAAAAAAAAAAGAAAAAGAACTATAGAATACTGGTCCTCTGGGCCACCTACCAGCACTTGAGGCAGAGGCAGGGATTTCTGAGTCGAGCCAGCCTGGTCTACAGAGTGATTCAGATGCCAGGGCTACAAGAGAAACCTTCTCGAAAAAACAAAAAAAAAAAGAATACTGGTCCTCTGACTACAGAACAGCACAGGCAGGGTGGAAGCCGAGGGGCTGCTGTTAGCTCAGGCCAAGGAATACTTTGGAGTGACAGTGTAATATAAAAGACTCACGTCACTGGGATAGCGGGTATGCTCTGCCCTATCGTGTTGGGCATCCCTGAGTAAGAGGATGAAGGTGAGAGGAAGAATAAGTAAGCAAGCAAGCAAGCTGGTAAGATCTTAGAGGGATCCTTGGGGAGACGCCTGGGGCTGCACATCTCCCTCCGACCAGCAGGTGTCGCCCTATCACCAGCAGGACTGTGTTTTCCAAAAGCAAAGCAGCTCTGTGTTGGCTCCAGTATGGAATAATGAGTGTGGATGCCAAGCATGGTAACTTTTCTGAATCTAGCCACTTGGTTCGAGGCTCAGGCACTGTTCTTGTTCTCAGTACAGACAGCTGTCGCTTTAGGTACAGACTAGAGGCCGTTGGGTGGCATGCCACTCAGGACACTCCAACTCACACACACACACACAACACACAACACACACACACACACACACACACACACACACACACACGATCACTGCAGAGCTTGGCAGTACCTTCACCAATAGCCTCTCCTGGGATCTCTTCAGGGACGGCAATTTCACCTCCTCCTTGGGAGTCCCTTCAACCCTGGGCCTTCTACTACAGTAGGCTGCACCTTCATTGGTGGCTTTTCCGGACCTCTCTTCAGGAACCCCAGTGCTGTTACACAGTGCCAAGCCTCAGTGTTCTCATGAGCCTCCATGCCTTCAAAACCTGTGACTCGTGGGATACATGCACACATTACAGCTTTGGCCGCCAACACAACGTAGAGACGTAGACCTTCTGGACCACAGGTTCTGGATGCTGACCCAGAAGATTTCATCTCAATGATGCTGGTCTCTCCTAAATTACAGCTGATTTCTTCAGCCCCAGCTGACCAGCGTTAATTGTGTCAGCAAAGCAAAGGTTTCAAATAGTCATTTGTTTTGTTTTCAGACAGAGTCTCACTATGTAGCCCTGGCTATCCTGGGAACTCATAGAGATCTACCTGTGTCTGCCTCCCAAGTGCTGGGATTTAAGGTGTGCATCAACACACCCAGCATTTCAGTGGTTCATTATTCAAGATATCGAATAGCCCTGTAGGGTCATTAAGGGATTCACTAAAACTTCCTTCTGAAACTTCACAAGCCAGGCATCCGTCATTTATCTTGCATTACTCTCAGCATCTTTGAGGCTCCCACAGAGCAGCCACTGTGTGCTGAGCATTCCATGGCTCTCCCAGCCCAAACTTCAGATGCCATCACAATCCTCCCAAAAACACAGCATCCGATTCACCACAGCAGACAAGTACCAAGTTTTGCCTTAGTTGGGGTTCATATTGTTATAAAACACCATAACTGCTGGGCGGTGGTGTCGCACACCTTTATTCCCGACACTTGGGAAGCAGAGGCAGAAGGATCTCTGTGAGTTTCGGGCTAGCCTGGTCTACAAAGCAGGTTCCAGGACAGCTAGGGCTAGACAGAGAAACCCTGTCTGAATAAAAAACAAACAAACCAAACACCATAACCAAAAGTATCTTGGAGAGGAGAACTTTATTTCATCCTAAAGGTTTATAGTCCCATCATCTGGGGAAGTCAGGGCAGGCCTTGGAGGGGCACTAATACTGGCTTGCTCCCCATGGTTTGCTCAATCTGATTTCTTATAGCACCCAGGACCACCTGCCCAAGGATGACCCTGTCCAATATGATGAGGTGTTTTGTCCATTGAAGTTCTCATCTCCAAAATGAGGCTAGTACTTGTGTCACGCTGACATAAACCTAGCAGCACACTTAGGAAGTTGATCTCATGTTAAGCCACACTAAAGAGATAGGCAGAATAATGATCCCTTCGGTGAGACGGTTTCCTTAGCATCCCTGACCCAGTGCAGCACCGGGCGATCCGCCAGGAGGTTTGGCCTGAGTTCTGACTCAGAAAGGCTCAGCGTTTCCTTTCTGTGATTTTTGTCCCTCAGGTTCAGACGCTGCCCAGAGTGTGAGTACACCATCTCCGGCCAACTTCCTTACTCTTTCCTCTAAAGCGTTCTCTCCACAAGTTCAGGTGGCTGACCTTCAGGATGGCTTAACTCAAACAACACATTTTTTTCCCTTGCCTTTCATTTTCCTCCTACTGAGATTGATAGCCTCCGGCTCTGTGGTTTTTTTTCTTTTGAAACTCTAATAAAATAGTTCTCTTTGCCTAAACTCTGTCTTTGGTTGATTTGCAAACTTTTCAGAAGCAGACCCGGTCTTGTATGTTCTAGATAGTTTCAAGCTCACAGACAGCGCCAGGTAAGGGCCAGTTGTCGGTTCAAGACTGAGGGGTCTAAAGCTTCTAGGGGCTTCCGGCCTCCACCCTAGGTTTCAGAATGCTTCTTCTCAGAGGGGGTCCATGAAGTACAACACTGCTCCACCCTCAGTTGCTTTGCCCTGGTGGGAAGGATCAGCCCAAGAACAAGTCCTGATGGCCTAGGGACAGTGTGGTTACATGTGGCTGCAGCCATGACAGAGTACAGAGAGCATAAGCCACTTGCTCATGACACACTTCTTAGAGGCCATGGAGCCAAGATTTGCTCCTAGGTGGCCCTCTTCCAGGACTGAGGCTCCTTTAATCTTTTCAGTGTAAGAGCATTAGACTGGGGAGCAAGTGGAGAGCACACGGGAGGGGATGCTGGTCTGGACTAAGGGTTGGAGTTTAGTGCACACTTCTGACTGAACTATGGGAATGCTGTTCCTGTAGTGAATGTGACTCTGGGTGAGGCCCTATCCCTCTCTGAGCCTGGGCCTCATTATCATATAGAGTTTGGACCGGATCCATGAGACCTAGGCTGGCCAAGCAAATGGACGGGTCGGCTTCCCAGCACCAGGCATGTGCTATTTGCTTGGCTAAAACTCTGCTGAAGACAGTCTGCAGGAAGCACAGGCATCAGGCCTGGGACTCTGCTCTGTGCGTGGTGCGTGCGTGCTGTGGTGGTGTGTGTGTGTGTGTGTGTGTATTACAGAGGTTCTAATATAGCCCGAGCCTCAAACTGTGTAGCCAAGGATAACTTTGGACTTCTGGTCCTCCTGTAGTGGGTCCCATGGTGCTGGGATTTCAGACATGCACCCCCACACCCAGAGCTTACAAGATGGGCACTCTACCAAGCTACACCCAGCCAGGACTCTGCTTTTGAGACTAAACTCTTGGATCTGTATGGCTTGTAGGAGGGAGTCTTTGGCCTGTAGTCCTCTTATCCCCTGGTGCCTGGGGCAGCACCTGGCTTGGCATCTCTATTAACCCTCCCCTCTGAGGGCTCCAACTTTTCAACTTCTCCTGACTGATATACAGGTCTTCCCCCAATGTTACAAGACATAGGAATCCCCCTTCCCTCTGTATTCTGAACAAGTGAGGGCTTCCATGTCTGGGGGAGCGGGGAGGACGTCAGCCCAGACCAACAGAGAGTTTTCCTGAGCCGCAGGCAAGAATTCAAGTCGCAGCCATGGCACTTCCATGCTGGACGACTTCAGGCCATTAACTGGACCCCTCTGAACCTCCGCGTCTATCCTTGTGAACGATAATACAATCTTTCTCTCAGGATTGCCGGGCTTGCCTGGATCATACTGGGCACTCAAGGAATGGGGCTCTCAGAACTAAGCTTCAGCAGTGGGGGCGGGGTGCAGGACCTGCAGCCAGGTCTATATTTAGTCTACAAAGGGTGGACCAACCCTGGTGCCCCAGCAGGCGGAGCTGAGGAGAGACTCGTGGATGGCCGTCCCTGTATCCCCGCCCTCCCGGTCAGCAGGGTCACCTTGGCTGGAGTGACAGCCCAGGGCTCCCTTAGACCAGAAGAACCTGGTTTCCAGCGGCAGGAACCTGTGCAGTGGCTGCGACCTGTGGAGCAGCCTACTAGGACCTGGGATGGGTGACACAACCCCACCCCACCCACCTCTGGGGCAGTACCCCTTCCAGCGCTGGCTCTCAGGCTGACGTGGTCTCCTCGCCAAGGTGAACCTGACCTCGGGTGGGGGTCGAGTGGGGAAAGTTGTCAGCCCCGCCCCAGCCCCGCGCTGATGAGTGTTGGGGCTGCAAATAGCCCAGCGGAATCCGTGACTCACGAGGCTGGAAATACTGCGCCCCCACCTTCCCTCCCTGTTCCGACCGCGGCCGCCAACGGAGCTGCTCTGGGGGAGCAGCCTGACACTCTGATTTCAGTAGCTCCTGGGGGTGGGGTGGGGGATGTAAGGAGCGAGGGGACCCCCTCCCCCCAGAACACGCCATGCTTACAGCCATCCAGCACCCCACCCTGCAGCGGCCCTACCCCCTGATTCCAATTGGCTGTATCTTCGGATCTGTGTGAGTTTGGGCCAATCACTTAGCTTCTCTGGGCCTCAGAGGCCTCACCCAGGAGAAAGCTGACTTAGTAGCTCTTGGCTTGTGACAGCGCAGAACACAGTGCTGGGTGAGTCCAGCTCAGACATTCCTCTTTAACTAAAGAACGAATCCAAAGGGAAGGACAGGCCGCCTGGAGACTGGGTGTATTAAGCGTTTCTGAAGAATAACGCCTGGATTTCTGCCAGTGGCTTTGAGGAGAACAGGCTGACACACACACACACACACACACACACACACACACACACACACACAGAACCCCCTTAAGCTTCCTTCCCCAGCCCAGAAGTCCTCCCCACTATCTCCGCCCCTCCTCCCAGGTAGATCTTCAGGTGGGGTCTCCGCAAGTCTGTCATATTGTCCTTTTATTGTGTACAGGTTATAGAGACTAGACTCCCACCAACCCCTCCCTCTCCCTATCCGGAGGGTCCCAAGACTTCCGGAGCCAGAGGCCCCGGGGACCCCAACTAAAAGTGAGCTTCCCCCCTTTTACACCTGATTTTACACATGGAGACTGAGTCAGAGCCCAGGTTCCCCAGGGTTAAGGCTGACAGAGGTTTTTGCCCTGGATTTGGGGGCCAGAAGGGTTCTGGTTTGGGGCTCTCCCTGTGGCCACCGTCTGCAGTTAGGGTGAAGCGGGGCATGTGACTCAGGAGAGATGGAAGGTAGGGGGACGTCTTCCCAGTACCCAGAGTGAGAGGCTGAGAGAGGGCTGAGGCAGCACTGGCTTCAGACAAACCTGGGCATCCAACTGGCTCAGAGACGCCCGCCACGTCTCCATTGATGGAAACAGAGATGCTAAGCGTGGTTCTAGAATGCTTTGAATTGGGCTCCAACCAATGGGTATTTAAGGGACAGGACAATGGCGCGTGTATGTGTGTGTACAAGTCCTGGCTCTTCCTTCCACAAAGGACCTTCTCTGTACAGAGGAGCCTGGGCTCTGGCCTCACACACCAGCAATTAGAGAAAGGAACTTCATTTAATAAACCCTATCTAGGTTCAGGTGTCCTTGCCTGGTACACGTAGCTGTTAGAGGCTCAGGGTGACAGGTAGCCCTGGGTTCGAGGCTTCGAGAGTTACAAGGGAGGTGACAGTCATGGCTATCTCCCTGAGGCAGTCTGCCTAGGCCAGAAGCACTGCTTGGTGGCCAGCCTTTCATAGTCCACTTGCCAGGAGGGCCCCTGGTACCCTGCCCTGTAGAAATGGTTGATGCCACCACTCTGTGTTACAGACACTGTTCTCGTCTTGCTCCCCAGGTGGGTACCTCAGCCCCTCTATTGTGAACTAAGAGATAGGGAGTGTCTATCTGGGTGAGAGTAAGCGGGTCCCTGCACTGCCTTGGGTGGAGAGGAGGGCCGTAGTTTGGGGAGCGGGGTGACCCACCTGGGGCCTAAGTATGTGGAGTGACTGGGGCCTAGGCTGAGATGTTCTCGGGAGCCATTGTGAGGAGTCATGGTGACCTCACCAGCAGCAGGGGGAGGAGATGGGGGGAGGCCAAGGGTGGGGAGACCCTCAGATTTTTATCTCCGTCCGGAAGGTCTGCTGGACGTGTTCTGTGTGGGGGTGACGCCGAGCTCGGATGGTGAGGCTGCCGTCCTCTCGCAGGGCCGAGGTCACCGATGTAGGGTCCACATCCTCTGGTAGTTGGCACTTGTGAGCAAAGGTGTTCATGACTGTGCCATCAGCTGCCAGCTGGGGGGACAGATGACAGGTCAGGAATGGCTGCCCCAGCCTTAGCCCCACCCTGGGTCCTGGTGACATCCAAATCAAGTGTGAGTCTCTTTATCGCTCTCTGTCCTCAGTCACCCCACTGTGTGATGAGGGGTTCAGCTGATCAGGTATGAAAGATCTGTCTAGGGGTGTTGGGATGGCCAGGAGCTGTGCAGAGGGGCTCAGGGGCATTCTAGGGGTCCCAAGGGAAGCTGGGTATTGGGTGGGAATGGGTGGGGCTCAATAAGGGTTGAGTTTCCACAGTAGTGACTGGAAGTCTGGGACTCTTGAGCCATAGTGGGGAGATGACACAGCTGTGCCCGCTGAATCTCCAGTCACCCTGAGTGTCCACCACCAGGGCCACCACCCTCCCCCACAAGCAGCCCAGCTAGCACATAGTGTCCAGTGGAGTCGGCTGGCTGAGTCACTCTTGGGACGTGGGGCTGGCACGTGCAGCCAGTGGCTCAGTCCTCGAACCTCTGGCACAGGTTTCCCAGTGTTCAGCCTGACTTAGGGGAGCTAGCCAGGCTTGGGGGTGGCAAGAAGGTGTTGGTAAATATCCTCTAAGCATCAACACGGGCTTAACAACTGGGGCAGCCGCTGTCTGTGCTGGCCATGCCTTCTCTGATGCTCTAGGTACCCTGAGCCTCTGGGGAAGGTACATGAGGTGTAGGGGGATGTGACTCAGCTTCAGGGTTTTCTGTATGGAGAAAGCACCGGTATGGAGGTGCCAAGACAGGACCCACAGTTTTGTCTCTGGGATGAAGTCGAGGAAGAGATGTGATAGGAATGGATTGTACTGCCCAGGTTGGGCGTGTCACTGCCACCTCCTCTTCCCTGTGTCAGGAGCTGTCCTTGCTCTACCGTGGTCACTCTCCACCGTGGTCACTCCCCTCATCTCCTCAGTCACTCAGGTTCCTCTCTGCCCACACCCCAGGATCCCTCACCCATCCCTAGAGGGTCCTCAGGTGCCATGGCATGGTCCCCAAAGACAGGTTCTGTGACCCTTAGGTTGGAGAGGACTGTAACAGCCCCTGGACTGTGAGTCCACCGGGAAAGGGCTACAGTTTGCCCTGGGCAAGGAACATAAGTCAGGGTACAAAGTCTAAAAAACAGACAGGTGAAAAGTAGACTAGGCTAGACCAGGCAGAGTGCAGGAGCAAAGGTGGGGACCCTGGGGTGGGCCAGGGGCCAGACTCACCTTCTCAGCCCGCACCTCGATGTGGTTGTTGGAGGTGGTGACAATGATATCTTCAGGGGAGAAGTCTCTCATGTCCACTGTAAACTCGTAGGCATCCCCGAGGGTCTTGATGTTTCCTTGTCCCCCGGGACGGGCTGTGGGTAGAACTGCTATTTAAGCTGGGCACCGAGCAAGCCTGACTCTCAGACCCCCAGGATCTCTGCTCTTCTCCTGGGGAAATGAGTGACTCTCCCAGACCACCAGCCCTTCTCGCTCTCGTAGCCTACCTCTCCCTGAGGGATGATGTTAGGTGAGCCTGTGTGTGTCTATGCATGCAAGCCTTCCCTCTGGCAATTTAACCTAGACCTGGAAGCTCCAAGGAGCCAGCCGCCCCTCAATTCCCAGCATCAGCCTCCCAGGGCTCCCTTACGACACTGGCCATATGGGACCATTGAGTCACATCTCACCCCTAGGGTCCCAGGTGGCCCACCTGATCACAGCCACATCTGTCTTGGTGGCCACATGTGGCTGTACCCGTGCAGCACCTATTGCTGGCAGGTGGGTGGCCACAGCATGCTCGGCGGTGGCCTGGAGCAGATGTCCCCCACCTATCTGTGCCCCTCCCCGCAGAGTGTCAGCACTTGCCTGGGAAGGCCAGGGGCTCCGAGTGGGGCAGCATGAAACTGCCAAAATCGTCTGAAAACATGCCCAAGGCCTTCTCCATGGGTGGGTCCTGGGCTGGAAGGGCACGGGAGGCTGAAGAAGAGGAGGAGGAGGAGGAGGAAGAAGAGGAACGGAAGCTTCTCTCCGCTCTGAAGGCGGAGGAGGTTCGATGGCTCATCCACGGGCAGCAGGGGCCCTGTCCAGGCGGGCAGGGGCTGGGCTGGAGAAATGTGTGGGTGAAGGCCTCCAGGGAAGCGTGCCGGGGCCCCTGACTGCCAGCGCTTTATAAGGCCCAACTGTCCCTGGGCTCGAGGCCAGCCCCTTGTCTGCTGGCTAAATTTAGGCCTCTTCATGGCCCAGAGGGGCCTGGAAATCTTCTTGGGAGAAACGGCTCTGCTGACAGCCCAACACAGGAGGGCAGGGGTGGAGGGCTGAGCTCACCGCCTGGCACTCCAACCCAGAGCTCCAGCCCCAAGGGCCTCTGTACCTGCCAGAGCAGGGGGGTGGATCCTGCCCTGTGCCTGCCCCCAGGACTTTGTGGTTTGCAGATCCCCTCACTAGTCTGGGACCCTACTCTCCTCTCCTACTGTGCCTCTCAGGGCCTGTGCCTCCCCTGTTAGACTCCTGAGGAGAGAGTGTATACATGCAGGCTCCCTGAGGGACTCCGTGGAGCTCCAGGTTCAGCTATCTCTGAGGGAAGGCTGAGAAAACCCAGGAGGGGAGATAGAACATGTGAGTGACCCTTGTCAACTACCACAGGGACTGGTGATTCTTCACCTCATCCCCACTCTCTGGACCATAATGGCAGAATAAAAGAGAGCTGGCAGCTGGAGTTGGGGCTGTGGGGGGTGGGGTTGGGCCCAGCTTCAGGGAAAGAGCAGATAATTCTATAACTGTCCTTAAAGGTCTAGGAGGCTAAGTTGTTCGTAACAGTCCACTCTACCTCAGGTTCAAAGTTGATGTCTGCCCAGGGTCCTAGTCAGAGGATTTTACATCCAGGTAAAGGAGACTACTGACAGGTGCCTTAGCTCTGGCTTCCAGAGTGTCTCTGGTCACTGCTACCCCTTTCCTGTTTGATCTTCCACAGCTCAAAGAGGAGTTTTTTCAGGCCAGTTTCCAGACCAGGAAATGCATCCTCCTAGGAAGGGGAGGGCTGGGTCTAAGGACGTTGGAATGGCTGGGATTCCATCCAGATGTGCCAGCCCCTTGTGCCCGAGAATCTCCTTTCTTCCCACCGACAATGAGTACAAGCCCAGACTGTGAGGCTGGGCAGGAGGCAGAAGCCAGAGGAGGCTCTCTCAGGAGGGGAACCGCTCTCAGTTCATGAAGCGATTTTGGAGTACTCCTCCAAATCTTAACCTTCCCACATAACCACCTCCTCTCTCTCACATGGAAACCTGTTTCCCACACAGAGCTCCCTCTGTCCAGAGTCCCCCAGCACCTGGCAGAGTGACAGTCTTTGTGAGTTCTGAGACCTCTCTGTGGTTTCCTCTCATCCCTAACCCGAGGAGGCTCAATTGTCTCTCCCATCAACCTGCGAGGTCCTGAAGGTTGGGGACTGTGCTTCTGGTCTCTGGCTTCTTCATGCCTCCACTCACCTGGTGGTTTGTGAGTGAGAACAGGGCAGGGCACAGCCCAGGGTCATAGTGATGGCTGGAGCTAGAGGGCTTGGTCACCCCCAGATTCCTGCTGGTACTTTAGTCTGTGTTGCCTGTCCCAACTGAAGTGTGGTTGCCAAGGCTTCAGAGACTCACCAGTACTGAAGTGAGACAGAGAAAAGTGAGGGGTCAGGTGGTAGGGGGCCCCCTGGAGAAGCCCGCCAGGGAAACAAGAGCCACCAGCTAAAAGCAGACACGCTGTCATGGTGCTGAGGGCCTGAGTCACTGCTGCTGGGTGTCAGCTCCCTTTACTCCCCCACACCCGCTCACCATTCCCCCTCCTTTCCCACATCCCTGAGGAGTCATCCACATAAATATTGAGTGCTGGCTTCAGTGGCCAGGCAGGACCTCAAAAGGTCATCAAGGTCATTCTCCTGACACCAGGCTTGCTTCTCTGTCAGATCACAGAGACAGGAGGAGTTTCAGAGACGATCGATTCGGTCCTTAGTTGGGTGTGGTGGGACATGCCTGACACACTGGGAGGATCAGGAGTTCAAGGTCAGCTTCAGCTTCACAGGAAGCTGGAGGTCATTATTCCGAGACCCTGTTTGGAAAACACAAAAACAATATCCCTAAATGGACTCTCCAAAGCCCAAAGAACATCACGGGAGAGGGGAGGGAAGGATGGGGAGGGAGGTGTGTGGTGGGGTACTGTCACCTGCGTGTATGACATGACCTTGCAAATGTGACCACACGGCAGTTGTGGCTGTCTGCATGGAGCCTGGAAAAAAGAAAGACCTTTGTATACACACGTGTGTGGTGTGTGTGTGGTGTTTGTGTGTGTGTGTGTGTGTGTGTGTGTGTGTGTTTGTGTGTGTTAGCAGGAAGGAGTGATGGCTTGGAGTGGGGCAACAGAGGGTCACAGCATGGGGTGAAGGTGATCTCAGTCCATAGTACACAAGTATGAGACCGTCAAAAACAGAACCTCAGGGGCCAGAGAGATGGCTCAGCAGGCAAGAGCACTGGCTGCTCTTCCAGAGGACCAGGGTTGGATTCCCAGCTACATGGTGGCTCACAATGCTTCAGGTCCAGGGGATCCAACATCCTCTTGGCTTCCACAACGAGCACCAGGCACACATGTGGTACACAGACATATAGGCAGGCAAGCATTTTTACACACAAATTAATATTCATACAACACACACACATACATACATACATACATACATACTTCAAATCAAAATCCAAAAAAAGATGATGGTTCAGCCTCTTACATTTGGGGCATTTTCCTTTCTGGGCACATTTTTTACAGACACAGGTGTTCCCCAAGGTTCTGATCTGGGGAGTTGGAGAGATAGCTCAGCATTCTGATTTTGCAGAGGACCTGACTTTGGTTCCCAGCACCCACAATAGCAGCTCATAGCCACCTATAACTCCAGTTCCAGGGCATGCAACAACATCTCCTGACTTCTGTGGGCACTACACTCACGCACCCACACATAACACACAATTAGAAATAAAATAAGGGGGCTGGAGAGATGGCTCAGCGGTTAAGAGCACTGACTGTTCTCGGGAGGTCCTGAGTTCAATTCCCAACCACCATATGGTGGCTCACAACCATCTGTAACGGCACCTGATGCCCTCTTCTGGTGTGTCTGAAGACAGTGACAGTGTACTCACATACATAAAATAACTACATATTTAAAAAAAAAGAAATTACATCAGAAATAAAATATAAGTTTAAAAAATATAAAAATAAAAATTAAAATAAATGCTTAAACATTTTTATTAGATTTATTCCTTTTTAATTTTTTATGAGTGAGTGTTTTGTCTGCATGTATACTTGGGTACCACATGCATGCTGTGTGCTCATGGAAGCCAGAAGATGATATTGAATCCCCTGGACTGGAGGTATGGATGGTTGTAAATTATCCATGTGGGGACTGGAAATCGAACAGGGGTCCTTGGCAAGAACAAGCACTCTTAACTGCTGAGCCATCTCTCCAGTTCAAAATAAACTTGTGATTTAATAATAAACAAACAACAACAAACAAAATGCTTCTGATATGGAGTTCTGAGGACCAGGATTCTTTGTCCTCAGTTCTCTGCCCAGCCAGCCTGAAGGCCAGAGTCAGGAATCCGTTTACAAAACACCTCCTGGATGAGGTTTAGGCCTGGGAGACTTAGATGAATGAAGGGCAGACAGGCCAAGACTCTCGGGACAGAAGTGGCTGAGGACCTGAGGGAGGAAAGAGTTGGTGGCAGATCTGCTCTGCCTCAGAGCTGTTCTAGTCCAGTGGCTGCCTCTGTGGCTCCGGGAATTTAGGAGAAAGACCTTCTTGGGGTAAGGGAATGGCAGGGAGGGTTAGTGCATTTGAGAGGATGTTACCCTGACAGCCCTGTCTCAGCTTCCTGGTGCTCACAGTGGGGTGTGGACATGTGTGGCCAGCTAGTGCCAGCTAGCTGCCCAACACCAGAGACATGTTTGGGCTGTCAACAGAGCAGCTAACCATCTGTTGACAGGTGGGTAAGGGGAGGGTGGCCCTGGCTGTGCAGAACAACAGGCTCCCACCCACTCCTACATCATGGAAAACACACCCGCTCCTATTTTGAAGTGACTAGGGTTAGAGGCAGTCAAATTTTAACCAGTCACTGGAGGGCCATGATGTTCAGAGTGGCAGCTTTGATGGGTGCAGGGGGAGAGGGGAAGTTACCCCTTCCCTAGATTTTCCTCTTCCTCCTCTTCTTCCTCTCCTCTTCCGCCTTCCTGACACAGGGTCTCATGTAGCCCAGGTTTCACTCCAATTTACTCTGTAATGGAAGATGAGCATCAACTTCTAATCCTCCTGCCTCTGCCTTCCAAGAACTGGGGCTCTGGGCACGTGCCAACTACACTGCGCTTACGCAGTGTTAGACCACACTCGGGTTCACACATGCTGGGAGGCACTCTATTAGCCGAGCTGCGGTCGTCAGCCCCCATTTGTCTAAAAGTGGTACTGGGCACACACTCTTTCAAATTGTGGCCATGGCCCTGCTAAAGCCTATGGGAGTTTGGAGATGGGACAGAAGACAGACGGGCCTGAGCTCATCCTTGCTTTGGACCATCAGTAAGAGACGAATGTCTCTGAGCTTCCAAGCATCTGCAAAGTGGTGTCAATTACCCCAACTCACAAGTGTGGAGCGTACTGAATGGCAGAACAGTGCTTCCAATGATCACACACGCATATCACACACACAAATGCACACACACACATAACATATACATCACTGCACATGGCACATGCATATTTACATACACATACACATGCACACACATATTTACACACAGCACAAATGCACACATACAAACATACATGCACACACAGATAGCACACACAAATTTACACACACACTCATACACATCACACACACGTTTACCACACCACCACACCACACACACACACACACACACACACACACACTTTGTCTTCTCCCCATGACATTTCCTCACAGGGTTTAGCCAGAGCCACAGCTCCTAGGAAGCTGGGCATTGAGGGACAGTTTTCTGAGATTTAAAGGCTAGATAAAAAGTTTGTTTCCTTACCAGACCCTGGCAGCCTCTAGCCCTTCCAATTCACCACTCTTGTCTTCCTCTCCAACCCTGAACAAGATGAGACTGTCAATGAAAGCTCGGAGAACAGTGTGCACACTCTGATGTCTGGCAAACCAAGGTGGGAGTCCTGGCCCTCAGCATCTGGGGTCTGAGTGGCAGTGGTATTGGGTACGTGTCACCACTCCAGTTGGCCTTTGTGATCTTGGACAAGAAGCCTTCCAGTTCTGAGATTCTTCTGTTCCTTTGAAACAGGATAATGGGCCATCTCCCTTTGGGACAGTTCTGAGCATTGTGGGTGAGCCAGCCATGGTGACCCATTATTCCGTACCCAGGTACCTTCTGTTGAACCCTCCCTCTCCTCTCATACTTCGGAACCCTTTCCATATCCACCTCAGTCTAGATCCTGAGGCTCAGCCACAGTACAGGACTGTCACTTGTGTTCAGTAGCTCAGACCCCAGGAGTCCCCAGGGACCTGCGGCATTGGCGCATGCTCCTAGTCTGCCTAGCTTTCTAGTGTAGTACAACCCGCCCCTCCTGACTCCTCAGCAGCTTCCTGGTCAGTCAGTGAGTTCTGGCCAGTTTCTCAAGGACATTCTAAATGGCTTCCTTAACCCCGGGAGGGGAGGGGAGGGGATGAGGTTGATTGGCGGAGGGCACACCTGTCCAGGTGTATGGGCGTTACAAACAAAGAAACTGTGTTGGAGGAGGGCCTGTCGGGGCTTCAGCAGGGCACATTAACAGGTGAGGAACAGGTGGGTGATGAGGGGGGCACGGATCTCAGATAGCATCTGCCAGGGCAGACACAGAGAGGGAGGGTGTGGGACCTTGAGGTATTTGACCTCAAGGATCTCGCTCAGGACTTGGGGGTCTTCTGGCCTCCTGAGGAACACAGAGTTCTGAAGGATGACTAAAGGGCACCACAGCCACCCATGGAGACTCCACAGGGCCAAGGCTGTCCCTGCACTGTGAGCAGGAGAAATGGCTGAGTGTCTCAGGAGCATAGCAGTGGGAGTTAAAACAGGGAAACGATTCTGCTTGGGACTTCTAGACACAGAGGGACACTACAGAAGGAACACCTTGCATGTAAGACATAGAAGAACCTTCTAGATACCATGCATGTACACAAAGTCCCCATGTATCATGTGAGCAAGTGCTTACCCACAGCATGTGCACATGTCCACATGTGTATACACACACACAGAGCACACGCACACACATTGCACACACACAGCACACACACACACACACACACACACACACACACCACAGCTTTCCCTTTTACTTAAGAGAGAGTACACTGGAACGTCCTAGAAGTGGGGCACAGGTGCATAGTGGCTCACCAAGCAACTGTCCATTCGTCGCCAGAGAAACCATGGAGGAATTAGTGGGGCTTCGTCAGGGCTCCTCCAGGAAGCCAGTGCCATTGCAAGAACTCTGGGGGCCATGCCCACGCATCCGCAGAAACATCCGGGGTAAGAACTGCCGACCACTCCTCCCCTGCAGAGTCCCACGAAACAACACTCCCCACGCCCACCCCCAGGCCATTCAGAGTCTCTTGGGTGAAGAGTCTGTGTGCCCATCGCTTTGAATCTATCTTTGTAGCCTAAGAGTAAAGAAAACAGGGACCCCAGAAAGAGGCAGAGTACAGGCCCAGGTGGGGGCGGGGAGGCATAGCCAGAGAGGGCAAGCTTTGAGGTGGGGCGGGCAGCTGGTGACCAGAGATGTAGCTGGATCCCCCTCCGCACCAGTGCTCTCTAGGATGTCAACCCTACCCAAATGCAGACTGGAACTGCAATGAAACCATAAGTTCCCAGTGTGGGAGGAGACAGAAGGGAAGGTCAAAGGTCTTCTGCAGGGCCACAGCATGGTGGCCACAGTGCCACCACACGTACCTGCCACAAACCATGCTGACTCTTGTGTAAGGCAAAGTCTCTCTTATTACTTTGATCTTTGGCCCTGGGCCTTTACCCCTGTCTGGCCTGACCCCCTACCCCGCCCAGAACCTGAGCAGCCTCCAGGGAAGGAGCTGTGACCCCAGTGTCCTGTCTAGGAGGATTAGAGTGGCTGAAAGAGCGGTGTTCGTGTGGGTGAGGACTGGTACTTCCTGGTGGCTCTCGGAGTGCTCATGGCTCTGGTCAGCTACGCCATGAACTTCGCTGTCGGGCGCGTGGTCAGAGGTAAGGCCTCTCCGGCACGCACATTGCTCAGGGCAATGGGATTCCTGTACATGCTCGGGATACCAGCCGGACAGCCATGGGCAGTGAGGTAGGGACACAGCTGTGAGAGGCCAGGCCTGGAGTTGACCCTTACTTGATGTAAGCTCTTGATGTGCTGTGTGTCTTTAGGCAAGGTCTGTGTCCTTCTGGGCCCCTGTCACATATCTGCACAGAGAGGGTGGAGCCTCCCTCATCTAAGCTTGGCCACCCTGTTCCTTCTCTTCCACCTTGTTCTCAGCTCAGTGGTCCTTGGTCCCAGACTTAGTTTCTCCTCCACTATTCCCTGGTGGCCTTGGGCCCCTTCGTGGCTTATAAGTGGGCACCGTAGTGTCCTTCCCCAGGGCTGAGGCTTTGGGTGGCTCCCTGACTACTGGTCATTGCCAGCGCACAAGTGGCTGTACAGGGAGATTGGAGATGGCCACCTGCTCCGGTACCTCTCCTGGACCGTGTACCCCGTGGCTCTTCTGTCTTTCTCCTCCGGCTTCTCACAGAGCATCACGCCATCCTCTGGAGGTGAGTCACGGTCACCTGGTCTCTGGCCAACCTGCCTTGTCCTGTGGTCCCCATGGGTTCAAATCTTTTCACATCCTGTGGGGCTTGAGGAGAGAGGTGGAACAGTAACCCATGTTCGTGTTGGGAAGCAGGCTTGGAAGAGCCAAGCCATTTACCCAAAGTCACACAGGAAGATGAGGAGAAAGGGACCGGATCACACCAGCTTTGTACCACTTCTCTGGGCTCCTCTGGGCCAGAAAGGATTGGTTCCCATTCAGCGTTGTAGCCAATGGCCAAATCTTCCTGGTCTCTAGAGCCGCCTCCGGTTACAGTAGTCGGGGAATCTTGGAGGTACATCTGACCCCCAGTTTCTTCCTCTGGCGGCTGTTAGGAATCCATATGGAGTGCAAAGCTGCTTTGTGGCTTTTCCTGGGGAGACACAAACATGTGCTTAGCTCACATAAAGCGCCAACATCAGACCAAAACATTGACTCCACCAAAGTCCAGATTAATGAAGCCATGAGTTTACAGGGCTTATAGAGCATGGGAGAAGGGTGAGTTACAGGAGGCATCTGCATCACCAAAAAGTCCACCCCAGCATGGGTGGCAACTGATGAAAGGGGGCCTCTGCTGACTGTGGGAAAGTTGCCTCTCCCTTGCTATTGTTGTTGCTGATACAACCTTGGGGAAAGAACCTTGTAAAGTTTCAGGAGTTTCCTGTGCCTTGTGAGTTTATTCCTTGAAAGAAAAAAATTGGAGAAGTGGGGGATTAGTGTTTTGAGGCAGAGTTTTTTTTTATGTAGCCCTGACTGTCCTGGAACTTGTTCTATAGACCAGATTGACCGTTATACTCAAAGGTCTGTATGCCTCTGCCTCCCAAGTGCTAGGAATGAAGACGTGCCATCACTGTCTGAACACAAAAAAGTCTTTTTTAAAGTCAGGGTCTTATTATATAGCTCTGTATGGCTTGCAACTTGCTTCATACACCAGGCTGGCCTAAAACTTATGGAGATCTGTCTGTCTCTGCTTGCTGATTGCTAGAATTAAAGGTATGTACTGCCATAGCCAACTTATTTCTTGAATTTTTATCTATCTATCTATCTATCTATCTATCTATCTATCTAGTTTTTTCAAGACAGGTTTCTCTGGGCTGGAGAGACGGCTCAGAGGTTAAGAGCACTGGCTGGCTCCCCTTCCAGAGGTCTGAGTTCAATTCCTAGAAACCACATGGTGGCTCACAAACCATCTTTTATGGGATACGAAGCCCTCTTTTGGTGTGTCTGAACACAGCGACTGTGTACTCACATACATAAAAATAAATAAATCTTAAAAAAAAATACCCCAAACAAACAGTATTTCTTTGTAGCTTGGCTGTCCTGGAACTCTGTAGGCCAGTCTGGCCACAAACTGACAGAGATCCACTTGCCTCTGCCTCCGGAGCCCTGAGATTAAAGGAGTGTGCTACTATCACCCAACTTATTTCTTGAATCTTTTCCCCCCCCAAAGATTTGTTTATTTATTTTCAAGTATACTGTAGCTGTCCTCATGCACACCAGAAGAGGGCATCAGATCCCATTACAGACGGCTGTGAGCCATCATGTGGTTGCTGGGCTGGGAATTGAACTTAGAACCTCTGGAAAAGCAGTCAGTGCTCTTAACCGCTGAGCCATCTCTCCAGCTCTTATTTCTTGAATCTTTTTTTTTTTTTTTTTTTTTTTGGTTTTTCGAGACAGGGTTTCTCTGTATAGCCCTGGCTGTCCTGGAACTCACTCTGTAGACCAGGCTGGCCTCGAACTCAGAAATCCGCCTGCCTCTGCCTCCCAAGTGCTGGGATTAAAGGCATGCGCCACCACTGCCCGGCCTATTTCTTGAATCTTAAGCAGCCTCTCTCCCTGGTCTAGGAGAGGCTCCATAGGAAAGTGCCTTGAGAGTGTTGTTACAAGGGTGCTAAAATAATTAATGCAGAATTAATCTATCTCCCTCCATCCTCTGCCCACCTGGACCAGGGTCTGGGATCCCTGAAGTGAAGACCATCTTGACTGGTGTGGTCCTGGAGGACTACCTAGACATCAAGAACTTCGGGGCCAAGGTGGTGGGCCTCTCCTGCACCCTGGCAACAGGCAGTACCATCTTCCTGGGCAAAGTGGTACGGGTATGGAGGGCCCACCTGCTATCCCATCCTGCCTTCTGTATTCCATACCATGCCATAGCCAGCCTAGCCTTGGGAGCCCAGACCTAGGGAACACATCCAGGTCCCCGAATGTGACAAAAAATATGTCAGGATAGTGGAGGGCTAGAGCCAGATTTGATGCCAGGCCATTCCTGGGTGCGGCTTGTACCATTCTTTCTTAAGGTCCTAAGATGGAAGGAGAAAGAAGAGGAAGAGGTGGTGGAGGAAGAGAAAGAGTGGGGAGGGGAGGAAGAAGAGAGGAGAAAGAGGAAGGGTGGGGAGGTAGGGTCCAGTTTCCCTAGCAACACCTCACTGCCGCCCCCTGCAGGGCCCCTTCGTGCACCTGAGCGTGATGATCGCTGCTTACCTGGGCCGCGTGCTCACCAAGACCGTCGGGGAACCTGAGGTGAGGGGCACGGGCTTGGGTCTCCCAGGAGAACGGGTGTAAAGATCAAAGACCAGGATGCTGTTCCTCCTAGAACAAGACCAAAGAAATGGAAATGTTGGCCGCAGGAGCAGCGGTGGGCGTGGCCACGGTTTTCGCAGCCCCCATTAGCGGTGAGAGCTCCCTCGCCCTCCTGCTCTCCTCTCGGTGTCCTGCAGCCAGGGGATAGAGGTCCTCTGAGCCTGTGTTCCCTAGGTGTCCTGTTCAGCATTGAGTCATGTCCTCTCACTTCTCCGTCTGGGATTACTGGAGGGGCTTCTTCGCTGCCACCTGCGGGGCCTTCATGTTCCACCTCCTGGCGGTCTTCAATAGAACAGGGTGAGCACCAATTGGGACCTAGTCTCCACCCTCTCTTCTGTGACTCCTCCCTTTCTGCTTCCTTCTTCCCACAATCCTCCTCTCTCTCCTCTGTCCTTCTATTCTACACTGGTTCCCAACCTTCCCAATGCTGCGACCCTTTAATATCGTTCCTCATGGTGTGGTGACCCTCAGTGATAAAATGATTTTTGTTGTTACGTGATAACTGTAATTTGGTTACTGTTACGAATCAAAATGTAAATATCTGATAGCAGGATATCTGATAGGTGACCCTGAAAGAGGTCAAAATCCTCCGGTCGAGAGCCACTGCGGTGCCTAGAATTCCAGGGAAATGTGGGGGTTAGGTTGGAAACCTTGCCCAGTGATTCTGAGGCTGGGTTAGGGTAGGGAAGGCTGGCACAGGACCCCCACTTTCTTCTTTCCCCAGAGACCATCACCTCTATCTACAAGACCAGTTTTCCAGTGGACATACCCTTTGACTTACCAGAGATCTTCTTTTTTGTGGCCCTGGGGTGAGTGGGGTTTCAAGCCAGAGAGCAACACTCAAGCTGAAGTGGTGTCGGCCTCACTGCCACCTCCACTTCCAGGGCCATCTGTGGCATCGTGAGCTGCGGGTACAACTACTGCCAGCGGAATTTCTTATTTTTCCTCAAGGCCAATGGGTTTACCTCCAAACTGTTGGCTACCAGGTGGGCTGGGGCCCCCTCAGGGAGCTCCCGTAAAGTCCCTACCCCTTTCACAGAACCCCTCTTTCCACTAATCCTCCAAAGCGCTACCTATGTGATCTCACACGAAGTCCCCTGTCAGGTCCAGCAGCCACCGCTCCACTTCTGTGAAAATTAACTGCCTCCCTGTGTCCTCTGATCCATGTCCCCTCCCTGAGCCCTGCTCCTCTCCTCTCCATCTCCTGCATACTTGCTTTACGGCCTAGGTCAGCCATCTGGGCTTGGTTAGTCCTCCTCTGGTCCCTTTCTACCTCCATCTCGCCTCTAGGGGCATCAGTTTTCCTGGTCTCACTGGGGCCCGGGGATACCTGGTAGTTTCCTTGCTATTGTCTCTTCCTTTTCTGACCCCTTTCTTCAGTGTGAACTCCAAGGCTGTGGGGAAGGAGAGAAGGCAAACTACAACTTCCCTTCCCCCACAGCAAGCCTTTGTACTCAGCTCTGGCTGCTGTGGTCCTGGCTTCCATCACCTATCCCCCTGGCATGGGCCGCTTCATGGCTTCCCGGGTAAGGGGCATGGAGCTGGGTGGTAGCGGTGAATAACCCCACTTGTAGTCCCTGTTGTGTGTATTTTCTTCCAGTCCCCCCAGAACCCACTAAGGAAAATGCCCGTGGGTCATTTTTTGGGACACAGTTGTAGCTGTGCCATGGCAGAGCCATCCTTAGGGTCCCTAGCCGGGGGGGGGTGGCGGGTAAGGGAACCAAGCTCTGATGGGCAATGGGACAGAGGTGGGTATGCTGACCTACCTACCACTGCCTCGGCCCAGCTGTCCATGTCGGAGTATCTGGAGACACTGTTTGATAACAACTCCTGGGCCCTGATGACCAAGAACTCGTCTCCGCCCTGGGCAGCGGAGCCCGATCCCCAGAACCTGTGGTTGGAATGGTGTCATCCACAGTTGACTGTCTTTGGGACACTAGTCTTCTTCCTGGTCATGAAGGTGGGTCCCTTGTACGGTCAGAGTCATGGCAAGTCCTGGGTGAGGTGGGGCTGCTTCCTGAATTAAAGCTTGGAGCACCGCCTCCTAGGTCCACATCCACCGTGTACCTCAGAAAGGAACCCTCCCAGCCTCAACTCCTCCCCTTCCCTCCTTCGTCGAGAGGTTCAGTCTCACTGTGTAGCCCAGGCTCTCCAGGGACTTGTACTCCTCCTGCCTGCCCCAGCCTCCCAGTTCCTAGGTGACAGTCACTACCCATGGCACCTGGTTCCCATATTCTTTACAAAAATCGGTGTGTGTATGTGTGTTGCACACACGCATGCATGCATGCACGTGAGTGTGTCCCCAGTATGCCACAGTGCAATGTGGAGCTCAGGGGATAGCTTGTAGAAGCTGCTTTCCTCCTTGTGGATTCCAGGGACCAGACTGAAGTAGACTGAAGTGGTCAAGCTCAGGGCAAAAGCAGTTACCCTGCTCCACCCCCTGCTATTCTTTGAGATGGAATAGTTGTTCTTAAAGGGCAGGCTGAGAGAGAAGAGAGGAGCAGACTGGCACGTGCTTGCGCACAGTGGGTGCTCTATCAAGGCTTGGTTTCTTCATCTCCAGAGCCAAATGCTACCGTGGGCTCCAGCCTGGACACCCTTTCCTCTAACCTCCCACCCACCCCCTTGCCCATGGCCCTCTGTGTTGCTTCTAACTCTTGCCGTGTGGGTCCAACCTCCCTACAGTTCTGGATGCTGATTTTGGCGACCACCATCCCCATCCCCGCTGGATACTTCTTGCCCATCTTTGTCTATGGTAGGACTGGAGTCCTGAATGTCTGAGAGGGTTTAAGGGCATAGGGCATGACTGCCCCAGACCATCTCCCTCCCAGTGTGGTATTGGGGATGGGGTGGGGCTTGAGGGCCTGAGGGGTCAGATCAGCTGGTTGATTCCTTCACCCTGAATCTGTGGCAGGAGCTGCCATTGGGACGCCTCTTTGGGGAAGTTCTATCTGTTGCCTTTCCAGAGGGCATTGTGGCTGGAGGCAAGGTCAATCCCATCATGCCTGGGGCCTATGCTCTGGCGGGTGAGTGGATCTGGGACCAGCAGGTGGGTTCTCTCCTCAGTAGGCCTGTCCACTCCCTAAGCCCTACCATCCCCAAGTGTTTTCTTTCTCTTGTTTTTCCTTTCCCCACCCCCCACCGGCTCTGCATCTCTTTCCCCTTGGTGTGACTAGGTACTTCTAACAGCTGCAATGTGTGCTCTTTGTGCACTGCTGAACCTAACCATGGTCACGCTGTGCCCGCCTTGCCCCCTGGGTGAGCCTGGCTCCTGGCCTGGGACTCCCACCTTGGCTGTGTCCCCGCAGGTGCTGCTGCCTTCTCAGGGGCGGTGACCCACACTCTCTCCACGGCCCTGCTGGCCTTTGAGGTAACCGGCCAGATCGTTCATGCACTGCCAGTGCTGATGGCCGTGCTGGCGGCCAATGCAATCTCTCAGAGCTTCCAGCCCTCTTTCTACGAAGGCACCATCATTGTCAAGAAACTGCCGTATCTGCCATGGATTCGCGGCCGTAAGATTGGGTGAGCCTCAGGCTGGCTGATGGTGTGATGATGCTTACGGTGGTTGGGGTGGAGGGACTCCTGGGAAAACCCCAGCACAGCTGACCTTGAACTGTAGGGTTGTAGGGGCTGATACACACCTGCCCTCTGGTCCCCAGCATCCCCACAGCCCCATGTGCTAGATAAAGAAGCTGAGTCTCTCGCAGGCAAGACTGATAAGGAATTGAGCACCAGACAGGAGAGGCCCCTCTCTTCCCCTCCCCTGCTCTGATGGCCTTTCTGGTGGTGGGCTCTGAGATCCCACCTCGATCAGATTGGACCCTAGCATCTCAAAGGCCCCAAGTGTCACCGAATCCAAGGTCCAGTTCCAAACAAGCCTCAGTTTCCCAGTCTTTAAGATAGGTGTGGTTCTCCTAGCTTCTCATTCTAGAACCTATAGGTTCCTCCAAATCCATCCTCGGGAATCAGGCCTTCTCCCAGCAAGGTTCCTTGAGATGACCCTGCCTTGTACCCAGGGGCCAGTATCTTCCCATTCCCAGGCCTGACCGATGCCTCCCTCCACCCACAGTTCCCAGGCTGTGACTGTGGGTGACTTCATGAACTGTGCCCTCATCACACTGGCCAAGGACATGCCCCTGGAGGAAGTGATCAAAGTCGTGATCTCCACCGATGTGACCCAATACCCCCTGGTGGAGACTACAGGTATTCAGCAGTCATTGAGGAGGAGGTGGCTGCTGGGAGGAGGGTTTGGGCTTCCTCTAAGGCCCTGAGTGTCAGGGCAGCAAGAGCAAGCATCGTGTTAGATCTGTCCCTTAATCTAGACTCTGCAATTGGGTATCTAGCTGTGTGACCAAGGGCAAGTCCCCTAATTTTTCTGAGCTCCAGTTTCTTCATGGAGAAAATGAACCTGAGAGCCACTTCTCCTGGAGAAAGTAGGAATGACGTGTTTAATGAAAAAAATTAGAGGTGCTTGTAAGACAGTCTGGGACTGGCGCTCTTTGGATTCCGGGACCCAAGCCTCATGGGCTGACCTGATAACAGGGTTACTGCTAGGACCCTCCAGAAGCTTCCTTCCACATTCCGAGTCTCCTCCTCCCCCCACCAGTTCCCGCTGCCAAGATGAGCTCATCCTTTTACAGGCAGAAGGATGATGTTTAAGTGTTAGCGAGGGACTAACCCGAGTGCCCGTCTCCAGTTCATAGAGCGAGTACTTAAGGGAGGAAGATATCCCAGGTAAGGGAGGAGCATCCTGACCTCCCTGGGGCATCTGTCCATCCATGTGTCCCCTCCAGGGTGCAAATTCAGTTAGTATGATACTGTTGGGGTCTGCTGCCCATTTGCCCTTGGGCAGGTCACTTGAGCCGTGAGCAACATGCACGACCAAAGTCACCTCTATGCCCCACATCAAGCAGAATAAAGTCACCAACAAGGGAAAGAACCTTGTGGAGATACCACTCGGGCTCCATGCCGGCAGTGAGTGTCCTTGTGTGGAAAACGGGAAGGGTCACCATAGGCTCCCACCCAAATGTCAGGGGCTTTGCTCTCCCCAGTGGGAGAGGTTACAGCAAACACACTTTCTACCTGTTTGACATAGGGATGGCCCTTCTGGGCGGCTTCCCCTCCTAGAACCAAGAATGGCTTTGGGCCCCGCAGAACTCCCATTATTAAAGAAGGGAGGGACATGTCTATTGTATTATCTGGTTACCAAGTATGTTTGTGGTGATAAGGACTGAATTCAATGCTGGCCCTGAATTCAAGTCCCCCGACACTGAGCTACAACCATGGCTAGACCCAGGGGTTTTATTTACTGGAGAAAGAGAATATCAAGGTGGATCTTCAGTGAAGAAGGCCTACCGACTGTCAAGATGCTTGCAAACTCCCTCCCCGTGTCCAGGCTAGTCTGGCTGGCTTAACTCCAGCACTCGGTAGGATCTCAGATTGCAGTGTACCTCAGGGTTCATTTTTCCATTGACCTGACTCAGGTTTTAAACAACTGGAGGGAAAACAGAGAAGAAAGCCCAGCTGTGACGTTCAGAGCCAAGAGGCTCTTGTCCACAGTCCCCACCTCCTAAAATGTGGTGGAGTTGGGGGTGGGGTGTCTCAGAATTTTTGCTGGGCCACCAGCAGCCTTACGGAGCTGCACTCAGCTGCCATGTCGTTATGGAAACTGAATGGTTTAGAGTAACAGTTAACCCACCAGACCCTCAGTTTTCTCTTCTGTAAGCTGGGTGATAAGAATTCTAACAGGTCACACATAAATTTTCCTCAGACATGAGAGCACCTAGCATGTTCTTGGCACATAGTAGGTGCCCAGTGAATATGACTTACGTTTATAATGTTCTATGTTCGTAACACATTCCTCCCTCTGTACTTGTTAGAGTCTCAGACCCTGGTGGGCATTGTAAAAAGGGCCCACTTGGTGCAAGCCCTCCAGACTGAGCCGGCTTCCTGGGCTCCAGGCCAGCAGGTGGGTCCTCCTGCCAGATGAGGGGACAGGATGGAGTTGGTGAGCTGGGCTGTAAAGGGAGGGGACAGTTAACCTAGAGGAGTTCAGAGGTCAAGGTCTAGAAGCTGGTGGCTGACCCAGGTCCCCATCACCCTTTCCGGTATCCCCAGCCCTGTCTTCAGGATATCTTGGCTAATGGCTGCCCCACCCAGCCAGTGACACTGCAGCTGTCCCCGGAGACCTCCCTGCATGAGGTAAAGAGAGAATTGGAGAGTGGGGATAGAGGTGGAGGCCTGATGAGGGAGGCTGGATAAAGGCGACCAGGTTCCTTCTAGCAGAGGCCTCATCCAGCTCCTCACATGGACTCTGGCTCCTCCTAGTGGTCAGATTTCACATCGCACTCTGTTCACCAGGCAAGGAGGCTGTATGCGGGCATAGGGGTGTTAGCATTTCCTCTCAACCCCCCTGCAGACACACAACCTCTTTGAGCTCCTGAACCTTCAGTTGCTGTTTGTGACGTCACGAGGCAGAGTTGTGGGCTCTGTGTCCTGGGTGGAGGTACTGGGGTCTTGAGGGCTGGGCAAAGCTGAGGAGGTGGAGCCCCCAAATTCCTTCCAGCCTCACCTTCTAATATTCTTCCTCCCTATCCTCTGTTTCTCTGTCACAGCTGAAGAAAGCAATTTCAACCCTGACCAATCTGTCGTTCCCAAGTGAATCAGCCTCGGGGTCAGCAGCCGGCGCCCGGCGGCTCAGCTGCTGCGGGATCTTGGGATCTCAGCACAGCAGGGCGTCTCCATCCAGTCAAGAAGAGAACTCCACCCCACCCTGAAGGAGCTGAGAGTAAATGAAGACATACTTGTTCGCTCACATTGTGACCCTTGTGCCGTCTGGGGTTGTCTGCTATCAACCAGGAGCGTCTGAGAAAAATAAAACTGATTTCTAGAGCCACTGGTGTCCCTGCTTCTCTCTTATGGGTGTGCAAAGTGAGGGGGGAGCTTCCTCTCCGACTGGCCTTCTACACCACGGGTCATGAAGGAACCCCGTTTCTCCTACAGCTGCCTGTCCAGACAATGTACACAGGGTGACCCTTGTCCCCGTGTCCCGAAGGACCAAGCTTCATGCCTGCAGATTTGATCTGTGCTCTCTCTCCCTCCCACCCTCAACTCAGGTACAGCAGAGCCAGCCTCGCACCGCTCGTCCTCTTTCACAGACAGCTCCAACCTGACCACTGAGCCCTCCAGCCCTCCCACTCAATGTGATGGCCCACTCAGCCACGGCTTTGAAATTGTGCATGGATAGCTATCAGGTGACTGTCTAAATGTAAGTCTGGGACACCCCACCAATACCTCAAACCACTTCATGGTCTGTTCCACCCAGATATCTATTCAAAACCCGGAATATGGAGTGCCCTGGATCCCAAATGCCACACAGAATCATAGACCTGCACCTGCCCATGCCTGCCACCATGACCAATGGATACCTTGCCTTGCTGTTCCCACACCCTGCCCTTTGCCCTTCCCAAATTTTGTGGCACCACTTCGGTTAGATTCCATACCCACTTCCATGCCTCAGGTCCATGTCCTATTCCCAGAGGACATTCCTGTCCTCAGAAAAGTCATAACGTTCATTTCTTTCTAGGTCCCCACTCCTACCCCCAGTCAATTCTGAAAGGGGGTGAAAGAAGAGGAAAGGAAGGAAGGAAGGAAGGAAGGAAGGAAGGAAGGAAGGAAGGAAGGTAGGCTGGCTGTGCAGTGGTGGCTCACACCTTTAACCCCAGCATTTGGGAAACAGAGGCCTGTCTGGTCTCCATAGCAAGTTCTCAGCCAGCTAGGGCAACATAGTGAGTACTTGTCTCAAAAAAAAACAAAACACAAAAAGTCAGAGAAAGACTGAGGGGAGACACCTGACACCAGCGTCTCCACACACGTGTGCATGCACACTGACACACATGCTCACACACGAAAAGGTACAAGCCGGCTGCAGACACAGCTCAGGAGCAGAATGCTTGTCTAGCAAATGTGAGACCCCAGATCCAGTCTGTAGCACTGCTCCACTGAAGACAGAAAAAGAGAAAACCTCCTGTGTTTTTTTTTTTTTTTCTGTGTTTTTTAAAAGCACTTAAACTTATTCAGAAGGAAACCAACACACATTCATAAATCTACAAATAATAATTAAAGAAAAATCTAGAAATTTTAGTTTTTCAAAAATGAAGGCAGAGCCGGGCGGTGGTGGTGCACACCTTTAATCCCAGCACTTGGGAGGCAGAGGCAGGCGGATTTCTGAGTTCAAGGCCAGCCTGGTCTACAGAGTGAGTTCCAGGACAGCCAGGACTACACAGAGAAACCATGTCTCGAAAAACAACAACAACAACAAAAAAAAAAAGTCAAAAATGAAGGCAGATGAGAAGCTAGCTGGTGCACTCCGGAGGCAGTGTCAGGTAGATCCCTGAATTCAAGGCTAGCCTGCTCTACAGAGAGAGTTCCGGGACAGCCATGGCTATACAGAGAATGGAACAATCTCTAAAATGGAAATCAGAAAATATCAGTGGAAGACGTTGAAGAGAAAGCCCCTGTCCATGGAATGAAAACGTTGATCTGTTAAAATATCCATATTCCTAATGTTCTATAGATTCAACTCAATTTTCTATCAAAATACCAACAATGTTCTTCATTGAACAGAAAGGACTGTCCAGGGATAGAGAGTCCGCTCAGGAGCTAAGAACCCTTACTGCTCTACAGACGATCTGCGTTTGGTTCCCACATCCACATCCAACAACAGGAGGGTCATGACTGCCTGAAACTCCAGCTCTAAGGGATCTGATGACCTCTGTGAACATGCACTCACATGTGTACACACCACACACACCACACACACATACACACACACACACTTAAAAATAATCTTTCCCCCCAGTTTTTTTTTCAAGACAGGGTATCTCTGTGTAGCCCTGGCTATCCTGGAACTTTCTCTGTAGACCAGGCTGGTCTCCAATTCAGAGATCTACCTGCTTCTGCCTCCTGAGTGCTGGGATTAAAGTGTGCCACCAACTGCCTGGCAAAAAGTTTGTTTGGTTTGTTTTGTGGGTTTTTTTCTTTTTTCTTCTTTGGTTTTTCGAGACAGGGTTTCTCTGTGCAGCCCTCACTGTCCTGGAACTCACTCTGTAGACCAGGCTGGCCTCAAACTCAGAAATCCGCCTGCCTCTGCCTCCCAAGTGCTGGGATTAAAGGCGTGCACACCACTGCCCAGCTGTTTGTGGTTTTTTTGTGTGTTTTGTTTTGTTTTAAAGAAAGGAACGGAGGAAACACTTTAAAAGTTTAATGAACCCCCAAAGCCAAAGGAATCCTGAGCAAGAAATAAAACGATGGAGGAATTTAACACATGATCTCAAAACTACTAAAGCTGCTTGATTCTAGAATAAAAATAACTGTGTGGACCAGTGGGCCACCTAGAGAACCCGGAAGCGAATCCATGCATCTACAGTCAGTGGATCTCTGACAAGGACCTGAGAATACACACTGAAGAAGACCCGTGCCAATAAACGGTGTCTTCAGTTGCAATCGAGACCCCGGATTGAAGAGGTCACGGAGAGAAGCGGAGATTTGGCACCATGTGGCACGGTCAGAAACCCTGAAGAAAGGCTACGAGAAGCCTCCTGTGGAGACACCTTCTTTCTATTGAGGCTCTAGGACAATGGGAAGTTGACCAAGGACAGTGGCTTGAGTGGCCTGAGACAAGCAGCAGAGCTGGAGAAGAGAGGCACTGCCCAAGGCCCTGTGAGTCCAGAAGATCACGGGTCTGAGACCTCAGCTACAGAGGTACTTGCTTTGATTGACAGTGTTCTGGTCCTTCCCTCATGTAATAAGAAGTATGTAGCTTACTTATGATTTTACAGGCACTCGTGGTTATTTTATAGAGACCAAACTTTTAAAGTGTTTAAAAATTTTTAAAAGGATTATGGATTTTCAGAGTTATACTATTCTTTGTATTGGGATATCAGCATGAGATCCCGGGATAAACAAGAAAGGAAAGTTTACCGTTGAATAGCGATGTATCATGTGCTCCGTTGACAAAGGGTCAATTGCAGTGGTTAGATTTGTTTGTGTTTGGTTTTCCAAGACAAGGTTTCTCTGCGTAACAGCCCTGGCTGTCCTGGAACTCACTTTGTAGACTAGGGTGACCTCTAACTCATAGAGATCCAGCACTGAATCCTACTACAATGCTTAGTTTTTAATCAAGTTGATACAAACTAGGGTTATCTGGGAAGAGGGAAGTTCAGTTGAAAAAATCCCTAATCTGGTAGGCCTTGGAGTTAAGTCTGTGCGTCCTTTTCTTGATTAACAATTGATGTGAGTGCCCAGGCCATTATAGGCAGTGTCACCCAAGGGCAGGTGGTTCTGAGGTTTTTTTTGTTTGTTTTTTTTTAAGTGAGCTGAGCAAGCTGAGAAGAGCAAGCCTGAAAGCAGCTTCTCTCCAGGGCTTCTTCCTCCGCTCCCTCCTCCAGGGTCCTGCCCTGACTTCCATTCACAATTGGACAGACATTGGGAGGTACAAGCTAAGTCAATCCTTTCTTCCCCATATTGCTTTTGAGTGGCGTTTCATAGAAGTATATATAGTGCAATAGAAAATATCTAAGCCACTGGGCATGTTTACATGCACCTGCACTCCCTGCTACGAAGGAGGCTGAGACAGAGAACTACTTCAGCCAGGAGTTTGCACCTGCCCAAGCTCCTCGGTGCCAGGTGTCTGTCCCTCCCCACAGTGTTTGTTCACCAGAAGCTGCTCCCGCACCTCTCGGACCCCGTGGAACCTCTTTTTATGACAGCATTTTCCACAGGCTCCTCCCATCCTTCCAGCATTTTATATGTGTATGTGTGTGAATAGAAACCCCTGAACCTGGACGTACAGGAGGTAGGAACCCACCTGACAGGGATGCATGTGTGTGTGATGGGGTAGAGGACGCAGGGGGGTGGGGTGGGGTGGGAAAGGATCAGACCTGAAGCTGGGGTTACAGACGGCTGTAGAACTGAATGTGGGTCTTCTGCAAGTGCAACAAAGACTCCTAGCCACTGAGCCCCTTCCCCAGCTCCCCTGACTCCACAATTTATTTTTTAAAAATCCTTCCTATTGGTGGGTACAGTGCCCACTCCTGTAACCCTGGTGCTGAGGAAGCAAGGCAGGAGGATTGGAGTTTGAGGCCAGACTTGGTTACGTAGTAAGACCCTATCTCAAAAGCTAAAGGTTGGCAACAGAGCTAAACCAGAGTGTTTACCTAGCTGCATAAGGCCTCACTTTCTCTCGTCATCTCCCATAGCCTCTCACTAACCCCTTAATAAATTTATAACAACAACAATAATAAACAACTTCTTAGCTTACTCTAATTTTTTTCTTGAGATAGCCCCTTTCTATACTGTTCAAATTGATCTGCGGCTCTAGGCTTCAAGAAATGCTCCTACCTCAGCCTCCAGAGTAGGAGACATCACAGGTGCATGTCAGTGTGCCAGGTGGCTTCTGTGACCTTGGACAGGAAGCCCCACAGTTCTACAATGCCATTTCTTTCCAACAGGGCACCTGGTCATCTTTCTGGGTTTTGGAAGCTCTGAGCTGTTTTGGGAAGTGCCTAGCTCCCAGGAATGGGCATCCATGGAGACTCCACTCCCTGTGCCCCCACACCTTCGTGGGCAACCTCTTCTGTACACCGCATCTCTTTGCAATTGCCAAGCTAAGAGACCTGAGGCTCAGTTACAGTAGAGGAGACCCCCTCACACACTGTCCTGCGTGTTCATCAGCTCCTGCTCCCAGACCTGGACCCCAGGGATCCCCAGAGTCCTGTGACACAGATGGGTGCCTCTCTGCCCAGCTGTCACATGCGAGATACCCCTGTACCCCTTCCTCACCTCTCAGACGCGGAGTCCTTCGTGCTCTGTTGGCTGGGGTAGTTCTGGTTGGTTTGTCTGGAACATTTTTAGTGGTCACGGTAAACTCAAGCCTGGGAGGGGGAAGGGAGGGCGTTGATTGGTGGAATGCACACCTGTCCGGGTGCACAGGAGCTGCTGCTGCTGCAAACAAAGAGTCTGTGTTAGAGGAGTGCCAGGCAGGACCTCTGCAGGGTGGACTGGGAGGTAAGGTGCTGACTTGAACTTGGGTGGGGCCCGCCAGGATCAGGGCAGGCAGGGAGGATGCAGATAGGAGCAGTCACAGAAGCTCACCACCCCTCAAGGACCTCTTTCTGGGTCTGGGGGCTTCCTGCTGTCTGTGGAACTGAGCTGAGGAACACGGGGTACTGAGGGATGGGTATGGGACATTAGAACTGTCCATGGGAACGGAGTGACAGGGTCATCCCTGAGCAAAATGAATGCTCCGAGCAGCCTAGAGTTCCAGGAGGGCAGCAGCAGGGAGCCCCAGCGCAAAAGAGTTTCTGAAAGGGATTAGGATCCTACCCGTCCCACCTGCTTCCGGACATGGATCGGATCTAGAGGCTCAGATCCAGGCACGAAGGTGCAACAGGCACCTCCTGAGTATCAGAGCCTTTGTAGAGAGAGCACACAGAGACGGGTGGACCCTCCAGATAACACCCCACACACCAGCAACCCACACCCACCCAAAAGCATAAGGCTCTGCCTTCAGTTTGGAAGGTGGAGTATTGGAGGAACCCAGGAGCACGAGCAGCTGTCACCAAGCGGTTGTCGACCTGTTATCCCAGGACGGATGGAAGAGCTGGTGGGGCTACGTGAGGGCTCCTCAGGGAAGCCGGTGACTCTGCAAGAGCTATGGGGTCCGTGTCCCCGCATCCGCCGAGGCATCAGAGGTGAGAGCCAGTCCCACTTCCCCTCCCCTTCCTCTCCCTCTCCCCCATGAAGTCCCCTTAGGACATCAGTGACCCTAGACCCAAGACCACTCTGTTCACTTCTGTCTGCCTACTTAGAACCTGGCCATCCTTATAGTTGGCAGAGCACAGGCCTGAGTGCTGATGCCTACAGCCAGTGGCCAAGGGGAGAGCCGGGGGCCTGGGATAGCCGGGGGGGGGGGTGGTGGGAGGGCTGAAGTGCAGATTTGCCCATAGGCCCTGGGGTGACAGGGTTCTATGCTTCCCTTCATGGTTGCTAAGCCTCAGACTCTAATGAGATATCAGTACCTCTTCCTCCTCTGCCACCTTGACCAACCTTCTGTAAGGCTCCAGTGTGACCTGAGGTGGAGGGACACCTACCTGGAACCCACTTCACTTTCTACACATCCTGCTCAGCCCCTTCCATGAGCCAGAGCCCTTCCTCATCACCTCAGACTCCAGCTCTGGGTCCCTAGCTTGCTGTGGCTACCAGAGCCGGAGCAGCCCCCCAGGGAAGGAGCTGTGACCCCAGTGTCCTGTCCAGGGGGTTTAGAGTGGCTGAAAGAGCGGCTGTTCCGTGTGGGTGAGGACTGGTACTTCCTGGTGGCTCTTGGAGTGCTCATGGCTCTGATCAGCTACGCCATGAACTTCGCTATCGGGCGTGTGGTCAGAGGTAAGGCCTCTCCGGCACGCACATTGCTTGGGGAGATGGGATTCCTGTATACGCTCGGGATACCAGCCGGACAGCCATGGGCAGTGAGGTGGACAAGGCTGTGGGGAAACAGGCCTGGAGTTGGTGCTGGCTTTGTATCTTACCAGCTGTGTGACCCTGGCAAGGTCCCTTCCCCTCTCTGGGCCTCAGTCATTCCATCTGCGCAATGGGAGAGATCCCGAATGCCTTGCTTTACTTATGGCTACTGTCCCATGCCCATCTTTCTCCTGTCCCTCCATGCTGCCTGCTCAGTGGGTGCTCACTTCCTCTGGACACTCCCCTGCCTCACTGCCCTTTTGGTCTTTCAGGGACCTGGGGTTGGGGGGTTTGGGTAGGTGCCATCACTGGCTACTGGACAAATGGGAAACTAAGCTCAGTCAAGTCACTGAGCCGAAGTCCCACAAGCAGGAAGCTGGAAAACAGATATGGACCTGGGAACCTGGTCACCCTCCTCTCAGTGGGTGGCCGTGGGCCCGTTCGTGGTTTATAAGTGGGCACCGTAGTGTCTGTCCCCAGGGATGAGGCTTGGGTGGCTCCCTGACTGCTGTCATTGCCAGCACACAAGTGGCTGTACAGGGAAGTTGGGGACGGTCACCTGCTCCGGTACCTCTCCTGGACTGTGTACCCGTGGCTCTTCTGTCCTTCTCCTCCGGCTTCTCACAGAGCATCACGCCGTTCTCTGGAGGTGAGTCAGGGTCACCTGGTCTCTGGCCAACCTGCCTTGTCCTGCGGTCCCCATGGGTCCAAATCTT
Organism: Mastomys natalensis; assembly: GCA_021653895.1. Classification (NCBI taxonomy): domain Eukaryota; kingdom Metazoa; phylum Chordata; class Mammalia; order Rodentia; family Muridae; genus Mastomys; species Mastomys natalensis. Next base: position 87,240 of record JAJTUV010001747.1, on the reverse strand, counting down.
TTCACATCCTGTGGGGCTTCTCAGGAGGGAAGCGCGGGAAGAGTGACCTGATTAGGGAAGCAGGCTTGAAAGAGCCAAGCCATTTGCCCAAAGTCACACAGGGAGAGGGACAGCAGGGGACTTCACCTGCAGGAGCACAGTTCAGAATGTCAGGGCTGGGCTGAGGGAAGTAGAACCCTAACCCTAACCTTCCCGGGCCCAAGAGCAGCCTTTAGCCTTGGCCCAGGAAGATCTCCCAGGTGTCTCTGGTGGCGGCCTGATAATTTCTGGGTCCCCACCCTGCTGCTGCCGACTTCAAGGCCCCCTCAGACTCTCAGCTCTCTCTCCTGACAGCTGAAGTTATGAAATCTTCCTCTCAGGGTGTGTGAGGTCCAGGGGGTGGTGTCAGAGACTGCTATGTGTTTAGTCTGTGCCGGGCACAGAGATACTCGCTTGGAATAGCAGTATTTAGGAAGCAGAAGCAGGAGACTGGCTGCCAGTTCCAGGCTAGTCTGGGCCCACACAATGAGACTGAGAGAGAGAGAGAGAGAGAGAGGAGAGAGAGAGAGAGAGAGACGGCCATACCTTGGAGATGTGTCTGACTTCCTCTGATCTTGCTAAGCAGGGTTGGGATTGGAGAAGGGAGAGAGAGAGAGAGAGAAAGAGAGAGAGAGAGAGAGAACATGGGAGAGTTTATACATTGTCTTTCCCTTGCCCCAGGGTCTGGACTCCCAGAGCTGAAGACCATGCTGTCCGGTGTGGTTCTGGAGGACTACCTAGACATCAAGAACTTCGGGGCCAAGGTGGTGGGCCTCTCTTGCACCCTGGCCACAGGCAGTACCATCTTCCTGGGCAAAGTGGTATGAACAAAGCAGGCCCACCCACCTTCCTCCCTGTGTCCCCATGCCTCTGGAAGCACAACTAAGTCTCCAAGTGTGACAAGACATCTCAGGATAGCCCTGGGGTTTGGGGTTGGCCTAAGACAAGGATGTAAATGGGGAGGACGTTGTCTCTGGGCCTGGCTTGTGGCTCTCTTTACCCTGGGCCTTAAGGAGGAAGAGGAGGAGGAGGGATAGAGGGAGAGGAGGAGGAGAAAGAGAAAGAGGGAGAGGAAGGAGAAAGAGGAAGAGGGAGAGGAAGGAGAAGAGGAAGAGGGAGGAGGGAGAGGAGGAAGAGGAGGAAGAGAGAGGAGGAAGAGGAGAAGTAGAAGGAGGAGGAAGAGGAGGAAGAGAGAGAGAGGAAGAGGAGAAGTAGAAGGAGGAGGAAGAGGAGGAGGGAGAGGAGGAAAAGAGGAGGAGAGGAGAAGGAAGAGGGGGGAGGGGGAAAGACTCATATTCTCCAGACCGTGGACCCTTGGCCCGCATCATGCCTCTCCCTATCAGGGCCCTTTCGTGCACCTGAGCGTGATGATAGCTGCTTATCTGGGCCGCGTGCGCACCAAGACAATCGGGGAAACTGAGGTAAGGGGGACAAGAAAGAGCCCCTTTGAGACTAGAAGGGGAACTGTGCTAGTTCTGAACCCAGGGTTCTGTTTTCCCCAGAACAAGGCCAAGGAAATTGAAATGCTCTCGGCTGCAGCAGCAGTGGGCGTGGCCACAGTCTTCGCCGCCCCCTTCAGCGGTGAGAGCTCTGTTGTCTCCGCTGGCTTGTAGCTCCCGTGGTCCTGTCCTCTCCAGCTTCATCACCCTCCGCCCTGCAGCTGGCTCCTGATCCTGTCAGGAGAACCTTCAATCCTTCCATCTCAGGGTGGTTGGGGTGGGCTGTCCGATTGCTGTAGACTTCCTTTGAACTCCTGTGGGTCTGAGCCCGGTTTCCTGGGCTGGAAAACTGGAAATCCGCAGGGTCCTACCCTGTAGGTGGGGTGGGGGCATGCTGACCTTCTTGGCTTGCGTCAAGGACAAAGGCAATAGGGGCCTCCAGCTGTCCAGGCGGCAAGCAGCAGGTGAAGGAGAATATGATCCCCACACCCTACAGCTAAGGAAAAGGGGTCATCCTGAGCCGTGTGTCCCCTAGGTGTCCTGTTCAGCATCGAGGTCATGTCCTCTCACTTCTCCGTCTGGAATTACTGGAGGGGCTTCTTCGCCACCACCTGCGGGGCCTTCATGTTCCGTCTCCTGGCGGTCTTCAACAGTGAACAGGGTGAGCACCATATTGGGACCTCTTCTCCACCCTCTCTCTTCCACCCTCCTCCCATTGTCTCCTCCTTCCTTCTCCTCTCCATTCACCTTTTCTTTCCCTTCCCTTCTTTCCTCTTTTCCTCCTTCACCCCCATCTTGGTTTCTGGAGCACCTAGCCATTAAGTCTAGCTCTGGGTCTGAATACTTACCTATACTAAACTAAAGAAAAATCAGGTGTGTGTGAGTGTGTGTGTGTGTGAGTGTGTGTATGTGCACACCCATATGTGTGTGACTCAGTTGGTTTATGGCTTTGGGTGACACTGGAGGGTCATTCTCAGTCTGTCTGCACCTTGGTCATCACAGTGTCACGGAGAAGGTTAAACAAAACCCAGAGAACACGTGCATGCGGCAGTCCTGTTTCTGGGGTCAGGATTTCCAAGAGAGCGCATTTTCAAGCCCAGCGTGGAATTTTCCTATAAGAACCTTCATTGCATGCCAGGCAGTGGTGGTGCACACCTTTAATCCCAGCACTTGGGAGGCAGAGGCAGGCGGATTTCTGAGTTCGAGGCCACCCTGGTCTACAGAGTGAGTTCCAGGACAGCCAGGACTACACAGAGAAACCACAAAAAAAAAAAAAAAAGACCCTTCACTGCTATGACCCTCAGTAAAACCCCCTATCCCTCAATCGTGAGGGTCTGGGGGTGCTGTACTAGCTCTGAACTAGTGTGTAGATTCCACCAAGATCACCTAAACCATGTAGGCTACGAGAGGAGCCACAGGCCCTGTGCCTGTGAACAGAATACATCAGAATACATGTGACATGCGACAGTCAAGGTTGGAAGATACTGAAATTTTCCTCTGAGTAGAAGAAGGCTGTGTGACACGATCAGACGCCTCTAGGATCTCAATGTAGTCTTTAAGAGGGACACTACAAGTGACTCCTTTGACCTCGACGTGTCTCCTCTCCTGTCCTGGAACAAGCACAGTGGATAAATTACGCTAGACCTTGGTTGGTTCTTGATCGACAAATTGTTGCCAGAGCAGCATCCAGTCACAGCGGGTGCTCTGTGCCCAAACACTCACCCTCCTCAAGAGGAAATGCCATGACAGAAACAGAGATGGAATAACGAATTTACTTATATTTTGGTCAAAACCAGAAGGGCCACAACTTGAGGAAAAGCTGAGAGAACACAGGCAGATGTAGAAAATCTTCTGACATGTCCGAGCACCTGTGGTACCGAATCTTCCTGTCTGATGCGGAGTTTTCTTGGGGAAGTCTTAGTTGCTAGCACCTAAGTGTCTAGTTGCTCTCTCCTTAAGCATCTAGGCAGACAGATGGGAGTTACCAGGGCTGGGTTGAGAGGAAGGCTCTAGTGGTGGAAAGCACTATGGCTGGCTGAACAGCAGGCCCAGGTTCAGAGCCAGAGTCATTTGATCTCAGGGCATGGTGCTACCTCCCTGTATGGATTATTCTGGGAGATGCTTTGGGTGGGGAGGAGTGTGACCTCAGACCCTCCCTCTCGTCCCCCAGAGACAATCACCTCCATCTACAAGACCAGATTCCGAGTGGATGTGCCCTTCGACCTGCCTGAAATCTTCTTCTTTGTGGCTCTGGGTAAGTGGGGTCTCTGGCCCTGACAGCCCAACTGGGCAACTCCAGGCGTGAACTGGGGGCAGCTCAGGATTCACCCTCACCGCTACCTCCAGGTTCATCTGCGGGATCCTGAGCTGCGCTTACCTATTCTGTCAGCGAACTTTTCTCCGTTTCATCAAGACCAATCGGTACACCTCCAAACTGCTGGCTACAAGGTAGGTGAAGGCCGTCAGGGAGCACCCACTTCCAACCTTTTGTAGCAAGCCCCACTCCTGAGTTAGAATCTTACCCACAAGTTCCTTGGTACCTTCTATGTAATACCTCACGGTATACATTTCCTCACTAATCCACCCCACAAGTCCCACTTACTGGAAACCAAGCACGTCATGAAACCCTTCCCAGCATTCATTGTTTCCCCTCTCTGAGCCTCTGCCCCCCTGATCTGAGAGTTCTTCTTACTCCCTCCCAGCCTAGCAAGACAAATCCCCACCCTGGCCTGGCTGGACCATCCTCACTATCTCCCAAACCCTCTCTCAGCTCGTCCCTTTGCTGTCCCCCTCCTCCTGGGCTCCCCCTTCCTCTCTGGAGGGGGTTTGTCAGTTTTCCTGCCCTTGTCCACTTCCGTATCTCTTCCCTCATTGTGATCCCAGGGGTGGTGGACTTGCCTTTGTTAGGGAGCTGTCATGTCTCCCTACATTGCGGGTGGAAGGAGATGGGACAAACGAGAAAGATCTCCCTTTCTCTCCCAGCAAGCCATCCTACGCAGCTCTAGTCGCGCTGGTCCTGGCCTCTGTCACTTATCCACCTGGTGTGGGCCGCTTCATGGCTTCCCGGGTAAGGGTCTCTGAGCTACTGGGACGGGTGGTGAGCCCCATTTACTGTCTCCTCTGTGTAGTCGTGTCTCATTCATCCCTCCAAAACTCTCCAGGGGAGATCCCTAGGGGCTGCTTTTCAGATGATGAGGTTGTATTTCAGCAATGGCAGTGCTATCCTCAGGGTCTCGGCTGGGACGAGAGAATAGTTGACACTCAGGTGGGCGACGGACAGTTGGGGACCCACTGACCTACCGCTGCCTCTGCCACAGCTGTCCATGGCGGAACACTTGCACTCTCTGTTTGACAACAACTCGTGGGCGTTGACAACCCGGAACTCGTCCCCACCCTGGCCTGCTGAGCCCGACCCCCAGAACCTGTGGTTTGAATGGTACCACCCACGTTTCACCATCTTTGGGACTCTGGCCTTCTTCCTGGTCATGAAGGTGGGTCCCTTCTGTAGATCTGGGTAGGACAGGGCTGCTTTCATGAACGGACATTGGAGTACCGTCCACTTCTAACCTGAGCCTGGGCCACTATGCTCCCAGAGAAGTCACATTCGCGTCTCTGGCCTTGGATTCCTCTTTTTTTTACTTTTAACTCAGTTTCTTCATCTTTATGATGAAGTAGCTCAGTATCCTTAAAACGGTGGGCATGGTAACATGCTTGAAAAAAATGACCCCAGCACTGGAGACGTGGGGTCAGGAGGGTCCCTTAGTCAGAGTTCCCCACTGATCTGTCTGTCTAACCTAATCGGTAAACTCCAGGTCTTTGAGGGTCTGTCTAAAAGGACATGGACAGCAGTTGTAAGCATAACACCGGAGCTTGTCCTCTGGCCTATGCACACACGCACGCACACGCGCACGCACTCGCACACATTAAAAATGAAGCCATAGGGTAGTTATTCTTTCTACCCAAAGAGCGGGATAAGAGCAAGAAAATGAATGACCTAACGTGTGACCAGCACACGGTAGGCACTTTAATAGGGTTTGGTTACTTTCCCGTTTTGATGTCATCTGTAATTCCAGTCAGTACTACAGGCCCATCACGGGCATCCTTTTCTCTGGGAAACCCCCACTTCTGCCTCTGTTGTCCATAACTCTGCCCTCCGGTCCCCTCTCCCGCCCGGCACAGTTCTGGATGCTGATCCTGGCCACCACGATCCCCATGCCCGCCGGCTACTTCATGCCGATATTCATCATTGGTGAGTCTGGACCCCGGGAGGTTCAGGGGCGCGGAGCATAACCCCGATCCCCACACACCACCCGTCTCACAGCGGGTACTCAGAATGAGGCAGGGTTCGAGGGTCTTGGGGGTCAGGTCGACCTGACCGCTCCTTCATTCTGAGTCTATGGCAGGAGCTGCCATCGGGCGCCTCTTGGGAGAGGCCCTGTCTGTCGCTTTCCCAGAGGGCATTGTGGCTGGCGGAGAGGTCAACCCCATCATGCCTGGCGGCTATGCTCTGGCGGGTGAGTGAACCTCACCCTTCGGGTGAGAAGACCCCATGGGCTAGAATATAATTGAAGGGGCTGATGCTTGTGTATGGCATGGAGTGAATTGTACAGTGAGCCTCCCAACTCCTAAAGCCCCGCCCACTCCCAAAGCCCCACCCATCATCCTCTGACCTCCCGCGCTCGCGCTCTTTTCTCTCTCTCTCTCTCTTCTCTCTCTCTCCTCTCTCTCTCTCCTCTGTGTAGCCCTAGCTGTCCTGGAATTCACTCTGTAAACCAACTTCATTGAACTCAGAGATCTGCCTGCCTCTGTCTCCTGAGGCCTGGGATTAAAGGCGTGCGCTACCACTGCCCGGCTCCAGCTCTTTCTTAGCTCCGTCCATTTCCCATCCCCCACCCCCTCTGTATCCCTTTTTCTCTTGCCATGCCTGGGCACCTTTAGCAGTTTCAGTATGTGCCCTCCGAACATTTCTGACCCTAGCCACAGTCATGCTAAACTCACCTTGCCCTCTGGGCGAGCCTGGTCCCTGGCCGGAGTCACTCGATGTGGTTCTGTCCCTGCAGGTGCTGCTGCCTTCTCGGGGGCGGTGACCCACACCATGTCCACAGCGCTGCTGGCCTTTGAGCTTGACTGGCCAGATCGTTCATGCACTGCCAGTGCTGATGGCCGTGCTGGCGGCCAATGTCATCTCTCAAAACTGTCAGCCCTCTTTCTACGATGGCACCATCATGGCCAAGAAACTGCCATACCTGCCGTGGATCCGTGGCAGACAGATTGGGTGAGCCTGGGATTGAGGAATGGGATGTCCAGGAATAATGTGGAAGTTAAGGGACAACCCCCCAACACCACTGCAATCGTCCTCAGCCCATTATCTGGCCCTCGACCTCCCAGAGCCTCGCGGTCTGGGAGAGAAAGCCAGAGCTTGGACAAGTCTTACTTCAGGTCACATGCAGGTTGAGCATCAGCTGGGGGAGGCCTCTCTCTTCCCTCTCTTGCTCTGCTTGCCCAGCTAGGTAGTCAGGAGCTGGGATGCAGATGGGGTCAGAGGTCCTTCCTCAACCAGAACGCACCACAGCAGTTTCTGTTCCCGAGGAGACAAGGTCCTCTGTGTCCCTGTCCAGCAACTCATGCAAGCTGCTGTCCTGCTCCAAACCCGTTACCTCGCTGTCATATGGGAGTGACTTTTCTCATGCTCTCAAACCTTCTGTAAAATTCTCTCAGTGTGAGAGAAAAAAAAAAAACCTAAAAGAAATTCTTTTAGGGCAGAATTGTGTGAGGTGATCCAGCCCCCACTGAAGCTGGCGTTGGAGAGCTGGGGATACAGAATATGTCATTAGTGAATTTGGCTCTGTGTTCCTTCCCATCGCAGGGTCCTAAGTGCTACTCATTCCTTCAGTCCCCCTGGTCTTGTACTCAGAAACCAAAAATATGTGCTACTTTTCTCCTTGGTACAATAAAACACCCAACAAAAGCAACTTGAGGAAGGTTGAGGAAGTTCATTCTGCCTCACAGTCTGAGGGTGCACGTCCATCATTGCGGGTGAAGGCGTGGCGGCAGGAATGCGGGGCAGCCGTCACGTTGCATGTACCAAGCAGAGAGAGCTATAAATGCTTGTGTCCGCTTCGCTCTTTCTTTCTTCTTTTCTTTCTTCCTTTTTAAAAAAGATTTATTTTATGTATATGAGTGCACTGTAGCTGTTTTCAGACACACCAGAGGAGGGCATCAGATCCCATTACAGATGGCTGTGAGCCACCATGTAGTTGCTGGGAATTGAACTCAGAACTTCTAGAAGTGCTCTTAACCACTGAGCCATCTCTCCAGCCCTCGCTTTTTCTTTAGTATTAAGTTCAGGACAAAGCTCACAGGATGGCACTGCCCACACGTAGGGACAAGTGACACAGTCTAGAAACTATTTTGCTGACACAGAATATGCTCATTAGTGAATTCATCTCTATATCTTGTTAAGTTGAAGGTAAATATTAAACTATCAACTGTCACACGTGGGTGCTCTCCCAGCCTGGTTCCCTGTCTTGTCCTGGGGGCTAGCGCCTGCACTGCAAGGCTGCTACATGCTTTACTCCGCCCACAGCTCCCACCCTGTGACCGTGGAACACTTCATGAACTGTAATCTTACCACACTGGCCAAGGACATGCCTCTGGAGGAGGTGGTCAACGTGGTGACCTCCACAGATGTGTCTCAGTATCCCTTGGTGGAGACCAGAGGTACTCAGCTGGGGTGGGAATGGGGGGATGCTACGTGGGAGGCTGGGTGGGAATTCCCTCTAAGTGTCAGGGCAGCAAAGGCAGGCAGGGTGTTGGATGTGCCAGACTCTGCTGTGTGCCCTGGGGCAAGTCCCTTAGCTTCTCTGTGCTTTGGTTTATTGTGAGTGAAATGGATATAACAACTATGCTAACTTCCAGGTGTTTAGAGACCGGAAGGCATTGCAAAGCAGCCTGGGAATGGCTGTTGGGATTCTAGTCAAGGATGACACAGCCATCTATAGCTGCCAAATATCCACGTTTAAAACTGAGTAGGCAGGACAGTTAGTCGCTGTGCCTCTCAGTCTGCGTTTCCTCATCTGTAAGCTGAGTTAAAGGTCCCAGGAGACTGAAAATTCTGTAAATATCCTCTGAGACACAAGAACTCCAAGCACGAGGCTGGAGAGACAGCCTATTGGTTAAGATCACTGTTGTTTTAACAAGACCTGGTCTTAGTTCCTAGCACTCCCAAGGCAGCTTACAACCGTCCTTAACTCTAGTGGGGTCTCTGGCGCCTTCCTCTGGCCTCTGTGGGCACTGCACATAATATGTGTAGTTCACGAATGCAGGCAAAAAAATTCACACACATAAAATTAAAAAAGTAATCAAATCTTTAAAAAGAAGTTCCCAGCATGTTCTTGGCACATAGTAGCTGCTCAGATAATGTGACTTCCATTTTTATAATAAGTCCCTTCCTCTGCGCTTCCTAGAGTCTCAGACCCTGGTGGGCACTGTGGAAAGGACCCACCTGGTGCAAGCCCTCCAGACCCAGCCAGCTTCCTGGGCTCCAGGCCAAGAGGTGGGCACCCCTGCCAGGTGTGGGGACAGAGTGGGGGTGTGGGCAGGGCTATGAAGGGAGAGAGGAGTTCAGGGGTCAAGAGCCTGGGAACTGATGGCTAGCTCAGGCCACACTGTCTTTCTCCAATTCCCAGAGATTTCTCCAGGACATCTTGGCTGGTGGCTGCCCCACACAGCCAGTGACCCTGCAGCTGTCCCCAGAGACCTCCCTGTATCAGGTGAGGGAGAAAAAGGATGGAGAGGGAGGACCTGATGGGGGACTCCGGCTCCACATCCTCTCTCTGTGAAGTGTATACACACACATACACACACAACACATATACACAATACATACATACAATATACACACACACATACAATATACACATACATACACAACACATATACACACATACATACACAGAATATACACACACAACACACATACAATATACACACATATACACACAACACATATACACATATGCATACACACACAATATACACATACACATACAACACATATACACACATACACACAATACACATACATACACATACACAACACATATACACACATACACACACAATACACACACATACACAACACATATACACACACATACAAAATACACACACATACAATACATATATACACATACACATAACACATATACATACATACACATACAATATACACACACATACAGTACATATATACACATACCCACACACATACACACATAACACATATACATACATACAATACACACATACACACATAACACATATATATACATACAACACACACATACATATGCAACACACACACACATTCATCTGCAGATGCGCCCAGCAGCCCAAGCCTGGGTCATCGCCAGGATTCCTGGGGTGATGCAGAGATCGGGACCCGAGGGAGCTTGGGGAATGAGTGCTGTTAGTTAGAAGCGTCCTGTGGAGCTGGAGAGAAGGCTCGGCTTTAGAACGACTGTCTGTTCTTCTAGAGGGTCAGGGTTCAGTTCTCAGCAAGCACATGGCTGCTCCAGTCCTAGAGGACTCAGCACCCTCTCTGGCCCCTAGAGGCATGTCATGCATGTGGTACACAGCCATGCATTGCAGGCAAAACACCCATGCACATAAAAAAAAAATTCTGGGCGTGGTGGCAAATACCTTTAATATCAACATTTGGGAGGCAGAGGCAGGAAAATCTGTGTGAGTTTAAAGCCAGCCTGGTCTACATAGAGAGTCCCAGGACAGCCAAGGCTACATAGAGAGACCCTGTCTAAAAAACTAAACAACCAGAAACTTTTAAAGAAGGTTTTGAGCATCACACAGGGAACCCAATTGAGGCCCTTCCCCTGCTATCCTGTGTGAAAGCTGCTAGATTACCTAGCCTCTCAGAGCAGGCACTTGGGGTGGGTGTGGGGTGACAGACACAGCCCAGGAACCTGGCTGTAGCCCCAAGCTTTCTGCCAGGGCCTGATGTCCTCGAAGCCAGGTAACCTGGACCAAAGGATTCTGTCTGCCTGAGGCCTTGCTTCTTATGTGGAGTCTGGCTCCCCCTAGTGGTCAGACTAGAGACCTGGCAAGAGAAGGGTGTGTGTGTGTGTGTGTGTGTGTGTGTGTGTGGTCAGAGGCGGGGTGTTCCCTGACTCCATCATTGCCTGTCAATCCCCTTGCAGACACACAGCCTCTTTAAGCTGCTGACCCTTCAGGCGCTTTTCGTGACGTCACGGGGCAGAGCTGTGGGCTCTGTATCCTGGGTGGAGGTAATGGGGGTCTTGAGGGTGGACAAAGTGGAGGGGGGCAACAACGTTCCTCTTTCAAAGCTACACAGAACTCTGAGGTACCTTATTCCTTGGATTAAAGTGGCCACAAAGCCTGGAACATCAGTTACAGCCTGACACCTTCTAGGTTAGGCGCCAGCAGTAAATCTGGATCATTATGGGGGTGCTCTCGATAGAGGCCAGAGTTGTCTCCATCCCCCCAACCCTCCCTCCCCTCGATCCTTTTCTCTCTGTTGTAGCTGAAGAAGGCCATCTCCACCTTGATCAACCCACCAGCCCCCAAGTGAGTCAGTGTGGGGGTCGGAACAGGAACCCAGCTGAGGGCTCCAGAGGCTGCACAGAGCCCCGCCCCTCTTTCCTCCCTACCCCCAACCCTCCAGCCCACCTCAGCTCCTCAGTGCATCAGGCAGCTGAACAGGGCTCCATATTAATCACGGCCCACCCTGAGAGGCCAACATCTCTCTGGTCTGGAAGGGACAAACCTCACCCTGGTGGAAGTGACTTCGGGGATTATTCACACCCAGTAGCTCCCGAGAAAATTAAAGATGATTTCCAGAGCCACTGTTCATCCATCTTCTCCCTCAAGAGTTTGTATTTGGTCCCTTGGGTTCTAGCATTGGCCTAGGTTAAGCTCGCCGGGCACCTGGTGTTAACAAAAGCATCACAGGCTGGGCCTGGGGTCCCTCAGCCGCCATACCTTAGCGGGGAGATGGAAGGGAGAGAGAGTCTTCTGATGCTTGGCCTCATGTATCAGAGGACCTTGTATGTGTGTGGTTCTGCCCTGCCAGACTCAGTCCTCCACTGAGGCCTCTCCCGTGTTTGTGTGTTGGAGGTGAGAGCCTCCCCTAATCCCTCAGACCCTCATCCAGGGCTCAGCCGCATGGCTTCCCGAGAAAAACCAGGTCGAGTTCATCCAGGATGAGCACACTACTTTAATGTTACCCGAGAACCCTGTGGGAGAGGGGATGGGGTGTGAGGGAGGAGACGTGGGTCCTCTTGGCTGGGGAGCATGGAGGGCGGTCACAAGAGGAACCAGGACAGACAGTCTAGAGACTGAAGAGAGTCCAGGAGAAACCCAGACTGAATGGGGAGGGCTGAGCTCAGATCGAGGTTGTCTCCCCAGACCCCCTCCAAACAATCCTCTTAATCTTTCCATGGTATCCTCCTGGGGGCCCAACTGTCATCTCTCCTGGGGCTGGTTGCCCTGGTGTCTGCTTAGAGTCTTGGAGCAGGCTGTGGGCAGGTCCATGGAGGCACTGGCAGTCCACAGGGGTAACGGCCACCATCCCCGCCACGCTCCACCCTGTGTTTTGTACTGAGGAGTCAAGAGATTCCCCATGGTACACTGATCTAGCTGGGCTCCCAGCAGGGAGTGCAGACAATGGACTGGCCAGCTTGCCTCAGTTGTAAAACACTTCATCTTCCTCTTCTGAAAGAGAGCCACTGTCCACTGACGGCAGCGAGCCGAGCAAGTGGGCCCCGCCATCAGGCCCCCGGGCCCCTGGCAGCCGCTGCCGGTGCTGCTGGGTGGGGCTTGGGGGTTCTTCTGGTGAGGGCCAGCCATCATCCAGGGTGAGGCCGGGGGAGCAGGCTAGGAGACTGTCGTCTTGTGAAGGGCCACTCAGGAGGCTGTCCTGAAGGTAGATGCTCTCGAGATCTAGAATACCAAAAGGGGGTACAGGGGAAGAGATGGGATTCTGCATCCTGTGCCCTGCCTCCCTGGGTATGGGAGACCAGGCCAGGGTGAGGGGGCCTGTTATGTCATGTTAAGCTATACGACCTCAGGCAGGTCTCCAAGTCTCTCAGCTCAGTTTTCTGCCCATGACAGGGAGCAGAGAAGGTCAGAGCAGGCAGTGAGTATTGGGACATGGGGTTCTCCTTCTGGTCCTCTGTCCCCTACCCTCCCAGTCATAGGGAGAATCATGTAAGATGAACCAAGGGAAGGTTCATCAGGACCCAGGTTTGGGAAAGCAGCACCCACAATCCACCCAGTGCTAGTTCAAGCTGCACCTCACCCAGTCTCTCCTTTCTGATCAGGACAGTCCCTGAGAATGTGCAGGCCAGAACTACCAGCCCCAGGTTACTAGGGAAGAATGTAAGTCACCCCGGAGAAGGGGGCAGAGGAAAGGAAGGAACCCTGTCCTTGGTGTCGCCCTAAGTGCTGCTCCACCCACCCTGACTTGATGTCCCTGCTGTACCTTGGAGCTGGAAGGCACCCTGGGTACTGTCCTCAGGCTGCAGTTCTTCGTCATCTAGAGAGGACCAGGCACTCAGAGTGGCCTCTGTGATGGCAAACTGCTCAGCGACCCCTGAGGTGGGGGACAGCAAGATTAGACTCAGTGAGCACACGGGTGGGAAGGGGGCGCTCTATGCCTACATGGGCCTCTCTGAGCTGTCCCTCTGTGCCCAGGTGATAGAGGAAGCCACCCGCCATCCTGTGCGTTTACTGCACGTTCAGTCAGACCCACCCTCAGGCTGTAGACCCAGCCTGTGGCCCCCTCTCCCCGTACCCCCCACTCCACCTGCAGCAAAGCGTGCCTCACGCAGCTCGTCCGGGAGGCAGCAGTAATGTTCGTCCTCTGCTGGGGACAGCTCCCAGCCTGACTGCTGCGCGCTCCAGCCTTTCCACTCGATGAGGTGGGCCACTCGGCCACGGGCCATGGCCGTGGGCTTTGTGATATGGTCTTTGATACTCTGCACCACCCCTGTGAAGCCACGGATAGCTACTGGGCGACCGTCCCATCGTAAGCCCCAGCTTATGACACCCAAGTACCTCAGTGCATCCTATAACCGTGACCAGTTCCTCTCAGAACCCACATCCTGCCTGTGCCTACCACAGCCTGGTGCCCCCCCTTCAGTACATGTCCTGCCCAATTGTTTGCCCCCTCATCTCAATGTCTTATCAAATCTGGACCGAGTTCCCAAACCAGCTAGTCCTTTCTCCGGCTGGCCATGTGACCCAGCACACCCATGATTAACAGTCCTGGGGGAGTGGCCTGAGCTCCCAGCTCTGTGGACTGAGAGTCTGGTGAGTGGAGGAGCATCAAGGAGTGCTACCTGGAGGAGATGGCCTGGAATTGGGCTCTCTGAAGGCCTATTGGGGTGGGACGGATGGTGGCCAGGCTGGCTGGATTTCACAGATGAGACAAGATTAAAGATACAGAAGAGCTGGCTCAACACCATACAACCAAGGGTCAATAAGAGGCTGGGAGCCTCTCAGCAGCCAGACAGGGACTAGCGAGCCAAGGTGAAGACTTGGAATTGTCTATACAGCAATGGAGAACCATAGCCATGGCACAACCAGACAGGAACCAGGGAAGAAGTAGGTTAGACCTGTTACTTGGGAAATGAGTTGTATCCCAACGGAAAGACCGAAGTTCAAGGGTGGAGATGGGAGATGGGGCAACCAGGGGGACATCATAGGGACCCAGCAAGAGGCAGAGCCAGGGCTAGACAGGAGAAAGGCTGGGAGAGCTTACGAGCTGACAGGCTAGATGTGGAAGGTGATGGGACAAGGAAGACGCAGCAGCTGGGCATCTCCACTGACCGAGGTGGAGGCGATCTGTGCATTCCCTTAAAGCCAGGCGGGCCAAAGGCCTAGGGGAACCGGAGTTCCAAGGTCAGGCAAGACTGCCACAGGATGAGGGACCAGGGACATGGCAATGATGGAGATGAGGAAGAAGGGGAGACCTGCTCCCCCACCCGTGGGGTGCTGGCTGCAGAGCATTTGGGGAAGGGTGATGTTTCTTGGGGCAGGAGAGGTGAATGGCAGGAGTTTCGGGATGAGGAAGATGCAGAGACAGAGATGGAGGGACGCAGCCAGGCCCTCTGGGAACATGGAAGAATCTGATGTGGTGGAAGCCAAGCTGCCTGGTAGGCGGCATGTAGGGCTGCCTGGAGCCGGGGTGTACAGCAGCCTGGATCTCCTCCCGGCTTGCATGCCTTTCCTCGCCACTTGGGAATGCTGCTCCTGGCTTCCTGCCACATCGTCTTCAGAGAATTATCATAGCTTTGGGGACGGTCTCGCGCCCTCAAGATGGGCAACTGAGGACTGGATGCGAAGCAAAATCAAGCCCAGACACTTGGTCTTCAAGTGTCATTGAGCCTTCAGACTACCATGCTGCAGAGCTTCCAGTGGGCTGCGGCAGAGAGAGTGCCACAGCTGTAACCAAGTCTCCACTGAGCAAAATCCTTGGCTTCCTTTACTCCCCAGGGATCCGCCCAAGAGCAACCCCCCGGGGGACACAGTCCCCACCTCAGGTTCTGCTTCTAGGGAACAAGACCCAAGGTGACGTGGGAGACCACACAGTTAGATACCCACAGCCTGCACACACACACACACACACACACACACACACACACACACACTACACACACACCCTGAACCATCTCTGGGGCCTGAAAACACAGCAATTCAACTCCCGAGAGAGGAACCCAGCTTAAAGAATGGCAACTTAGAAAACGTTAAACCCAGCATGCCTGTGTCCCTTTGCCGTCTGTAGCACATGTCTGTGGACGAGCATTCTATCTCTAAGGGCCAGAGATGGGCTATCCTGACCTACCCACAAGGGATGAAGTGGCCAGGGCAGCCACACTGTAGTTGCTGGGGCAGGCTCTAGAGTCAGATATGTAGCCATTGGTAGTCTGGAAGCACCTCTGTGGAAAAAGGAAAAGGGGGTAGGTAGGAAGGAAGGACAGACAGGCAGAAGACACCCCTCACCCCCCCACCCCACCCCCTGCAGTCCATTATTATGATCTGCTCATCAGAAGATGGCCAGGGATCAGGCACAGAAAGTTAGGGAGGTCCTATCCATTTCCTCAAGATTTTCTTCCCTGGGCTGGCAGGACTGTGGCCTGGGCTGGGCACAGCAGAGGAAGGGAAGGTGATGTCAGTTGCGCTGGCTGGACTTGGGGCAAGCAAGCACACTGACCTGCCAAGGATCCCAACAGAAATCCATCTGCTTGTCCTGAAGCAAGAGGAGAAAGGGGGATTAGTCAGGGCTGGGACGCGGGTCGGGTCGGGGTGGGATGGTGCTCACATGGCTATGTCCTGAAGTCCTTCAGGGCAAGTGGGTCCACCCTGTGGTGATCTGAGAGGTCAAGATGTAGCCACCTTACAGGGCCCCTCTCTACACCTTCCTGATCTACACAGAGGATCTTCGCTTGTACTCTTGAGAAGCTCTTGACAGATGGTAAGTTGTTCTAGGCTGGCAGCAGAACACTTAGCCTACCGTCTGCAAGGCTAGTGACTTTGGACGGAAGACCCTTGGGGCGGGGCTGTGTTTTCTAAATAAATCTGGCCCAGTCCCTGATTCCCAGCCCAATGTAGAGCCTCATCCAGCTGAGCACCAAGCCCTTGATGCCCCTATTGCCCAGGGAGAAGCTGGGATGGCAAGAAAGAAAGGAATTGAGAATGGTTTCTGCTTGCTTCAGGGAAATAAGAGAACAGCTGGAGTCAGGCAGGCAGGGAGAGTGATGGATGGCCAATTACCTTGCCAGTAACATGGTCCGGAACAATGGCGGGTGGATGGCTGGAGGGCAGGTCTTGGTTCAGGACGTCTGTGCCCTGGGGTCTGGGGCAGTTTTTGTGGGCACTTGTGAACAGATCTGGAAACAGTAATGACAAGAGAAATTTAGAAAAATCCTGATTAATGATATGGAAGGCAAAGAAATAGAAGGTTATGAGCAGGGGGGACCTCAAACCATCTCTGCTTTATGTGTGAAAGAAATAGACTTGGCCAAAAGATGGCTGACCGGATAAGCTAATTAGTAATGTAAAGGATACAAAATGAATACACAAAGACCAGTAGTATTAGAAACAAGCATGGGACCCGGCGGTGGTGGCGCACACCTTTAATCCCAGCACTTAGGAGGCAGAGGCAGGCGGATTTCTGAGTTCGAGGCCAGCCTGGTCTACAGAGTGAGTTCCAGGACAGCCAGGGCTATACAAGAAACCCTGTCTCGAAAAACCTAAAAAAAAAAAAAAAAAAGAAAAAAGAAAAGAAACAAGCATGGGTTATAATGCACACCCATTGTCCCAGCTACGAGGGTGACGCAGGAGAAACATTGAATCCCAGGAGTTGGACCAGCCTCAGATACAAAGAGTCATATTAATTGCATACTTGGTTTTGTTTCTCTCTCTCTCTCTCTCTCTCTCTCTCTCTCTCTCTCTCTCTCCCCTCCTCCCCCCTCTTTCCTTCCTTCTTCCTTCCTTTATTTCTTTATTTCTTTCTTTGATTCTTTTGTTTGTTTGTTCTTTGTCTCCTCTCTCTCTCTCTCTCTCTTCTCTCTCTCTCTCTCTCTCTCTCTCTTTCTTTCTGAGACAGGGTTTCTCTGTGTAGCCCTGGCTGTCCTAGAACTCACTCTGTACACCAGGCTGGCCTTGAACTCAGAAATTAAACTGCCTCTGCTTCCCTAGTGCTGGAATTAAAGGTGCCACTGCCACCTGGTTGAAATTGTATACTTTGTAAAAAAGAAAGAAAAGGCTGGGGTTGGAGATGTAGCCCAGCGGTAGAGTATTTGCTTACCTTGTATAACATCCTGTACACATCTGTAATTCCTGCACTCAAGATAAACTCAGGCAGATCAGAAGTTCAAGGGCATCTCTGGGTATGTGGCAAGTTTGAGGCTAGCCTGAGCTACATGAAACTTCATCTCTGAACTAATAAATAATTGTAAGGACGTCTGGTTCCTTCTCTTCTGCCTCCGTCTTGAGACAGAGACTTTCTATGTAGCCCAGGCTATCTTAGAGCTTCTTGCCTCAGCCTGCTAGGCAGCTGGAACTATAGGTCTGTGTCAACGGACCACCATTATTGTAATTTTTTATTTTTTTACTTTATATTTTTGAGACAGGATCTCATCATGTAGCTCTAACCAGCCCTGACTGGCCTAGAACTTTCTATGTAGACCAGCTGGCCTTGAACTCACAGAGATCCATCTGCCTCTGTCTCTCAAATGCTAGGATTAAAGGGGTGTGGCACCACACTAGTATAGATTTTTTAATTTAAAAATGTTGCCAAACAATGGTGGCACACACCTTTGATCCCAGCATGAAGAAGACAGAGGCAGGAGGATCTCTGTGAGTTTGAGCCCAGCCTGGTCTACAGAGTGCGTTTGAGTATCTGGGGAGATGGCTCAGCAGTTAAGAGCATTTCCAGAGGACCTGGGTTCAGTTCCCTGCACCCACAGTGCAGTTCACAGCTATCTGTAACTATTTCTTGAGGACCTGATGCCCTTCTGTGGTCTCTGGGTATCCAGAATAGTGTGCAGACATTCATGCAGGAAAACACCATACACATAACATAAGACTTTTTTTTTTTGGATTTTCGAGACAGGGTTTTCTGTGTAGCCGGGCTGTCCTGGAACTCACTCTGTAGACCAGGCTGGCCTCGAACTCAGAAATCTGCCTGCCTCTGCCTCCCAAGTGCTGGGATTAAAGGCGTGCGCCACCACCGCCCGGCTGACTTTTTGTTTTTTTAAGGCAGAGTTTCTCTGTGTAGCCCTGGCTGTCCTGGAACTCACTCTGTAGACCAACTTGCCCTTGAGCTCAGAAATCCACATGCCTCTACCTCTGCCTCCTGGGTGCTGGGATGAAAGGCATGCATACTGGCTCAGCTATAATTTTTTTTTAATATTCTTTACTCTTTTTAAATAACTTAGATTAATATACAAACACATTCTATATTTTCTTGTTACTTTGAGACAGAATTTTCATGTTTGTGTGTGTGTGAGTCTCTCTCTCTCTCTCTCTCTCTCTCTCTCTCTCTCTCTCTCTCTCTGTGCGTGTGTGTGTATGTGAGGGGGGAGAGAAAGAGAGAGAGAATATGTGTACTAGGCTGGAGAACGCTTGGGTGTTCTTCAGGCGCTGTCTACTATGTAAGTACGTATGTATGCATGCATGAATGTATTTATTCATTTATTTTTGAGGCAGCATTTCTTGCTGGACCAGAACTTGCCATGAAGGCTAGACCTCTACCTGCCTCAGGTGAACCTCTACCTGCCTCTGGGCCCCAGCCCTGGGACTACAAGTGCAGGCTACCATGCCTGCCTGGCCTCCTAACAAGGGCTTGGAGGATGGAATGCAGGAAGGTTGCCAACTGAACCATCTCCCCAGCCCCCACTTGGTCTATTTTATTGGTCACAGCATCCTCAGCTCCTGCCACAGGGCCCAGCACACAGCAGGCTCTCATTAGAGACTTCTCAAAGGAAGGAAGCAGGGGCTTCAGACATCGGCGCAGCCAGCCAGCTTTAGTTAAACTGCAGATGGATCAAAACAGCTGGGCCAGCCACAGACAGGTCAGGGAAGAAAGGGTTCCCAACAGAGGAAAGGCCCTAGAGCGACACCTCAGGAGCATCCAGCCGGGCTGCAGGGAAGGAAGGGAATGTGGGCCTGCGGTCAAGGTGAGAGTTCTTAGCCAAATTACATTCTGAAGGAACCCAGAGGATCTGGGACCTACCCAAGGCTGGGATGCACAGCCAAGGCAGGGAGTCTGGAGCCAGGCTGTCTGGGACACTATAGGAGAAGACAAGGTGATGGCTAATGTCCTTTCCTGCCCCAAAGTGACCCAGACATAAGGAGGGCAGGGCACAGAGGACCACATGGGTCCTGAGAGTGAGAGCGGAACCATGTGCTCACTCTGCCTGCCCGGCACAGCCTGCTGTGTGTCGGTCCTGGTCCTGTGACCCTGAGTTATCTTTGCTCTTCTCTGGGCTCCAGCACCCCCCAAGTCTACAGAGGAAGGACTCCACGGTGTGACTGGGGGCCTGTCCTTCAGTAGTCATGCAAGCCATTCCTTAGGTTTATTTCTCATTTATTTGTAGCTATTTATTTGTTTGAATGATCTCTAGCTTGGAAATCATAGCTTGGGGCCTTATACATGGTGGTTAAGCAGTCTAGCACTGAATTACACTCTCAGCCTGCTATTCACCAGGTCTAGTTAAACAATAAAATAAGAATGGAAAAAAAATGGATATTATCAGAGCCAGAAGCAGCCTGGGACTCCGTCCCGTGTTACAAAGTGTCTATGGGTCATGGACATGCAGGCATGTGCTCCTCTCTCTCTCTCTCTCTCTCTCTCTCTCTCTCTCTCTCTCTCTCTCTCTCTCTCTCTGTGTGTGTGTGTGTGTGTGTGTGTGTGTGTGTGTGTGATTCCCACAAGTGAGAATATCCTAGCTGTGCACACTGGGTCAAGATAAAAAAAATACTTGTTCACACAGGTCTGCCTTAGTTACTTTTCTATTGTGCTAAAAGACACCATGACTAAGGCAACTTATAGAAGAAACAGTTAACTGAGGGGCTACAGTTTCAGAGGGGAAGCCCATCATAGAGGGGAACAGGGCAGCAGGCAGGCAGGTATGTGATGCCCATCTTGACACACAAGCAGAAAGCAGAAAGAGAGAGTTAACCGGAAATGACACGGGCTTTTGAAAATTCAAACCCCATCTCCAGTGAAACAGTTCCTCCAGAAAGGCCACACCTCCCAATCCTTCCCAAACGGTTCCACTAGAGACCAAATCTTCAAATATATGAGCCTATGGGGGCCATGCCTTATACCTTAAGGTATAGAAATAACAGCATGACCAAAATAATAATAATAATAGTAGCAGTAGTAATAATAATAACAACAACAGCCTGAATGCTGCTGGACCAAGAAGATATCTCAGTAGGGTAAATGTGTCTGTGGCTGATCCGGGTTCCATCCTGGGAGCCATAAAGTGACAGGAGAGATCCGACTCCCAAAAGTTGGTCTATGACCATCACACATATAATGTCATACGGACCACCCCCCCACACACACACACATAAGTAAGTGTAAAAAAGGAAAAAAAAATCAGGGGCTGGAGAGAGAGCTCAGTGGTTAGAGCACTGGCTACTCTCCCAGAAGACCTGGGTTCAGTTTCCAGCACCCACAAGGCAGCTCACAACCATCTGTAATTCCAGTTCCAGGGGATCTAATGCCCTTCTCTGACTTCTCTGGGCACTAGAGACACACATGGTGCAGACAGACATGCAGGCAAAACACGTATAAAATAATTTCTTTCAAATTAATTAAAAAATTTTGGGCTGGAGAGATGGCTCAGTGGTTAAGAGCACTGACTGCTCTTCCAGAGGTCCTGAGTTCAATCTCCAGCAACCACATGGTGACTCAAAACCATCTGTAATGGGGTCTGATGCCCTCTTCTGGTGTGTCTGAAGACAGCGACAGTGTACTCATACACACACACCACTCCACACCACACACACAGACACAGACACATCATGTATCATATGACACAGATGTAGACACACCATATACCACAAAGACATAGACACACCACACACGTGCACACACACCACACACACCACACACACACACATACCACACACCACACACACACACCAAAAAAATTAGTTCTGGAATTCTGCATGTTGTGCAAAGCTGAGTCTGTCTAGTTTTAGGGTGGTGCTGGGTACCTGGATGGGTGTTGGGGTGCTTCAGCACTCCCTGGGCACCCCTGAAGCAGTGTACTTCAGCTACAGAGCAAGAGGTAACAGGGATGATAAGGGAGCCAGCACAGCAGGTGACACTAGAGGTTGGCTGAGGTGCTGGTGGGCTGGTGGCCGCCTGGCTTCAGCCTCCCCTGCCTGCCTAACCTCCATCCCATCTGGGATCCAGGCTCCCTACCAAAGTCTCCCTCTGCCCCTAAAGACTTTAGCCCCATGATGTCATGGGCCGGTTGCCATGGAGACGTCAGGTAATGAAGCAGCCCAGGGTGAAATCACAAGCTGCTCTTAGCCCAGCTGGGACCTGGCTGCATCATGGCCTTGGTGACTGGAAAAACACATTGTCACGTAGGTTGGGGCTGGGGGGACAGCCCAGGGGACCTCTAATGCCTGCTATTTTGGAAGCTTTCCCCAAGGGAGTTGTGTGGTGACTCTCTCCTTTTACTACTGTCTTTGACCTCAATGTCCGAGGCCTCTTCTTGAACCTGCTCCCTACCACCTCCTCAGGCTACAGGAGTGACCACCCTCTGGTTGCCATGACAACCTGAAGACCCTTTTGATCCTTCCACTAAAGGGGTGTCATCCAGAGATCCCTTCCATCCTTCTGCTTATCAAGAATGCTTCCCAGACAGTCAGCCTAACCACCCAGACAGTTCTCCATAACATCTAACCTGAGCTCTTCACCCTGTGGTGCTGCCCTACCGGCTTTATTTTGTTCTGCTTGGTTCCTGGCAGATTCTGGGGCATAGCCCCTTAGTTTCCTCACACTTGCTTCAGAGCTGTCCAGAATTTGTATAGCTATTCACTGTGGCTCTGCGTCCCAGCCCCTTAGTCACTGTGGTTGCCACCTGCACCCAGAGTGTTTCTCAGGGGGGTGGGCAAGAGAATTAGCCTGCAGCCACTTGGGAGGAAGCAGTGTAGATGGAGTGAAGAGGATTCTTTCCCAGCAGCACACAGGAGTTGAAAAACAGGTGATCGTGTAGCTGGGCCCAAAGCCCCCCGGTGCTGCCTCCCCGGAAGCCAGCCTCCCTGGAAGCCAGCCTCTCCAAAGCGGCTCTGCCACCTGCGGCAAACGGATGCACCAGGTGGTCCCTCCAGCCATGACATGTCAGCTGCGCTAGGCTCTGGAGAGAAGCAGTCTTATGTGTGCCCTACTTCCCATCCATGTGTGCTGAGGGCTAAAGAGACCAATGCCGCCGCGGCCCAGGCTCCCTCAGAGGAACAACCCTGTCTCTGTCCCTCAGTTTGTCTTTCTGGACACTGGGATTCCTGAGTCCTGTTCCTGGACTGGAGTTTGCCTTGGGAACCCTCTGGTCCCTACAGACAGAGACCAGGACTGTGAGTCATTGGCCTCTCTGCCTAGTGAATCCTAGCCCGCCCGGAGAGCAGGCCCTAGAAGTTGGCAGAGAATCATTCTCTCCAATGTCCTCCCAAGCCACCTTGGGCCATGACGGTCATGTAATAGTCTGGTTGGCTGAGCTCAGAGGTGGCCCAGGAGTCCCCTTCTATCCCCAACCAAGGGCTTCCAGTCACCCCAACTCCTTCCTGATCCATCTCCCCTCCTGGGGCCCAGCCTACTCCAGTCGCACACCATCTCTAGGCAGCCTGCCAGGTTGGCCTAAGCCAACGAGGTGACTCCCTTGAGGGAGAAGCCTCGCCTGAGAGGACACACTGCCTGTTTACTAAGCATCTGCTCTGGGTTAGGCACCAAGCTGATTCCTCACCTATGATTTTGCTTTGAATTCTGCAAAGTAGGTAGCAGCATACCCACTTGACAGATGGGAAAATGAAGTCTGGGGGACTTAATCCAAGGCGACTGATATGGTCAGAGCTCAAATCCTGGGGACAGGATGAAAGTCCAACCACCAAATAGTGCCCATCTCCAGAAAGGGACCTCCAGTCATCTTTTCTGTGGTGCGTGTGTGCGCATGTGTGCGTGCATGCGTGCGTGTATATGAGTCCACACCTGCCCCACTAGACTTCTTTAAATATGAAACTGTTCCTCCCCTCAGACTGAACTCTAAGAAGGCAAGTCCCATCTACTCTAAATCTCCCACAGAGCCAGCCCACTGCAAAGTTGCTCCCAACAGGAGCTTTGGCAGGCCCCCTCAGGACCCATCCTTCAGGACATATCAGATGTTTGACTCTTCAGAAGAAAGTCTTCAGTGACCAGTGTCTGCTCCCCTAATAACCAGTGTACTGGACACTAGAGGCTCCCTCGGCATAGGCCTGGATGCTGACGGGTCAGCTGGAGGAAAGGGCTGTGATGGGAGGGTCTATGGAGAAGCTCTACACCCAGGGGGCAGAGGTGGGCACAGAGGGACCCAGGGATGGAGACGGGTGGACACTGGCTTCCTATCTGTTTTGCTTTGCTAGATGCTACCAGTGCCAGCAAAACCCAACCAGACAGGAGGCCTTTGAGTGATCCCAGAAATCTGTTCAGGACTGTTGACCATGCACCAAGTGCTTTGGGGGACAGCAGGGAACCTTTGAGAACACAGAGTGTGGGGTGGGGTGGGGGCTCAGTACGGAGGCCTACAGGACCTGGATTTCCATCCGGGCAACCTGGGGGTGAGGTTCTGCTACTCTGTGAACCCATTTCCTTCCACGTTCAAGGAGAACTAACTGGGTCAGGAGAGCAAAGGCTAGCTCAGCCTGGCTCAGGATAACTATACAATGAATGGTAGCTTAAAAAGATGAGCCAGAGGCCCTGGGTGTGCCTCAGTTGACAGAGTGCTTGCCTGGAATGTGTGAAGCCCTGGGTTCAGGCTCTTAGTACCACATACATGAGGCATGGTGGTACACGCCTGTCATCCTAGCACCTGGGCAGCAGAGGCAAAAGGATTAGAAGCTCAAGGCCATCCTCAGCTCCATAGCAAGTTCAAGGTTAGCCTGGGCTACTGGAGACCCTATTTAAACAAGATAAAAAAAAAAAGAAAAAATAGGGCAGACAGGGTTTTCCAAACATGAAATTCTAGCATTTGCAAGACAGAAGCAGGAGGATGACCTTGAGTTCAGTGCCAGCCAGGCACTACAGAATAAGACCCTGACTCAAAAAATAATAAATAAATATAAAGTTAAAAGTTAAAAAAAAAATAGAAATAGACAAGGAATACAAGCTAGTTCTTAGATGCGGTGTGTGTGGTCAGTATCCCACTGTCCTTAGCACAAATGGCTGATACCTACTGCCTCCTCAGAGGCAGGAGGGAAATCGTCTGTGGGAAGGCTGATACACTAGCCTCACGAGAGAAGCAGCTACTGAGTATTGATGTCGTCGGTATTGGGGATAAGGGTGTCTTCCCATTGCGACCCTCCCCCACCCGATGCTAACACTCCACCATTCCCATCCACTCAACTTGCTAAGATTACATACTGGGGAACACTGGCAGGGACTGGGGACTCTAGATTCCCCTAGCCCAGCAGCAGAGGCTAACAGCTGGGTAGGGTGAATCTCTCAGGTATGGCCTGGACCTGGAGTAGGGGGACCGGCTAGATAGAATTGGTTGTTGGCTCTAGGTTCCCGTGGGACGTGAGTGCAAAGTTCACGATCCCTGACCTCCACTTCAGGCTCTGAACATGGTCCACGGAAACCCGTGGAGGTGGGGACTGTGGTCAACAACTGGCACAGGTGTCAGAGCTGAGGACGGAAGACCCCAGGGACTCCCGACCTTCACAAGGCCAAGGGCTGGCTGTGTGATGCTGAGGCTGAGGGCCCAGCTGTGGAGAACTCAGACCCAGGTCTTTATTGTTTCCCAGTTTATGGCCCTAGGCAAGGTCACGTAGTCATTTGTAAAATGGGGACTATGAAAGTATTTGGCCCATTAGTTTTTGTGCCTGCGGGGTTCAGAGTAGAACCCAGTGAGCCACAAAACTGTCCAATGACAGAAAATCGGGTGACCTCTGCCCAGAGGGTCATCAGCTGGGTCTTCAGAAGAAGGGTTGTCTTCTGTCCATGTATCCCCAGATCTTTCCCTTCTAAGTTGCGGTGCACGTTGAGACCAGCGGCTCTGTCCTCTCAGGACAGAGGAAATTAAGACAATACAACCTGACCTGGGGGTGTCACTCAGGAAGCCCAAGGTGCGGGATAAAGAATGGAGACTGTCTCAGCCAGTGAGAGCACAAACTGCTCTGGCAGAAGGGACTATGGGAAGAGCATGAGCCTTGGAGGCCCCAAGTCACAGACTCACAATGTGACCTTGGCAGGCATCCCTGCTGTCTGGCCTCTATCCTGTACTCGGTGGCTCTTGTGTTCATGGGCCAGTGCACGCGGGCATGGGTTGGCCAAGGGATGGAGAAGGGACTTGGTCACTAAGGAACCATCCAGATACCTCACACTCACAACTGCCTCCATGGGAGACTACCCATGAGTCTTTGGGGTTTATGAGAATAGCTCAGACTCAGAGAGTGGAGCTAAAAGACACTTCATGGCTTTCTACTCTGAGACCTGCTTCACTGGCCAGGTGCTGTGCGGGTTCCTCAGGTCTCACCAGACCAGGTACTGCACCGGAACTTCCCAGCTGCTTCTTTACGTGGTGCCTGACACCCACCAAGGAGTGCCACATCATCACCAATCAGTTTGAACCAACTTCATACAGCCTGACTCTGTTCCTCCCCTCCCATCCCTACTGCTGACACCTTCCAGAGACCCCCCTGAGTCACTTCCCTGAACACTCCCCCAGGAACTTGAGAGCAGAATCTCCTCAGAGTCCAGAGAACGGAGAGGACTGCTGTTCAACATTCTCCAGACCAAGGTCCCCACGGGGCCTGCCCAGCCCACTCAAAGACCACTTAACCTTTCTCTGCCTGGGTAAAATTACCGTAGTGACAAGTGCAATGGCTGTCTTCAAAGACCTTGGGGCTGGGGTGAGGAGACATGACCTCTGTACACTCCAACTCCCAGCCCCGCCCCCTGCTCCCATAGCGAGTAAAAGTCCCAAGTGGGACAATGACCCAACCTCTTTGAGGGGAGGGGGTTTGCTTTGTTTAGATACATGCTCTCATGTAGCCCAGGTTGACCGCGAATTCTCTATACTGTGGACGCTGGCCTTGAACTCTTGATTTTGAGTGCCAGGATTACAGGCATGTCCCCACACCTCCCAACCTATCTTCTAAAATATTACTCCAAAGATAAATATGCCCTCCCCACCTCAGCATCTATGAGAGATCCTATGCCACCCCCCCATTTACAGACAGTGCTCCCCCCAAACCCCACAGATGAAGGACAGTCACTCCAGTTCCCTGGAACCACCTTGGAATCACCAAGGTGCCAGGTGAGAGACAAAGGCCCAAGGGTTACTGGAAACATCAGCTGTCCTCTGTCCTCTCCTGTCCCCTGAGCAGGGCTGGGGGTGGGGATGGAGTTAGGGATGAGGGTAGGGAAGAACTAGCCTTGATAACCTGTTCATTCCTACTGAACCCTTTCCCTGCCAGGAGGGTTCTGTGGCTAAAGACACAGGCACCCCGGCGGGGACAGGATCCTGGGCTAGGAAGGCTTCGTCTTGAGGAGCGGAACAAGGTCTGTCTGTCTTCCCGGAGCTCAGTGGCCCATAAGAAGACCAGAAAGAACCGGAAACCTCCCTCCCCTCTCAGGCACACTGCAGGAGGCGTGTAACTGCGGGGAAGAAAGCATGGCACCGGGACCTTGCTTCATGCCACCTGCCGGGTACCGAGTGGGGCGTGGGGTGTGGAGACCTCTGCCCGCTCTGCGGCGCTGCTCGCTCTCCTCCCGAGCTCTGTCCCCCACCCCAGGGCATCGTGTCCTCTGGGGCGCGGCTGGTCCATGAAGGGCGGACACCCACCCTGGCTTCCCCGAGCGGAGCGCTGGTGCCCCCGCCCCTTGCCGCGTCCCGGGCCGCCCTGTCCTCACCTCGCGACACGCAGGATCCCATCACGGGGCGGCGTGGCCCGGCCACTGCGCCTGGGGTGCGGTGGGCGCCGCGCGCTCATGTCTCCGCGGGCCGGGGCTGCGCGGCTCGGCCTCTGCTCGCTCCTGGGTCGTCGTCCCCGCCGCCGCGTCCGGATCGCCTCGCGCCGCGCCCGCAGCTGCCAAGGCCAGGCGACACCGCGGCGGGCGGGGACCCGGGGAGCGCGGAGGGGGGCGGGGCTGGAGTGCGCCCCGCCCCCTCCGTGCCAGTGCACCTGTTGTCGCTAACCAAAGTACCGCAAACCAAAGTAACGGGGACTTCTAGCTTCAGACCTGAGTAGCGCCTGCTTTCTGGAGCTCAAGGTCAGGGGAGAGGGCTGGGAAGGAGGAATTCTGCAAGGATGAGTCTGATCCCATTGTGCACAACGAGGAAGACCGAGCTTTATTTTATTTTAGTGCAAGTGTGTGTGTGTGTGGGGGGGGGGGGTTCGCATGCGTGTGCGTGGTGTGTGCATGTGTGTGTGTGTGTGCGTGCATGTGTGTTTGTGTTCCTCTTTTCACACATATGCACTGTGTGCATTCACATGCGCTCATTCAGGATCCCGGAGAGAGTGACCAGATGCTCTGTGGCAAACCTTGCCAAACCTGAAGCACCCTGTGTCTGAGGTAAATGTCACCTCCCTCCACCCTTGGACATTCCTGTTCCCGGACAGAGGAGTCACTGGGTTTGTTTACCAGACATTTATCACTAGAGACAGCCCTGAGGGATGACTACAGCTTAGAGCAAGGGTCTGTAGACCCCGTGCACAGCAGAAGCCAAGCCTGGTGGGGCTGCCCAGGGTTGGGAAGTTGAGCTATTGGGTAAAGTCAGAGTGGAGATGGTCCCTTGGTGTTGTCAGACCTAGGTGTGAGTGGAGACTCGGATCTTATAGACGGTGTTACTTAAACACACAATTGAATCTGAAAGGAACACACATGGACATCACTGCTTCCTAAACAACACAGGACATTTACCAGACAGTGGGCACCACAGATAATCCCGAGACCGGTGACTTACAGTGCACAGGAACAGGGGTGAGGACGCTTCTATAATGCCAGCACTTGGGAGGTAGAATCAGGGGGATCAGAAGTTCAAAGTCAAGCTTGGTTACCTAGTGAGTTCAAGGTCAGCCTGGGACCCTGCTTCAAAAGAGAAAAAGGGGAAGAAAATAAAGTATATGTAAGGTTGTGAACAGATTATGAGGAAATACCATACCATTCTAACAAAGCGCTGGAACCCCCGGGTGGCTGATCCCTCAAGGACCCCAAGGGTCGGCTGTTGTGACAACATAAATGACAGCAGCCTCCTATATTCACAGAGGGAAGCGAAGAGCAGCGTTCGTATGAAGCATCTAATACATTTAAGTATGAACCACACTTGAATGTCTGTTCTCCAGTGTCTGTCCCGGCTGCTCCAGGCCCAGGTACTCTGCTCTGCAATCCTGGCTGAGGTGCCTGTGAAGGGACCTTCCTTTATCATAACGACACCCAGGTGGCTCACTTGATGTCAGGGGTGCTCCTGCCTCTGTGTGGAGAAGGAAAGACAGATCTGCCTACGGCCAAGGTCTGGTCCTGTCCAGTGCATGCGACCTGGTATTGAGCAGGCAGATGTGTCCGCCCCTCTGACTGGATGCGACTTGGGGGCAGGACTCTGAGTCACCATGATGTAAGAGCAGGGACTGGTCGCGCCTGCTGGTGTTCCTGCTGGCAGCATAACAGCCTAGGGACGGCGGGGTGGGGTGATGGGAGAAGACCCATGAGGAGAGGAGAGACAGGGCAGTTCCCAGGATTGGGGGGTACCTGGGATGGGGAACGGTGGACAGGATGAGCAGAAGCATTGTCTGGGCTGCCTGTGTGGCCAGCTCAGGGACACAGGTGTGGGGGTGAGGGGACGGAAGCTTCTGTCTCTCCCATTGATTCGATCTTGTCACTGAGCAGCACTGGTACCACCCTGAGACCGGACCCTACTGGGGGAAGGCATGTTGTGGCTTTTCTTTGCACGCCCACATTTACCTTCCCAGTCCTTGGAATTCTGCTGAAGCAGACGATATCCAGACAGGTCCAAGATGTGTGGCTGCCCTCCCAGGACAGTCTGTCCTTTCCCAATTCACCCCACAGCCCATCTGCCCTGTGACCTTTCCCTGACCGCCTCGGGTGCCCTCCTGACACACCCACTCATGGGAGAGAGGGGACGAAACCTGGGAGGACCGTGCCAGCCGGCGCCCGTCAGCCCACGTGTTCTGTTCTCCTGGCACGAGCTTGAGGACCCAGAGCCCCATCCCATGGCTGTCCATCAATGGACAGACATCTGCATCTCTGAGAGCCTGCCCTGCCGTGGGCATTGAAGCACGGAGAGGGGACATTGCAGGGCTGAATGGGAGGAAGATTAATCAGCAGGAATCACTCCAGCGGTGGATCAGACCAGTGCCTGCCTGGTTGTCCCAGGGTCAGTGGGGACACGGTGGAGAGAGAGCCATGTGTGAGCTGAGCTCAGAGTCAGATGGAGAGTGCTGCCTCCATAGCCAATAAACCCTGTGAGGTGACATCTCCTGTCAAGGGCCAAGGGAACATGGGAACAGCTTCAAGTCTACGGTGACCTCGAAGCTAGACATTGAAGGTTGGGTAGAGTGCTGGCAGCTAGAACTGGTGGGTGACTCTCTTTTGTACACAGAGGTTTGAAAACAGGGACGCGCTTGGGGACACTCTGGGTGTATGTGACCCCCAGGGAGCAGTGGGAGAGGGTGAGGCTGTACCCCTCCCCCGGACATTCTAAAGGAATCTCTATTGAACACAACAGCAGCCATCTTCATCAGCTCCTATGTGCCTGCTTGCAAGAGGCTGTTGGCTTGCTGACCGCAGATACTGTCTCAGAGGAGAGGATGGATCATGGCCGAGACACCATCAGCGCACCCCTCAGCAGCAGATACTTGCTGAGCCCTGATGTGTTAGGCAAAGCTGTATGCTGTAGAGGCTACTGCACACTAGGGCCTGCAGTGTCTGCGCAGGAATTCAATGTTGGGGTTCCTCCTGCCATGACCAGGGTCCACTTGGAACCACAGTCCTGGCAGCATAGGGCAGGTAGAGCCCTTGAGATGGAGAAAGGAGTTGGTCTAGTCTGGGGCTTGGGAGGCATATCCTGGGAGCAGTGAGGATGGAGCCAGCTGCCCAAGAGTATATGAGACTGAAGAGGAAGAGGAAGAGGAGGAAGAGGAGGAAGAAGAGGAGGAGGAGGAAGAAGAAGAGGAGGAGGAGGAAGAGGAGGAGGAGGAGGAAGAGGAGGGGAAGAAGAAGAAGAAAAGAAGAGAGATAGAAAAAGAGAGAGAAAGAGAGAGAGAGAGAGAGAGAGAGAGAGAGAGAGAGGGAGGGAGGGAGGGAGGGAGGAATCATCTGGGGATGGGAGGAGGGACACAGGAGACTGAAGAGAAGGCAAAAATCTTGGGTGGGTTCCAACAATCAGAGCTTGAAGCCTTTCCAGAAAGATCTAGAAATAAGGCTACGGGCCAACCTTGAAATGTGTTCATTCTCACCTGGACTGGGGCTTCCAACTGGACTCGTAGGTCACAAGTCTCCCTGACCCCCAAACAAGAGGTGAACTAGGGTGGGGGGCATGCACACCCTCAGTCTGATGGGGGAGACAGAGAAGCCTTGGAGTAAAGAGTACTGTGGAGTAAAGAGGGATATTAAGTTCATTTCTCGAATACCTAGTATAGTCTTGGACAATGGTGGATTCTTCACAACAGGGTCCATTTCTTAGAGTTCAGGATTGGTGCTGTAACTCTGATTCTGCAGACAGGAGCCCCTGCTAGAACCAAGGACTAAGTTGTCTTGAGTTGTACATGTCATGCAGCAAGTGACCACCAGAGGGCAGCCTGAGACAGCATCATTCTAATTAGTTTTCGTGTTCCTTTTTGACCTTGGCCGATTGACACAGAAAGTACCACGCTGGCAACACCGACCCAGCCAGGGCTCAAGGTTGTGCACACTGTGATCTGAACTTGGTACCCGGTGAGTGGGAGGGACTGTAACACTATCCCAGCTCTGGTCACTGGGCCCTGAGATTTACCATGGATGTCTGCGTGTGTCACCTCTCTGAGCCAAGACTATAAGGCTGCATCCCTATACCCAGAAGCGGGGCTTTGTTCAAATAGAACATCTATATAGAATACACCCCCTTGGTCTGAACTCTGCATAGTACTGAGCCCACTGTGCAGACCTGGAGACTGAGAGACAAGAGACCCCAGGATCCAGTGCATACACAGGGTGGGATGGGGATGGCAGTGACTAGGTGCCTCTTTTAGAGATCTACCTGGCTGGAAGTCCCAGGGGCCAGAGGAGAGGCTCTAGGAACCTGGGAAAGTCATGACCTAAGAAAGCCACACTCAGCTACTCAGGGGCAGGGGACTTCCAGAGAGAGTCGGATGTCAGAATCCTCACACATCCAGGTGGGCTAAGCAGAACAAGAGGTTCACAATATGGCAGGGGGCTGATAGAACCCTCAGGGAGCCCCAAGTCTGACAGGAGAGACACAGATAACCGCTGTGCCTTGTCCTGAGCAGTGGGGACATTGATATGAGGCTAGCCAGCCTAGAAGCTCACAAGTGCCATGACACCTGGTCATGAGGATGGCCCTTACCATGAAGGAGCCCTGGTGAGCCAGATGGGACTTAGTCAGGAAGGGAAGGCAATTTAGGTGTTCTGGTTAATAACAGCGTGGCGCACTGGATGGCATGAGCCCACTTAACCCTCCAGTAGCCCAGGAGGTGAGTCACATGTGGCAGCTCTTAGAAACACGGCACCAGGGGTTGGGGGCTTAGCTCAGTGGTAGAGCGCTTGCCTAGTAAGTGCAAGGCCCTGGGTTCGGTCGTCAGCTCTGAAAAAAGAAAAAAAAGAAAAGAAAGAAAGAAAGAAACACTGCACCACTCAGCTACACCTCAGCTTTTGTCATAATCTCATAATCTGTGAGATGATTCCAAACAGGGACACTCCTGGAACCTCTGGGACCAACAGTGCCCTCTCTCTATTCCTATCTCTGGATATTTGTTGTAAAAGCCATTACTTTACCCGCCCCCCCCCAGTCCAGAGGCACACCATACAATGTCTGTGCTTTGAATCTGCCCTTCACCTTCATCTTCATTCTCAAACTTACTGAAGATCTCACACCCCGACGGCGGGGAGAGGGTACAGCAGGGAGAGAGCACGGTCTAGAAGATGAAAGCTGGTTAGCAAACTCCGGCCCACAGAGACTGTTCTATAAATGACGTTTTATTTAAAACACACATTCACGACTATTCATTCACCTGTTTTCATAGATGTTGCGCTTTTTAATAATAGAAGTGTGGTGAACAGGCCTGGCCCCCAAAGCTCAGAATGGAAGCCAGTATCTGGCTGAGGGGATACGAGGCTCAGAAGCACCAGGAGGAGCAGAACAGGGGGATGGGAGTTGAGACTGTGGTTCCAACAGGCTGAGCTTTCTTTCTCACTCCCGCCCTCAGGTGCCTGAGCAGGTTGGTCTGAGCAGATGATGGTCAAAACTCATGGCTTGGACTCTCTGAAAGTCAGGCTGGCTGGGTCTGGGTTCTCCTCCCCAGCTGGTGTTCATACCAGGCTAGTGTCGTCCTGCTGGCATCTGCCCTTTGGGAGCTGAATGGGAACTAGATAGACAGACAGTGACACTCTTTTCTGGGAGCTCACAGGAAATCGTGGAGCGATGTCCAAGCTGAAGCCCAGATCAGAAGTCAGAGCCAATGGGATCTGTTCTTCCTCTATCCTCATGTGCCTTCCAGCCACTCATGAAGCATCCCCCAATCGTCCGGGAGAGGGAATACACCTTGTCCATACAGGTTAACAGAGACCTATGATGTTTGATGAACAGCCAAGTCCTTGGTCCATGTCTGCAGGCAAAGCTCCAATTGTCGTGGGAAAGCCCCCGATGGTATTTAGGACAATGGGTTCTAGCCCAAGACTTATTCGGGCAAGTCCGTCCCTGCCGGGTCTCAGTGTGGTCTTCAGGAACCAGGAGGGCTGGGTAAATGCACCTGGAAGATCCTCCGGCTGCACACGCTATGGCTTGCCTTTTCTCCTTTCAGGCCTCAGTTTGTCTCTGTAAAATGGGGACATGAATGATAGCCCTCCCACACTCCTGCAGCTGGTCCCAGTCCAGGGAGATCACAGATGGGAAAGCGCTTTGAGCTCCGTGGAAGAAAGGAATTCTATAAACCTAGGGGGTTGTTACACTGAGGATCTGAGAGCAAGCATGGGCTCATACCCAGAGGCCTACAGGAAGTTTAGTCTGGCCAGTAGAGGGCACTATGGAGAAGCTGGGTGGGCCTTGAACAGGAATCCACTTGATCCTTGAGAGATCAGCTTAGACATCAAGCCTGTAGTGGGAGATTTGGGGACACGGCTATGAACGTAGGAGACCCACGATCCTTCGGTATAGTGGTGGGGTCTGGGCAGGGTAAGAACATGAAGCAAACTCGCCTTAATCCAGTGAGTTGGGGGCTAGGATAGGCACTAGACAGGCATAAGGACTCTCTTGCCTGGGAGCCTATGGAAAGTTGAGGAGCGATGTCAAGGCTGACGCCTCGGTCAGAGCTTCAGGCTCCAGATCAAGAGCATGGAGAAATGATACCTTCAAGTCCAGGATCAGACTGTGTCACCTGGGGCCCAGTTCCTTGTTTCTCAAGGTATCTAGTCCTTCCCATCAAAGGAGAGGTGTCATTGCCTTCTGCTTCCAGAGCTGCTATAGATTGACTGACCAATCCCTGAGCGACAGCTCTTAAAACAGGGCTGGACTGTGCAACCCACCCTGCTGTCATCATGGGTTACTTAACGGTCTAAATGCTGGCAGTAGGCCCTGCCCATTCTGCTTTCCAGCCCTGGAGAGAGCCAGAGCCCCTGGGAAATGGGCGCACAGGTGTGGGAGGGGCAGCAAAGGGATCCAGGTGGGCCTTGTGGGATCTGGGTGAGAGCTGATGGCTGTTCCCAGGGGTTGAGACAGCAGTTATCAGGATCGTATACTAGGGAGATCTTTCCTACTGATCTCATTCTCTTACCGGGTTGGTCTGGAGTGGCAGGGACCATGTCAAAGACAGAACAGAGAGGTGGGGACTGAGGTTCAGAGAGGACGATGCACAAGCTGGTAAAGAATGGGGAAGATGCGCAGTGGGACGCTTTATCCGCATTGGGAGGCAGAGCAGGCGATTTGAGTCAGGCCAGTCCTGGTCTCAGAGTGAGTTCCGACAGCAGGACTACCAGAGAAAAATAATAAAAAAAAAAGAGCACTGCTCTTCCAGAGGACTTGAGTTCAATTCCCAGCAACCAATAGCAGCTCATAACCATCTGTAATGGGATCTGATGGTCTCCTCTGTCATGCAGGCATACATGCAGACACAGCAGTCATATACATAAATAAATAATTTTCTTCTTTTTTAAATCAGTATCCTGGGGCCCAGAGAGACTGCTCTACAGTTAGGAGCACCGGCTTGCTCCAGCAGAGGACCCGAGTTTGGTTCCTAGCACTCACTTGCCAGCTCCCAACTATCTGTAACTCCAGGTCCAGAAGACCTGACACCCTCTTCTGGCCTCCTTGGATGCCAGGCACACACATGGTGCACATGCAAGCAAAATGCTCATGCACATAAAATAAATTAATTAATAAAAAAAAATTAATTACAATTCTTGCAGGGTGTGGTGGCATTTGTCAGCAATCCCAACACTTCAGAGGAAGGATTACTGCAAAGCCAAGACCAAGCCAGTCCTGCTGCACACAGAGCGATCTAGCCCAGTCAGGGCTTCATAGTGAGACCCTGGCTCTATAAATAAATAAGTAAGCAAATAGACAAATGCTCTGGTGGCGGTTGGGGTGTGGCTAGGAGCCCACATGCTGCCAAGCGTTTGCCAGGGTCTGGTTTTCATCTTCATTCTTGAAGGAAAGACCACAGGACTCTGTACACACAGAATAAGATCAACCAGAGAGCTCAGACTCAGGCTGGAAGGGATGATTCTCTTGAGAAGGACTGTGCAGATGGACAAACCGAGACTTAGAGGGGGGGGCTGGGATTCTAAATGGAGTTCTATGTCAGGAGATGTACAGGGAGAGGAAGAGAGGGTCGGCTGGGGCCCCTGCCTGGGTCGGGTTCCTCTTGGGACCTAGAGTTTCACAGACATTGCAGGGCCTTGCTGGGTCAGGGCAGGGCAGGAACTGAGCTGGGGTAAGGGAGGATCCTGGAAGGCTTGGGTGACAGGTCAGACTCATAACAACATGACTGAAGAGGAGGGAGCTGCATCTCTGGCGATAGTCATGTTCTCTTTCTCTACCCTGGGAAGCCTCAGGAAGGCTAGGCTCTCAGCATCTCCCAAGCTGTAGCTGGAAGACCCATAGGGCTCAGAGAGAGCCCTGTTTTGGAGTTCCTGTTCTGGTGTTGTGTGTCAAAACTTTCTGCACATCTGCTCACTCCAGATAGGGAACCCATGACAGATAAAAGCACAGATACCACCAAAGGCCAGCTTGGTGAACCAGTGAGTTTTATTGGGATTTCCTACAGGGATATAGGTGAGGGGTTACATAAAGGAGCAGAAATGACTCAAAGACAACTCAGTCACCAAAGCCCACCCCAGTATGAGTGACAGCTCACAAACTAGGAACCTGGAACACACTGCACAGTCTGCAGGCAGCTCAACAGGTTGTGAAGAAGTCAGCTCAGGAACTTTGGAAAATTCCACCAGACCCCTCCCCTCCGGGAAGAGAAAGGTCATAGAACACCTAGACACCCCTCCCCTCCAGAAGGGAGAGGCTAATTAAGAGTCCTCAGAGGGTGGGGACTGACCTGTGGGTGGGAGAGACCCAGAGCACGTGGACACATTCCACAGGATGGACCGCTGGGCACCCACAGACAAGGGAAGTCCCTGCCACTTCATTCCCTAAAGACCAATCAGTTTAAAAGTCACACTGTTCTGCCAATCATATTGTGCCTAGCTGCCATTTCTCTAAAAACTGTATAATGGCTCACTGAAGGAGCTGTGTGAGGTAGCTGCCTCTCCTTCAAGTGCAGGATAACCCCAATGCGTTGGAACAATAAATTCCTCTTGCTTTTGCTCAGCTCCGCATTGTTCACTCAGGGGGGTCCCCGGTAAGCTAAGGCTCGCCAGAGTCTTACATTTGGAGTGTCCTTTCCAGCTGTTTCAGTTGGTCTAAATTACTCTTCCAGGTAGCTTTTCTGGCCTTGGGGTCTTCTTTGTAGCCCAGCTGAGTTTTTATTGCTTTCTCTGTCAGGACAGGGGCCTAGTGAACTTGGTCAGTTTCAGGGACTTCCTGAAGCTATTTTGAGTTGTTTACCTTCCTGTTTAAAGGGTTTCCTGCAAGATGGAATGTTTTGTAAGACTCTGGACCCTCCCTGGGTCAAGCATATTCAAACCACCACATTCACTCTCTGTTCCTCTGGGACAAATAAATCTCCTTTGCTGGAACTTGGTCTTGAGGTTCTGAGCCGATACTGAGATACTGACCCCTTCACAGTTGGTGCTCTTAATCACTGAACCATCTCTATAGCTTCTGAATGAAGGCCATTTTCGACTCTTGGACCCTTTCCTTCCTCCACCACCCGTCATTGTCAGCCCCACTGCTCTGTGCCTTCTGATCCAACTGTACCTCCCACCACTTCCTCCTGTGTGGCTCCAGCCCAGGTGGAGGCAGTGCAGAGTCAAGGAAACCTTTCAGTATAAAAGACACAAGAAGCTCAGAGATGTTGAACTAAAAGGGAGAGTCAGGTTAGGGACATAGCTCAGTTGGTAGACTGATTGCTTAGCATGTAGAAGGCCCTGGGTTCAATCCCCAGCAGATACAAGCCAGATCTAGTGATGCATACCTATAATCCCAGTACTTAGGAGAAGGAGGTGAAAAGACCAGAAGTTGGGGCTGGAGAGATGGCTCAGAGGTTAAGAGCACTCACTGTTCTTCCAGAGGTCCTGAGTTCAAATCCCAGCATCCATATGGCAGCTCACAACTGTCTAATAGTTGTAATTCCGTAAAATTTGATATTCTCTTCTGGTGTGCAAATGTGCATGCAGACAACACACTGATACAAATAAATAAATAAATCTTAAAAAAAAAATCAGAAGTTTAAGGTTATCCTTGACAACATAGCCAGTTTGTGTTTTGCCTGGAGTATTTGAGACCTTATCTCAAAAACAGATAGATAGGCAGTGGGGGTGCACCCTTTTCCGTCCCGGCCATAAAGGGTGATGTGGCTGGACCAGCACTGGCCTCACTATGTCTGCCCTTTCCAATTTTCAGAGTCTGTCGACAGTAATCTTGCTGCTTATATCCATCCTAACCCTGGAACCCAGTGTCCTGGACAGAAATAAAACTGGACGATTGGGAATATTTTGGAAATGTGCCCAAATTGGTGAACGCAAGAGTCCTTATGTCGCCATATGCTGTATAGTGATGGCCTTCAGCGTTCTCCATACAGCAGCGTTGGGAACTACCAGCATGTGATTGCCATCAGACTGTAAACAAGGACTTACCTCCAGAAGGAAGAACAGTTAAGCCATTTGTCTCTGAACATGGAATGAGATAAATTTCGAGACGCTGTTCTCTATCTTTATGCTATTGGACCAATGAGCTGTATGAATAATTAAGATGTGACAGTTTAATACGCAGGAATGTGATTGTAGCCACCAACCTCGGTTCTCTCACTCCAGTATTACACTCTGCAAATGTCATTCTGTTCTGTCAAGACCGCTTTTCCTAAGGTTCTCCAGGCTCGAAGTAGAAACCCAGTGGCAAATTCCACAGGCTCCTTTGACTAGGGCTTCAAAATAATGTCTTCACAGAATGAGACCTTCTAGCAACTGACCTATTTTTATTGAGAAAAAAATGTTCTATTTTTGTTGTTGTTACTGTTCTTTTGGATTGCATTCATAGTTAAACCTTTTGGGTTGCTAACCAGAATACCTCTATTCTTGGCAAATTCTGCAGTTTATTACGAGTGTTTAAAATATTTTAAACAAAACTCTGTATTTCTTTAATTAGCCTAAGAGTTGGGCTTCTAGTCACAAAGATACAGCTGCCATCCTATGACCAAAAAGTATCTTAGAATGAAAAGCAGCAAAGTAGAACGATGAGTGAGTGCCCTATGTTTTCCGTTCTCTGTAGTGTTAAGTCTTCCAAGTAGAACATCTATTGTAGTTACCCAGATGTGTTATTTGTGGTATTTTTAATGCAGCGTTTTAAATCTAGTTTATGTTCTGTCAGCTTGAAATGATATCTCTTTTGTAACTTTGTAGGTGATAAACATATCTCATATCTGCTTAGTCTGGGGACTACGCTCTAAGTATATTTCAGCTTTGACACAGATGTGAATATCCTCCAATGAAGCATACATATCAAAGAATAAAAAAAACAGACAGAGAGATAGTTAGACAGAGCGATAGATGGATGGATGAATGGATGGATGGATGGATAGATGGATGGATGGATAGAGTGATTGATAGACAGAGAGATAGAGAGATAGAGAGATAGAGAGATAGAGAAATAGATACATGATAGATAGATAGAGTGATAGATGATAGATAGATAGAGTGATAGACAGAGTGATAGATAGATAGATGATAGAGAAATAGATACATGATTGATAGATAGATAGAGCAACAGATAGATGATAGAGTGATAAATAGATAATAGATACATGATAGAATATATGATAGATAGATAGATAGATAGATAGATAGAGTAATGAATAGATAATAGATAGATATATGATAGATGGATAGATGGATGGATGGATAGATAGATAGATAGATAGATAGATAGATAGCTGGAATGGCTTAGTGGGGAAAGGAACTGGGATAAAGGGGGAAGAGAACAGGCCCCACCAAGTGGTCCTTTGCCCCCCACACCTATCCTGCAGCTAGTGACCCCTCATCATAATCATGATGATAATTGACTAAGAGAGAGGTTGGTGGCAGCCAGGTGCCCTCCTGTCCTTCTGTCTCGGCTCCTGAAGAATCTGACATGTCCTTAGCACTCAGGGAAAGTTTGCAGGTGCTGTTATTGATCGGACCAATTCTCACCCCATCACTTCTCAGGAGGGACAACCAAGCCCAGAGAAGGTGTGGCCCTGTCCGAGGTCACACAGCAGTCACCTCCTGCCAGAGACTTCTGGGCTGGCGCCACCCCAGGGTGGGTCCCTTGGGGCAGCCTCCATTGTGCACTCTCAAGCAGGAAACTGCTGTGCTCAGCACCCTGGGCAGCAGAGAGGAGGAACGAGTTTGGCTACGTGACTGGCAGGCCCTAGAGGCTGAACCAGGCCTGAGCCTGGAAAACAACCTGTGGTGGGCCTTGGGTGGAGGCCTCCCTGCCTGGAGAAAGGAGTGGCTGAGGACCTCTTTTCCTCATACAAGGCTGGGAGGCTCAGGGCTTGTTCCCTGCCTGTGAGGGGGTGGCTGTAAGGCTCACTGTATGCCCAAGCTTCAGGGCTTTGGGGAGCCGTGGGGAACGTGGGTGAGCAATGAAGCCAGTGGGCGCACGTAACCCTGGCATGACCTATGTAGCATCCTGGCTTTCTTAGGCCCTGGTTTGTGGGAAGAAAGGCTCAGCTCTGCCTGAGGGCTGCTGGGTACATTGGTGACTTTGACTAAGGAGGCTCAAGGCACAGGGGCTGGGGTTTCCTTGCCCTGGAACTCAGAGCCATGTGGAAGCCCCCTGGGGGCCTCACTGCTATCACCAGGGCCTGAGTCAGAGCCAGGAAACCGGCCAGCCGCCGTGAAAAGGGCCTGCAGGCCCAAGGAAGCCAGGAACCGCAGGGAGGAGTCAGATTGCCAAAACTACCAGGGGGCAAAGGGAAGCCATTGATGGTATAACCCAGGGGGAGGTGACAGGTGAGGCTTGGGGAAAGGGCACAGACTAGAGGCCAGAAGCCAGATGCAGCAGGAAAGACCTAGGCAAGAAAAAAGAGCCTATTTAGGCATCTATGTGGAACTGGGGGAAGACAAAGTCAGGTTTGGTGTGCAGGCATGGGGGGGGTCCTTGTTCAGGCTCCCTAGGGATCGCTCCTCTTCGTGGCTGCTAAGCACAGTTCGTCCCTGGTGACTTGCCAATCATTTTATGCATGAAAACATCTTATGGGGAGGGTGGAACTGGAGGAACTAGCTCAAAACCTAAGGGACCTCCCACCTCCTTCCCTGAACACTCCAGCGCTAATTGCTCTAGGCAAAGAGCACCCTGAACCTGGCACACGGCACAGCTACTAGGCTAATGTCAAAGCACCTGCCTTCCTGGACATGAGAGGGCCAGCAAGGAAGCTGGCCTTTGGGGAAGGTCCAGGGGCCTGAGGTAGCCCTGGGAGCTGGTCATGGTGGGCACTGGGCATGAGACAGGACATTAGAGCTCCCATGTCCTTGGCAGTTGGGACTGACTCTGCTGTGGAGACCCGTGGTTTGAGGAAATGAAACCCAGGAAGGGTGACCAGGAGAGGATCGCTACCAGGTTACTAGAACTGCCAAAGATGGGGGTGCCACAACCCCATATCTGCAGCCACGCTGTGTGACCGTGCCCAAGGGAAGACACCAGCACCAACATATCCTGCTTTACCTGGGTCTCTCTGGATCTCCAGTTGCTTGTTTGTAAAATAGGCCTCGGTTGATTGATGCTAACTTCAAGGGACTAATGGCAGGAATTAGTGAGTCTGAGGCAGGGGCATGGCATTTTGTATGTTTGACAGCAAGCAGACACTGCTTGCCTTGAGCAGCCCCAAGAGGCAGATACAAAAGGAAGAAGTTAGTTCCTGGTGGGTTAAGGCAGTGGTTCTCAATCTATGGTCGCGACCCCTTGGCGTCGAATGATCTTTGCACTGGGATCACCTGTCAGATATTCTGCATATCCGATATTTACATTATGATTCATACCAGTAGCAAAACTATAGTTGTGAAGTAGCAACAAAAATAATCTTATGGTTGGGGGTCACCACAACATGAGAAACTTTACTGAAGGGTCGCAGGGTTAGGAAGGCTGAGAACCACTGGGTTAAAGGGATTTAGGATTGCCCCATGATTTTAAGGCACCAAGCCCGGTGTCTTAGTCAGAGGAACTATTGCTGTGGTCAAACACCATAACCAGAAGCAACTTGGGGAGGAAAGGGTTGATTTCCCTCACAGTTCCGTATCACAGTTCATCAAAAGCAGCCCGGACAGCAGCTCAAGCAGAACAGGAGCCTAGTATCAGGGGCTGATGCACAGGCCATGGACTCTGCTTACTGGCTTGCTCAGTCTGCTTCCCTAGAGACCACCAGTCCGGGGATGGCACCTCCCACAACGGTCTGGGCTCTCCCCCCCAGTCGCTGAAAAGAAAATGCCCTACAGTCAGATCTCATGGAAGCATTTTGAGGTTTGTTCCCTCCTTCAGACAACCCTAGCTTACGTCAACTTGACATCAAACTAGCTAGCACACCTGGAGTGTCAGCACTGAGAGGAATGGCCAGTGGGTGGGAACAAGGTATGGCCACCTCTTGGCTTCAGCCCTCTCCTCCCGTCTCTTCTGACCTCTTTTCCCATCACAGCCTCAACAGGGGCAGGCACCAAGAGGTATCAGGCTCCCTCTCTTAACCCTAGCAACCATCCTTGGCGCAGTGACCCTCTAGGGTCTAACCTGGGTTTTTCCTGTCCAGTGATAACTCATCTGCCCCACTGATGTGGATGAAAACCCACCAACCTCATTTCTACATGCCTCATGCCTTAGGCCCCAGGGGTGCCCGGCTCTGCCTGCCTGCCCTGCATGGCAACTGCAACATGCTCCCTGCCACACCCAGTGGGTCTTCAATGGATCCACTCCGGTCCCCTCTGGTGTCTACACTCAGCAGAACAGGGCCTTGAATTCCAACTGGAACTGGGCAGAAGCCAGCCAGTCAGCGCTGGCACACCTGGCCAGGTGAGAAGACACTGAAGCCAGGAGCCAGCTCATCACTTGGGTGTAAACACCAGGGAAGTGGGAAGCTGGCAGCTGCCTCCTCTACCTTCTCCCCGGCCCCCTCCCTGGGGCCCCACCCCTGGGACAGAGGGTGTCCCAACTTGTTAGAGGAGTTTGCATCCCACACCTGTACTCACACTGGATGTGTAGAGGGGTCATGGATGGCGTGGGTTGGGGTAGATCATTTTTGTCTTCTAGACCCCCGATGGACGTGCTGACGTAGCCCCCATTCCCCAAAAGCCTGGAAGTCTTGGGCCACTTGTTCCATGTTCCATCCCCAGATAGAACAAGGGCATTATGGGAGCTGGAGCATGCCTTGGGCAGGGCCTTCCAGTTCCTAGTTCCATTTATTTATTTATTTATTTATTTTATTTATTTATGGTTTTTTC
Source organism: Mastomys natalensis (assembly GCA_021653895.1). Taxonomy (NCBI): domain Eukaryota; kingdom Metazoa; phylum Chordata; class Mammalia; order Rodentia; family Muridae; genus Mastomys; species Mastomys natalensis. The sequence goes on along the minus strand of JAJTUV010001747.1, from coordinate 44,724 downwards.
GAGACAGGGTTTCTCTGTGTAGCCCTGGCTGTCCTGGAACTCATTCTGTAGACCAGGCTGGCCTCGAACTCAGAAATCCGCCTGTCTCTGCCTCCCAAGTGCTGGGATTAAGGGCGTGCACCACCACTGCCCGGCCCTAGTTCCATTTAGAGCTGCAGATATTGATAACTTGTCTGTCATTGTCTGTCTTGGGGTATACTTGGTTTTTAGTTTTGGGTTTTTTGTTTATTTATAGGTTTTTTGGTTTTGGTTTTGGTTTTTTAAAGACAGGGTTTCTCTGTGTAGCCCTGGCTGTCCTGGAACTTGCTCTGTAGACCAGGCTAACCTTGAACTCACAGAGGTCTGCCTGCCTCTGCTTCAAGTGCTTGGATTAAAAGCACATACCACCACACAGAAACAAATAGAATACTTTGGATTTTTATTAAATATTTTTTAAAATATGTGTGTGAGCACACATGTGTGCAAGCATGCATGAGTGTGTGTGTGTTGCCACATTTGTACACAGGGCCAGTGACAATTGAATCGCTGAAGCAGGGGTTGTAGACAGTTGTGAGCCTCCTGGTGTGGGTTCTGGGAACAAAACTTGGGTCCTCTGAAAAAGCAGCAAGTGCTGAGCCGTCTGCTTAGCTCCAGTCAAGGTACAATCCTGGAGCAGATGAATAAAGCTCAGAGAGGGTAAGTGACCTGGCCAAGATCACACAGCCAGGAAAGAGCTCAATTGAAAACTGACTCAGGCCAATTTAACTTCCGAACCCAGGCCCAGCTACCAAGGCTGGAGCTCCGCACACGCACTAAGTACAGGCCCCCATCCTCCTGCCAGAGTGCCACCCCCACACACCTCTACACCTACCCATTCAGGGGCACAATGAATACCTACCCTCGATGCCCACATCATGCAGGCCCCTGTCCTGGGCGCCGCCTATGCCATCTCCAACAGATACACAAACTTCCTTCTACACCGGTCTCACGCCACCCTGTAACCAGCCCCTCCTCCATGCATGCAGAAGGCAGGATAGCACATGCCCTCCTCCGCCCCCGCAGCCTGTGCCCTCTCTGCCTCTGGGCTCCAGCAGCTCCCTGGGCTGTGTTTGGAGACAATAGATCTGCAGGGCCCTGTGGTGTGCAGAAGTTAGGTGCAGGTTAGAAAGAGCGGCCTCCCTTCTGGGTTAGTCAGTCAGTCCTGGGCCTGAGTGGTGTCAGGGGCTGGCTGCTTACAGGGCAATCTCAAGATATGCCCTCCCTCCTAGCTATGTCCCTGGTAGAGTCTTTGGGGGAGTTAAAAGGAAGTATGGACTGGAGGCGGGGGGCAGGATCCTAGGACCCCCAAGTCCTGGTCTATGCAGCCCAGGCCTGTGTGGGGAACCACTGGGGTCCAGATCTCTAGACCAGGACAAGGAGGAGCAAGACTTGTTCTCCTGAGTCGCCCCCTTCTTGCCTCTCTATAATAAGGTCTGTGATGGTACAGACCTGCTTGGTTCCACACTTGACACCCAGTGTTTAACCACAGCATTTCAGAGCAATGCACTAGGCCCTCATCTATCTCAGGGACCAACATTGTTCCCATTTCCCAGACAGATAAACTGAGCACAGAGAATTAAGGCACTGACACTTGGGTCTTGGCATAAAATGAGTGTTCCTTCGATGTTTATGAAAGAACAAACCTGCAGGGTATGTCGGGGCTCAAGCCTCATGCAAGGGAAAGCCTTAGGATATGAATTTAGGTTCAATTTCCTTTGCAGCCACAGAGCAAGCTTGTCTACCTGGCTGAGACCTGCTCTTTGATAGCAGCCAGTGGCTCTCCTTTTGAATGAAAAATGTCAGAAGAGTCCCCCACCCCACCCCGCCCCCCAGATCCCTTCCTGGATGCCATCCCTGGACACAGAAGCAATGTTACACATTGGCACGTCAAACAAAGCCACAGTAGGACCATAATGCACCAAGACTCTGCCCTGTCACACCTGAACACAAATAAATAAAAGAACGTCTTCTAAAGCCCAGGACGAGCCCACATCCCCTCTCCTGGCTGAATGGGTGACGGCAACGGTTTTAGCGTCACCTCATGGCTCTTCCTTTTAGATAAAAAATCTCTACGATCCCCAGTCAGTCACCTCTGCTCTGCGATGACTCCTGACCCAGAGCAAAGCTTCACTTCCTTACACCCCCAAAGCATCCCGTCAAACCTAGGTTGTCTAAGTCCTTTCAAAAGGGGTTCAGACACCCCGAGTTTTCCAGGTATACGTTCCCTGAGTTTCAAGCAACAAGGCACGGACACCATCCTACGACCAAACAAGACCTGTTTTGTTGGGTCCCATTTTGTTGATGTTTTTGGAGCTGGGAGCCAGCAAAGTGTCAGCCTCCGATGAAGCATGACCGAACCTGGGAGGAACCTTAATCTCTACGCTGCCAGGAGGCCCATTTCCAGGATCTGAGACAAGAGGGCTGTCCCTACAGCACCTGCCAGTCCCTGGCCACCTAAGACTAAACATGAGGTGAGACACTCCTGCTGGGCCCCTGTCCCTGCAGACATCAGATGTCTGCGTGCATTGGGAGGCCAGAAGAAAGGACAGAGCAGAAGGCTCAGAGTCTGGAGATCTGTCTCTGTTTCGCCTCTGCCTCTTTTGTCTCACAATCTGTAACTTAGTTTTACCATCCATACAATGGGCAGGGTGGGGTTAAGTGAGATAAATGATTGCTAGCTGGCTCTGCCCACCTGGCTCTGCCTCTTGAGTTCTTGCTTTATGCCCCGGAGTAGGCAGGAGGTGGGAATCTGGCCTCCCTTTCTCGACAATGCCCCTGAGAAGGTTAGCCCAAGTTGACCCTGGGCTGAACTGAAGAGCAGACAAAGGTTCAGGTGGGTCTCATATGTCTTCAGTCACCAGACTCCTGACTGGGAAGCAGTATGGTGGAGATCTTTGCTACGAGATCAGGGTTCAGGGCTATGTCCTTCCTCCTTGTCCCTCCTTGTTCCTAGATCAGGGCCCATGTCCAAGGCAAACAGGACGAAGCGGAGGTGCCACAGGAAAGCCAGGCAGAGCCTCGGGGCTCATTGCAGGATGAGGAGCTGTGGCGGGGGTGGTCAAGGAAGAAACCTTTCTATAAGTTCTTTCAGCTCTAAATCCTGCAGGGGATGTGGCATCCTCCACTTTGCCCTGGGCAAGAGGGAAGGAAGGACTCTAGCTATGGGACCCACGTGTGAGCCAAGGACTGTGTCCTTTCCAGAAAGGAAGGGCCCAGTGTAGAGATCAAGGGAACTGAAGTTCCTTAGAGCCCGGATCCTCCACCCACCCCTGTCCAGAGGAAGAAAGCAGGATTCCTAAAGTTTGACAGGGTACAGACCCTCTCCCGAGCCTTCCCTCCACCCAGCACCTTCTCTCCGGTGCATTGAGAAATGTTGGTTCCTCTGCCTGGACCGCCTCTCCCTCCTACAACCCTGTTTGCCTGGTGATTGTTCCTCATTCTTGCAATCTCAGCTTAACTTGCTTCCTCCAGGAAGCTTTCCCTGATAGGATCCTGGTTGCAAGATTCCTCAACCTTGGCCAAGATGGCTTATAGCTTCCTGTCTGTTATCTCCCTGGTATGTGTGTGGGGTCGGGGGCAGCCTGTGTCATTCACCGCTGAATTCCCGGTACCCGTGAGAAGCCTGGTTTACAGTGGCACTGGGTGACTACCTGACACTGAGCGAGACTGCAGACTGTAGACCAGAGAGCTCCTCAGGGAACAAGAGAGCAAGGGGCCTTCAGTCTGTCGTTGATGTAGTCACAATAGTCACGTGTTGGGCTAAGAGACTAAGGTGTCAGAAGTAGTTATACAGAGGCCACGTGCTGGCTGAGGCCTCTGAGCAAAGGTAAGGACAAACTAGTGTGAGGTAATCATTTTGAATGGGGCTTTTGAGTAACAGAACTGTCTCTGGGCTCCACATAGCTGCTGAGGAAAACCTAAATCCCAAGATCCAATAATTTTTTTTAAATTTACTTATTTTATTATATATATATGAATATCTTGTCTCTAGGTATATATGTGTACCACATGCATACCCGTTGCCCGTGGAGGACAGAAGAAGGTATCAGATCCCCTAGAATTGAAGTCATGGATGATTATGAACTACCAAGTAGAAGTTAGCAACCGAACCTGAGTCCTCTGAAAGAGTAACACAGGCTCCAAACGCCTAAGCCAGCTCTCCCCCCTGCCCAAGACTCAAGGTTTTAAAACATTGTTTATGCTTTGCCTGCATTTATGTCTGTGTACCACGTGCATGTCTGGTGTCCTTGGAGACCAGAAGAGGCTACCAAATCCCTGGGACTGGAGTTACAGAAGGTTGGGAGCGGCCATGTGGGTGCTGGGAACGGAATTGTGAGTCCTCTCTCTCTGTGAGAGCAGCAAGTGCTTTGAACCTATGAGCCAGCTCTCCAACCTTGTTCAGCAAGGTTGTGTTTTGTGTGTGTGTGTGTGTGCGTGTGTATGTGTGTGTGGTGGGGGTAGATTTTTAACAGATTGTGCTAGGGCAACTGGATATACCTCACACACACAACAACAAAGCTCTCTACTGTACACCTGCACGGTAGTCACCATCCACTCACAAGGAGAATGAGGCCCTCAGGGCCACAGTTACTGCCCTATATCTCAGGCATGTGAGAGCAGGGTGTCACTGCTCTGGTCTATAATCCCAGTACTTGCGAGGTGGAGGTCTGGAAACTCAAGGTCATTCTCAACTACAGGAAAATTTGTCTCCAAGTCTGGCTTGGTGAGACATGCCGTTAATCCCATCATCACTCAGGAGGCAGAGGCAGGCGGATCTCTGTGAATTTGAAGCCAGCCTAATCTACAAATCGAGTCCAGGACACCCAGAGCTGCAGAGAGAAACCCTGTTTCAAAAAGTCCAAAGCGGGGGGGAAAAAAGTCTCCAAACTATATCGACATCAAAAGAAGGTGTATGAGCCCCTCCCCCCACCACCGCTAGAGCATCCAGCAAGAAGAGAGTTGAATGCACACCAGGGGGAGGTCCCTCACAGAGCTAGCTCTAATCCCACCTCAGCTTGGATTTACAGCTTTCCAGAGTCTGAGGATATTCATAAAATACATTCGTTTGTTTGTTTATTATGTACATGTGGAAGCTGGATGACAACTCTGGGGACTCCTCTCCTTCCTCCATGTGAGTCTTGGGGATCAAACTCAGGCCATTAGCTTGTCATTCGCCGTTTTTAACCGGAAGAGCCATCTCGCTGTCCCAAGTGTGAGAAATCTGCTTCTGTCATCTGAGTCACCCAATCTGTGGTATTTTTTGTTACTGCAGTCTGAATGAAGACAATGTCATTAGTCACTAGGGATGGTAAACCACAGTGACATTCCATTTCACACCCACTAAAATGGCGGCAACCAAAGCGACAGGCAATAACAAGCGTCGCTGACGCTGTGGAGTACGGAAAACCGTCTCTATCAGGACAGGATGGAAAATGGGCCACCATTTTGGAAAGCGACATGTGGTCCCACAGGATTAAGCAGCTCCTCCCCCTGAAGTACTTCAGAGAATGGAAACATGTTCAGGGAAAGCTTGGGTCACACACCTGTGATCCAGCACTTGGGAAGCTGAGGCAGGAGGACAGAAAGTTCTAGGCTGCTCCAAGTGATGGAGTGAAACCCTGTCTCAATAACAAAATCCAGGCCTGAGGATGTTGGCTCAGGTGACTAAGGGGGCTTGTTACACAGGCCTGAAGAACTTGAGCTGGATTCCTGGAACCTGCCAGGTAGAGGCACAAAGCCAACTTGTGAGGATTGTCCTCTGCCTTCCACACATGTGTACCACATGTATGATACAACTCTCTCTCTCTCACTCGTTCTCTCTCTCTCATGCTCATACACAAATACATATAAACACTCACTCATACACACACATACGTACTTACATGCATACCATAACACATACACAGACACTACATGTGTATATAACACACACAGGCACACATACATCATAACCCACACACAGACACCACAAACATATATCACTTATTCAGACACACATGGACTCACACTCACACAGAGACATACACACTCTCACACACACACAGATCCACACTTACACAGAGACACACACACTCAGACACACATAGAGACTCACACTCAACTACAGAGACACACACTCACACACACTACTCACATACAAGAGACCCAAGACTTCTACTAGACACACAGACACACACTAAACCACTGGAACAAGAACAGCTGCCTTGGTGAAACACTAGTTCTAAGCACAGATACTGAGGAGTCTGAGGCCTTGACACTTCAAACCTCTCAGGGCTATAGAGTTATCAAAGGCTAGCCTGGGCAACTGATGGGGACATTGCTAAAACAAAAAGTGAAAAGGAGGCTGGGATGTAGCTGCAGTCTAGCCTGAACTAAGGCCCAGGTACAATTCCCAGGACCCAAAGCAAAACAACACTGAAAGCAGCACACTGAGGCAGGTTCTGAGACACCACAAGTGGCCTTGGAAAGCTCGGGGCACGTGAATGTCGCAGGCTGTAGGCCTCATTTCCGCCCATCCCATGGTTCCTCACAACATTTGCTGGAGTTAGAAGTTCCATCACTGAGCCTCTAACACACCAGAGTGGCACGAAGGTGGCTTCTCTTGCTCACTGCTTCACAACGCATGGGGCCAAGTACCCAATCATCATGGAGTTCCTTCCTGTCAAGGATTCTGCCTGGCTCACAGATGCCACTGCTCCGAGAAGGCGTTTTAGACTTCCTGGTTAGCCACATAGAACCTCTGCGGGAGAAAGAAAACCCGTAGACCCTTCATGGGAGGGAGGAACAGGGCTAGACTAGAAAATCCTAGAGAAAGAAAGTAGACTCGGGGTCTCACATGGGCTAGACAGGTGTTCTACATCCTCTCCCTGATCCACAGCACTGGTTGGGAGTCTTTAAAGTGTAAATATTGCCGGGCGGTGGTGCGCGCACGCTTTAAATCCCAGCACATTGGGAGGCAGAGGCAGGCGATTTCTGAGTTCGAGGCCAGCCTGGTCTACAGAGTGAGTTCCAGGACAGCCAGGGCTATACAGAGAAACCTTGTCTCGAAAAACCAAAAAAAAAAAAAAAAAAAAAGGTTGTCTGAAGAGATGGCTCGTGTGTGTGTGTGTGTGTGTGTGTGTGTGTGTGTGTGTGTATGTGTGTTATGATGTGTGTGTGTGTGTGTGTATCTGTGTGGCTTCTGTATGAGTCTGTATATGTATGTGTGATTTGGTGTGTGTGTCACCTGTGAGTGGTGTGTATGGTGTGTATATGTGCTGTGTGTATGTGTGATGGCATGTATCTGTGTATGTATGGGTTTGGTGTGTGTGTTATCTGTGTGTGTGTGTGTGTGGTGTCTGTGTAAATTATTTTTGGTTTTTTTTAAGACCATGTTTCTCTGTATTAGTCCTGCCTATCCTGCAACGCGCTCGTAGACTAGGCTGGCCTGGAACTCAGAGATCTGCCTGCATGTCATCTGCTTGGATTAAAGGCGGGCAACAACACTGCCTGGCTTACTGAGTCAGTCTTTACTGGTTGAGTCTTCCAGGAGCTTCAGATCTCCAGGTTTGTAAGAACACAAGGGAGCGCCACCTCAGCCCGAGTTGTGGTGAAAAGGCTTAGACAGAGCCAAACATCCCCTCTGAGGTAAGCAGGGGCTGCTGTAGTTGAATGTCCTTACGAGAAAGAAGAGGTCATAGTAGGCTGACTGAGTGCGAGGCTCCATGAAGCCACGCCCATGGTCACCATGAAGCCACGCCCAGAGGCTCATGAGCCACGCCCAGTGAGTGACTGCAGGGTCAAGCAGGTGGGCAAGAGGTGGGGGGATGGCCCGCACATTGAATTGAGCATTTGGAAGGTGAGAGCAGGATGATCAGGAGCTGAAAGTACCTTGGGCTATATAGAAAGTTCAAGGCAAACCTGGGATTCATTCCCTTGTCTGAAGGAAAGAAAGAAGCAAGCAGAAACAAGAAGCAGGGAGGGACAGGGAAGGGAGGGAGGAGGGAGGCAGAGGGGAGGGCGGTAAAGAGGGAAGAGGGAGGGGGGAACAGAGGGAGGGAGGGACAGTGGCTGGGTTGTGGCCAAAGAGTAGTGGACAGCTGGCCTTGGCCCAGTTCTGCTGTGTCAGACCAGCTAAGCCGGCTTCCAAGCGACTTTAATTATTTATTTATTTACGTGTTGTGTTTTTACTTTTTTAAAGTACATTTATTATTTTATTTGTGTTTATTTATTTGTGTTTATTCATTTGTGTTTAATTTATGTGGTTTCTTTATTTTTTATCTGTGTTGCTCGCTAGCGGTGCACTTTAATGCAGGTCATTTATTAGGTCAGGTTCAGTTTTGAGAGTTCCTTTTCAGGCAGGTTCTGAGGTTGGCAGCAGTCAACACCTCTGTGTAGCCACTCACAGCCCTTCTCGGTTCTTTACGTGCTTTGACATCTCTTTCTGTTGCCTACACTCCCTGTCCAACCTGCACCACCCCTATCCCCCCCCTCTTTCCCTCCCCCATCCCTTGTCTTATGGGGCCCGGGAGCCCAAATGCCCAGGAGGCCTTCCAGGCCCAGCGATGTCAGAGGGTCAAGCAAAGTGCAAACTGGAAATCTCATCCTGAGATAGGGCAGGGGTAGGATCACGTGTCCCTGGCCCTGCCAACGCTGCATAAAGCCGCGTGCCCCTCCCTTTGTCCCGCTGGAGGAGGGTCATGTAACCAGTAGCCGCCGGGTTAAACTTCCTCTCTGCTTTAAGGTCCTGTGCTGAAGCACCAGCAGTTCCTCCTTATGCAAATGAGGCATCCTCAGACCCTGGCTGTGGCCAATGGTACACTCACCCCACGATCCTACTCACCTCCGAAAGGTTTAACTAGCCCTTGCCCACCCCTTCCTCCAAATTAAACCAGCTGTCTTAGTTAAACCTGTCTCTCTTGCTGCTTGACGACGCAGACGTCTCCACTCCCTGTAGCCTACCAGCCTTGCAGGTTCCTGATCCGGGTGGGGAAGTGGGAGAGTGAGGGGCATGTGGTGGGGGCAGAGATGTTGGGGGTGATAGGGATGACAGCTGAAGGGACCAGCCAGACCGTTCCTTAGGTGTGCTGCTTGAAGTGGGGATGGTGGGTGGGAGGGCAAGGTGGGAGATTGGGGGAAGTGGGGAGGGAAGTTGGGGGATGGGGGTTTGAGAGGGTTGAGGGGAAGGGTGGAACAAGGGAGAGACAGCTGATGGGACCAGATCCTTCCCTGAGTATGCTGTTTGAGGTCTCCATCCTGTTGGCACTCCTTCCTGCCTTGCTCTGCCTAATTCCACCTGACTGATCAGGTACAGTCGGACTACAGCTGAAGGGCCCAGTCACCTCCTTTGCGACCAGAAGGCGTTGTTTGTGTCTTTCCGCAGAACCAGCCCAGACTTATTTGGGTCCCACCAGAGATGTCTGACACCACCCCTCCAACTGAGAAGATAGCCGGCTTCTTGCTGGCGGCTCAAGGACTGAGGAGACAAAGGAGGGCCCCGCGTGGGACAACCAGTCCTCCTGGAGGGGCAGCCATGTCCTTGTGTGCACTGCCAGGCCAGTCCGCGTTGCCCCTCCCAGTCTTCTCCCACTAGGAGACTCATTGTGTCCACAAGGGACACAGTAAGTCATGGAAGCCCAGGATTGCCCACTTGAAGGATGCCAGACCAGGACTGAGATCCCCTTACACCCAACTCTATCTCCACCACTCACAGCCTTTTCCTCTGCTTTCTTTAACACCACATGGTTGACACCTCTGTGAGGCCCCCCTATACGGAGGCTGCAGATACTGGAGATGCAGGAAGTGAATCCACCAGCACCATGTTCGCCAACCTCATGCTCACTCATTTTCAGTTTTCCATTGGCCATCCCTGGGACGACCTGTAGAGAATGGGAATTATGGGCTGTTACTACCCTAACAGCTAAGCCAAATACCCAGTGGCTAATGAACACATCTCCCACCAGCTCGTCCCTACTTCCACTGACCGACTTGTTAACATTCTTCAACAGAAGAATCAAAAGGAGGTTCAAGCCCCCTCTCCTGGCTACAACACATCCAGTATCTAGCCGATCTCCTTGCTCTAACAGCCCACCATACCTCCTCTCAATGCTTTCCCTGTGCCTCCTCTCCCAGCCTCCATTGCCAGCTGTTACCGTTTGTATATTCTCGGCCCAGGGACTGGCAACTATTAGAAGGTGTGGCCCTGTTGGAGAGGGTGTGGCCTGTTGGAGTAGCTGTGTCACTGTGAGTGTGGGCTTTTAAGACCCTCGTCCTAGCTCCTGGAAGCCAATATTCTCCTAGAAGCCTCCAAATGACGATGTAGAACTCTCAGCTCCTCCTGCCCATGACTTCTGGATGCTGCCTTGCTCCCACCTTGATGATAACTGAACCTCTGAACCTGTAAGCCAGCCCCAACTAAATGTTGTCCTTATAAGAGTTGCCTTGGTCATGGTGTCTGTTCACAGCAGTAAACCCTAACTAAGACAGCAGCTGTTCCTATTAGCGAGTTACAAAACATTCCTCTTTTTAATCTATCCTTCCCAATTTGTCTTGTAGAGCCCTCTTCAAGGTCCCATCCTACATGTTCCTGTGACATCAGTGTCCCCAGGCCAGCGAGTGTTAACCCTCCTGCTCATGTCTGGTGCAATAACAGCATTATCAGTTCCCGCATTAATCTTCCTTTTCCAAGGTTTCTCCACTCCCGTATTAATTGTTCCCCAAGTTTCTCTCTCTGCGTCCGAGGAACTCACCTTACATTTGGAGGGGCTGAGAGAAAGGGAGGTCTTCCACCCTCTGCTTATCCGACTGGGTCTCAATGTCTCTCCAGGAGCCACTGAAGCAGCCTTTGTCCGAACATACTCTGGCTGGCGACTTTCGGGATAAGTTTGACCAGGTCATTGCTCCCCCCTGTAGATAACAGTCTTTCCAGCAACAGATCACCTCTCAAGCTTGGCTGGGGGTGGGGGGTGGGGTGTTCTACAAAAGCAGAGACATTAGGACTTTTCTTTCTTTCTTTCTTTTTGTTTTTTGTTTGTTTGTTTGTTTTTTTTTTTTTTTTTTTGTTTTTTTTGTTTTTTGTTTGTTTTTCGAGACAGGGTTTCTCTGTGTAGCCCTGGCTGTCCTGGAACTCACTCTGTAGACCAGGCTGGCCTCGAACTCAGAAAATCCACCTGCCTCTGCCTCCCAAGTGCTGGGATTAAAGGCGTGCGCCACCCTCGCCCGGCGAGACTTAGTTTTCTTGGGGGAGGAATGTTGCTTCTATGTCGGTGAATCTGGACTGGTGGGACAAACTCTGCAGAAGCTCACAGATCTGCGTCGAGAACTCCAGGGAGGCACCCTTACCTCTCAGATCCTCCCTTACCTCCACCCCCATGGATTGGCTCCTCCCCCATTGATTGGCTCCTCCCCCATGGATTGGCTCCTCCCCCATGGATTGGCTCCTCCCCATTCCTGGTTTCTGTCTTATTGGACCGTTGGGACCTTCCTCCTGACACTGCCTCATTAAATTTTGAAACCGACAGATAAGCAACTTTATAAGAATCAGTGCTAACCAGGTTCTGGTTCAACACCAAACCATTCCCAACCTAGAGGCTGATGACTGTGCTGCTGTGTTCCCCTTTATAAAACAAAAAAGGGGGTGTGGGTCCAGGGAGCCATGGGACCTAGAGGGAGCAGGCCTGGAGCAAGAGTGGGTCTGAGGTGTAACCAAATCCCAGAAATCTCACCTGAGATGGGCAAGGGCAGGATAGCCTCCTCTTATCCGGGCCTGCGTGCCCTGGTGCTGGTAGCCCTACACTCCCACCTTGGCCACACAGGAGGAGGTTACGTAACAGGTGGCCAACTTCCTTTCTCTTACAAGGTCATGTCCATCAGCACCTGGAATTCCTCCTCATACAAATGAGCTGACTTCATTACCCTGGTCAGTGATGTACACTCACCCCATGGCCCCCACTCACCCCAAAAGGTTTAAATAGCCTTTGTTCACCGCACCCCCCAATTAAATGAGCTGTCTCACTGAAGCCTGTCTCCCCAGAGTCTGTTCTCTCAGGATCTGTGGTCACGATGGATGGTGGTCACCCAGGACGGAGGGGAAGCAGAGACCAGTGCCTCTCTCTTCTCTACAGAGCCTTTACTCCTGGGCTGGATCATCTCTTGGCATTTGGAACAGGGCCCTGGGTGAGAGCCACCAACCAGAAGAAAATGAAACCACAGTGTCTTCTCTGGATCCTCTGTGAAGCTCCTCCCCTGCACACACCACTCTGCTGTGCTATGGGGTTCTGGTCACTCCATCCCCAACCCATCTTCTCTAGGACTTCCCCTAAGACATACCCCATCCTCCCCAGCCTCCTACCCCCAGCCCCCCTCCCTGAAGTCTGTCTCTCCTCTGGTGGCTCCAGTGGTTTGGATACCCTTAGCTCCAGCTGCCTGAATGACCTCACTTTTCCCAACACACACACACACACACACACACACACACACACAATTCATAGCAGTCATAAAAACACAGAACACCACGACCACACAGTACCACCACACAAATTCACAGCGAGTTCATACAAACGCACAAGAACACACACGACACACACCACACAGCCACATGCACGACACATGCACACACAAATTCACAGCAAGTTCATACAAACGCACAAGAACACACACGACACACACACACAAACATGCACACACACAGGCACATGCACACACAAATTCACAGCGAGTTCATACAAACACACAAGAACACACACAACACACATACAAACATGCACACACTGAAGTACAGAGCACACACACACACAAAAACATCCCTTGCTAGATCTGAGGCAGCCTTGGCTCCTCCCATGGACCCGGGTCAGGAGGCTGCTTACCCCATCAGGTTGGGGGAGGGGAGGGAACAGAGACTAAACTCACAGGAGGCCAGACAAGCTGGGCTCACAGAGGATCAGCTCTGCGCAGGGTGCAGCCTGTCCCTACTCTGCAAAACCCCTCTTCCAGTAGCCTGCCATCCGCTGGGGACCTGAGTATGCAGGGCAAGATCTTCCCACCCCTGAGGAACTGACAGTCAGCCCTCTGCTTTCTGCAAAGGAAGCAAATCTTTGCTGGGGATTGGAGACTCGGGTCCAGCCAACTCAGCCGTCATTGCCTAGGGAGACTCTGGCATGTGCCTCAGTCTCTTCCTCTGGAAACCAGAGTCCTGGTGCCAGTCTGGTGGTGTTGCTGGCAAGCTACGGGCACTGGGCAGTGATACGCAGACTCCCTCCTTCAAGCCCCCCGTTCTGGGCCCTGGACACCTCTCTAGCCATCCACTTGTGGCCTGTGTCCAGGAGAGCTTCCCAGCAGACTTGGGGGGTCGGAGGGAAGGGGTAACCGGCCTTCTGCCTTTTAATTTAGATTCCTGGGTTTATGGCAGGAAGCGTGGACTGACTGACGCTGTAATTAAGGCGAATCCTGAAGCCAGAGGAGGCAGAGAGAGGAGCTCAGTAGAAGGCTGATTCCCACATCTCTCTTTTCTCCAGCCCAAGTCCCAACCTCAGAGCTTCAGCAGGCACCTCTGCCTCAGCTCTATGGCACGGACACTATTCTGCATCCCAGAGAAGCTGTGCTGGGTGACTGCACACCAAAGGTCTCACTGCACGTGCGTGCGTCTCCCTCCGACACCTGCAGCCGTCTGTCCCAGGAGTGCAGGGAGGGTTCAGACTCTGAAACTAAAGGGTCTGTCTTCACTGAGCATACCCAACCCCCCAGTCCGCATTCCTGAGGAGTCTGGGCAGAGTCTGGTCAGGGATACTGTGGGAGGAACAGATCCCACCCAGGGTCAAGAGCAGGGCAAGGAGCTTCGGGCTGAGTACCCATCTGCTGCAGAAGCCTGCCAGCCAACGCCGGGGCAGTGCTGCTGGGAGACCTGGGGACTCAGCCTCTCCTAGAGCTTCTTCTACTCATGGGCCCAAGAGCTGGAGCTCAGATTGTCTACAGGTCACTGGTCCTCACGGGCTCTCCTGCTTCCTGCATATAAGGTCCATCGGAAGGGAGCAGTTGTCTTCAGGAAGGGTGTTCTCTCCCACAGTACATACACAGGGCTTTTACCTCCCGACCCCTCATCCCCTCTTCCTTCCTTGTCCTCCCAGGGTTCTGTGTCTTTCAGCAACCTGTGCCTCAGTGGGCCTCTGAGGTAAGAGTTAGTGGTCGTACTTGACCAGTGGCTCAGGCCTAGAATCCCAGCTACCTGGAAGGTTTGAAGCTTGAAAGTTCCAGTCCTGCCTGGGCTCTAGCATAATAGAGATGCTGCCCAAAAATAAAAGAAGCTTGCTGCCAAGTCTGACGACCTGAGTTTGAATCCCAGAACCCTCATGGTTGAAAGGAAGAACTGATTTCCCCAGACTGTCCTCTGATCTTCACATATGTACTTGGCATACATGTTACACACACACACACACACACAAATAACAAAAATATAAATGTAATTTTATAAAAAGAAGACTGTAAAGACACTTAGTATACACAAGGTTCCAGGTTCGATCCCCAGGACTGCAAAGAGGGGCTGGAGAGACTTAGGGTTTCTAATTTCATGATTGATCTCAATCCCAGAATACATTATCAAGCAAGGCACAGAACAGCTGAGGTGAGGGGAAGCACAGAGCACATGGGACTTGCTCAGCTCCCAACTTGCTGGGGACATTTTGTACCTCAATAACTTAGTATTCGCCATGGGTTTGGGTCCGGCCTGAGGGTGAGCTGTCTTGGAAGGATACGTTGTCCCTGTGTGTCACAGTGGGCTGGGTCTGCTACTGTGGAGGGTTGATATTCTATGGGGCTGCCTGGTGGGCAGCTCAACCTAAACCCATGGAGTGAACCCTGGGGTCTGAGTCCTGAAATGGAGGCTGAAGGGAGGGGCTGTTAGGCATTCCACAGGCTGGGGAGAAGGGGGGCTTTGTTCCCTGAAACTGAGCCACCCCCTAGCCTCCTTGAATGCCCAGGCACTCTGCCAATGACAGAGAAGCCCACACTGTGGTGGTGGGGAAGCCAAGGCCCCTGCTGGAGCCACAGTCCTGCTTGGGTCTGGGTGTCTCCCATCAGCTGTGCTCCCTCACATCTAAGGCTTTGGAGCAGTACAACACAGGGCACAGGTGCCAGCCAGGAGCCCGAGAGAGTTGGAGTTGGGCTTATTGTGAACCATGGAGGCACCTGGCATCAGCGAGGGGTAGGGTAAGGAGTGCTGGCCTGCCTTTGGCCAGTTCCATAATACCCTAGTGCACAAATGGTAAACTGAGGCTCAAGGAAACACTGCGTACTGAGAAAAAAAAAATCCATAAGGCCAAGCGTGAGACTCTGAATTCCCATTGGCTCTTTCTTCCAGCCACGGGGAGCATTAAAGATTTCTGGGGAATACGGGACATGAGCTTTGTCCTTCTCTGAACTGTCAGAGTGGCCATGTCTGGCAAGGATGCCGGCCAGTACCCTCTATGCTTATAAAGTTGGCTCTTGGTCTGTGTCTAAAAGTGTTTGTTGATGTATGGGTAGCAGGTCTCTGATATGCTCTCTTGCTTGGCTCTCCTCCTCTGTGTCGTAAGCCTGCCTCCCCCAGGCCTATCAAAGACTTCTGCTTTCTGGCTCTTGATGTCCTTTTTCTTGATCCAAGCACTGGGATTCCTTGGGGCTTTCTGTCTTCATTCCACAAGCAGAGTATTTGGGGAGCTGGTGCTGGCTTCTAGACTCTGCCTGCAGCCTCTTCTATTGAGCCTAGCTTTGTGGGTGATGTGTGGTGTGTGTGTGTGTGTGTGTGTGTGTGTGTGTGTGTTAGGAAGCTTACAACAGCCCACCAGTGGTGAGGCTAGGCCTTGTCCTGACCTGGAAGGCCCAGCTGGGGGGTAGGGAGAGCAGGCATTGGAATGCATAAACTCTTGTGCCCACCCCTTCTTCAGACATGGTTATAATACAAAGCTCCTTCCTTTGTCCAGACCCTCTGCTTAATAGGATTGACAGAGCAGAGAGTGGGCCTTGGTGGGCAGGACTCCCATGCATAGCCACAATGGGGCCCCTGTGACATCACATTGCCCCCTGCCGTGATGTTAGGGACTGTAATAATAGCCCTTCCCCAGACTAGGGTGGGACAGAGGGCTGGGGACTGGGCCATGGGGGGGGAATGGACACCTGCACCTTAGAGTAGGCCTAGGCTGGGTGACACAAAGAACAGTACACACACACACAGTTGTTCAGAAGTCAGTTGTTCAAAGAGGTGACATACAGTTCTGCAGGCCATTAAGCTGCTTTTATATAAACAGGCGGGCAATAGAAAGGCTTTACAAAGGGTTTTTGGGGGAAGCGGGGTAGAGGTATTAGGGTATGGGAACAGTTTCCAGGCCTAGGGGGGGGGGGGGCTTTGCAGGGAGAAGGTGGGCCTGGGAATTAGTGTGGTTGTGAGTCAGGGGACAGCAGAGAGCCGGAGCCGGGAGTCTGGGTCATAATTTATGCAGACTTTTGTGATTGGCCAGGAGCCCCTGGACCTCGTCCCGGGGTGGAGAAGAGCTGGCCCCAGCAGGAAAACCTGGTCCTGAGTGCAGGCTCTGCCAGCCCCCAATTGGAAACTTCAGGGCTTGGCCTGAGCTGCGCCGGGGAATGTGTTTGGAGGCTGCAGAAACGGGGCCCTGGGCCCCAGGGGGAGGAAGGGGCCCCCGTCCCCAGGGGTGCCTGCGCTTCCCACAACCGGGGCCCCTGCCCTCACCCAGGGGCTAACAGTTTCAGAATGAAGTTCGGGGGAAACCGCGCTGGTCTAGAGGCTGGGGTGCAAGTCTATGTAGGGCGGGTCACCCTGCACTTCCTCATGGACAACACGACGAAAGACCCAAAGGGGGCCCCTTGGTAGGAGGTGAGGGGAAATTTTCTTCCCGGGTTTTTATTTCCCCCCTTTCTGGCCTTGGTGTTTGCACTCTTCCAAGAAAACCACCCAGGTCCGAAGGGTCAGAGCAAGAACGGGGTTTGGATTGGTCCTTGCATATTCCCTGATGTATCAGTAGCTGAGGGTTTTTCTTGATTCTGTAACCTCAAACCTTGGGTTTCCATCTGTAAGATGGAGTAAATGGGTGTCTGGGGGGGGGACTGTAACCCTTTCTGTAACCCTTTCAGTACGGCAGTTAGGTGGAAGTGGAGCTGAGGGTGGAGGGGGGCTGAGGGTTTTTTTAAGTTGGTAGGTAGAGTGCTTGTCTCAGATACAGGAAGCCTGGGGTCAATCCCCTTTACTGCCTAAACCGGGCAGACTGGGAGGGATGTCATCGTCATCCAGCACTCAATCTGGGTGAGGGAAGGGAGCCCATAAGGACATTTTTCCGGTCAGAGGAGGAACGTTGTTGTTCTCCTCCATCTTTGTCCTTTTTTTTTTTTTTTTTAGACAGGATTTTTTCTGTATAGCCCCGGCTACCTGGAAACTCACTCTGAACCACTGGCCTCGAACTCAAAATCCGCCTGCCTCTTCCTCCCAAGCGTGGGGATTAAAAGGCGGCGCACCACTGCCCGGTTTGGGTATCTATTGCAGGCACAGAAAGACTCAATAGTTGACTAAGGGCTCCAACCAGCCAAATGGGGCTGGAAGGTGGGAACCTAACAGTATTTACACCCCACCCCTAAATTCACATCTTCAAAGACTGTCCTCCGTACAATATACAATGCCCACTGAACCCTGGGGTCCCCAGACCTCACCCTTTCTCCTCTCATTCTGTTTGCTCACTGTCAAAGGGTACGGGGAGGCGGTGGGTGCTGGGCACTTTTTCTGGGTGCTGGTACCTCAGACTTGGACCAGCAGGGCGGCCTAGATGGGGGGGGGCGCTGCAAACCCCAAGAACTTCGGTGCACCACTTCTTGGCTTTTTTGGGTTCCACCACATTGCTATTCCCCAGGCCGTTGTCCCAGAGGAAGGAAGCCGCAGGCCATAGCTAAGGGGGAAGAGGAAGGGGGGGCCCAGGAGCCTGCTGGGTCTGGTTTTTACTAATTAACGGAAAAATCTAAGGCGGTGTGCCTGGTGAGACTGTTTTAATTCTTTCCGCCCCTGGAGCCTTGGGGGAAGGGGTCCCCACCCAGCATCCTCTAAATTACAACCTTTGGCCTCTATCTGGACTTTGCTGGGGCCCATCAAAGGGCTGCCCCCAGTCCCTGCAGCCTGGAGCCCGGGAAAGGGGCAGCCGAGAAGACTGAGGCGGAGATACTGCTCTTCTTAGGGTGGGAATGAGTGTCTAGGGCTGTTGCAGCAGGGTCACCAAGAAGCAGTATGGTAATGGAGGCAGAGGAGGCTTATCCTGCCAAATGAAGCCCAGGTTGAAAAGGGTTAGCCACACCCCAGGTGATGGGTGGCGAGGACAGCAGGGCCCTTTGGGGTACACTCTTCTTCCCTCTCCTTTGGATCTTCTCTACCTTATTTAACCTCAGATATTGGGACTGCCTCTAACAGTCCAAGCGGGGCTAGATGGCCCTCTCTGTTTCTTTTCCTAAGCATGAGCCTCACTCACTCCCTTGTCATGGTCCCACTTCATGCTGAAGTCCGGTGGAACAGCAAGTGGCCTCAGAGGGGTCTGGATCGAGCCTCACTCTGTGCTGGGCCAGACCAGGAGTTTCAGGAAAGAACCAAATAGCAAAGCATTTGGGGGCCTGGGGAGTAGGGAGAGAAGGCAGGAATGGCTAGAGTCCCCCAGGGTTTTCCCTCTGTCTCCCATCCCCCTTTTCCCTTTGATCTGAACAGGGGTCTCATGTAGCCCAGGCTAGCCTCCGCTCCCAATATAGCAGGATCTTTGAAAAACCTGATCCCCTCGCTGAGCCCGATAGGTCTGTTTCTTCAGGATTGGGGTCACGATGGAGGGTGGTCACCCAGGACGGGGGGGGAAGCAAACCAGTGCCTCTTTTTCTCACAACCCTTTCCCCCTCCGGGCTGGATCATCTCTTGGCTTTTGGAACGGGGCCCGGGGGGGAGGGGCCCCCCAAACCAGAAGAAATAAAACCCACAGCCCCTTTTCCCCCTGGATCCCCTTGAAGCTCCTCCCCCCCCTGCAAAACACCACCTCTTGTGCTAGGGTCCTCGGGGTCACTCCACCCCCAACCATCTTCTTTTAGGACTTCCCAAGACATCCCCCAAAATCCTCCCCACCTCCTCCCCCCCAGCCCCCCCCCCGAAGTCTGTCTCTCCTCTGGGCTCCAGGGGGTTTTGGGATACCCTTATCCAGCTGCCTAAATGCTCATTTTTTCCCACACACACACCACAACCACACACACACCACAAATTCATAGCAGTTTCACAAACACCAAGAACACAACAAACACACCACATGTACAACCCAAACCAAAAACAAATTCACAACAGTTAAATACAAACGCACAAGAAACACACACGACACACCAACACAAAAATGCACACACACACACATCACCCCAAAAAATTTTCCAGAAATTTTCATACAAAACGCACAAGAAAAAGAAACGACACACACACACAAACATCACACACACAGCACATGAAACAAAAAAAAATTCACAGCGAGTTCATACAAACCACAAAAACACACCAACACCATCCCAAACGCAAAACACAGAAGTACAGACTAACACACACACACATCCCTTGCTATATCTGAGAAAGCCCTTGGCCCCCTCCCATGGACCCCCGGGTCAGGGCTGCTTACCACATCAGGTTGGGGAGGGGAGGGACAGAGACAAACCCCCAGGGGCCCAGACAAGAGGGCCTCACAGGGGATCAGCTCTGCCAGGTGCAGCCGCCCTACCTGCAAAACCCCTCTTCCAGTAGCCGCCATCCACGCTGGGGACCATGAGTATGCAGGGCAAGATCTTCCCACCCCTAAAGGACTGACAGCAAGCCCCCATCTCTTTTTTCCTGCAAAGAAGCAAAGTCTTTGCTGGGTTTTGGGAGACTCGGGCCCAAGCCAATCACCGGCATTGCCTAGGGAGACCTGGCATTGCCTCAGTACTTTTCCCGGAAACCAGAGGTCCTGGTGCCATTCTGGTGGTGTTGCGGAAGCTAGGGGCACGGGCAGTGATACGCAACTCCCTCCTTCAACCCCCGTCTGGCCCTACACCTTTTCTAGCCATCCACTTGGGGCCTGTGTCCGGGAAGCTTCCCAGCACCTATGGGGGGTCGGGAGGGAAGGGGGGTAAGCCGCCTTCTCTTTGCCATTTAATTTAGATTCCGGGGTTTTATGGCAGAAGCGGGGACGACTGACCCTGAATAAGGCGAATCCTGAAGCCTAGAGGAGGCAGAGAGAGAGCTCAGTAGAAGCTGTTCCCACATCTCTTTTTTTCTCGCGCCCCCAAGTGCCAACCTCAGAGCTTCAGCGGGGCACCGTCTGCCTCAAGCTCTAGGCACGGACACTATGCTGCATGCCCAAGAAGGGGCTGGGAGGGGGGGGGCAGCGGGTGGGGGGGGGGGGGGTGGGGCTGGGTTATGGCAGAACTGGCACTCTTAAAAGGAATCCTGAACCACCAAACCAAAAACCCAAAACCCGTAATAAAAAAATCTTTTTCCGCCAGCACCCTCCATCCCAAACTTGCTAACCTAACCCAAAGGCAAAAGCTAAATAAACCTAATCCCCCCCAAAAACCCTTTCCCAAACCATAGGCCCTTAGGGTTTCGGGAGAATGGGGTCACCCTTGGGAGGACACTTTTCTCTCCCGAACCTGCGCTGGGTCTTGTACAAATTCAACTCAACTGGGTCTTTCCCACTGGTTTTTCCCAAACCCCGGGGTTCCGCTCCTGAACTAAAGGGTCGTCTTAGAGCAACCCCCCCCCAGTCGCAGCGAGGGCTGGCAAGTCTCAATCTGTGAAAACCCATCCCCCCCGGGGGTCAGGCAGGGAAGGGACTCGCCCCTGAGCCCCCGATCTGGGCAAACCCTGAGTCCAGGGGGCCGGGCTTTTCAGTCCTGGTATAAGCCCTCAAGAGCTTTCTACCAGGAAAGACTACAACTCAAGGTTTTCCCACATCCCTCTCAGGTTGGTTTTTTGGGGGATTAAAGGTCCTCACCCTTTGCTTAGGAGAGTATTCTTTTTCCCCAAGTATTACTTCAGGGACCGCCCTAGCCTTTCCCTCTTGGGTTCTACCCCCAGGCGGTTTTCAGAATCTGTCTTGCATGCCTAGGTGAGGATTTTCCCCCAGTACTGGAAGATTGGGGCCCGAGCAATTCGGGCTCCCTGAGGGTTGGGTTTTGAAGGTTCCGGGTTGTTGGCTATGCTTGGAGAGGGGGAAAAAAAAAGAAGTGCTCCCAAAATACGACGACTTTGAATCCCAGAAACCCCGGGGAAAGGAGGATAAAAAGGAGGCTGATTTCCCAAAGTAGGGGCATCATGTTCACAAACCCCCAAAAGTAAAAATTTAAAAAAACAAATTAAAGGAATTTATAAAAAGTTCGAAAGGCGTTTCCCAAATTTTAAAAGGGGGCTGGAGGGGCAAAGGGGGTTTTCCATTTTCATTGATCTGATCCAATCCCAGAATACAAATACAAGGCCCCGAAACAGACGACGGCTGAGGGGGGAAGCACAGAGCACCGGACTTCTGCAGCTCCCAACTTGCGGGACTTTTTGTACCTCAATAACTTAGTATTCGCCATGGGGTTTGGGGCCGCCCTTAGGGTAAATTGTCTTGGAAGGTTTATTTGTCCCTGTGTGTCACAGTGGCGGGTCGCTACTGTGGAGGTTGATATTCTATGGGGCTGGCCTGGTGGGCAGCTCAACCAAACCCCATGATGAACCCTGGGTCGAGTCCTGAAAATGAGAGCTGAAGGGAGGGGCTGTTAGGCATTCCACAGGCTGGGAGAAGGGGGCTTTGTTCCCTGAATTGAGCCACCACCCTAGCCTCCTTGAATGCCCAGGCACTCGCCAATGACAGAGAAAGCCCACACTGTGGTGGTGGGGAAGCCAAGGCCCTGCTGGAGTCGCACAGTCTGCTTGGGTCTGGGTGTCTCCCACAGCTGTGCTCCCTCACATTAAGGCTTTGGAGCAGTACAACACAGGGCACAGGTGCCAGCCAGAGCCCGAGAGATTTTGGAGTTGGGCTTATTGTGAACCATGGAGGCACCTGGCATCAGCGAGGGGTAGGTAAGGAGTGCTGGCCTGCCTTGCCAGTTCCATACTACCCTCGTGCACAAATGGTAAACTGAGGCTCAAGGAAACACTGCTACTGAAAAAAAAAAAAATCCATAAGGCCAAGCGTGAGACTCTGAAATTCCCCATGGCTCTTTCTTCCACCACGGGAGCATAAAGATTTCTGGGGAATACGGACATGAGCTTTGTCCTTCTCTGAACTGTCAGAGTGGCCATGTCCTGGCAAGGTGCGGCCAGTACCCTCTATGCTTATAAAGTTGGCTCCTTGGTCTGTGTCTAAAAGTGTTTGTTGATGTATGGGTAGCAGGTCTCTGATATGCTCTCTTGCTTGGCTCTCCTCCTCTGTGTCGTAAGCCTGCCTCCCCCAGGCCTATCAAAGACTTCTGCTTTCTGGCTCTTGTGTCCTTTTCTTGATCCAAGCACTGGGATTCCTTGGGCTTCTGCCCTTCATTCCACAACAGAGTATTGGGGAGCTGGTGCTGGGCTTCTAGACTCTGGCCTGCAGCCTCTTCTATTGAGCCTAGCTTTGTGGTGTGATTGATGTGTGTTTTGTGAGTGGTGTGTGGTGTTGTGTTGTGTGGTTGTAGAACTTACACAGCCACAGTGGTGATGGCTAGGCCTTGTCCTGACCTGGAGGCCCAGCTGGGGTGGTAGGAGAGCAGGCATTGGAATGCATAACTCTTGTGCCCACCCCTTCTTCAGACATGGTTATAATACAAAGCTCCTTCCTTTGTCCAGACCTCTGCTTAATAGGATTGGACAGAGCAGAGAGTGGCCTCTGGTGGGGCAGGACTCCCCATGCATAGCCACAATGGGGTCCCTGGACATCACATTGCCCCCTGCCGTGATGTTAGGGACTGTAATAATAGCCCTTCCCAGACTAGGGGTGGGACAGAGGGCTGGGGACTGGGGCCATGGGGTGGAATGGGACACCTGCACCTTAGAGGTAGGCCTAGGCTGGGTGACACAAAGAACAGTACACACACACACAGTTGTGTTCAGAAGTCAGTGTTTCAGAAGAGGTGACATACATTCTGCAGGCCATTAACCCTGCTTTCATATAAACATGGCGGCAATAGAAGGCTTTACAAAGGGTTCTTGGGGAAAGGGCAGGTAGAGGTATTAGGGTATGGGAACAGTTTCCAGGGCCTATGGGGGGGGGGGCTTTGCAGGGAGAAGGTGGGCCTGGGAAATTAGTGTGGTTGTGAGTCAGGGGACAGCAGAGAGGCCGGGAGCCGTGAGTCTGGGAGCAGTAACTAGATGCAGACATTGTGATTGGCCAGGAGCCCTGGACCTCGTACCCTGATGGAGAAGAGCCTGGCCATCGCAGCAGGAGACCTGGTCCTGAGCTGCCAGGCTCTGCCAGACCAATGTGGAAACTTCATGGCTTGGGCCTGAGCTGCAGCCTGGGAATGTGATGAGGCTGCAGAAACGGGGCCTGGGCCCAGGGGAGGCAGGGGCCCCCCGTCCTCAGCAGGGTGCCTGCTGCTTCCCACAACCAGGGCCTGCCTCACCCATGCTAACAGTTTCAGAATGAAGTTCCAGAGGGACCCCGGCTTGCTGATGGCTAGGGGTGCAAGTCTATGTAGGGCGGGTCACCCTGCACTTCCTCATGCGACAACACAGACACCAAAGACCCAAGAGCCCCTTGGTGAGGAGGCTGAAGAGGAAACTCTTCCCGGATACTCTTCCTCTTCTAGGCCTGTGGTGGTTTGCACTCTTCCAAGAGAAAACCACCCAGGCTCCGAATGTCAGAGCAAGTAACGGGGTTGGAATTGGTCCTTGTCATATGTCCTGATGTATCAGTAGCTGAGGCTTTTGCTCTGACTTCTGTAACCTCAAACCTTGGTGTTTCCATCTGTAAGATGGAGTAAATGGGTGTCTCGGGGGACTGTAAACCCTTTCTGTAACCCTTTCAGTACGGCAGTGGGTGGAAGTGGAGCTGAGGGTGGAGGGGGGCTGAGGGTGTAATTGGTAGGTAGAGTGCTTGTCTCAGATACAGGAAGCCTGGGGTCAATCCCCGTTACTGCCTAAACCAGGGCAGACTGGGAGGGATGTCATCTGTCATCCAGCACTCAGATCTGGTGAGGGAAGGAGACCATAAGGACATTATTCCAGGTCAGAGGAGAACGTGTGTCTCCTCCATCTTTGTCTTTTTTTTTTTTTTTTTTTGAGACAGGATTTCTCTGTATAGCCCAGGCTATCCTGGAACTCACTCTGTAACCAGGCTGGCCTCGAACTCAGAAATCCGCCTGCCTCTGCCTCCCAAGCGCTGGGATTAAAGGCGTGCGCCACCACTGCCCCGGCTTGGGTATCTATTGACAGGCACAGAAAGACTCAATAGTTGACTAAGGCTCCAACCAGCCAATGGGAGCTGGATAGGTGGGACTACCTAACAGTATTTACACCCACTCCTAAATTCACATCTTCAAAGACTGTCCTCCGTACAATATACAATGCCACTGAAACCCTCGGGTCCCCAGACCTCCACCTCTTTCTCCTCTCATTCTGTTGCTCACTGTGCAAATGGGTACGGGAGGCTGGTGGGTGCTAGGCACTGTTCTGGGTGCTGGTACCTCAGACATTGGACACAGCATGGGCGTGCCTGAGATGGGGGAGGGGCGCTGCAAACCCCAGAACTTCGTGCACCCACTCTCTTGGCTTGTTGGTTCCAGCCACATTGCTATTCCCCAGGCCTGTCTGTCCCAGATGGAAGGAAGCCGCAGCCATAGCTGAAAGGGTGGAAGTAGGAAGGAGGGCAGAGAGCCTGCTGGGTCGTGATTTACTAATTAACTGGAAAATCTAAGGCGGGTGGTGCCTGGTGAGACTGTTTTTAAACTTGCTTCCAGACCTGGAGCCTTGGGGGAAGGGGCTCCCCACCCAGCATCCTCTAATTACAACCTTGGCCTCTATCTGGACTTTGCTGGCCCATCAAAGGGCTGCCGCAGTCCCTGCAGCCTGGAGCCCAGGAAGGGCAGCCGAGAAGACTGAGGTCGGAGATACTGGCTCTTCTTAGGGTGGGAATGAGTGTCATAGGGCTGTTGACAGCAGGGTCACCGAAGAGTCAGTAATGGTAATGGAGGCAGAGGAGGCTTATCCTAGCCAAATGAAGCCCAGGTGTGGAAAAGGGTTAGCCACACCCACAGGTGATGGGTGGCGAGGCAGCAGCAGGGCCCTTCTGGGGTAACACTCTTCTTCCCTCTCCTTCCTGGATCTTCTCTACCTTATTAACCTCAGATATTGGGACTGCCTCTAGACAGTCCAAGCGGGCTAGATGGCCCTCTCTGCTTTCTTTTCCTAAGCATGAGCCTCACTCACTCCCATTGTCATGGTCACCACTTCAGCTGCTGAAGTCCTGGTGGAGACAGCAAGTGGCCTCAGAGGGGTCTGGATCGAGCCTCATCTCTGTGCTGGCCTCACAGACCAGGAGTTTCAGGAAAGAACCAAATAGCAAGGCATTTGGGTGCCTGGAGTAGGGAGTAGACAGTGCTCAGGAATGGTCTAGAGCTCCCCAGTTCTTTGCCTCTGTCTCCCTATCCCCCTTTTTCCCTTTGATCTGAGACAGGGTCTCATGTAGCCCAGGCTAGCCTCCAGCTCCCAATATAGCAGAGATCTTTGAACACCTGATCCTCTCGCTGAGTCGATAGGTGCATGCCACCAAGTCCAGCCACTGAGACCTTGTTTATGGAGTCCACGGTTGGCAAAGCAGGCAGCTTCCTGTTACAGCAGTTGAAGATAGCACCTGGGAAACTGGTCTTGACTTTTCTCCCTAGAGAGCTGAGTGGCTCTGGCAGGTTCCACACTGTCCCTGGCCTCAGTATTCAAATTTTTTAAATGGGCCGTCAGCAGCGCTCACCTTGAAGGGTACAGACCAGGTCCTCAGAGCAGTAGGTGGTGGCTGGCAGCCAGGGGTTCCCTGCTGTGCAGTATTTCCCTTTACCCACAGCACTCTGACAACATCTGTTTGCTTTTAAGTGGCGATGTTGACTTTGATCCTTGGTTACAGCAGCAGACACTTGCCACCTTCCCCCAGCAGAGCTTACTCTTTCTCTTGTGAGTCTTACTATTCTTCCATACTTCCTTAAGATTTTTGTTTCTAAGCTGGGGTCGGTGGTGCACACCCTTCATATCGCACTCAGGAGACAGAGGCAGGCTGATCTCTGAGTTCAAGCCCAGCCTGGTCTGAAGTGAGTTTTAGGACAGCCTGGACTACACAGAGAAACCCAGCTCGGGGAAAAAAAGATTTTGTTCTTCTTTTTGTTTTGTTTTGTTTTGTTTTGTTTTAAGATTTTGTTCTTAATTACATGTTGATGTATCTGTGCACATAAGGGCAGTTGTCGGTGGAGGCCAGAAGAGGTTGTTGGATCCCCCTGGAGCTGAGGTGACAGGTGAGCTGCCATGTGGGTGCTGGGAATTGAACTCAGGTTCCCTGCAAAGGCAGTACCACTGAGCCATCTCTCCAGAGCCAACACTTCCTTTCTTTGGAAGAGCCAACGACAGTCCACTAGCAAGGGAGCAGAGACGTGAACTCTACCTAGGTAGACAGAATCTATATGAATTATTTGGAAATCTGTAAGATCAATCTGTCTATCTACCCATCATCTGTCTATTTTTGAAACAAGGTCTCTCTGTGTAGCCTAGGCTAGCCCCAAACTCATCATCATCCTGTTTCAACCTCCCCGGCGCTCTGATTCCAAGGTGTATCACCATGCTTGACTCTCCCCCACTTACTTGTTAACTCTGCTGTTTATTTGTGCTAGCATGAACTCATGTGTGTTTCTTTCGTACTTTGGGCCCTACAGTGATGTCACCATATTTGCTCACCTTGCCCTAGGTCCGCCCACTGGAGGCTTTGTCACCTTGTTCCCTGTGTGTCAACACGATTGTCTTCTCTGGAGTCCTTTCTCAGCCTCTGTAGATGCTCCCAGCTCACCTTGGAGTTTCCTAAGGCTGGCTATAAGTGCCATTACATCCAGGCTGCCTAGGGAACACCCATGGGGGTGCTTTCATTTAAAGAAGTTGTTTTGGGAGGGCGAAATGGCTCAGTTTGCAGAGGTGTGTATGTGGATCTCAGAATCCCAAGGTTGAAGGAGAGAACTGACTACCAAAAGCTTCCCTTGGATTTTCACACACGGACTGTAGTGTGCACATGTGTACACACACACACACACACACTATACATCGATGAATAATGATACAATCCAATGACAAGTTAACTTTTGCTGGTTAAAGTGTTCGTTGAGATGTACAGGTAGCTGCCACCTTCTACCATCCCCTTGGCCTCTTGAGTCCTGAGCCATCTTTCATCCTCCAGTTGGTGCCAGCATCTTCCAGGTCCTTAGGAAAGCCTTACGTCCATCCAGTGGAAGGGAGAAAGCACAAGAGGCTGGCACTCTTAACGCTGAACCACGTCCTGTCCCCATGCTTGCTCATGGTGGGACATCAATAGTTCCTTGGGGACAGGACCTTCAACGATTCTTCAAATTCAAGAACCTAGATTGTCAGTGGGGACCCTGGCTCCTCTTCCAAAGTGACACTGGTCACCCTGGTTAGGTCAGATTACGGTCAGGCATAGAGAGCCTGACTCAGCCACTGTGCCTAGGACACTCAGGTGGTCTAGCCTGGCCCTAACGGGCAGGGACGCAGCTGCCTGAGTGCCAGTGTGACCCAAGTCCAGGCATACCTGACACAGGCACTTCTCACCAGCGTTGAGTGGGTTGGAACCCGGAGAGGTGCCAAACGGAGCAAGGAGCAAGGACAACACCCCAGAGCAAGCGGAGTGCTTCCTCGTCCCTCCTGTCTCCCCACAACTCCAGGCTGAGAGTTTAGGTGGCCTGAGCTCTGAGCTTACCTGACTCTAATCGTGCCACGCCCTGCTTAAAAACCCTCAATGGCTCCCTCTGGCCTTCGACTTGAGTCCTCACTGTGGGACCTGCCTTACGAGGCCCGGGAGATCTCAGACACACCACGTCATGCCTTAATAACATCAAATTGCTTGTGGCTCCCTTGCACAACTGTGGTTTCACGCCCCCACGCCCGGCTCTGCCTGCCCTGCTCCCTCCAACTGCCTCGCTGGTTCCACCTAGTACCGAGAGGCAGCCCAAGGGGCTTCCCCTCCTCCAGGGAAGCTTTCTTTTGGGAGCTCTGCTCACTTAATCAACCCCCCATGTGCAACATCTTCTGAAGTTCCCGCTATGAATAACCCGATGTGGAAATCCAGGAGAGAGAAATGCTTGGGATTTGAAATGGGGCTTCTGACTTCCTTTGAGGCTTTTGCTGTGTGACTTTGAGCAAGTCATTGCCCGTCTCTGAGCTTTAGTTTCTTCATGAGAAAAAACGGGGCATTCACAACCCCTCTTTCAGTTCTGCTGTCTTTATCCTAAGTGACCTCAGGCAAGTTTGGTCATTGGATTTAGCCTCAGTTTTCCCCTTCCATAAAATGGGAATGTCCGCAGAAATTCATGAATGCTAAAACTCCAACATGACAAAACTTGTGAAAGGCTTTGTAGCCAGTCCCCCTCCTCTCCACAATGGCCACACACTCTGGAGTGGGAGGGAGGCTGACAGCTGCTCTCACTGCCTCCCGACCCTACAGAAGCCTCAAAGGTGATCAGGCCTGCTGGTGTGGAGGCTGGGGCATGCTCCCTGGACCTCTGCCCACTCTTTCTCCAAAGGTAATACAGCACCCTCCCTTGTTGTAGAAACCGCTCTATTTAAACACTGGGATTCTAAAGGTCCCCTTAGCCCCTAAAGGCAGCAACAGACCCCACTGAGCATCCAGGAATGAGAGCCAAAATCACTTTGAACCATCTGCCACTTTATTCCAGAGCAGAAATAAGTCATTTTCTAACAATAAATATAAAAAAAATAATAATAAGTTAAGGTTTAAAAAAAAAAAAAAAAACAACCCAATAAAACAAATCTGTAACACTGACAGCGACAGTTGTCCAGAGAGGCTGGAGACGGGGTGGCTGGGTGGGAAATCTCCTGCAGGTCTGACCAGCCCCAGCCCCAGGAACGTCGTCTGCTGCAGGGCATCCTCTGTCCCCAGCCCTGGCAAGGTCCCTGCCACACACTCACTCTTTCCACAAGTATAAAATATATATTAAAAAAAAAAAAAAACTCAACACAGCCAAGCATCCTGAGAGGGCCCTAGGAAAGCAAGAAACTGGCCCTTGAGGGCAGAGGGCAGAGCCCTGGGTCTGTAGAAGGCACTGGAGATTGCTGAGGCCCCACCCAGCCAAGTCCAAAACCTACCCTCTAACTAGGGGTGGGGCGTACAGTGCCCTAGTCATATGGTCCTGGGCTTAGTGCTTAGCCTGAGCTCCTGAGTTGGCCTCTTGGGGACAAAAGATAATGAAGTGGAAACGTCCCTCGTGGATACCGATGGTCTTGACGGAACTCTAGCCTCCTGGGACGCTGGGAATGCCACGGCAAACTGCTAAGTGCTTAGCTGGGTCCTTGGCAGGGGAAGGGAACCCTGACCAGCATCCAGGCATTTCCTAGCTCATGCCAGGGTGTCATTCAAGAGCCTCCCTGCAGAGTCCTCAGGGAGGCACAGACGAGGAAGACAGAAATAAATAAAGTTCCAGTGGCCCAGCACCAGGTCGGCAGGGAGACCACTGTGGCTCTTCAAGTATTGTTGGTCAAGGTGGGCACGGGGGCCCCGTCGGACTCAGATGGGAATACCCACTGTGTTGACCTGGTCCTTGAGTCCCAGCAGGCTGTAGGCAATGCGCTTCTGGTGGCCAGGAAGACGCACTCCGATTCTTTTGATGTCACTGTGGGTGAAGAGGAAGAGAGGGAGGGTCAGGGACAGGGCAGAGAGGCAGAGAGGAAAGTCGGAGAGGGGGCGGGGGGCTTTGCAGACCTGTGATAGGGGGATCCAGTTATGGTAGCTGGAGGGTTCATATTCTAACATGGTCTGCCACCCAGGGTTGAGAGCATGATACACTCAATCAAATCTTTACAGGGGGTCTGGGATAGGTGCTCTTTGTGTGTGTGCATGTATTCATATGTGCATGGCTGTACACACGTGTGTCCATGCACGGGAGGCCAAAGCACAGTCTTAACTTAGGAGCTGCCCACTTTATTTTGAGACAGAGTCTCTCGGCAACAAGCTCCGAGGTTCCGCCTGTCTCCTCAGCACTGGAATTCCAAAGGGCGGCCATTGCAGCCAGCTTCTTTT
Organism: Mastomys natalensis; assembly: GCA_021653895.1. Taxonomy (NCBI): domain Eukaryota; kingdom Metazoa; phylum Chordata; class Mammalia; order Rodentia; family Muridae; genus Mastomys; species Mastomys natalensis. Next base: position 14,458 of record JAJTUV010001747.1, on the reverse strand, counting down.
TGGTGGGGGTTTTGAACTCAGTTCATCATGCTTGGCAAGCAAGCACTGTATGGCTGAACTCTGCCTGGCCTTAGATGTTCTTACCCATCTTGCAGATAAGGGAAGTGAAACTCAGAGAGAGACGTAGAGTCTTAGATTCTGAGGCCATGCAGCTAGGAGGTGCCAGAACTGGTAACTAAACTACACCAGCAGTAAAGAAATGTTGCCCTGTCTCCTTCTCTTGCTGGGGAGCTCTGTTCCCCTCCTCTCTAAGCAGCAGGAGGCATCTTTAGTTGCTAATGACCCTTCAAGTCTAAGGCTCTGTTAGACTCCAGTAGATGAGGCTCACACAAGTCACCATAGGAAGGTTGCCTTTCCTTGTGGGAATCTGCCGGACAATAGTGTCCTACCGAGGAGTTAGGATTCAGTGCCAGGGTGATAATAGGTCCCAGGGGCCCCACAGGGACGGGATAGACTGTCCAGGCCTCCCCACCCCACTTCATATTCTAGATCAGCTCTCGGGAGCTGTCAGCACAATGTCTGTTGCTAACTTCAGGAGTTTTTCTCTTCCACTGCCCTCACCCACCAGCCCTAGCTCATGAAAACACCCAGGTTTTTACGGGCCAGCTCTTGGCTGTAATTGGAGCTAATTATATGGTACAGGCTCCAGGAGTTCGCAATGCTGGAGACACGACTTTCCCACAGGCTTGGAAAGAGCCGAGCATTGAGCTGGGATGGGCAGACCCAGGTGGGGAGGGAGGGAGGGAGGGACAGACTGCTGTTGCAGCAAGAAGGCTGGAAGATATGGGGGAGAAACCTCCAAGCCTACCACCTGGTGGGGTGGGATGTTTTGCATGCCCCTGAAGGGATCACAGTGTGGGGGCCTGGATAAGCGCTGAGTAACCAGAAAAGACAGGGTGCTGGGCAACCCCAGATTGACTGAGCATGACCCCACCCTGCGCGGCTGAATCAATGGGTATGTATAGGAACACCACTGTAGGGCTTAGCGCCGCTCCACCTTGAGGCCCTCTCGCAGCAGAGCGGGTCCCTTCACAGTCTGATCATGCCTCTGTGTCTGTTCCTTTTTACGGAAGACAAGAGGCTTGGGTGATATATCCCTAAGCAGTGAATTCCTTCCCCCAACCAACCAACTAACCAGCCAGTCAGCCAACCTCCCTCCCTTGAGGCAGGGTCTCGCTGGCTAGTCTCAGCTGGCTTGAACTCACAGTCCCCCAACTCAGAGAGCCACTTGTCTCCACCTACCTCCCCAGCACTGTGATTAAAACCCACCCTTTCTTGACCTACAGACAGAACAATGCACTGGGTGAGAGTCACAGACAAGCCAGGGTCCAAGCTGGTTCCTGTCCCAACCTCCGTTTCCCTCTCAGGGACACCAAACATACATCCCATCAACTCTTGTGCAGGAAGGCAGAGACACAAGCCACTCTGTACCCTGTGTCTCCTCTGAGGCAGAAATCCATGAATGTAAGTGCCTGTGAACACCTACTGTGTGTGCATGAGGGGGGGGGTGAGTGCCTGTGAACTGTTTGTGTGTGGGGGGGTTAGTGCCTGTGAACACCTACTGTGTGTGTGTGTGTGAGTGCCTGTGAACACCTACTGTGTGTGTGTGTGGGGGGGTGAGTGCCTGTGAACACCTACTGTGTGTGCATGGGGGGGGTGAGTGCCTGTGAACACCTACTGTGTGTGGGGGGTGTATAAGTAGTGCCCATGAACACCTATTGTGGGACAGGGGAGCATAATAATCCCCAGAGACTCTAGAGTTGTATCATTCACATCCAGCAACTAGATTCTGCTTTGTAAGATCCATCTGGAGTTGTGTGCCTACAGCTTGAACACATTCCGTAGCCTTGACACTGGGTAGGGCTGGCCTTTGGGCCTGCTCTTCTGCTCAAGGTACAGTACAATAAAACATTTTCTGTATTTTCTTAAAAAGCCGTCTTGAGACCATCAAGCTAGAAGGCCAACCAATTCCAACACAGCATGTCGGGTGCGTGAGCGGAGGCTGGGGGCGGGGCGGGGGCCCGGGGGGGGGGCAGGTCCTTTGAAAGGGAGGCTGGAGCAGAGGAGGGCAGGGTACCGAAGCCTACATCCTGACCCTAGCAGGAAGGGAGCTGATTTCTCCTGTTGCCTGCTCTTGTTGGGCTCCATGGCATGGTCAGCACAGTCTGTGGGTTTTAAAAATGCTCAGATCCAACCCCACATTCCCGCAGGGCATCAGAGGCAGCTCCATGTCTGACCACAGGAGGAAGGACTGCCGAACAACTTCCGGCCTTTCCAGATACTTTCCAAATAACCCGCGAGCATGCACATCGCCCGCCTGTCTGTCCAGGAGCCAGTCCCAGCTCGTGGGAAAGGACTTTGTGAGGGGTGCCCCGGGCTATTTTGGGATACGTCTACGGCCATGTGTTTCCTGTAAACCTGCTCCATGCTGTCCAGGGAGGGAGGGGAATACGGGACCTGATGGAACCAGGGACTGACCCTGGTTGCCAAGGAAATGAGAGGGACTCAGGAACCAGGGCATAGAACCATGGTTCACAGGATCCTGGGAATGGCAAAGCAAAGGAGATATGGATAAAGACACCCTAGGCTTGTCAGTTAATCACATCCATGGATCCCCACATGGAGAATTGGGTACCAAGGTCTAAGTTGGACCAAATCGCTTGCACAGAAGACATGGGACAAAAATTCAGGTGTTGCCTCAGAGCCTAAGTGTGAGCCCAGCTGCCAGCTGGATAGCAAGAGGTAGCCTAGGACCTGATGTTTTCCTTCAATATTCTTATACCTCCCTCTGGTCAATTTTCCCTGTCTGATTCCCATGACCCACCATTTTCTCCAGTTGGCCACATTCATAGTCAGCAGGCCAAAATCCAAAGGCCCCAGAGAATGTTTGTATCTAAGCCCAAGTCCCAGAACATCTAGAGCCCAGGAACATCGGAGGCCTAGGTCACCTCCTCTGAGCAGTTCCCAAAACCTTCCTCCCCGGGGCCTGTTTCTGCCATGGCCTTGGACACTTGGATCCTGGGTTGTTGTGATCCACAACTATTTTTAGAAGCACAAAGGCTAAAAGGACAATGTTTTATCCCTCCAGGGACAGAAAGAGCTGTCCCTGCCAAGGCTGTTCTGAGAAGGGTCAGTGATGGAGATGGGGTGCGGCGGATAGGGAGAAGAGCTCTGAGGAGTAATGTCCAGAGACAGCAGGGAGCGAATGGCAGGCCAAGAGTCAGCCATAAAAGGGGAGTGGCCTGGGAGGGAGTGGCACCGGGAAAGGGATGCAAGGATCTGGGTCCTGCTTGGTCAAGGCTAGACTCTCTGCCCCTGTTGGCTGTAGGATCGGGGCAACAGGTAATCTTCTGAGTCTACATAAGCAATGGTTCCCTGCACTTTAGCCCAGGGTGGGCAAATAGCCCTCCATACGTGACAGCTTTGGGTTGGCTATATCTCATCATGTCTTCCCATCGTGGAGGGAGAGGCTGGAAGGGAGGGCACCCAGGAGAGAGAGAGAGTGAGATATATGCAACACACCACACACCACAAACACATCCCCCACAAACACAAACACACACCTACACATACACACTCAAACACACACCACATATATACACACCACACACATACATCCCACACACCACCACAACACACACACACAAATCAACACACACATCACAAACACACACCCCACACACCCACATACCCATACACATACTACACACACACACACACACACAACACACACACACACACACACCACACCACACACTGTCGAGGAGGAGTGACACGTAGATCAGAGGCTGTCCCCAGTGAACGGTAGGCAAAGTCACCGAGGCGTGTACTCACTCGTTGGACATCTGCACCACTTTCTCGATGGCCGTGTAGCCAGCCGCCATGAAGTGTTCCGTGTACTGCTGCATCTTGATGCTCTCCAGCCACTCGGACACTGTACGGAAGGGGACTCCCTCTGAGCCACTGGTGCTGGGCAGCCGGATGGACACGCTGGGATGGAAACCCACAGATGAGGGCCTTCTGGACGCCACCCCAAGCACCTACCTACCCTTCTATCTCAGGCAAGGCACACAGCTGCCTGCGCCTCAGCTGCCTCCTCGGAGCCACTGAGAAACCCAGACAGGAGGATCTGCGAGATTCCTGGCTTCCTAGCACTATGGCCGCTGCTCCATGCCTGCCATCGCTAGAAGCTGCCCCACCATGCCCCCATTACTGCTGGGACTCTGGGTCTGGAGTCTGTTTCCTCATCTGCACAGAGCCAGCCTCAGGATGCTTCAGCCAGTTAGGAATATGGCTGGCGCTCAGCCCAGTGCCTGCCCAGCCAGCATTTGAACTGATTTCCTACTGGGATAACTGGGCCATGCCTGACTAGTCCTCTTCTCTTTTCAGTTTCTGGGGACTGAACCCAGGGCTTCCGTGCATTCCAGGCAAACGATTTGCCACTTGGCTGCATCACCACCCCATGTGTCACTTCTGAGCCCCGTAACAGCCCTGACTCCCCCTAGCCATCCAGTCAGCCTGAGAGGCCAAGGAGTCCACATGAGTAAACTGGATGCTAGCTACCACAGGCCCAGGACGCAAGACTCACCGGGGATCGAAGTCAGCCAGGGTCTTGAGGGAGTCGGGGGCTCGGATGAGCTTGTCCAGGATGCTAACGATGTCAGCAAACTTGGGCCGGCGCGAGCGGTCCTGCTGCCAACACTGCATCATGAGCTGGTAGATGGCGGATGGGCAGTCCATGGGCGTGGGGAGCCGGAAGCCATCATTGATGGCTTTCATGACCTAGAGGACACAAGCATTGGGATGACCTTAGCAGGAAAACCACACGGAACTACGACAGAGATCTCCCTTGGAGGTCCCAACACGGGAATAGAGAGGAGAGCCCAAGAAATGGATAAGCAACCTTTCCTAAGTACATACACAGTTTTAAAGCCATCCGTGGGGCAAGCGCTGACAGGCTGTCTCCAGGGCTGCAGAGGTCAGCCCCGTGCACCCCACAATCCAGCCTCCTATCTCTGTCTACCCCCACAGATGACCCCCCCATGTCTTAACCTGTCTGCCTTACTGTCTCCTAGGTCTCTGTAGGGATGTGACCCCTACAAGCAAAACCCTAGGCCTCCAGTCTAGACAAGGCATTAGGTACATGTAAATGCACATACATATATGTATATACACATATACATACACACATATACATGTATATGTACATACACATTCATATACCTACATGCAGATATCCAGTTCATATCACACATATAAACATGCACACCACACATGAGCATGTAATACTCTCCTCCCTTTGGCTGCCTTTGTATTCACTATAAGCAGAGGCTGGGTTCTCCCCAGGACAGGCCACAGAACAAGTACCTGTGCCGTCTCTACTTGATGCAGATTGATCCCAGAGCCTGCCTGCAGGGTCCCAGGGTTTGGGAAGCGAGGGAATCTGACAGTGGATCGGTTTGGGAGAGAGAGGGGCTTACCTCATGGTTTGACAGCTCCCAGTATGGCCGCTCGCCGTAGGTCATCACTTCCCACATGACAATCCCGTAGCTCCACACGTCACTGGCTGAGGTGAACTTGCGGTAGGAAATGGCCTCCGGGGCTGTCCATCGAATAGGGATCTTGCCGCCCTGAGGAGACGCAGCCCAGTTACTCCTGCCCCAGCCAGAACTCAGGACCCTTTCTCTTTGGACCTAGACTCATCCTTGGCTCCACAGGCCCCGAATCCAGGGTAACAGGTCGTCACCTTCAAGCCCTCCCTCCACACCTTAGGTGTGACCTCCCGGTCTCCGACTCACACTAGTGGTGTAGGTGGCCTCAGGGTCGTCCTCCAGCACACGAGACAGGCCAAAATCAGACACCTTGCACACCAGGTTGCTGTTGACGAGGATATTGCGGGCGGCCAGGTCCCGGTGCACGTAGTTCATGTTGGCAGGTACTTCATGCCTGACGCGATGCCCCGCAACATGCCCACCAGCTGCAGCACGCTGAACTCACCATCCTTCTCCTGCAGAGACAGGCCCTCAGTGCTGACTGGCCCCAGGCACCTAGCTTCGCCCTCCCCACCACAGGCCGCAACCTCACCCTAAGGAACTTGTCTAGCGCGCCGTTCTCCATGTACTCTGTGATAATCATCATAGGCTTGTCTGTAGGGTGCGAACACAGGAGTGAGTGAGTGGGGGGTGGGGGGACAGCCAGAGTCAGGAGGTCCCGGGAAGCAGCCCCTTTCCCTGACCGCCTGGGCCCACCCCACCCCCCCAGCACCTCCCAGGCCGTACATTTAGAGACAACGCCCTCCAGGCGGATGATATTGTGATGGCTGAACTGGCCCATGATGCTGGCCTCGCTCAGGAAGTCTACCCGCTGCTTCTCAGTGTAGCCAGCTTTCAGTGTCTTTATGGCCACGGGTATCTCCTTCTTTCCTGAAGATGACTTGAGCGTCCCTTTATACACCTCTCCAAACTCTCCTGCAGGCGGGCAAGGTGTGAGAAGCCATCTTTAGTTAAGCCCGGGCACTGGGCAGGGAACCAGCCTATCCGTTCCAGGCGCACAGTAGGTGGGCCAGCCTCACCTGCTCCAATGACCTTCTGCCTGGCGACACAGGATGGGTGGATCTCGGTGGTAAACTTGAGAACAGCCTGGTTGGGGTCTTCGTAAGTGTGAGGGTCCACATATGTCTTCAGGGGCTTTAGTTGTTCTGGAAGGGGAAAAGAGAAGCTGAGGCCCAGGTCAGGGAGGAATACCCGGGAGGCCAGGCCCTAGAGAAGGGGAAGCCACAAGACTAGGAACCTCAGGAAGATTTGGATCAAGGGGGTTCAGTCAGAAAGATGCTGGACGGAGCCTCTAGGTCCACCACAGAGCTGGGACCGCTCCTGAGTAGGGAATATCTTACCTGACTTAGAAAAAATAGACGTCTTCAGAGGACTGGCGGGCCCGCAGGTTCCTCCTCCTGGAAGAAACCGGGGACAAGGCACACGTGGTCAATACAGCCTAACTAGCCAAAAGGACCTCCAACCATGCTATGGCCTCACTGCCTAGCAATCTGCTCAGTCTCCGTATGGGGCAGAAGGTAAGAGGGAAAGCAAAGTAGGCCAGCAAGTCCACTCTCCCCAACGGCCACATAAGTAGCCATAACAAGCCATAAAGAACTAGTTAGCTCATCCTGCCCGTTCATCTACCCTGTCCCATGTCCCGGGGAATCGTGGACACTCCGTTAACGAGGAGCACACACAACTGGCAATGACCACTGTGGTCGCTAAAATCTCTGTCCGTCCTCCCACAGGGATCCCATGGACTTGGATTAGATTCGATTAAACTAACTGCAGCTGGCTTGAGCCTCTCTGCAGCTGGCTTGAGCCTCTCTGCCTTTCTGTGCCCAAGCCAGACCCTTGTGGAACCCGGGAGGAGGTGTGACAAACCTTCGATGGATGAAGAAGCCAACGCCCGCCAGCACTAGAAGCAAGACAACGCCAACAGCCACACCGCCGATCACCGCCATGTTGGCAGATCCTTCCTGGCTGTTAGGGGAGACCAGCTGGTTGAGAGTCCACCCCAGATGCTACAGACACACCCTGCCGCACCCAAAGCTCTCTTAAAGGACACAACCAGCGGCATGCAGGTGCTTTATCTTCAAGTTTCCTAAGATTTTGTTTGTTTGTTTTTTTGAGACAGGGCTTCTCTGTATAGTCCTGGATGTCCTGGAACTCACACTGTGTAGACCAGGATGGCCTCAAACTCACAGAGACCTCTTTTGTGTGCCCCATGGCTCAGCATGGATTTTTTAAAATTCAGAACTTTTTTTTTTTTTTTTTGGGGTTTTTTGATACAGGGTCTCTCTGTATAGCCCTGGCTGTCCTGGAACTCACTCTGTAGACCAGGCTGGCCTCGAACTCAGAAATCCGCCTGCCTCTGCCTCCCAAGTGCTGGGATTAAAGGCATGCGCCACCACCGCCCGGCTATTTTTTTTTAAATAATATATTCTAGTCAATATTGGGATTGAACCCAAGGCCTTGAGGATGCTAGGTAAGTATTTTACCAATTGAGCCATACCCCAGCCCAACTCTTGTACTTTCCAGGCAAGCTTTGAACGCAGGCACACCCATGTCAGAATCCCAGCTTCCCACACTTCTTAACACTACCCAGAACACACATCCTTAGTCCTACACGGCAGTCTCAGTGCTGACTATACCCACATACGACTGTTCTGTGGTCTGGCTAAAAGGAAGGGCATTTCTAGACTTCTGGACCCACTTCCTCCACAACAATGTCCGACTTAGTTCAGTGTCCTCTGACTCACATAGTGTCTGGAACTCATGCTCTTTGCTGCCGGCGCCCTGGCCCTCCTGCGTCAGCGCCTGCACCTGCACCAGGTACGTAGTATCAGGGGCAAGGTCATCGAGGGTCACAGAGAAGCCTTCCGTTCGGCGCACATTATAGCTGTTGGCATCCCCCTGTGGTGGAGAGAGGAGCAGGCTGTGAAGCTAAGAACCAAGACCCCACCCAGAAAGGCGGTTTCCTGTGTTATCCAACCAGGCAGACACTCTCAGGAACAGGAAACTGAGGTACAGGAGTACAGCCTCACCAGAGGCCAGAGAGGGAATATACATCCCCAGGACCATCTTAATCCCAAGAAGCCCATTCTAACTGGCTCTGAGAGTCCAAAACAGTCACCCCTATAACCTTCTGCAGTGCCGCTCTGGGAGACCACAGGTCTCAGTTTCCCCAGACACAGAAGGAAACCCCTCCAGATTGCTGTGTACTGAATATCTCCATGGACCATGGCAACCCTCATCAAGTTACCTTCTTGCGGTAGGTGACTTCGTACTTCCACACACGGCTCTGCTGTGGCACCGGGATGCTCCAGGTGACAGTAAGGGAGGTGGTGCTTCGGTCCTCCAGCCTCACCTTGGGGGGCTCTGGACAGAAGAGGGAGGGAAGGGGTGTGAGAAGCCGTGCAGGGTGAAGGATAGAGACAGATTACCATGCGCCTCAGGCCCTGCCTGGGGTTCTTGGATTTCCTGTAATGGATGCTGCCCTGACTTCAGAGGCTAGCCCATCAGAGTTGCTCTGGGGACATTCATGAACATATAAATAATAACTAAGACACTAGCTGACTGCCAGTGAGTTTTTGTGGAGATCAAGCAGGGCTAGAAGAGCCTTATATGGTATATTCTATTTCTGTGTGGTGCGTGCATGGACCCATTTGTATGAGTGCATGATGGTATGCAGGCATGTGTGTTAAAGATGGAGACTCACTGAGCCTGGAGTTCTTATTCAGTCAGGCTCCGTAACCAGTGAGCTTCAGGGATCTGCCCGTCCCCACGACCCCAGCGCTCAAATGACAACCACACGCAGGTGTTTGCCGGGTACCACAGGGCTGAGGAGCCAAACAGGCACCATGTTTGTGCAGCAAGCACTATACCGAGCAAGGCCATCTTTCCATTCCCTGGCAAAAATATATTTTCAAGAGCGTCTCTACTTCTGAAAAAGAAAACATTAAAAAAAAAAAAAAAAAAAAAAAAAAAAATTTCCGAGCCGGGCAATGGTGGCGCACGGCTTTAATCTCAGCACTTGGGAGGCAGAGGCAAGCGAATTTCTGAGTTCGAGGCCAGCCTGGTCTACAGAGTGAGTTCCAGGACAGCCAGGGCTACACAGAGAAACCCTGTCTCGAAAAACAAAAAACAAAAAAGAAAACAAAAAACAACAACAACAACAACAAAAATCTCCAGAAGTAACTTGCAGTCTCAGGGCTGAGCGAGTCGTCCATACGTGTCACTGTGTGTGTGCTCACATGTGTGCACATGCACATGTGTGGGAGCATGTGCATGTGGAGGTCAAAGGTTGTCTTCTTCCACTGTTTTCCACCTTGTATTCTGAGGCAGAGTCTGTTACTGAACCCCAACCTGGCTGTATCAGCTGGGGACTCCCTAGCTCTGCCTCTATGGGTCTTATGGATCCAAATTCAGCCCTCAAGCCTATGCAGAAAGCACTGTAACACCTGAGCCATGTCCCGGTTTTTCCTTTGCCTCACACCAGCCTTGAACTCATTACGTACCTGGGGATGGCCTTGAACTCCTGACCTCCCTGCCTCCACCTTCGGAACATGAGTGTTGGGATGTGCTATCACACCTGGCAGGAGTCTTAACCATATATCTCTGACTAGCCTGGTCTTCACTATGTAGACCAGGAAGGACGGAACTCTGAACCACTTCCTGTTGCCTCTCTGAACACAGCTGAGACCCCGGTACCGATCCTGGATAGTCACCACCACCCCTGGGCTCACCTGTTTGGTTAATGCTGACACTGGCAGTCCGGAAGCTTCGGCTAGTCACCAGGCTTGAGACACCATTGCGGGCTTCAACGGCGAAGGTATAGTTCATATGAGGCTCCAGGTCACTGACTGTCACACTTGTGCGGGTCAGGGCATCAGGAGGTTCTGAGTATTGCACACCGTCCTCACAGGGCCCACACTCGCCAGACTCTGGCCAACACTGCTTGCAAGTGACGCTGTAGACAATGTCCTGGCGGCCACCAGTGTCCTGGGGGGCTGTCCAACGCAGTTCTACTTTGGCGCCCATGCCGATGGCCGTGAGGTAGTGGGGGGCGGAGGGTGGACCTGTCCAAAGAGTGGAGGTCAATGGAGCTGCCCCTCCCCCCTCAGCCACACACCCCACCCACCCTCTGATCTCTGCAAGACTCACGTGTGCAAGGCATGGACAGTGGGTCCTCACGTGCCCTAAAATAGCCTTCTTCACACTGGCAGGAGGTGGCACCCTCGGTGGATGGCAGGGTATGCTCCGGACACTCCAGGCAAGGACTCTCAGATGCTTCAGACTTGAAGAATCCTGGAGAACAGGCTGAGAGGCACAAGGAGAAATAGGAGGTCAATTCCGTATGCTGTTCCCAGTCGTGTTCTTGCTGATAGAACATAACACCTATCCATGGCCAGCGTCTCCTGGACACCAAAATAACCTGTCTCAAGTGCCCGCAAGTTCCCCAAATCCCGGCACATCGGATGCCAGCTGCCTCTTGCAGAAAATGTCACACCTTCAAGTATAGCGCTGGAGGGCCACAGCTCACCCTCCAACACACATAGCTTCCTGTAACCTGCTTTGTGCAGACTGGCCCAGTGGGATCTCAAGTTGTACAGATTCTAACTCACCAGGGTGGGGATTTTATCTGTGTACCCCCTGACGAACCAGCTGGCCTTGCCCAGTCAGGATGCCCCCCTGCCAAGGCCCTTCCACCCTAGGACTCCATCACTTTCCTGTTCCGGGGCTGGCCTCCAAGAATCAGGAAAGGCCGGGCCCAGCTCTTTCCCTGGACTCATTTCCAAAGCCAGGTCATTTCTCCTTTCAGAGGGCCGCCAGGAAGTAGCTCTTCCTCCTCTAGTGGTCCATCCTGGCCAGCTGGCTAGGGGGTCAGGCACCTGACTCTGGGGGCTTCTTCCTCCCACCCACCTTACCCTGCTCCCTGTCCCAAGCTCTTTCCTGGCCTACAGGCAGGAAACTGCTCAGACAGGAGGCTCACCTCACAGGGCTGGCCAGGCCCTGGGTGGCTTTGAGAGAGGCTGTCCCCAGGTCCTGCAATGCCCTCTTTCACTTTTTCTGCAGGGAGGTCCTGAGGCACCATTAACTTCCTGCCACCAAATCCTCGGCCTAGTCCCATGTGGTTATGGACGCTGAGGTGAAGGCTAACACTCGAATACAGATAGGAAAAAGTGTATGACATGTCCACATAAAGTAGCCGGCAGAGGGCAAAGAGGGTGGCTGGGCCTCTACGGAGCCAGAGGGGATACTTCAGCTGGGTTTAAAGGCTGTGTAGACGTTCAGCAGGGAAAACACTTTAGAGCGGGGAATTAGGGTTGAGCAAGAGCTTGCCACGCAAAAGGTATGAGCAGCCTTCTAGATACAAACAGAAGGAACCGTACGTAGCAAACAAATAGTGCCAGGCAGAGAAGTCTGAGAGCCACAGGCTGCCCAACAGGTGCCCCTCTGTGTCTGATATAGAAAATGACAGTCACACGCACTGTAAGGAAAAAACCCTGGACAAAGGCTTCTGGATATGAGGTAGGCCTGGCCCTAATGGCCTGGGGACAACCCCTCCAGGGAAGCCAATTTCAAGTCCCCTGCCCTCATCAAGCCTTTGACCAAGCCAGGCTGGAGAGCAGATCCCATCTCTCCTTGGGAAACAGAAGTGTAAGGGAGATGGGATTGAGGGTGAGGCAGGGCTCCGCCAAGGGCTAGCCTATGCCCTGAATTTGCTAGAAGTCAGGCAGAAACATCCTGACTCTTTGTGGTCCCTTGAGTTAGCCCAGGCTGGCCCAGTAGACACATACAGAGTGAACTAGGGTACCTATTGAGAGAAGGGGGGTTATTCAGAAGCAAACAGCAAGACAAAGGTACCCAACCTGAATCAGTTAACCTGCACAAAGCTTGCGTTCCTAAGGATGAAGTGCCTACTATGTGCAGGGCCTGGACTCCACATCTATTTAGTCCTCAAGGTGATCCTTTACATGTGGGTGTGGCTGGTAGCATCTACCCCATTCTGCAGGTGAGAAGGCTGAGGCTCTGACAGGCCAATTTGTTCAGGGTCTCAAAGCCAAAAGGTAAACTGAGGATGTCTGAGGCTGAGCTCCTCTCCTGTCACCCCGTTCTGTTCCCAGGAACTCCTCAGTTTGGAACAAGTTCAGTGTTGGTGCGACATGAATCTGGCTGACCCGCTTCACCGACCAGTAAGTCCAGGAAGCAGCCTGGAGCGGAGCGCCCACATCACCAGGACCACCCCAGGGGGCTAGGGAGTTAGCTACACACACTGTCTCCAGGTTCTACAAGCCTGTGTAGCCTCCTGGTAGGATTCAGAGAGCTGTGTCTCTGGCCTCACTCCCGTTACATCGCTGCTCGTTACATAGCTGTTACAATACGAAAATAGCTCTCTCCTTCGCCTAACTTTCACACCAACATGAACCGCCAGAACGCCAGGCCCTGCCGTCCCGGCTTCTCATTCCCCTAATGCTCTCACTTAAACCCAGAGACACCTGCAAGAGAGTAAGTGTTGGTTTACTGGGGACCAAGGTCAGGGAACTGGGAGATGGAGGGTCCAGCCCCAGCGCTCAGCCTAAGAATGGGGGATCACAAAGACCTGAGTCACCTGCCAGCCTCCCCCTGCTCCCCACTTCTCATGCTCGGAGAGGAAGTTGGGGAAGAGATGGGTTCTATTCTTTGGCCCCAGAGCCTGGGGGTGGCCTGCCTAACGGCAGGAAAAAGGGAATTTGGAGAGATTTCCGCTGCGGATATGCCAGATAATGCGGGGAGGCGGCGTCCACAGGGCATGCTCTTGCCTGCTGAAAACACATTGCCCCCCTCCTCCTCCAACCACAGAGCTCTGGGACCCACAGGCCCTGCCTGCCAGAGTTTGCAAGTGTCTGAGGAGTCCCAGAACACATCGGGAAGACCACCAAGGACCCTACGAATCTCCTAAAACTCCCCAGCATCTAGGGAAAGCAAGCAACCATGGTGTCTCTCACACGATACACCCACCACCCCAAGTACCCACCCCGCTAAACTGCTCTATAACCTTACTAACTGCTCAGTTTCAGGCTCCTGGTGAGCCAATGGGGCAACTATTACTCAGGTTCAAGTTTACCAAACAGAAACAAGCCCAACCTACGTGTCTGGCACAATGCTGAGAAACTGGGCTGTGGTGGTGTGACTGAGAGATTAGCATCTTTTCAGCTCCAGGGGAATTCACAGCCTAGCTTTTATGCCTCATTTGAAATTATCTGTGCACATATGAGGATCCTTTCTGCTTCCCTCTCCCTCCTTCCCTCCCTCCCTCCCTTCCTGAGGCTGGCAGCTCCGAGAGAGCAGAAGGAGTTGGTTTTATCTGCCGTGTGTGGCTCAGCACACAGGACTTGATGTGAAGGAGGCTCAACGAATCGGTCTTGAATAAATATGGAAATGTGAATGAAGAAATGAAGGAGTGAATGAATGAAGGAAGGAGTGAATGAAGAAATGATTGAATGACGAAATGAAGGGCTAACTGAATGGTAAACTCTCAGTGCACAATGAAACGCGCCAAGGGCTGCAGAAGCGCCTCCCCAGGGACAGCATCCACTAGGACACCCACCCAGCTGGCATGAGCCTGGCTTGGGCACACCTGGGGCACCTGTGGAGTGCATCTCTGGCTCCAATTGCCTGGCAGGCCTGGGCCACTCCAGAACTGGGGCACAGGCGCTGCAGCTAGGGCTGTCCCCTGGTTTTTCCAGTTCCCTATGCCCGCCCCTCAGGTGGCAGTGCAGGGTGACTCAGGGACAGCCGCCCTCTGTGTGGTGCTAATCCAGCTCCTTGTGGAGCCCCTCCCCAGGCCCAGCCGCCTCCCAGGCTTTGGGTGGTAAGGTCGTGAGGTCAATAGGTCAGTCCTGGAGGCAATGGGCCTCCCCAAGCAGAGCAGTGGCAAC